>OX243894.1:56443800-57643800 GCA_945859665.1 Anorthoa munda | reverse complement strand
TTCATGAGATACAGCCTGGTGACAGACAGACAGGCGGACCGCGGTGTCTTAGTAATAGGGTCCCAGTTTTACCTTTTGGGTAAGGAACCCTAAAAATGGTTTCGATCATAATGAAATGTGAGAAATAACACTTCACACACATCGTCACAGACATCTCTTAAATTTTCGTTTTTGGACCGGTTTATAATTAGGATTTTTTTCGCAGATTGGCCTCTACTTATTTCCAGGGCTACCTACTTCTCAAACAACAGAGGTAGAATTTGAGTGAGTACGTTCTTCTTGTAATTATAAGACACAAATATCCAAAAAGTATTTATAGCAAATAAAACACAATAGACAACCTTATAGAAAAAAAAGCGGCTCTATTTTGACAACTTCAATCAGTATTCGAAAGCTTTTAGTTTACCTACATTTTTGATATTTTTTTCTTTTTAGCGAAGAAAAATCACTATTTACCGTACATAAACTTACGCTTTTTCTCATAAACATCTCTAATAAAATAGTAACAAGCGTCTGATTCCTTCCTTGATCCTAGTCAGCTCCAAATATGTCTAATTTAAAATTTAAATTATCTCGAAGGGGACGCAAACTCCAACTAGCTGATGACCAAAGGACCCTAATCGCTTTGCCGCGGGATGTTCCTGAACGGACATGGTAAATATTGGCTGACTATCATAATAATAGAGAGAAAACCTAAGATTTACCGTGTGATAGAGCTAGTAAAAACCCGAAATTAGTGATTATCATAATAATATTAATTTAATATAATAAATGATTAATATTAATAAATTAATATTTATTTTACCGTAGTTCGGGCTTTTACAGTAACGTAGATATGGATTTAATAAACTCTTCAATAATGACTTCTACATGCATCAAGACTTTGTCTCAGCAGATTAAATATTAAAATAAACTCTACTTGGATAAATATGACGAGTTCACGATGCACCACTCGCTTATGTCTCCTCAATCACATCGTATTTTTTGTTTTTTTTTTAATCTATTATAGGCTCGCGCTTGACCTTTGAACGCTTGACGATGATGTAGTCTACGATGGAGCACGCTTGCCTAGTAGCAACCTATTCACTCTTGACTTAAAGACCCCTAGATTGTAACTATCGGGAAACATAGACTCCGGCAGGGAATTCCACTCCTTAGCTGTACGCATAATAAAAGTATTCACAAAAAGTTTAGTGCGTATGGGTGGGATGTCCACCATGTACCGATGGCGCATCGCCGTACGTCAGGTAGTCCGATGATGAAACGGGCTGGGCGGAATTAGATCATGCAATTCCATCGCACACTCCCCGAAATGCAATCGATAAAAAACCGACAAGCTGGCAACTCGGCGACGATGTTCAAGACTCTGGAGCTTTGACTTAACCAGTGCCTCATCGCCGATGGGCCTCTTGGCCTGCTTTTCGATCGACTCTAGTGCATCAAGCTGGTATTTGGCAGATCCCTCCCAGCGATGAGAACAGTACTCCATGCATGATCGAACTTGCGCTTGATACAAGCTGAGCAGCTGTTCTGGCGTGAAGAACCTTCTCACCTTTGCAAGGATCCCCAGCTTTTTGGCAGCCAGCTGAGCCTTTGCCTCAATGTACGGGCCAAAATTGAGAGTCGATGTCAACGTAACGCTAAGAAGCTCAAGATGGTCAGTTATTGCCATGGTTACATCTCGGAAAGTTGGAGCCGGGTGAAATTGGCTCTTTTTAGCGAAAAAAGACACGTCTGGGTTTTAGCAGCATTAAACTTGACCAGATTGGCATCGCGCTATTCGGAGACTGCCTGCAAGGACAAGTTCAAGCGCTCCACCATGGCCTCCCGGAGAGACTGGATCTGAGGCCCGGTAGCACGAGCGTTGGACAAGTATCTCTCAGCAACAGTGCTGTCGTCTGCATACCCAAAGGTTTTAGCAGATCGTTAATGTGCAGCAAGAATAAAGTTGCTGAGAGTACCGAACCCTGAGGGACACCGGCATTAATATCTAAGTGGTCCGACGAGCAGCCATCGATAACCACTCGAATGGACCGATCTCTCAGGAAGTCAGCAATCCAATCACACAGACCACCGGGCAAACTGAATGAAGGAAGCTTACCATTAAGGCTTTCGTGCCAGACCCTATCGAAAGCCTTCGAGTTGTCTAGGGAGACGGCACGCTTCCCCGTGTCTCTCGATGGCCTCACTCCAGATGTGAATGGCATACGCTAGAAGATCCCCAGTGGACAGATTTCGGCGGCAGCCGTATTGGCGGTCACTGAGGATGTCGTTTGCTTCTACGTATGCCAGCAGCTTAATATTGAGTACACGTTCCATACTCTCGAGGTTACAGATATGGGTCTGTAGCTGGCCAGGTCAGCTTGACTTCTCTTCTTAGGCACGGGCTTTACGTTAGCCTGCTTCCAAGCATTCGGCATTTTGCCAGCTTCATAAGAAAGGCGGAATAGGCGTGTCAGGATCGGAGACAATTCAGGCGCACAGGTTCTAAGATCAATTGCTGGTATTCTGCCAGGGCCGCTAGCCTTGTTCACGTCGAGGATGCGCAGCACCCTACGGACGTCTTTCTGATGGATACGATTGTCCAACATACTCGTCTCGCATCCATCAGAAGAAAGAGGGGGGCGCGCGTCACCAGGATTCAGACGTGAAGATTCCGCAAAAAGCCAGCGACCCGTCGGGTTTCAGCAGTGGTGGTAGTGAGGGACGACAGAAGTTCGATTCGACCGAATTAGCCAGAGACCAAAACGCTTTACTACCTGCTGGGTAAGAAGCAAGTTTGGTCCCTATTCGGCCAATGTGGTCGAACCGAGCCCTTCGCAACACCATCTTGCAGGACTTGGCAGCCCTGTTGAAGGCCTTCTTCTTCTGACCCACGTCACCCGCCTAACGTGATCGAGCGTCGACCCAAGCCAGGTACGGCGCGTCGGCGCGCTTAGATTCGGCCACAAACTATGGCCGGTCTTCGCTAGACATTGATACGTCAGAGAACGGAATGTAGTACTCCATTCCCTGACGCAATACATCCGTCACGGCGTCCGCGCACGACGATGGATCAGTCGTAGAAAAGCAAGTAGGCTGCCAAGGATAGCATGCGAAAAAAGATCGCATACCATCCCAATCTGCTGACTTGTACCGCCAAACCCACCGGGTGCCTTTTGGGCTGGGATCGGGCGGGGAATAGACGGACACAGACTTCACCAGACAGTGGTCGGAACTAACTAAAGGTGAAGCTATCGACACAGAATAGCAAGCAATTCGCTTTGTGTGAATCAACATCCGGTACCCTCGTCCCCTGGACCAGCTGGGTGAGGTTTAGCGCTAGCGAAAGCTTACGCATTTCCCGTCCAGCATGGTCAGTGCACTGGTATGGGAAGAGCCACTCCTGGTGCTGGGCATTAAAGTCCCCCAGTAACACTCCCACACACACAGCCTCACTGAGGTACTCTGTGAGCCTGGTTGTCTCCTGATCTCCGCTGTGCGAACGGTAGACACAGGCGTAGATGTGAAATATTTTTTTCTTTTCTCTCACGCTTTCAGGCGTCTACGCGCCTAAAGGTTATAAATACAGCTATAGAAATACTATATTTCTATAGCCTAGGAAAAGAGCTTCAAGACCCTCAATAGGACTCTAGTAGTAAGATGTATAGTTTTTGGAGAAAATAGCTTCTAAGTCCAGAAAACCGACAGAGTTTCCCTTCATCCTTCATTCTTTCTGGTAGAACTCCTCGGAGGAGATAGTCACGGACCTGGTTGAAGGTCCATTGAATAGGCCATTTCAGGGCGCATCCAACCATGGAAGGAGGAAGGGAGGTTCTGTTGATTTATAGCATAAGTTTATAATGAAAAAAATTGTAAATAAAAATCTTATGCGAGCGTGAAATCAAGGTCCTCGTTACGGTAAAGTTTGGTAGTGCGATAGTGCAAATACAAATGCAAATACAATTGCAAATTGCTCAGTTGCCAAAGAAGATAGATGCCTCTTGATAAAACTGGGTGTTTATTCTGTAGCTGGGGGTTGGAGAAAATGAAATTACATCCAATAATTATTAATCTAGGCAAGTGGGATAATCCACTTCTCTCTATATCTTTATCTGAAAACCTAAACAACGCGCTTTTTTTGTTCCTCGAAATATATTTAAAAAAAAATTGGTTACTATGCAACAGGGCGGAAATCCTTCAAAAAGAGGACAATGAGCTTCTCGTATTTGACATCAGAGAGGAGATAGTGGAGAATGCCATGAATATTGGCTACATAACGTATATGGAAAGGCAGATGTCCGTATTTACGGTGTACTGCGCGACTGAGGCCTGGTTGAAGCTGATCGACTGGTAAAGTATTTTTTTATGTAGGTTTGGTTTCTTATTTCCTTGTTGAAAACCCTGAGGAAAGTTATACCTCATCTTTTTCACCGACTTCCCAAAACGGAGGAGGTTTCTCAATTCGACCGTATTATTTTTTTTGTGTGTTAGCGGAAAACTTGGTTGTTTATGAACCGATTTTGATGTTTTTTTTTTGTTGGAATTGAGATATCTCAAGGGTGGTACCATGATAAGAAAACCAGGAGCTGATGATGGGATCCTAGAGAAATCGAGGGAACTCCTCAAATATTATAGGCATTAATATAGCGATTTTGGTATTTTCATCAACAATGCAATCATTTGCACATAGAAAGTATCATTTGGTGAAGTGGAAGTGGAACTGATGAAGAAGACTACAATGGCCACTGGAACTCCGAAATAAAACAATGTATTCTAGTCGTGTTTGGGCGTATTGGAAACCTCATAAGATGAACTTTGGTTATAAATGATTTTCATGTTAATTGAAGGTACCTATCAAAACTAGAAAGAGGAAAATAAAAACTTTTTAACAAAAAATCAAACCGACTTTTAAAACAAAACACTTCAAAGCGAAAAATTACTTTCTTTTCCGAAGGTGTCGAATAACGGAAATCAATGGGTACATAAAAAGACACCGACTTCGGAAAAGAAAGTAATTTTTCGCTTTGAAGTGTTTTGTTTTGGAAGTCGGTTTGATTTTTTGTAAAAAAGTTTTTTTTGATCTAGAAGTTATTATTTCCCTTGAAAACTGTTTAAGTTTAGATATAAAAATCTAAAACTATTTCATAGGCACTTTTACCGCCACGATCCTGGCGAAGAAACCAGCGCATATCCTCCTTGCTACATTCCAAAACGCGAGGAATCTTGGATTCCCGATGAGAGGCCCGACCCTTCTCCTAAGGATACGTGGGGCAAGCATAGTCTTAACGTGGTTGAAGACACGCCTGATACTGTCTTGCAGAAGTGGCCGAGCTCATCCTCCCTGGATCTTCCAGTCATTGAAGAGATACCTTCGGAATATTGGTAAAGAGAATACTTAATGTGTGATACGCTACGTTTTTAGGGTTCCGTACCTCAAAAAGTAAAAAAAGGAACCCTTATAAAATCACTTTCTTGTCCGTCTATCCGTGTGTCACCAGCACCACCGGATGGTCCTAGAACGTTAAAATTTATACTACTACGTCCCTATTGGGTGTAAAAAGTCTATTAGGTGTATCAAGGTCCTGAGTCAACACGATAAAAAGATATAAGCAAATTTAGATTTTCGCGAAAACTGTAAGTACCAAAATTTTTACCTTAGTTTTGGGTTGAAAACCTATATGGTAGTTCCTGTTAACCTAGAATTACGAAATTTGGCGCAAAATTTGCCCATATCTTTAAAACATAGCCACCAATGAAAATTATACTAATTTTATTATGGCAGTATAATGGATAGGTACGGAACCCTCGGCGCACGAGTTCGACTCGCACTTGACGGGTTTTGTTTTTGTGGTATTCGGAGACACTCTTCCTGTGGTTGTTATTTTCGACCAAGCTATCTAAAATCTATATATATAAAAGAGAAAGTATGTATGTATGTTCCTTATAGAATAGACTCCGAAACGGCTGGACCGATTTTAATGAATTTGGCATGGAGATAGTTTGAGACCCTGGGAAGGACATAGGATAGTTTGTACTCCCTTGGGATGATAATATACGTATTACGCGGGCGAAGCCGCAGGCAGAAGCTAGTTGTCTATATAAAATAGTTGAATGCCCATGTTGCACCCACTCCTATCAAAGTCGGAGACTCTACGGTTTAAGCGTTAAAAGGTATCATACAGACAGAGTTACTTTCACATGTAATAATATTAGTATGGATAGATAAGGTGTAATATAAATTGTACATGGAGCCGGAATATCTTGCTAAATTACACAAAAGAGGGCTGTAGTCGTGGTGAAACACGAGCTGATCTAATGCCATGTTTACTAACTTGTTTAAGGAGGTAGGTAAAATAAGGATGGTAAAAAAAAAAAACATCATTTATTTCAGATTCATCTTACGATTACATACATATTTGTTACTACAATTGCGAGCTTACAAACTAGTGTTAGTAATAAGTTAAGGTTAAAATAATTAATAAATATGCCCTCTGTATTCACAAGGTTCCCTGGCAAGATCAACGTGCCATCTTTCATGCAGAGGGATAAGATACGGTACGACGTCGTCGACGTAAGTAAAACATTGTCAATTGTAGAAGCATATAGTGAATTGGCAATAAAATCAGCAGTCTTGTATTTATTTTCATCTCCTACTAGAGAAGGTACTTGTATTCCTGATGTACTCGTAGAAGCTCCTATTAGAAATACTAAGTGTAAACACTGGCTTGATGATGTTTTAAAATCTTCTTTGTAAACGTAGGTACCCAGTTACCTTATTGCGTAGTAATAAGGCTGCTGTAGTTCCACATTGCTAAGGATTGTGACGATTTTATTTAAGGTAGACTTCTGAGCAAAGCAGCTCCGGTGTCACTAAGGCTGCTCTTCCACCAGAGATGTGCTAGGCTAAGTTGCTATTGGATGTGTTCAATATCCACCAAACATATTTATTGGTCCACATAGCATAGCAATGGTCGAAACGTCAAACGTGTTCAACTAAGTTATGTTTTTATATGGAAGGATGAGTGCTATGGACGGGAGCTATGGATGCGCTAGTGGTGTAGCTGTGTCCAGAGCAGAGTACCTACAGTGGGCGCTCCCCGTCCCTTGCCTAAATGATAAATGATTTTTTAAGTTCGTTTGTACATTAGATTCTGTAAGTTGGTTTGTACAAACACTTTTACATGTCGATCATATCTTTTTAAAACTAGATGAGGTCGGCGTTTCCTGTCTGACTACTCTGAGAAGAAAGGCCGAAACAAACTCAGATGTGTCAGTCTCTTTTAAAGTCCAGACAAAATCTTGGTTAGATCATGTGAAGACCATGTAGACTGATGTCTGAAATGGTCTTTTGGGGAAAGAACCAGCCAGATTGAGTGGACCTGTCCAGTCAGTACACGTATTTGTCAATAACCGTTCAGCTCAGCTCAGAATTTAAGGAGCTCAACGAATTGACGAACAATACCAAAGAAAGGACATTCGGGTAGGCCGCATAAACTACTCAAACTGCTAGACCATGATTAAAAACTAACTAAGATAAATTAAAATCAAAATAAAAAAAAAGAATGATCCCCATAGTCTTCACATTTACAATAATTAAAATAAAATAATATAATACTTTATAAAATAAATATTCTTTTCATTGCAAGAAAACCAAAAAAATAAAAATACTAAATTCAAGGTGCAAGAAAATAATTGGCGCAGCCCAATCCCAAGCCTTTTTACCCGGCTTCAAGGAAAGGGTTATGTTTTTGTCCTCAACGTTATCTTTAATGGTATAAAACGCTTTCTGGCACTTGGAAGCTTTTTATAAAAGCGCACACATTGACATCTAAACGAGCCACCTATTTTCTTGAGCCTTGTTGTAGGTACTACAAATTTGTGTTTGTTCCTAGTATTTATGTTATGGATATCACCTATTATCGATACATCGCATAGCTCCAGCTGCACATCTTTCTCGCACATCTTACCTGCTCCTCTACATAGCTAAACAATAGTGGAAACGGTCACATAGTTTCGTAGCTAAGCTTTCACGTCCTCGCAGCATAACTGTATAGCACACCTCTGGTGGAAAATCAGCCTAACACAGCGACGCTGGAATTGTATGAGGAACCATTTTTGTGCAGAGACTGAAATATAGTGGTTTGACTCGAATGCGTAAGAGACGCGTATTAGGTACACGGCGTTTAGGATCTTGTTTCCGCTTTGCTCGGAAGTCTACCTTTATACCCACTACATAAAATAGCGGTGGAACTATCATCAGTTTTTCTACGGAACTTAAGCTGGGAACTCACTAGTCGGACTTGCCCAAGGGCTTGCTTGCAGGCCATGCCCAACGGACCTCGCTAGCACTCGCTACTCCAGTGTGTCTGCGACGGTCACACTAGAGCAGACAGAACAGATTCTCCATATCACTCCCATCTATGATACGTCAGTCTTTAAAGAACAGGAACAGGCATTTTCTGTGCTCACTCGTTCCATCGTAGACAGGCTCATCATGACTAAAAAGCTATTCTAGTGAGATTCGCCTGATATCGCCTACGGGCAAGTCCGTTTAGTGAATTCCTCAATGTTGAGGGCGAAGAAGCCTCAAATGAGAAGGGGAATATGTGCAGGACTCGTACAGCGGTAAAAGCACCATCACGGAGGAGCTCAACACCGAGAGCGAAGTGCTGCAGAAGGTCACCGACTACAGCACGGAGGGACTGTCCGAAAAGGTATGAATTTTATGCATATGTCTTTGACGAGCTTAGACTCGCCCCCATTATATGGGACTTTAACATAACTGGTGAAATGTGGGCGTAATAGATACATGCATCTCTGCTTAACCCTTCTGGAAATAAAGGCATGGTATATGGTATTACGATATACTATTATAATGTTGTATCGGGTTCGGGGTAAAAAATCCCAGTATACAATTGGTTTTATTCGCTATCCTTCACAGAAACACGTCAGAATAAAAAATACAAATGTAAAATTTGGGTCGTTGGTATCAGTTGGCTGGACAAATTATATTTTTAAGTTGAAGGATGGAGAACAAAAATATGAAATCGGAATTACTGTCACTCGGTAGGGGCGCAGGCCAGCCAGCCAAGTCGCCAGGCAGACAGCTCAAGTCCAACAGTCAGCCTTAGCCGGACAGTTAGTTCTAGCCAAGCAGTCAGCCCCAGCCGAACAATCGGTTCTAGCCGGACTGATAGCCCTAGCCAGACATAAATTTAGAGGTTAAATATTGATTGATTTCAAGTTATTTTAGTTAAATGAATGAATTTCGAATAAAAAAAGGTGTTACTTTATTACCCGACTGCGGGAGGGTAATGTTTTATTGTTATGAGTTTAAACTTTCAGTACAGGTTGATCTAAGGTGAAAAGTGATTGAGTGCGATTTAACATCTTCTTCCTTTTTTTTGGGTCAATTGAGTGTTTCTCAACTCTTTAGGTATGTGCCAAATGTTGTATTTTCTTTCTTTCAACTTTGTGTCACCAACTGCAAATTGTCACCGTGATCGGCCCTGAAAATCACCTGCTCTACTATTGATTTTACTTTTTACTAGTGGCCCGCCCCGGCTTTGCCTGGGTCATAATGATGTAAAGCATATAACCATCTAGAATAATGTACCCTTTTCCACTACCTTGTCTATTATGTAACACATTGCCTAAGAAATTCGTTTCGAAATATGAACATTTAGACACAAGATTATAAAAAAAAATATTACATAATAACAGTTACGAAATGACTTTTGTATGGAGTTTTAATATCATTATGTAACTGGCAGAGTGATACTGAACCTGTTCCCTCTCGAAAAAGCACGCGTTGATTGTGTGTATAATTATAGTCTGTGGTTTTAGTCTGAACGTTTCTAATAAATTGTTGTTGGAACTTATTTGCATTTAATTAAGTATGCTTATCAGGTAGTGGAAAAAGAATCGTTCGTGTCTCGCATAAAAAGGCTTTATTTTAACACTCGCATGTAGCTTACGAAATTGGCTTCATCGCTCTTGTTAAAATCTCGACTTTTTATGCTCGTCACGAAATTTACTATTCAAGTGGTGAAAGAAGAAAAAGCCATGCAATTCTGGCTATTTCTTAGTAAAGTAGGTACTCGTATATAAACAATCACGCCGGTTGCTGGGTTTAGTGCGCATTTTTCACAGCGCAGCTATTTGTTGATGATGATGATCATCCACAGCCTGACTTTGCCCACTGCTGGGCAAAGCGTTTTTTATTCTAGTGCTGATCGATAGTGGTCACACCTATCATTACATTGAAACCCCATCCTCCTGCACCACCTTTATCGAGGTACTATTAGCGTTGGCAACAGTGTCGTCTTGCTGATTCATTTAACTGTGGCAAATACTTTCCGTCAGGAAACTTCGTCCTCATTCGACGACGTAAAGACGACGATCCCTGTGGAGGAAGAGTCTGTGCAGGGTTCCCTGAGGGGCGCTGGGGACTCCACCTTCAGCGAGAAGCACAAGAGACGCACCACGGAGATACTACGCAAGAAGAGCATGATGATAAGGTCGGGGTAAGCTCTCACACAATTCTATGCTCTAGAAAACTCATTAATTTTACTGAATAATTTCGGCAGACAATTTTTTTTTGCTTTTTGATTTTTTATTACTAGAGACCGGATTATACGCAACATAAATGAATAGTTTAAAAAAAATCTTTTTGAACTGAAATGTATAAGTAATATTACACATCAAATAAGCCCAAACACAATGGTTGAGCTCCATCATGAGACCAGGTGGGTGACCATAAGCTCTGAGAGTAAGGTTATTTTGAGTGTGTGCAGGGACAGATGTTTATGACTTATATACATCTGTCACTTACGCGATCTCTAAATAACCTTACTCTAAGAGCTTATGGTCACAACACAGCTCCGTAATAGGTGCAATATTATTTAAATGTTTCCAAAGTTACAGAAATACGACAAGTTTCCGCTTAATAGAATGCCAGGATAAGCTTGAATATTAGAATACTAGTTGCCAAACACAAATGTATACGAAAATTTTATAAGGCTCGTAAAAAGCTCGAAATATGCACGAAAAAGCTTGAAATATGAAAAAGAAACAAAATATGCAACATCAAATAACCTAGTAATAAAACCTAATAATTATGAGATAAATTAATATAAAAACAACATACAATCAGTAATTTTTGTTATTTAATAAATTTTTGATAACTAGTTTCTGCCAGCTACTTCACCCGCGTGAACAATGCTTGAATTCGAAAACCGCGTGAATTTTACAATGCATGTCCTCGAAAAGAGCCTTTTCCAAGCAGCCAAACTGTGCGGAAAGTGTCACTTTTTTTCACTAGTGCTTTTAATTTTTCTGTATTTTTTTAATTTTTATCTCCAACTTCAGCCCGACGCATAGAGATTTTATTATTTGAAAAAAGTTTAATCAATTAGTTTAAGTACAGATTATCATTCATATAAAAGGTAAAATAAAACTAATACTTCATTAAAGGCGTTTTTAATTACTCTTAATTTAGATTTTGATCAATAAATTATTAATTATAAATATTCATTAAATATGTTTGGCAGAACGTATATTTTGCTCGTGCCTTTTTGCGTTACGACGTGACAGCTATTTGAACATGCGCAGTAGATATGCCCGAGGAACTATTAGTTAATCTGTGGTATGCTGAGCGCGCTAGAATAAGCCCGCCATTTTATTAATTTTTGCTTGGTTCAGATATTTTTTTTATTTCCTCGTACAATGCATAGTAAAATGTTGTATGATACACGTACGTAAGATGATTTCCGACTCGTGTCGATTTATCCACTCACTCGCTTCGCTTCGCTCGTAAATAAAAATGCCACTCATCGGAAATCACCTACCTTCCGCACTTGTAGCATAAATAACTATTATCTACACTCACAATGTAATGTTCCAAATACGAACTCAATTTTTTTTTATAAACATGTACTAATTCGTGGATAGGTAAATAAAATAAAAAAACATTACATTTCAACATTTTCCTTCGATTTTGAAAACATCTGCATCATAAAATGACTTTTAAATTTTTATAGCACACTTTTACTTTTTAATTTTTTCCATTGCATAAACTACTATTATCATCCCAAGGGAACATTATACCGTGATAAAAAGTAGACTATGTGTTAGCATAGCATAGGATAGATAGACTTTTTTACATAATCTAAGAACGACTAACACTATCGTTAAGGTTTTAGTTTTCAAGATCTACTACCACTTTTCTTGTTCTTGTAATGTAATGTTGTATGTCGTTTTGTGGCAATTAAATACTTTTATCTACACTCACAACGTAATGTTCCAAATATGAATTAAAAAATATTGTATAAACACGTACTTTATATTCGTGGGTGGGATTTTTTTTTAAAGTAATCATTACAGTGCAACATTTTCCTTCGATTTTTAAACAACTGCATCATAAAATAACTTTTTAATTTTTATAGCACACTTTTACTTTTTAATTTATTGACGCTTATTGAAGTACTGTCAATGTCTAAGGAGGCGCGCGCTGCGCAGTCATGTGCAATGAGAATCTAAATGTTCTCCGTTTCCACTTTTGTTTTATTGCAACTGTATGAGTGAAGATAAAGTAGTGTATGCAATGGCTTATAATTAGGTATTAAAACACTCGCGTAATATTATTATTACATTCGGCTTCGCCTCATGTGATAAACCTACGCTCGTGTTTTAATAACCCCTATTATATGTCCATTGCATAAACTACTATTACTTTCTTTCTTCTTTCTATTTCGCACTTAGACTCGCATATGGTCCGTTGTGCTTGCAGGCCCATTCCATCTCACAGAGAGGAGGCTCTCTGTGAGATGGAATGGGCCGAAATCCACCACGCGGGCTGAGTGCACGTTAGTGGATGTCACATGTCTTCGAATTTTTGGTTCTGAGACATGCCGGTTTCCTCACGATGTTTCTTCACCGTTTTGAGAGCAGTGGTGATGAAATAATTTACACAAAGTAAAGCGGCTGCCTGGGTTCGAACCCACGACTCACTTTCACTTGTAAGTCTTGTAAGTTTCGCACGGTGGTAGGGTACTTTGTAGTACCCGCCTGGCTGGCAACCACCCTCAAGTTGAAAATCTGTCGCCAAGCACCTTCCGGTGTGTTCCGACAGCAGCACTTGAGAGCCAGTTCCCTTCTAGGCTTTGTGTGCTTACCACCATCGGCCACATCATCACTGACCACGGTGAGATTGTGGTCAAACACAGGCCTACATATAGTAAAAAAAAAAAAAAAAAAAAATTCGCGGCCTTTACCACTGGGCCACCACTGCTCTTAGCCTATGTGTTATTCCAGACTATAATCTATCTATGTGCCAAATTTCATCCAGATCCGTTCAACCGTTTTAGCGTGATTGAGTAACAAACATGGGTGTGTCCATCCAAACTTTCGCTTTTATAATATTAGTAAGATCACGAATTAGATTTGCAACTAGGTATCACACTTATCAAGTTATCACACTTATATTATAAAGGAAAAGTTTGTAAGTGTGTGTGTTTGTATGTTTGTTACTTTTTCTCGCCCGAACGGCGGGACGGATCTGCATGAAATTTGGCACAAGGATAGATTATAGTCAGGAATAGCACATAGGATACTATTTATCCCGGGAATATGTTCCCTCGGGATAATTTTCAACTTTCACGCTGGCGAACCCTGGCAGAAGCTGGTTGTAAACATAAATGACCAGGGATTGTTGCAAAGGTTTCGTAGTAAGATTGTATCTTCGATCGCTCTAAACATTTATATAGGGAACCGATCACATTTCCGTTTTTTTTTTGTTCGAATTTCATTTTACCGAAAACTATTGACCGACGTTTTTTTTGCTATATGCATTATTTGACATATTTTCAGATCACCGAAGTACCTATCATGTGGCATATGTATCATTTTACCGAACTACATTTGGCCGAATGACAAAATATTTTTTTGCTTTTGGCCAAAGCCTTTTTTCATTTGCCAAATGATTTATTTGCCATATTTTCGCCACACCGAAACAAAATTTTACGGAATATTATTTGGTCACAAATATATAGCCGGTTACTTGATAGCATTTTCAGTTTAAAATTGAAATAGTGTCATAAAAAGTCAATATGTTGTGCTACAAAATTTAGTGAAAGAAACAAATCGCTGCAAAATCGACTTCACGCAGTCTTGTCTTTGTTTACGTATTTATTTTGAATTTTCATGCAAATATTTTATTAATAACTGTCATGTATTAGAATTTTTTATTAATTAATCATTTTAACAAATTAGTTCAAAAGCGAGCGAAGCGAGCTCGGGAATTTAGGGCACCCCGACGTTTACTTAATAGACCCTGCAGACAGAAATAGGGCACCATCAAGAATTTTTGTTTCAATTCGCTGTTTATACATTTGTATTTGCCCACTGTTTCTCTCTCATTTAGTATTTCAGTAAGGTATATTCAGTGTTTTAGTTTTTAGCATTTTAGGATGTTCGGGAACATTATACTTCGAACAAATGATATTTCGGCTAAATGTAACTTCAGTAAAAAGTTTTTCGACCAAATGAAACGTCGGAGTAACGAAAAAAATTTAATTGATAATAGGTCAACTGAGACAGTGGCAGACGTGACTTCGATGAAGTAAAAAAAATGAAATGATAAAAGTTGAAAAGTTTTAGGTGAAATGAAATTCAGTTAAATGTTTTTCGAACTTATGATAGATACATTTATATAACCAGAAAAAAAGGAATTGTTTGACCGCCATCAATCGACCAATCACATAGACGAAAATCCACATCGGGTCTTTCATTCTGCATGTGATTGGTCGATTGGTGGCGGTCAAACCCTTTGCCTTGCCGAATTCGCTTACGCAATTAGGCTGCCGGTCTCTATATTTATTACCTACTCTCTAAAATAAAACCTATCTTGGGAGAAACAGCAGCTGAGCCAGAATAATTGGATGGAAGGAATAAAAAATAAAAAAAACTAGTTGGGGGTTAAATCTACTGGTTATACAGGCAGATACTAAAGTCATCACAATCTTCCTGCCCGTGCCCCACGTTACTTGGGGTCGGCGCAACACGTTTTCTTCTTCCACACCGTCCTGTCCCCCGTCACGCTATCACTGACTCCCTTTTCTTTCGTAACACTCCTCACACAGTCCATCCATCTTTTCTTTGGCCGTCTCCCACTCTCCATCCATCCACAACTCTTTTAGTAACATGCATTTCATCCCTCCTCATCAGAGTCAAACGGTTTCCTTTCAACTTTTCTGTTTTTCAACTTTTGTGTCTTTTCTGTTTTCTAACCAGTAGATTAATATTTAGGTGGTACGTACCTTTGTGTCTATTACATGTTATTGTATGTTACATTATTACCGTTTTACATGTTTTGTTTCAGTGGCAAGTCCAGAGCAACGCTGCCGCCCATCGACCTGCGCCTGCCTGAATCGCGCTCTCGAATCAGCATCATATCTGACTGTCGTTTGAGAAACCTCAGGTTTGTAATATTAAGTACCTTGTTTTTTAGGTTATTTCTAAAATATTATTATTATTATTTACAGGTTAGTCCAATAAACGATCTCTAATTACTTACCCTCTTTTGGTTAAACAGTAAAAATAATATAAAAATAAACTATTACAATAGCAAGTGATTTTATTATTAAGTAAGCATGTAATTATTACGTCTGAAATACTTTCAATGGCTTTTGAATACCGCGAGGTGATTGAAAATAAAGGGTTGCCATGGGAAAAAGTAGTCGAGTTGCCACGTGCAAAATAACAATGGGTTCACTGTCAATAGGTTCACGTTTAACAGTGTGATTTTGATTCGAAATGGGGGTAAGTTAGTTGTATGGGCTGCAAACAAGTGTGAGCTACCGTCCTTTCATGCCTTTCTTTTATATTGACCTGCGTACTCGGATTAATGCTTTATGTTCTTTGTAGGGGATTTGTGTAAATAAGGACGATGTATTTTTTGTCACCGATGTTTTTTTAGGAGACGTTTACTATTGATGTGAGAGCAATATTGCCGAACAAACTCTCCTTTTATAAATGTAAAGATTTGGAGCTCAATTAAGAAAACCTGTCCGGAGCTTGTTTGCAAAATCATAGCAAAATCCAACATTTGAATCCTACACTAAACCCTTGACCCGTATTCGTCCACAAAAGCGAAAACGTGTGTTTTGCAGAAGTAGCACACTGTATATATGCAAGTAGAAGCGAGTCGTTGAACTGTCGCAAGTCAAGTTTCTTTGTCTTGCACAAAGCGGACCAATTTGAATGACATGAAACGCTTTGAATTAATCCCCGAGGGGAAAACTAGTTGATAATCAATGCGTTATATTATGAACACGGTTTGTTGATAACGTGGGCACTTGTGAAGTTTCGTAGGGTTGGCGATTAATCTTTGAGAAAAAAATGTTATTGTTACAAAAGGATAGCTCGTGCTGTGATGAAAATAATCGAGGAAATTTACTTACTTAGTTCGCCACGTTACTTAGGGTTCGCCAGATGCTGCAATTAGACTTCATGCCTTAGGCATACTCTACCAGCCAACCAAGGGTGGTGAAGAGATAAAATGGCAGGTATATTGTTAAAATCTATATATCAACGTACTAAAATACACGTAAGTACATCTGTGTAGAATTAAATGTATTTACACTTGGAGGCTGTTTTAATACAGCAATCGCTTTCTTGCCCTGAATGACAACTTAGATTTCCCGCGGCTTCGTTTTCAAGACCAATCCCACAGAAGCATTCATTATTACGGGATAAAAACTCAAAGATAATAGTCGGCGATAATGGTAGTTTTCTATCGTTCAAAAGATTTTCGAATGCGGATCTGTAATTACAAAAAAACATTCTGACCTTTCGGAGCCGGTCATCTGGTGGATGCGAGACGGACAGGACCGATCAGTGTGGCGAACGCTTGGGGGAGGGCTATGTCCATATCTAGGTGTATGGATGGACATCTTTCGGCTGAAATGATGATGATGATGATGCCTCGAACCTTTTTACATTCATGAAAACCATTTGTTCAAATCATAGATATAATTATATTTCTATGGTTCAAATGCTGGTGAGTTGAAACTAAATTTCGCTGCAGCGCTAAACATTATTTGTGTCGTCTAAACAAACTATTAAAAAATGCAGCGCTAAATCGCTTATAGAGTTCAGTTTACTTGCGATGAAAACGTCGAATCGTCAAACGCGTACGCGTTTCGTTCAACATAGTGTAAAGTAAGGTGTTCGGATTGCAGTACAGTTCAGTCGAACAGAGTGAGTGTTCGGTTCGCCAAATCTAGTGCGCAGTACATATATTATATCAATTATAAACATACTTAGCTGTACCTTATTAAGCATACAAAAAACGAGTGTACAAGTCTGTAACAAGTTTTCTTTCTTAATCCTGTGTCGATGCTGCTGTTTCGAAAGTCTGCCCCAATTCGCTTTTGTAAATGGCTTCCTTCCTTTACAAATACGATGTGCTCATTCTCGCCAAAATCACTCACGAATATGACATTTGAGATGACATTTACATTAGCAATCCGAATAATAAATTCCGGAGGTCTGTAAAACCCTCCAGCACTCAAGATTTAAAAGAATATCGTGTTCGTGTATCTTAACTCGGTCTATATTTTATTTAAGTTTATATATTTAAAGTAAAATACTGGGGGGTGACCATAAGCTCTTAGAGTAAGGTTATTTTGAGATCGCGTAAGTGAAAGATGTATAGAAGTCATATACAACACACTCAAAATAATGTTACTCTAAGAGCTAATGGTCACCCCCAGGTCATCCCCACTACTATGCGACTTCTATTAAACGTTATGGTTAGACCAATGATATTCTAGTAAATTTAACTAGAATATTTACTAGAATATAGAATATTTATAACTAGAATATTATATAATCTTTATTATAAAACAAAGTGGGGTTAGTTACACCATTTATAAATCGAGAGCGACTGGACCGTATTACATAATTTTTAATTGGTTCGATTTATCTCCATCCCGAATAACAGAATAAAGTCTATTAAAACATCGGAAAAATTAGCGAAAAAATGTTTTTTGAAAATTCATTTTCCCACCTATATGTTTTGCGAACACAGCGCCATCTCTGATACATGACAGAATACAGGGAAGGTTAAAAAACAAAAAAGAAAGTAGGTAGGGTAGGGTAAGTAGGGTAGGTATTTAGATAAAATTCGGAAAATTCCAGTTTATTCTGTTATATTTTTTAAGGATATTTTTTAATTTAATTAAAGATATTTATAATTATTTATGTTAGAAGTGTCAACCCTGCAAAAGGGCGAGTGTCCCAGGTGCGCTCGGGTCAACGTCCGCTCCTCACCGCGTTTTGTTATAGCTAAAGCTATGTATCATCATGTGCTCGATGCAGTTTATGGCTTATTGTCGTCACCTTATTTATGTATTTATGGGCCGGGCACAGGATTAGCGGCCGATTTATTAGCCGGCCCAGCGGTGGACAATGGGGAACTTAACTCTTCTATTATGGGCAAGAAATAAATAGCGCAGATTTTCAAAATGCTCCTTATTAAAAGGGGTCTAGTTATGATTAATATGTACTTTGGTTTCGTTTTGGGGTCCTTTCTAATTATTGTACGTTATGAATACTTTTAAAAGTCGTATTTATTGAATTCCGCTGTGGAGTTGAGATGACAAAACAAAACCTTTTTACCCGGCTGCAAGGAAAGGGTTATGTTTTTCGCACGTATCTTATGTATGTATTTATTTATATAATAAGCACACCAACAGCACTGTCACTTACAATTCAAATAAAATAACATCCAAAATCGGCAATTTCAGTAACCATGCAAATAACAGGTATGCATGACATTGACACAATGGATATTAGAGACAAAGTAAGATATAAAGTGTGTCCAGTAGACCTAAATCTAGAACACTACAAAAACAAAACAAATTGAGCTAAATAGGCGTACATTGTTCGCACTGTTTATAAAGGGCACGTCTGTATGAAGCGAAACTCATAGAGAAAACATCGATAGGATCCGTCAAGTTGGACCTTTCATTATATAGCCTTGCCATACGTGTCAGGGGGCTATTAAAGGTTGTATTTAAGGTAGATGTAGGCAATTGAAAAATGCGATGATGTCGCTTGCTACGTTGGCTAGTCCTAAAGCTTAAATAGTTAATCAATTGCGCATCTATGGAACCATTTATAATTTTGTGCAGTAAAAGTAAGTCAGAATTGATCCGTCTTTCTTTCAAGCTAATCATCTTATAGTGCCCTAACCTATCACTGTAATCAGGTATAGCTTTTCTTTACACATAGATACCTAACAAAACGGGCCTGAACTGATTCAACATTATTATTGCAATTTATTAGATCTAAAAGATCATTCAAGAATACCAAAAAAAGCAAAGGGCCCAACCTAGAGCCCTGTGGAACACCAGGCCAGGAGAAAAAGGTACAGATTCATATCCCGCCACGGCAACTATTTGAGAACGATTAACTAAATAACTTTCGAACCACCGCAACAGAGAGCCATGAATGCCAGTGCCATTCAATTTCATAGAAAGAATTGAGCGATCAACACGATCAAAGGCTTTTGCAAAATCTGTGTAAACAACATCAACCTGACCCCTAGCTTCAAAGGTGTTGCCAATGAAAGTAGTGTAAATAAGTAAGTTAGATATAGTAGAACGGTTAGACACAAACCCATGTTGCTTCGAACTAATTATATGACGGAGGTGAGAATAAACTGCATTGTATATAACTCCCCTCAAACATCTTTGCAAATTGTGATATAATAGAGATTGGTCTATAGTTAGTTACGTCATTCATACTACCAGATTTATGCACGGGGATAACGTGTGAGATTTTCCATAAATCGGGCAATGTACCTTCCTTAAGGGATTTATTATATATTATTTGCAGTGGCACAACAACAGCATCCATGCAGAGACGAATAAAAATAGGAGGTAGTCCATCCGGGCCAGCTCCTTTATTAAGATCTAACTTTTTGATGCTATCTCTAACGTCACTTTCAGTAATGCCAATGGAATACATACTGTTACATGTGTATATGTTTGTTTGTAATAAAGAATATTACATAAATCCATCTGGATTTGGTCAGCCAGCTCGCGAATATTTGTATCCTCCGACTGCACAGCAAGATTTTCTTCTTGTTTACATCTTTTTAGCTTTTTAAGCAGTCGGGATTTTTGATTTCATTAACTTATTTTTAACAACAAAATTTAATCGACTTCTAAAGCAAAACACTACAAAGCGAAAAATAACTTTGTTTTCCGAAGCCACATCGGCTTGGTAAGAACCTATTGTTTTACGTTTTTCGACACCGACTTCGGAAAACGAATTATTTTTCACTTTGTAATGTTTTGCTTTAGAAGCCGGTTTATTTTATTTGTTATAAAGTTTTTTATTTTACTCTTTTAAGTGTTGGTACCTCATATTACCATGAAAATCATTTATAGCCAGAGTACATCTCATTTCAATTCCAATAAGCCCAAATACGACCAGGATACATTGTTTTATTACGGAGTTCCAGTGCCTACCTTTGGCAGTTCGAGGGTTCATTTTCATCAGTATCATTTATTTATAATAATGTATTTGCTTTATCAAAGGCGCTTAAGGTTTCACTAGTCGATCATTCTTCCATACAAACGAAGTCTGGCGATAACTCCACTGTCTGACGATGTACATTCAAAATAAAAAAAATATATTAATTTGTCTCATCTAGCCCTGTATGGAAACAAAAATGTAAAAAAAGAAAATATTTTAAAGTTATGAGCGTCGAAAGTTCCATATTTCAACACTTATTTTAACGCATTGGGCGGAAATAAATACCATAAGAAGAAGGAAAATTGCAAAACGGCCACCATACAGGGACAGATTAGTAGTTCAACAATGCAAATAATTTTATTTTGAAAATATACATTTAGTAGTTTTTTCATGATATCTAGACTCCCAAAGGTCTGTTTATAAAATGTCGCGCGCTTGTTTTCGTCCTAAATCATCATCCATTTCGCTACAAACTTGCAAAAGTGCTAATTCGTACCCGAACTAGCTTCTTACTGCTCATCACAACATCTATCTCTATCGCACGTGTTGTCGGATGAGATAGCAGGCATTTTAACCCCGCGCACAAAATAGTTAGTGCTATTGACTAGGGCAAACTTAACTATTCGAGATATATTTTTTCCCACTTCACCAAATGATACTTGGTGTACATGTTATTGAAAATACCAAAATCGCTATATGTCTGCCTATAATATTTGAGGCGTGCCCTCGATTTCCACGGGATTCCATCATCAGATTCTGATTTGACAGTGGATCACATCGACCACATCTATACTATACCCTTTCAAAAAAAAAGGAATTTTACAAACCCGTCTATTCATGACAGAGTTATACTCAAATTCAAATCATTCATTAAACGTAAGTTGTGCCAGAAAGCGTTTTATAACATTAAAGATTACGTTGAGGACAAAAAGGCTTGGGATTGAGCTGCTCCAATTAATTTCGTTTTTATTTTTTTTATTTTGCACCGTGTATTTAGTTTTTCTTTTTTTTTTTTTAATGTTTCTTGCAATGACAAGAATATTTACTTTTTAAAGTATTATATTATTTTATTTTAATTATTGTGAATGTGAAGACTATGTGGATCATTCTTTTTTTTAATTTTAATTTATCTTAGTTAGTTTTTAATCATGGTCTGGCAGTTTGAGTATTTATGCGACCTACCTGAATGTCCTTTCTTTGGTATTGTTCGTCAATTTCAGACATCAGTCTACATGGTCTTCACATGATCTAACCAAGATTTTGTCTGGACTTTAAAAGAGACTGTGACCTCTGAGTTTGTTTCGGCCTTTCTTCTCAGAGTAGTCAGACAGGAAACGCCGACCTCATCTAGTTTTAAAAAATATGATCGACATGTGAAAGTGTTTGTACAAACCAACTTACAGAAATAAATAATTTATCATTTACCCAAACACAAATTAAAAAATATAATAAATATCAGAATTGAGAACCTCCTCCTTTTTGAGAAGTCGGTTAAAAATACGGATTTAACTTTAAGGGCTGTGAGCTCTGTAGGGGTAATTTGAATTAAAATTTTGCTCGTAAGGGGAAAAATCTAATAAACAAAATAATAAATTTTGCCCGCCAGAACTCAAAAATCATACAATTGGCATTTTAAAATACTAATTAAATGGTAAGTAACTTCAGTCATTTTAAAATTATTAGTAATGATAATTAAACTTATTTATTTGTCATTTAGTCTTCTTTTATGATACAAAATTTCAATAACCAAGAAAAGTAACAAAAATGTTACATTTTTGTTACTTTTTACTAAATATGTTGATTAATAAATAATAGATAATAAAAAAAATCTTTTATTTCACTTAGTGACACTTAGTAGAGCAGTGGTGGCCCAGTGGTATCGGCCGCGACATACAAGTTGTAGGTCGTGGGTTTCGAGCCCAGGCAGGCGCTTTACTTTGTGTAAATTATTTCATCACCACTGCTCTCAAAACGGTGAAGGAAAACATCGTGAAGAAACCGGCATGTCCTAGAACCAAAAATTCGAAGACATGTGACATCCACCAACCCGCACTGGGCCCGCGTGGTGGATCACGGCCCATTCCCTCTCACAGAGAGGAGGCCTGTGTCCCAGCAGTGGCAACATTAATAGGCTGATGATGTGATGATGATGATGTGATTTCACTTAGTTTTACTACCTATTCTACTTCTTCTTAGCGTGTCGATAGCAAAAATTGTCTCTAAATTTTATGTTTGGCCCAGAATTCTGCCACGGCAACACCAACCGGTGACGCAGTTCACTTAGACTCTAATCGGCCTATTCTACTGAAAACTCGCGTTTATTTGTCCTTTACTACAGTTGTTAAATTTCCAGTATCTATATTGTTTATAATGTCGTATAGCACATTTCAATACAAAAATTAGATTTACGACCACATAAATAATTAAAACATGACTTTACGCTTCCTATTAAAAATATTTTTAGGTTACATGCCAAAAAGTAAAAAAATCGAGCTAAAGCTGTTGAAAACCCAGGTCGTAAAGGGCTTTTTTTAAAGATAGAATTATTTTAAATATACCAATCGATAGAGCTCGCGCCGCTGATTCCAACTAAGTATATAACTCATTTTCGGCAAAATGTCCTTTACGACAATTGAAATTTCCAGTATCGAATACATACATAATTTCACGTATTTTGCCAACAGTCCCCAATAATGAACGTGGTCCTATCTACCCACCGCTGGGAAACCACATTTAATTATATATCCCTAAGATGTAGAGTCATTAGAATATGTGTCGTAATTAACTAGTGAGAGCTTGAAGCCTTGATGAGCGCTTTGTAATAATAACTCGATTACCGCAGACAATACAGCGCTGACAGCGCTTTGATGTAGCGCTCGAAGCGAGGAATGCTGTAGGTACCTACACTGTAAATTAATTAATTTGTTGTTATTGGACCTCGGCTCGGACAAGGATTTGTGGGAGACAGAAGAATGTCATCAACAGACATTCTAAGGAAAGTTGTCCGTTTTCGAGTAGGATGGGAAGCTTTGCTAGAAATGGTTGTCACAGTTTGATCGTTAAAGCTGTTGTTATCTTAACTATATATTCTATTAGGCCGGCGGCGGCGGCGCGGTCGGGTTTTTCAAGAGAAATATTATCTTTAAGTATGCAAATTATGCATTTAAAAGATGGATAGGATAAGTAGACTAGGTAGGTACACACAAAGTGAAAAACACTTTGTTTTCCGAATTCGATGTCTTTGGTACCTATTGTTTTTTAGTTTCTAGACGCCGACTCGACTTCATACACACCACCGCTGCTGCCTACAACCCAACCACAAATCTATCTCTGTGCAAAATTTCATCCAGATCCTTCCAGCCGTTTGAGCGTGAAGAATAAACAAACACACTCACAAACTTTCGCCTTTATAATATTATTAGTGTGATATTGTGATTGTATAAAAACATAAAGAAAGATAGAAGAGTCCCGGAGAATGAATTTAACTGTCTTGGATCCCGCAACGAAATTAATAAGACAAAAATAACGAAAGAGGGAGTGGAAAAAGTATGTGATCCTTCAATAAAATGTGAGGTCGAATATAGATATAATATACACACATGGAAATTTTTATAATTAATTATTGTTCGAGCAGTGCAGAAAGTGATTATTCCATCGCTAGAGAACATACCGATACAGCTACATCGGATGAAGAAATTTTCTGACTAAATGTTAAATGTTTTTAAGTTTTCTTTTTTAATATTTAAAAATGTAGTAAATAAGAATGAAGAAGAATAAAGGAAATATTTATTTTAGTTGCATACCTAGGTACATGTCGAACATAAGAACCTCCTCTTTTTTGGAAGTCTGTTGAAGAAGTATTTTATTTTGTTTATATTTTGATTAATTTTCGTGTTAAACTATACATAATATTGAAAATTGTATTATAAATACAGAACCTCCTTTTTTGAAGCCAGTTAAAAAGGAAAATAGTTTGACAACTAGATATTTATAGTTCACACGGAAATCAAAACAAAACTACAATAAAGTGCTAAGTTCTGAATTCAAATTATTATATACAATCAATCTGCCTAGCCTTTTCCCAACCATATTCGTCGGCTACCAGACTCACCGGATTCAGCTGAGTACCAGTGTTTTACACAAAGCGACTGCCTGTCCACAACCCAGTAACTGGGTAACACGGTACCCCTTGGCAAGACTGGTGTCAGATCTTAAGCTTCTGACTACCCGTAACGACTGTCATAGATCTTCAACTGACAGCCAGGACCATCGGCTTAACGTGCTTTCCGAGGGACGGAGAAAACTCGGTATGTTGAAATGGTCACCCATCCACGGACCGACCTCATCAAGCGTTGCTTAACTTTGATGATCGACCAGTGCGGCTGTTATTATTTAGCCACGAGCACCTTCGATGTACGATAAATCTAATAATTGATGGACATGGAAATTAGCATTCGTTTGAATTGGGCAACGCGATTATTGTTGAGGGACATAAAGAAAATTATTGTACCGTAATTTTTCTGACTCCATGTCTTGTTGGTTTAGCAGAAACAGTCCCCGTTAATACTCGTATACGGTAACTCCTCAAAGAAAGAAAATGCATGTCTTATTATAATGTCCTAGGCACAAAAAATATGTCAGTCTAAACCTAGCATCGCAAAAACAGCTTGCAGATTTATTATTACCTAGGAACCTTCCTTAAGCAATTTAGTTACCTATTTACCTGAGTATTAAATAGATTATTGAGACGGATGCAGCAGTTTTGTTACATTGAGTGGTATCATTGAGCTTCAGTATCGATATTGGATCCAGCAGACGATAACAAGAGATATCGGTTGCTGAAAACACTTGAGATGAACCATTTGAGATGGATACCATACCATTACATAGATGTTGATTGATTGGAAATGAGATAGGATGAAAACTCAGCCGGAAGATTTTATTAGATTGTGTTGAATAGCTGCTTTGTAAAAACATTAACAAATAGAAGGTACAACATGTTACTGTATTTGATTACCGATTTAGAAATGGTCATGACGTGATGAAGAGGGATGAAACGCATGTTAATAAAAGAGTTATGAATATTAATGTGGAAGGATGGAGAGGGAGGGGATGGCCAAAGAAAAGATGGATGGACTGTGTGAGGAATGATATGGAAGAAAAGGGAGTCAGTGATGGCGTGATGGGGGACAGGACAATATGGAAGAGGAAAACGTGTTGCGCCGACCACAAGTAACGTGGGACACTGGCAGGAAGATAATGATGATTACCGAATTATAAAAAAAAAGTTAATTAAAAAAAATTAAAAACCCGACTGCTTGAAAAGCGAACTAAAAAGACGTAAACAAGAAGAAAATCGCAAAAAAAAAAAACAGTCGGGTTTTTTAATTTTCTTAATTAACTTCTTTTTTTTTGTTTTTTTTTTTTTTTTTTTTTTAGTATTATTTACATTCAAACATATAAGTGTTTTATATTTTTGAAATCACCTCATAAAACCCTTTATTTTCTCGCCTCCACAAAATGGCACCCAAAATCCGCCATTTTTTATTTTCCAATTTTAATGTAGCCAGTGACACTCGCAGGGTTAAGACGAATCGATTGACGTAAGAATCATCAAAATCGGCCAACGCGTTTGGCCTCTAGAACGCCACATAGGAACATACATACGTAGACTGATAAACACATTACCCTCATTCGGCAGTCGGGTAAAAATACATAAGGTCCAAGACATGATGACATGATGTCACTGTACTGTGATTTTTTATTTCGTAGACTAAACTGACAGCTGCCATGCTGCCAATGAACTTATTTTTTTTAAATGTTGCTAGTGCGGAGCATAGTGTTGTAGGTAAGACTCAATTATAAGTGATTCATCGAATCGATGTGTCATGACTCCACAATTTAATTTTACTAGTTCGTTTAAATCAACATTTTATGAATATAAACGTAATATATTTAAATATAACAGTATTTATTCACGTACATAAACTTTTACTATGTTAAATATGAAATCAACAATAAAATACATGCGATCTATAAAATGAAGTCTGACATAGATGAGTAGAAACTAAATATGGGCCGCTAGTTTCTTAACAACTGTACTTTTTTCGATCTATTACCATTTTGGAACAACTTTCGATCTGTCAGGACAGTCAGGATACGACATTATTTTTATGAAACGATAAAGTTTCAAATGTCAGTTTAGTCTACGAAATAAAAAATCATAGTATAAGTCATAATTACACAGTTTGATTTGCGTACACAGTTTAAGCGATGTTATTTATAGAGCTTCTCATTTCAATCCAATTCGTTCCCTTTTCTTCTAAGAGCAATGTTACGAAAACTTTCATAAAAGAAAGCCTTTATTTCCTCCATAGCAACGCTGAAATCCCAAAAAATCAAGTGTTGCAAAGTGGTTACCCAATTCAGAGAACAAAGTTAAATGGAGTGTTTCGTAAAATGAATCCTGACAATAGCTATGGGCCACAAAACACGCGGTTAGCACAATACAATTTTCCTCGAAAGAATTACAACATCAATGTAAGGAGGACGCAATACTCGCAATCCTCACAAATTCACTGCGAGCACATTTCGTATTGTCGTCGAAAAAAGCAACAAAAAGAAATAATTTCGCGATACATGTTAGCAAATGAAAAAAAAGTCTCCTGTCGGCCATCCATCATGGCAGTAACGAACAAAAGCTTTTAGTAGTACAAAGCGCGCGATTCGCGAGTAGCGCCGCACCGCGTCGTGTCGCCTAGCCGCGCCTTGCCGCGCGGGTTGTGTCGCGCATCGACATGTATGCAATCAGCCTTATTGCATGTTCCACATTTTGTCACGGGATTATATGAAACAGGAATTTTAAACAAGAGTATATTGTGTAACGTGATTTCGTAATACATGGGATCGCTATGGGAACACATCCCATCAAGATTGGGGCATTGCTGTGGAATACATGATTTGATTCTCAACTCGATTCGTACTCCCAGATTCTTCTGGTGAATAACATGCTTTCCGAACATTTCCGGGCAGTAAATTGAATAAAAAAGACAAGGTTTATCAGAGAAAAGGTCTCTGATAAACCTTGTCTTTATCTGACATGATGTCACAGTATAGTGACATCATGGCAGATAATCGCATCCTGATAACGTAACACAGAATGCGCCAAACCTTTACCGACCACATTGAACTCATTTATTTTAATTTGAGTACCAATTACTTGAGAGACAAAGACGTTTCCACCGGAACGGGACGAGCACAAAGGGATGTTTTGTAACACATTGTGCCGATGGACTCTATTAAATTATCGCTGACAGTCCGAAGAGCCCACAATGCTCCGCCACTCGAGTCCGCGATTGCAAACGCGTTTTAATCAAAGGGGGAAGACGCGACAATGAAGGCTATTCACTCCCTGCCCCAATTTCGGAGTAGCTTACTATCTGTGCTTCAGAAACTCCATACTGCTTCATAGACTATTGGCTATAGGGTTGTAAATCGCGTGAGTCTGTCGCAGCCCTAAGTTAGTAGGGTACACGTGCACTATTGATGTAATGATAGAATGTTCTAGTAAGTTTTGTGGTCGGGGAGTCTTTGATTGTCGATTTGTAAGGGTTATTCTTTACATACACGTCATTATTGTGGTGGTTTCTTTGTTTCACTAGCTTCTGCCAGCGGCTTCGCCCGCGTGTATGTCGGAAATTAGCCCGACGGAACATATTCCCGGGATAAAAAAGTATCCTATGTTCTATTCCAGATTATATTTTATCACTGTGCCAAATTTCATTCAGATCCGTTCAGTAGTTTTTGCGTGAAAGAGTAACAAACATACAAACACACTCACAAACTTTCGCCTTCATAATATAAGGGCCGGAACAGGATAATTAAAAGATTATCCTAAGTTTACCTAAGTACTTATTTTTCCAAAGTTTTGGCGAGTCCTCTTTAGTCAAACATCCCCAAAGGTTTAAAGCTCATTTTTCCCATCAAAGCAATCAGTTTATATCAGTACAATTATGTTACCTCTACCATGCGCCTGATACTGCCTACCCACGTAGAATAAACCCTTAATCGCGAGCATCACCCATGGGAAGGGTTGTATATTCTTTGTAAATCGCTCAGCATATGATTACGAAGCCATAATAAGTGTTTCGAGGATCCCTGGTTCGTCTGATATGGAAAGACGTAGCTATATATATGTACATAGTAATATGTTGTATAACAATTTGTTTTTCCGCCTCCCTGGGTCTTAATTTTTTTCAGCCCGAAGGGGACCATACGTTGCCATGGTATTAAATAATGTGTATGAGCTCATTATACAGCCCTGTTTACTTATGGGGTACGTTATGAAAATGCGTTTCAGTCGACATGTTTTTGAAAAACAAAGAGTATTTTTATAGGTAATTTTCTTTTACTCATTTTGTGATGGTAAGAGTCGTGTTGATACGTTCAAAATTTCTTAAGAGTTTGTGGGGCAATCATAATACTGGGAATGGAAAGTAATTTAGCGGCCTTTTAAGCCCACTTGCGCCAAAAAAATTAACTCGGAGTTAGTTGCTTATATCTTAAACATGTCACAGCCATCTGGTTAGATTATCCAGCTATTTGGACTCCTACTATAATGATAGTTAATTGAACTAGAATCATTCAACGTTTAACAGCTTGGCGTATTAAAAGGCAGCCCGTTAAAGATGGCTGACCAAGACTCAGCCAAGTGATTCAAATTTAGTTCAGTAATTTTTTTCACTGCGGCGCTAGTAGTCACCAAAACAAATTTGGCGTTAACAGTGCAAACCGCCATTGTTATTTTTCGTTCATGTGTGCAATTTTAAGAGAAATTAAAGTGCGATAAAAATAGTATAAAAACTTGAAGGTGCCACATAATAATACTACGTCTTTTACAAGTTTTCGCGAAATATATGAGTCTTAAACTATCTAGTCATCCTAACCAAACATTACAAATTTATCAATATCCAATTTAACTAAATGACTACACGACATTCAGCCATCTGGTTAAACGTTGTACTCAATGACTTGGCTAGTTGTCTTTCAGACATTTAACTGGATGCGGCGCGTTTAATGAACGGCCTAGGCGTTCAATCAGCTGGCTGATTATTTAACCAAATGGCTGAGACACATATACAAACTTGGAGTCTTTAAGTCCCTCCGGTGGGTACCCGCATTGTCGAGGCGAGGGGGCTCAGTAACCGTGGCTTGGTCACCCACGGTGAAGCAAAGAGGAACCCGAGGAGGGGCCGCTCGTCAGGGCTTTTGCCGATTAAGCCGACGAACGTAGCGGCCAACTAGTAGATTGCGGTGCCGCTTGGTTACAGGTGACATCGCAACTGAGGCCGGCCGCGATGTCTCGTGGCGGTAGAGGAGTGCCAGTATTACGGTGCGCCGCTCTCCCTACCTTCCGCTGTCTAGACGGGGGGGACGCCACCGTCTAATGGTTGATGCAGTGGGGCCGCAGGGGAGAAGGAGTGTCGGTATTGAGTTGGCCGCTCTCCCTATCCCCTGCGGCCGAAAAATGGTAGGTGGCGGGACCACTGATCTTGACCCGTCACAGGGGGACCAAGGGTCCCATACACTGGCTGGGTCCGGTGACGGACAGCCGCCGCGGGTTCGAAGTGAGTGCTAACACGTGCCCGCGTTCCCACCATAAGCGACACAGGAGGACACCGTGGAGTGTTAGTTAGTAGGAGTCCCACATAACTGCGCTATCTCCCCGTGGTAGCGCACAACTTTTAAGAAAATGTTATGACTCAGTAAAGGACTTTTTAAACGATGTGACTATATAGAAAATGACTAAATATAATTACCTAGTACAAATTGTTATTGAGCATTTATTAGCTATTTGACATGAAATAAATTGTTAATGTTTCTTATAATTGCCTATCTGTTTATTTTCTCACTATTAATTCTATTTGTATTGTCGACATTTTTATTAGTATGTTATTAATGTAATGATTGTATTGATTGTATTGGGATGTAATATTGAAGAACACGAGAATTATATCCTATGCTATAAAGGAGAAACGCCTGGGTTATACGGAGTAGGCTTTCTCATCAAGAAAAAACATAAGAGAAACATAATAAACTTCAAAGGCCTTTCAGAGCGGGTCGCTGTATTACAAATGAAATACGAACATGAAAGTTTATCAATAATACAGGCGTACGCTCCCACAGAAAAGTCATCAGAAGAAGCAATTACCTCATTTTACAAAACCTTGGAAACAGCTTTTAACCTGGTAGGAGCACACGTCCTTCTGATTGGAGATTTTAACGCTCAGGTAGGACAAACAAATATGAATGACAGTTTAGTCATGGGAAAATTTGGTTACGGAATCCGAAGCGAAAGGGGTGAAAAGTTAGTGCAATATGCCTTAGAAAACAAACTATCGATTATGAACACTTTCTTCAAAATGAGAAAAAACCGTAAATGGACGTGGCTATCCCCAGATGGAAAAACAAAAAATGAAGTAGATTATATTTTATCAAACGAACCCAAAAAAATAAGGAACATAGAAGTTCTCCACGGCTTAGGATTTAGATCAGACCACCGCTTAGTAAGAGCTACTTATCTTCTAGGAAAACAAAACAAAACTAGAACAACTTTTAAATCACAACCTAAGCCATTAAAAACAACAGAAGATATCAGTCGCTACTTGAAAAACTTAGAACATAATATACAATTGAATCTCCAAGACGACAACCATGACGTTCAGACACTATACAATAAACTACAAAACGCCATTAATAAGAGTATGTCATTAAAAGCGCCAGGTTCAGTAATAGACAGAACTGAAAATATTATAAGTAAAACTACCAGGGACATGCTGATAAAACGAACAGAGTTAATAAAAATGAAACAAAAAACTAAAGAAATGAAAAATGAATTAAGTGTTCTCTTTAAAACAACAAGCAAAGCCATCAGAACAGATTATCAGAATTATAGAAATAAGATAATAGAAGACAACCTGCAGAAATATAGAAGCTCCAAAAAAGCATACAAACAGTTGACAACACATAAAAATTGGATTCAAAACCTAAATACTAGGAAGAACGAGACAAAAACCAGAGACGACGTGATAAATAGTGCAACGGAATTTTACAAAACACTTTATGCAGAGAAAGCTGGCATACCGATTACATCTCATATAAGTAACAATACTCTACATAGTGAAGTAACCAATCAAGATATCGATATACCACCAATAGACGATTTGGAAACTATTAAACACATCAAAAAGATGAAAAATGATAAAAGCCCAGGTCCAGATGCTATACATAACGAGGCTTTAAAAACAGGTTATCTGCTCCTAGCACGTCCTCTCACTTACATATTTAATAAAGTTCTAGACACTGGTCAGGTGCCAGATCAATGGAAGAGATCCGATATAATCTTATTGTACAAAAAAGGAGACCCGAAAGACGTAGGTAACTACAGACCTATAAGTCTTCTTTCAAGCGTGTACAAATTATTTATGTCAATTCTGCAATGCAGATTGTCTCCAAAAATTTATGAACACCAACCGTTAGAACAAGCTGGCTTCCGCTCGGGCTTTTCCACAACTGACCACATACACGTTATTCAACAAGTTATAGAAAAACACAAAGAGTTCAACAAATCACTATATATAGCTTTCATCGACTACGCTAAAGCTTTTGATACAATCTCTCATAAGTCTATATGGGAAGCCCTAGATCACTGCAAAATCCAAGAAAAATACATAAAGGTATTAAAGAACATCTACAAAGGAAGTACCAGCAGGGTAAAACTGGAAAAAAGAGGAACAAATATACCAATCTGTCGGGGAGTAAGACAAGGAGATCCTCTTTCACCAAAACTTTTTATAGCGGTACTGCAGCTTATCTTTGAGAAACTGCACTGGCCAACACACGGACTCAGAGTAAATGGGAGGAGGCTAACTCACTTGAGATTCGCTGACGACATCGTCCTTTTCGCCGAATCCAGTGACAAACTAAACGAAATGATAAGCACACTGAGAGAAGAAAGCGAAAAAGTTGGGCTCATGATGAACCAAGATAAAACCAAGCTTATGACAAACAGCAAAACCACCAACATCGACTTGCATGGCAAGCCACTAGAATATGTAAACAACTATATATACCTCGGCAAACAAGTATCATTCAGTAACAATAATGACGAAGAAGAAATAGAACGGCGAGTTAACATTGGGTGGAAAAGATACTGGAGTCTAAAGGAAATTCTAAAAGGCACTTTCCCCCTTCACCTGAAGAAGACTGTAATGGATACATGTATTCTACCGACTCTCACCTACGGCTGCCAAACATGGACGTATAACACAAAAATAAAAACAAAACTAACAAACTGTCAGAAAGCGATGGAAAGAAGTATTTTAAAAATAAGAAAAATTCAAAAGATAAGAAGCAAAGACATAAGAGCAAAAACTAACTTAATAGACGTACTTCATCATGCTCGCACACAAAAATGGCGATGGGCTGGGCATATAGCGAGATACACAGACAATAGATGGACATTAGAAACCACAACATGGAAAGGACCGGCGGGAAAAAGAAAAAGAGGTCATCCAAGGAACAGGTGGATCGGCGAAATAATTCTAGTAGCAGGAAAAAATTGGAGAGACAAAGCAAAAAATAGAAAATTTTGGAATAAGCTAGAGGAGGCCTTTACCCAGCGTGGGGTTCCAATAATATATTAGTAATAGTTATTTAGTATTAAGAGAAAATGTTATTTAAGGTTGTTGGAAATAAATGGGCTTTATTATTATTATTATTATTAATGTAATGATTTGCACGCCGTAAGGTAAAATGTAGCTGATCTCATTTATGCTGATTTTATGTTATTAAACTTATACTGTACCACTGTACTGTACATTTAGAGCAAATAAAATTCTGATTCTGAAAGTAATAATAATAAAATATCAAAATATAATCATGATTTCCAAGCACTCCCCTAAAACGTGTTTCGTAAACAAGATGAAAATCATGATAAATGAATGATGAATGATAAATGATAAATAATTTTATTTCTGTAAGTTGGTTTGTACAAACACTTTTACATGTTTCCTTGGCGTTTCCTGTCTGACTACTCTGAGAAGAAAGGCCGAAACAAACTCACAAGTCACAGTCTCTTTTAAAGTTCAGACAAAATCTTGGTTAGATCATGTGAAGACCATGTAGACTGATGTCTGAAATGGTCTTTTGAGGAAAAAACCAACCAGATTGAGTGGACCTGTCCAGTCAGTGCACGCATTTGTCAATAACCGTGCAGCTCAACTCAGAATTTAAGGAGCTCAACGAATTGACGAACAATACCAAAGAAAGGACATTCGGTTACGCCGTATACTCAAAATGCCAGACCATGATTAAAAACAAAGATAAATAAATAAAAAAAAAAGAGTGATCCACATAGTCTTCACATTCACAATAATTAAAATAAAAAAATATAATACTATAAAAAGTAAATATTCTTGTCATTGAAAGAAAAAAAAAAAAATTAACTGTGCACAAAAAAAAAAAGCTAAGTTAATTGGAGCAGCTCAATCCCAAGCCTTTTTGTCCTCAAAGTAATCTTCAATGTTATAAAACGCTTTCTGGCACATCTTACGTTTAATGAATGATTTGAATTTATTAACACTCTTTAACACTTAGACCTTGTACGTGGCATGGAAGCTTATTATAATAACGTACACATTGACATCTAAACGAGCCACCTATTTTCTTGAGCCTTGTTATAGGTACTACAAATTTGTGTTTGTTCCTAGTATTTATGTTATGGATATCACTGTATTTTTTAAAAAGATAGTCTGTATGTCGGCGGCATTTCCCCACAACAGAATACCATACGACATTACACTATGAAAATAGCTAATGCGATTTCATTTTCACGATTGTACCCAACGACCTGCCCACACACGATGTCTTAACCTAAGGGAATACATCCTGACTTCCCGATGGTTTGCATCTATCGGTCAGCCCTGATGCGACATCAGAATTGGGATTCAGTCGTGCTAATGAGATCACGTGTAAAAACAATGTTAGTGAAAATGGCGGTTACATTCTTGCAAAAAAAATCGCGGTGTCAGTTGCGACTACCCTCAGTCTTGAATAATAAAAAACCAGTCTGGAACGGAGCTGCATGGAAGCTAGCGACAACCAAGGAGCTGGACAGGTCAAGGAGGAGAATGTGGATGTGTGGAAATGTCCATTCACACGGATCTTTGTCAATCTGGTGAGTCGTTTTCATTTTGTTATGACTATGGTCAAGAATGTTCATTATTCAAAATTCTGGTTTTGTGTACGGTATGGCGGTCAGTGGATCGTGTTAGGGGTAGCCCGTGTCGGGTCATAATTTCGTGTTAGTTATCAATGGTCAAGTTTTGGTGTTATTGAAGAGTTATTATTTTACTATCACTGGCAGTGACCCTTGACTGGCCTTGGCTGACTATCATTGTTTGGAGGTTAGAACGATATGATGACAGTGACGTACCTACCTTACATTTCAGTCTGTAAATTATGATAATTCCAAATGAAATACTTGATTAGAATTGTAGTGTGATAGTTTTGTCTAGTGCGAGGTGAGAGTTAACTAAGTTTGAGAAGAGGCCTAATATTCTTCTTTTCGAATCAGAGGGCTAAACTACACCTAGGCACTTAGGGCAACCACATATTACAGTAGGTTCATGTTTTGGACAGGAACTCTGCACTCACATTCGGTGTCCATAATAACCTATTTGGCCGTGCCGGTTTAGGTAACTACTACTACTAGAAGCTCGTGGCTAAATAATAACAGCTGCACTGGTCGATCTTCAAGGTTAAGCAACCCTTGACGAGGTCGGTCCGTGGATGGGTAACCATTTCAACATACCGGGTTTCCTCCGTGCCTCGGAAGGCAGGTTAAGCCGTTGGTCCCAGCTGTCATTTGAAGATCTTTGACGGTCGTTGCGGGTAGTCGGAAGCCTGAGATCTGTCACCTGTTTTGCCAAGGGGTACCGTGTTACCCAGTTACTTGGTTGTGGAGGTCAGATAGTCAGTCACTCCATGTAAAACACTGGTACTCAGCTGTATCCGGTAGGACTGGAAGCCGACCCCAATGTAGTTGGGAAAAGGCTAGGCAGGTTGATTGGTTTAGGTTACTGCACCGGTGCATCGATTAATTTCCATCAAAGCTGTGTATGGTTAAGATAACCATGTGAACATATACTCTCGTAATGTTTTTCATGTTTCAGATACCATATTGTGTCGCAGCCTGAAGCCTCTGCTGCAGGCTAGCGATTCGGATGCTGAGCGCGAAGGTTGACGTGTCAACGTCTGAGAGGTTAAGACCGATGGCAGGCTAGCAGTTCGCAGGTGGTAGTCGAACGCTATGACCACAGCTGTGAGGTCGGGAGCGCGCGCAAATTTGGAATGGAATACTCGGTGAGTCGCTTCCATGTTATTTCGATAGTGAGGTCGAAGGTTCTCTAGTGAAGAGATGCTAGTTCGAGTTTTAAGTTTTCATGTTTGACCATTGTATTGGTCGTGGTTATATCTTGCACTATCACTAGGTAGTTGAGACACACTTAGTAAAAAGCAAGTAGCTAATGAGTTTCCTATTGGCTAGTTAGTACTTTCCTAGTTTCAATATTAGGTTTAGTACGAACCTTAGGATGAGATATCCCTTATGAAGGAGTTGAGATATCCAAAGCGAGTCTGTAATGTCGTGGGGTAACGAAATTGTATCGAGTTAGTAACGGTACTGGTCATTTACCAGTACTCAGAAAGGATCTTGTTGCGTAACGATTTACAACCACCGTCTTCAGATCTGAATTCACTTGCTTACTTTCAAAGTAATATTATGATAGCAGTAGATCTGGCAATCGTTTTCCTTGCATAAAAACTGAGTTAGTGAGCGATAGTAAATAGTTACTGTTGGTATTTGATTTTAAAGATTTGATCAGAGTTAATTCGTGAAGCTCCTTCACACGGCTTCATTGGACATTATCAGGCTTAATTGGTCCCCTCATATTAACAGTCGGTATGTTCCAAGATCTTTGGGTAAAAAGTGCGAATCTTGTGAGAAGGATCCCCGATCACCAAGTTCCTTGAGAATTAGACGTCATAGTTGATGACAGTGGTAGTGAGACCAAATCTGATTAAGAATGGCTTGTACACTCATACTCGAAACTTTGGACCGCACCTCATGAGTAACATGTGGCGATGGGTCTTAGACCGCACCTCATGAGTAACATGTGGCGATGGGTCTACAAGGAATCGCTGGTGCGATTTCTGTCTGTGTTGGTGCACAGAGCGATTCATGTGTTGTTGCACATATTCGCTAGATTTTTGAGAGTCGTTGGTGCGATTCTTGTCTGTGTTGGTGCACAGAGCCCCTCATGTGTTGTAGCATATGTGGCGGCAGATATGTAAAGAATCGTTGGTAGATACGATTCAGGCTTGTGTTGGTGCACAAGGCCCCTCATGTGTTGTATCATGTGTGGCGGCAGATATGTAAAGAGTCGTTGGTAGATACGATTCTGGCTTGTGTTGGTGCACAAGTCACAATGAGGGTTTCATGAGTTGAGTATACATTGCCTTTGAATTATAACAAACTGTAACAGCATTGTTACTATTACTTTGTTTAGTTGTTGAACTTGTTGATCGTCTGACCTTTTTTTCTAATGAATAGTGTTGTGTGGGAATCTCTAGTACGAAAACTAAATAGGCCCTGTATTAAGCCCGCGATAGGTGATTATGACAGGATGGTGAGCGTTATACACCGAAAGCTTTAAATAGGTACGCTTAGGACCTACAAGTATGCACACTGTAGGTTAAGAAAGATGCCAGCGGGTTATGTACCAGTCGATGTTGATGTCAAAAGGATTTTGATGATAATGAGCAAGCTTAAAGTGACGAGTAATTGAGTCTATCAGCCATGTTATGTTTGACCGTACCAGTGGATTCTGGCGGAGGTCGGGGTCTAGAGAGACCGTTGTGTGAGAGCAATAGAATTGCTAGTCGGCTATAGAGCCGTGGCGTTAGAGGTTTTACTCGAGGGTTTCTGTAAGCTTGGCAGTTTTTGCTGCAGAATAAGTTTTAAAGTTTGTTTGGAATAACTGTGGTACATGGCCCAGGGTAACGGTTTAGTTTAAAGAGTAGGGTTCTGAAATCTTTATTTTCAGGAACCCAATAATCTAGTTTGGTCAGGAATAGCCGAGCGTTGTGTGGCAACTGTTGGCCTGTGTGGAAACTGTTGGCTTGTGTGGCAACTGTTGGCCTGGGTGGCAACGGTAGGCCTGTGTGGCAACGGTAGGCCTGTATGGCCTGTATGGCTGGCGGTAAGCCTGTGTGACACTTTCTGGTGGGAAAATTCATGTTTGTGTTAGGAACCTTACAGAAAGTTCCTATTGAGTCATGAGGTTAAAAGAAAGTAAACTCGCAGTCATGCGTTTGGTGAGGTCACCATGATAATTTTGATGACGTTCGAATCGTCAAGCCTTCATTACGAAAATTTAAACAATGATAGTTTTCTAATTTTGATTACTTTGCGTAGATCGTGTTAGTAAGACACACGAAGCTCAAGTACCAATTAAGATGGTAGATGAAGTAGATATTGAATTGACGTAACATAGGACAGACTAAATCTCTGTGTGAACAGGTTCTGAGTTCAGAGAGTTGAGTTGACTCGACATCGTGGAGATGTTCGAGTAGAGCAATTGTGATTGCTAAGAGAGCTATGAGATGGCTAAAGATCGTGAATAAGAAACCTGGTATATAGTTTCTTTTGTTTGATTTAATGTGACATTTATGACTATCAGTGGTACTTAGACTTTGTGATCACGAAGATTTGGTGCTTTTAGGTACCAAATCGATGATTGAGTTGCTATTTTCTTTAAATTGGAAATAGAATTACTCTTTCCTTGGAAAGGTGAAAGGAGACATTTAAATGATCATGTTTGATTGATTCAAAATGTTTCCTCTCTCACCTAGAGTATGCGTCAGGATTGGACGAGTGAATACTGTTTGGAAATTTTGTGTTTCAGAAAAACATCCCTTGTATGATGGGCGACTGGCGGGTCGGAGTAGACTAAGAGGACGTGTGGCGCAACACGACATGAGGTGGCATGGAGCGAGGACAAGATGATGCCTGCGGGTGATAGATTTGGGGATCTGTCACCTGAGAGAGGCCCGAGAAGGCGACGTGTGTGTTCCACGCTCGCCTCTCAAGAGGAACTACGGCCTAGAGAACACCATGTGGTTTTAGTCAGTAGGAGTCTGACAGACCCCTCAGCTTTCCCCAAGGGCTGAGGACATCCATTGAGGATTTCCACATGATTCGATACACTGTTAGAACCTGACAATGAGGAACAGACGAGGACGCCTGTCTCGCAGGATGGCCGTGTCGGGTTTAGTCAATAGTACGGACGTCAAAACAAATCACAAGCACGCCCCTGGCGGCAATCAAGAGCAACTACGCATTGGCACGCTTTTTATAAGCAGTTGCGTGGTGGGAAATATGGCAGTTGAGTACTGACAGCCGTAGAGCTAACACGTCGTAGAATCAGTGTCGATCCGTAATATTAGTAAGCAAGAATGTAACTTGTGTCTATTTGAATATACTCAGTGTATCGAATAATTTGTGCGATTTCATTTTCACGATTGTACCCAACGACCTGCCCACACACGATGTCTTAACCTAAGGGAATACATCCTGACTTCCCGATGGTTTGCATCTATCGGTCAGCCCTGATGCGACATATAAATAAGAAACAAAAAAGGGCCAAGAATTGAGCCCTGCGGGACTCCCATTGTTACTATAGATCCGGGAGATCTTTTTCCATTAACGTCAACGCTCTGTATCCTATTACTCAAGTATAAAGTAAGAAGAGCCAGAGCGCTATTCCGGATCCCGTAGTGGCGGAGTTTCCTGATTAGCGTTTCATGAAGGACACAATCAAATGCCTTGGACAAATCACAAAATATTCCCAAGGCATCGCACTTATCTTCCCATGCATTATAAATATGTCCTAAAAGCTCAACACCGGCCATCAGTAGTTGAACGACCCCTTGTAAAACCGAACTGTTTTGCTATGTAATAATTTGTTTATTAAAAAAACTTTGCAATTGCTCTAAAATTAATTTCTCAAATATTTTACTAAACGTAGGTAGAACTGAAATAGGTCTATAATTTGTAGGGTTTGAAGTACTACCTGATTTAAACAAAGGTATTATTTTACTATTTTTCTTTAGGTCAGGAAACTCCCCACTGTCGATACAATTATTAAAGATAATAGCTAAACTAGGTGCGACATAGTCAATAATAGACTTAGCAACTTCTACAGAATGTCCCCACAGATCTGCAGTCTTTTTAACATTTATAGTGTGAAAGGTTTTAATTATGTCTCTACAAGTAATATGTTCAAAAAGAAATTCCGAATCGCAATTAACATTAACATTTTCTTTGAGTATAGACTCAGCAACAGAAGGTGATGAGTTTAGGGATTTAGTAGTTGAAATGGGAATATCTGAAAATTAATTTTCAAAAGCCACTGCGACTTGTGAGTCTGATGCTGTGCAGTTAACATTTTATTTCAAGTTAGGTACATTTAAACATATAAGGTTTATATATTTTTGAAATCACCTCTTAAAACCCTTTATTTTGATATCCTACACGATGGGTTCGGACAAAAAAAAAAAAATTGGGCTCCCACAATATGGCGCCCAATAGCCGCCATTTTTCTATTTTCTTATTTTAATGTAGCCAGTGACACTCGCATGATTAAGACAAATCGATTGACGTACGAATCATCAAAATCGGCCATCTCGTTTGGTCTCTGGAACGCCACATAGGAACAAACATACATACATATACATACATACATAGACTGATAAACATATTACCCTCCTTCGGCAGTCGGGTAAAAAAAGTCCAATACTATAGCCCTCGCCAAACTTCTTGGCCGCCCTGAAGTTTGTTTACCGGATGCGCGAGGCACGAAACGGTGCTGTTTTTGTATGAGATTTTCTACTGCGCAGCCATTGTAGCCAACTTCAGGGTGGCCAAGAAGTTTGGCGAGAACTATACCTGCTAAGTCAGTCATATGAAGAAACGGAAAAGCTGCTTGTAGTCCAATGTTAGTCAAACTATAACCTTATATCAGTATTTTTCAACCGTTTTCATGACACGACCCCCATAATAAGAAAAATATTTCACAACCCCCACACTTCGCTTTTTTTCAACCGACTTCTAAAATGACGAGGTTCTCAATTCGACTGAATGTTTTTTTTTTATGTTCCACAATTACTCCGCCGATTGTGGACCGATTTTGATTTTTTTTTTGTGTTTGAAAGAGTATACTCCCATTGACAATAAGTCAGAATCTGATTGGATCCCATGGAAATCAAGGGAAGTCCTCAAATATTATAAGCATACATATAGCAATTTTGGTATTATATATTTTTCATCAACAACGCAATCATTTCCACTCAGAATTTATCATTTTGTGAAGTGGAACTGATGAGGAAGACCAAAGATTGCCACTGGAACTCCTTAATGTTAAGGGTGTCACGAGTATAAGATAACTTGAATAACCGACTATGATATAAGCATATTCCTACTCATAAATAAATGGTACTGAGGAAAGATTTGTATTTTTGTATGTAACGAATAAACTTAAAAACCACTGGACCGATTTCAAAAATTATTTGACCGTTGGGAAGCTACACTACCCCCGGGTGACATGGCTACTTTTTATCCCTGTATTCAAATGGGAACTACGCGGGTGAAACCGCGAGGCGTCCGCTAGTGTCTAATAAGACGGATCAAAACTTTGTTTTTAATTATAGTAAAACCTAATTGAGGATTTAAAAAAAATAGATTCCTACTGACCCCTAAATCTGAAACGATATTCATATCTCTGACGTCAGTCATATTTCCTTCTCATACATATTAATGTCAATCAATATTAAACTGTCCCGAATATTACCTTAACAAGTCAATGCCATAGGTGATCGCCCTCTCACCTCGAGGTCCCAAGTTCAATCCCCGTATAAAATGACAGAAATTATACTACAAAAATATGTATATTTGGATGTTTTTTCATTGATTTGTTGAATGTTGAGGAGTATTTAGCGCTGGTCGCTGTATTCTGAGCGGTCGTTGGGTCCGGGGTCTGTCTGTCTTGCAGACTGGCCAGGGGACTGAACTCCTGAACTCTGGAACATCGTTGTATTTTAATTGAGATGTTGGAATTCCTTTGTGTTCTTTGTTAGATGTGTCGTGAATGAGATTGGACATTTTTTGTATTGAAGAGGAGTTTTAGTGTGGACATCCTGATTATCTATTCATATCTATATTTTCATAAGCTTAAACTAACTTAACTTCTTAGACTTTTCAAATGCTGATTGCATTTGAAAAGTCTGAGTTGGACAAAGCTAAACGTAATCCTAAAACACTCTGGAACAAATAAATTACTCAAAGAAGTGCTCCTCATCTTGATCTTCCAAAAACCCGTTCGGACCCGTAAGGTCTATCCACACATATCAGGGCCGGTCACGTCCCGTGCACGGACGTGTGTGAACGAGTTCATATAAAATGTACGTAGCGATATTTTTTTGTGCTCCTGACGGGGCACGGTCCGTCCGCGTCCCTGGCACGGCCCTGATATGTGTGATAAACCTTTATACTGCAGTCATTAATCAAGTTCGTAAGTTCTTTGCCAACATAGGCGCAGACCTAACCTCTAAAATTGCGGCCCCCTCACAGCCATTTTCACCACCAAACGTCCTTCCCTGCTTCTTTTGTCACTCTCGACGTCGACTATTCTGAGGATGAGGCTACCATCATGAATTAAAGACATGATAGGGCCACTGGATGGGACGGAGTATCTTCTTTTCTTCTCAAAATATGTCGCAAACCTCTCGTTCCCGTTATAACACATATAATAAATGTATCAATAGCGTCAGGATTTTTTCCGGAACCCTTTAAGAAAGCTTTTATCCATCCAGTGCATAAGGGCGGGAGCAGAGACTTTGTTAATAATTACAGACCGATCTCGGTTCTTTCGGCAATGTCTAAGGTTATAGAAAGATTGATCAATGGTCGTCTACTTAAGTTTCTATGCAAACATCAGATCATTGCGCGCAACCAATATGGCTTTAAAAAAGGTGTATTTACGGAAGATGCAATTGCCAACCTAACGGGAACTGAATTTAGATGATCCTGGTAAATGAATGCCTTTCAATACTCTTGGACCTGCAGAAAGCCTTTGACACGGTCTCTGTTCCTATTCTCCTGTCGAAATTGGAAACTGTGGGCATTCGGGGAGCAGCGCATGAGCTTTTCAAGAACTATCTCCAAAACAGGAAACTCCGCGTTAAGATCGATTCATACACTAGTGATGAAGAAATTATCACATACGGAGTTCCGCAAGGAAATGTCTTGGGGCTTACGCTCTTCCTAATATATATAAATGACCTTTGCACACTAGCACTCCCCAACACCAAGATATTCATATATAACAAGTCGATCTCGTTTTTAGTTGCACCATCAGCTTTGCCAGGTCCACTTCCTGTGCTCACGCTTTCTGAAAAAGGAGTTCATCATGTAGAGGCCCTCCTTCTCCATAAAACTGGCCAGTAGGTGACCCCGGTGGTTCCAACGTCCAACTCCAAATTGCCCCACTTGCGCTGGTCTCATTTGCCGAGTTTTGCGTTGAAGTCCCCCATGACAACGGTGAAGTGAGTTTTGAAACCATGCATGGCTCTAGAGATATCCTCATACACGGCATCTACCTCATCGTCAGAGTGTGCCGAGGTCAGGGCGTAGACCTGTATGACCTTCAGCGAATATCTTGCGGATATTCTGAGTATAAGGTATGCCAGTACAGTACAGTAGTTGTCTCTTGTTTAGCTTAAAAAAACGGGATAATCCTCGAAGCGCATCATTCAGGTGCGCTAAGGCAAAGAATTTTAATGGTGCGTTTCGAGGAACACTTTTGGTAAGCTTCATTTGGTGCGGTTCAAAGTTGGTGCGCTTCGAGGCATACCCAAAAAATATAACTTAGATTTACTGGGATGGCTCTCACAACATTGTCATCATCATCATAATTTCATCATAAAGTGGCACATTACCTATAACGTGTGGCGTTCCCCAGGGATCAATATTGGGGCCCCTGCTCTTTTTAATCTACATAAATAATATTCAGGAAATTACACTACATGGCCATCTTACTTTATATGCAGATGACACTTGCTTATTTTATTTCGGATCTTCCATTCATGATTTGGTTTCGCAGGCTCAAGATGATTTAAACACCCTCTTCTCATGGTTTCAATATAATTTATTAACGATTAATATTTCTAAAACATGCTATATCTTGTTCAAAGCAAAAAACAAAATAATACCTCCACATAATCCATTAGTAATCAACAATGTGCCCTTACAGCAAAAAACTTGTGAGAAATACCTTGGATTGAGAATGGATAGTTATCTATCATGGACAGTTCAATTGGATCATATAAAAACAAAGCTTACGTCTCTACTTGGATCCCTCCGAAACATAGTTCGATGTATTCCACATAGACTACGTCACACCATCTATAACGCCTTAGTAAAACCCCACCTACTGTATTTGATTGAAGTTTGGGGCAGTGCGGCCAAGACGAAGCTAGCAAGTCTCCAAGTTGCACAAAATAAATTAATAAAAATGATTTTTAACTACCCATATTTAACATCAACGTGTAAAATCTACGAAGAAACCAAAATAATGAATATTAAACAGTTATATATTTACAATACATGTATTTTTATCCATAAAGCACTCAACAAAAGTATACAGACTAACTTATCGTTTATTAAAGTAAAACAAGTAACCCAACGTAGCAGTCGCCGAGCTAGTTTTCTGATTTTACCGAAGATGAGAACTAAGTTTGGCAAAAAAATGTTAACTTTTGAAGGAGCACAATTATATAACAAAATACCCTCATGTATAAAAAGGTTGCACTCATTCAATGCATTCAAAACTCAATTAGCTGCATATTTAATCACAAATAACACCATTTCTTAAAGCTAGATGCATTGGATGGGTGCATCATAATTGCTGCCGTGACGTCTGTGACGAATTTTATATAATTTACTTTAAGCCTTGTTCTCATGTAAGTGACTTTGTGTCTTTTTTTGAGAATAAATATCTTTAAACCTAATTTCAGCCGAACGACAAACAAACATAGGTCGTCCCGATCGCTGGCCTTCCTCAAGCGTCGCCACATTGACTGTTCCCGTGCGTCACAAAACAGTGTAATGTTACATTAATATTTAATCACACTCACCCAGAAAAACAATTCACCATTAAAGTCAATAAGATCATGACACAACACTAGTCACTGTACACCCCTGTACTTCTAGTAAACACTTACATACCCTACACCTCAACTTACACCACTGTTATAGCCTCTACGTCGTTGTGATAAGGTTCTTAGTCGAGTTCCTCGTGTGTGAAGGTAGATTGTAAAAGGAGCATGGAATTAAGATAAATATAGCATGTTTTTAGGTTACAAGGGTCTTTAGAGGCGACGACGACACGGAAAGGTCTATCAAGTCTAACGGCCGTTTTCTGCATTGAGTATTTGCAGTTAGACCTGTCTTTTAAAACCTGTACAACTATGCCGTAATTTGGTTGTTTTCAGGCTCAACATCATATCGGGAATAAGACATACAGAAACTTTTTGATACTTGTAGAATCAATATTGTTCATCAGACGCCAGCAGCACATTTTCTTCTCAAAGCAATAATAATTAATTAGTTGTCGTAATTAAGCCTGTTTGAAACTTTTCAAAGGGCTTCGATAATAATATTATGGTGATGACAGCCGTTTCGCTAAGATCTATTCCGAACAAAGATTAATATTCAAAATTATCTATACAAATAAATAAATTTAATAAAGTGTCTGTTTATAAAATCAAAACAAATAATAAGTATATTCGGTACTTATAACAAGATTTCTTTTTTTTTATTGTTTTGACTGTCTGTCTGTTCCGGATAATCGCCGATACACCTGGACCAGTTTTGACGGAACTTTCACTGGCAGATAGCTGAAGTATAAGGAGTAACTAAGGCCTCCTTAAATTAAGAAAAATAATTAAGGTTCCACGTAAAAAGTTTTACAAGTTTGACGCGGACGAAGTGGCGGGAACGAAGTCTCGAATAAAAATAATATTCTAATTTTCATTCATCTTTTGCTCTCATTTGGTTAGTGATTAGACAAATAATACAGTTCTGTTAATTATGGCTCTATTTTAACAAACCGTTAATTATACGTTAAATCGTGTTGCGTCGAGAATATTCAGGGGTGTTTCTGGTATACCTTAATAGCGTAATTATTTTACTTGCACATACATGAAAAAAAATAGGGTTGTGTCCACGCATACCTACTTTATTTACATTAGGAACTTGACATTCCTTGTTGTGTAGGGAAAATATTGGTTAAGACTTAAAGAACTAAAAAGAGCTGGCTGACGAAAACCAAATGTATCCTCCGACTGCACAGCATGATTTTCTCCTTGTTTAAGTCTTTTTAGTTCGCTTTTAAAGCAGTCGGGTTTTTGATATTTTTTTAATTCACTTTTTTTATTTATAACTTTTTATTTATCTTTTTTTAAGATTTAGGTACATTTAAACATATAAGTGTTATATATTTTTGAAATCACCTCTTAAAACTCTTTATTTTGATGGGTTTGGAAGAAAAAAACATTTTTTTCCTCCGCAATATGGCACCCAAAATCCGCCATTTTTCTATTTTCCAATTTTTATGTAGCCAGTGACACTCGCGGGGTTAAGACAAATCGATTGACGTATGAATCATCAAAATTGGCCAACGCGTTTGGTCTCTAGAACGCCACATAGGAACAAACATACATACATACATACATAGACTGATAAACACATTACCCTCCTTCGGCAGTCGGGTAAAAAGGCTGATGATGATGAAGATTAATGATAGGCTCGCGTTTAACCACTAACTCACCTAATGGTAAGCGAAAGCAACTGAGGTATTTTGCCTAAGTCGAAGAAATTTTCTAAAAACACATAATCTTGAATGCGTCGTATCGTAGCCGAATCGTCGTCTTTAAACAATCCCTCGTTGTCAGCTCTTTTCCTAAATGTGCTTTTTATTGGATTAACTATCCATTAGCCTACTTGATGTTGTTCTTTCCAGAGAACAATTACAGGCGTTTCGTCGCTGCGACTGAACACGCCCATCCTTGTTGTGCCGTCCTAAATGTCGGAGTTATTACATTAACTGATCATTAGTAACGTAGGGTAGGAGACGCAGTAGGTTCACAGGCTTGGAACACGAACCTCAACTGTTTGCAGTATTGATAAGTGGATATAAGCTGTGATATGTGTCAGTCTTTATAATGGTTGGACTAAAGGGCTCCAAGCTCCATAAATATACGCGATGTGAAAATACAGCGACAAAGCAACGATGCGAGAACGCCTTGCCGTCGAAATCGTTGTTATTTCCGTAGGATTATTTTAAAATAAGTTTTCTGGCAGATTTAACAAAAATCCTTTTTTCTTGTTCTTGTTGCGTCGTACCTATCTGCGGGGGGCGTAAATCGTAGCCCAAGTCAAAACCTAAGCCATGCTGTCGAATTTGTTTCGTCCGAAAATCAGTCACGCATTTTGGCAAAATCACGGCACGGCACTTAAATACTAAAACCTAGGTTATATATCTATCAGAAGATAGGTTGTATGCCGTTGGCTAGGCTGAATAATCTAAATCCAGAAGAAAATGTTAAATGTGAATCTTTTCTATTTATCTGTTGGTTGTCCCCTGTGTCCGTGTCTTGTGTGTCAGACACTCGGCACTGATGGGACACACCTATTGTTGTTTGGCTAGGAAAGGTTAACTTTGTGTAAATATAACTTGTTTTCTATCGGAAAAACACATGACATCGACAACGATAGAAGTTTCCCGAACCCACGCTCAAAAACAATTTTGCGCGTGGGTTCGGGCAACTTCTCAAAAGGAATTGGATTTTATTCATAAGTTTTCTTAGTATTTCTCCAGTTCTGAGATTTCTTGTTATGTTTTTATTGTAATTACTTAGCTGATTACTGGAAAAAGGGGAATATGCCTGTTGATTCCTTTTTGTGAAATTATTCTTATTTGTATGGATGCTTTGACTTCGGATGTTGGGCACGTGATATTTTGGTTTATAGACACGCATTATACAGGATGTAAAAGAAAGCAATAATATCTTAAGAACTACTTCTGTCCATGTAAATGAACAACTTTCTCCTCAAGTCATAGGAAATTACAAAAATAAATATCTGGATTTAAAAGTTGTCGTCAGTTGACCAAAATTTGTATGGGAGATTATTATTTTTTTGAGAATTCGCTTCTTCGGAGAAAGTTGTTAATCGACATGCTCAGAAGCAGTTCATAAAATATAATCGGAACGTTACGCCCTGTATATTTCAGGTGAAACAGGGAGAAACCCATTCTTACGAAACAAATTAAAATAAGAAACAGTTTGATTGCTATTTAATTTCCAATTTCAACGTTCTTTGTGTGAAAGAAGGACGGTTGCCATACAATGCTTTAAATTACACACCGTCAATACATTGGGCCCTAATTGCCCCTCACAAAACATATGAAGGGGGTTCCTATGGGTTACCAAAATCCCCATGATACACCGGTCATGGGGATGTACATATGTTGTAGATATTGGCGCGGCTGCGAAGCTTGGCATGGATTTTTGTGTAGTATCTTTACTTCTGTCCATCTTATATATAAAATTCTCGTGTCACAATGTTCGTTCCCGTACTCCTCCGAAACGGCTTGACCGATTCTCATGAAATTTTGTGAGCATATTGAGTAGGTCTGAGAATCGGCTAACATCTATTTTTCATACCCCTAAGTGGGTAAAGTAGGGTAAGTAGGGTAGGGTAGGTAGGGTAGGGTAGGCATGTAGGTAGGGTAGGGTAGGTAGGGTAGGGTAGGGTAGGGTAGGGTAGGGTAGGTAGGGTAGGGTAGGTAGGGTAGGGTAGGGTAGGGTAGGTAGGGTAGGGTAGGTAGGGTAGGGTAGGGTAGGGTAGGTCGGGTAGGATAGGGTTGGTCGGGTAGGGTAGGGTAGGTAGGGTAGGTAGTGTAGGGTAGGTAGGGTAGATGAATGTTTGGTGTTTTTATGGCAAAACAAAGTTTGCCGGGTCAGCTAGTCTATATATATAAAAGCGAAAGGACACTTATTTTTTTAAATTATTGATATGCTCGCGCTTGACCACTACCTCATCTGATGATAAGCGATGATGTGGTCGACGATGCAGCACGCTTACCTAGAAGAAACCTAATCACTCTTGACTTAAATACTCCCAGGGTGTAGGTTGTAGCTATCAGGAAAAATAGACTCTGGCAGGGAATTCCACTTCTTAGCTGTATGCATAATGAAAGTATTCCCAAAACGTTTGGTGCGTATGGGTGGGATGTCCACCTTGTACCGATGACGCATCGCCGTACGTCTTGTAGTCCGATGATGGATCGGGCTAGGAGGAATTAGTTCATGTAATTCCATCGGACACTCCCCGAAATGTAACCGATAAAAAACCGACAGACTGGCAACGTGGCGCCAATGTTCAAGGCTCTGGAGCCTAGACTCGACCAGTATCTCATTGCCGATGAGCCACTTGGCCCGTTTTTCGATCGACTCTAGTGCATCCAGCTGGTTCTTGGCAGATCCGTCCCAGAGATGAGAGCAATACTCTATGCATGACCGAACTTGCGCTTGGTACAAGTTGAGCAACTGTTCTGGCGTGAAGTACCGTCTCACTCGCAAGGATCACAACTTTTTGGCAGTTAGTTGAGCTTTTGCCTCAATGAATGGACCAAAATTGTGGGTCGATATCAACGTAACGCCATGAAGCTCAAGATGGTCCGTTATCGGCACGGTCACATCACGGAAAGAAGGAGCCGGATGCAATTGGCTCCTTTTAGCGGAAAAAAGGACACGCCTGGGTCTTAGTAGCATTGAACCTGACCAGATTGGCATCGCCCCACTCGGAGACTGCCTTCAAGGACTGATTCAAGCGCCCAACCATGGCCTCCCGGAGAGACCCGATCTGAGGCCCAGTAGCCCGCGTGTCGGATACGTATCTCTCAGCAACAGTGCTTTCGTCTGCATACCCAAAGGTTTTAACAGATCATTTATGTGCAACAAGAACAATGTTGCTGAGAGTACCGATCCCTGAGGGACCCCGGATATCCAGTTGGTCAATGAGCGGCCATCAATAACCACTAAACACTCGTATAGACCGGTCCCTCAGGAAGTCTGCGATCCAATCGCACAGGCCACTGGGTAGACCGAATGAAGGAAGCTTACCAATAAGGCTCTCGTGCCAGACCCTGTCGAAAGCCTTCGAGATGTCGAGGGAGACGGCAAGCGCTTCCCCGTGTCTCTCGATGTCATCACTCCAGATGTGAATGGCATACGCTAGAAGATCCCCAGTTGACCGATTTTGGCGAAAGCCATATTGGCGGTCATTGAGGATGTCGTTAGGTATGCCAGGTGCTTGGAGTTGAGCACCCGTTCCATACTCTTGCAGAGGATGGAAGTAACCGAAATGGGTCTGTAGTTGGCCGGGTTAGCCCGACTTGCCCTTCTTGGGCACAGGCTGAACGTTAGCTTGCTTCCATGCATTCGGCACTTTTACAGTCTTATATGAAAGGCAAAACAGGCGTGTCAGGATCGGAGACAGTTCAGGCGCACAAGTTCTCAGAACAATTGCCGGTATCCCGTCGGGGCCACTAGCTTTGTTCACGTCAAGGTTGCGCAGCACCCTATGGACGTCCTTTTGACGGATTCGAATGTCCGACATACTTGTCTCGCATCCCTCAGGAGAAGGAGGGGCTGCGCTTCACCAGAATCCAGGCGTGAGGATTCCGCAAAAAGAGAGGCAAACAAGATTGCTTTCTCCTCAGTGGAGTGGACCAGTGTTCCGTCGTGTTTCAGCAGTAGTGGTAGTGAGGGACGGCAGAAATTCGATTCAACCGATTTAGCCAGGGACCAGAACGCTTTACTACCGGCTGGGTAGGAAGCAAGTTTAGTCCCAATACGGCTTATGTGGTCAAACCGAGCCCTTCGCAATACCCTCTTGCAGGACTTGGCAGCCCTATTGAAGGCTCTCTTCCACTGGTTCACGTCGCTAGCCTTGCGCGTCCGAGCTTCGACCCATGTCAGGTACGCCTCATGTTTAGGCGTGCTGGCTCGATTGCACTCGGCGCCAAACCATGGCTGGTCAACGCTAGACATTGCTACGTCAGAGAATGGAATGCAGTACTCCATTCCCTGACGCAACACATCGGTCACGGCGTCCGCACACGACGAGGGATCAGCTGAAGAAAAGCAAGTGGGCTGCCAAGGATAAGATGCGAAAAATGAACGCATCCCATCCCAATCTGCTGACCTGTACCGCCATAGCCGCCGAGTGCTTCTTGGGCTGGGATCGGGTGGGGATTAGACGGACATAGACTTCACCAGACAATGGTCGGAGCTACCCAAAGGTGAAGATACCGACACAGAGTCGCGGTCTGGATCTGTTGTCAGCAGAAGGTCCAAGCAATTGGCAGTGTGCGAATCAACATCCGGCACTCTCGTTGTTCCCTGGACCAGCTGGGCTAGATTTAACGCAAGCGCAAGCTTTCGCGTCTCTCGCCCAGCATGATCATTGCACTGGTATGGGAAGAGCCACTCCTGGTGGTGGGAATTGAAATCTCCCAGTATCACTAATTGAGCAGAAGGGTACCGCTGCTGTGCCGTATCAGCCACCTCACACAGATGCACCGTAAGCCTGGTTGTCTTCTGATCTCCACTGTGCGATCGGTAGACACAGGTGTAGATCATTTTATCCAGGCCTGTGTCCACCAGTACCCAGAGCACGGCAAACTTAGAGTCCTCAAGGTTTCGGAGACGCCGATAACAGATGTCGTCTCGAGCGTACATGCATACACCCGCGCGTGGTTTAAAATTGTGCTCCAGGGTAAACCCTGGGTATGATAAGTACGACACGTCTGACGGACATCCGATCTGCGTCTCCAAGAGGAAAAGAAGAGTTGGTCTATCAGTCTCCAGGTGGTGATGGACTGCTTCAAGATTAGAGTGCAGCCCTCTTATGTGGCTAAGGTGCACTTTGTGTGACAGGGAGTGCTGCCTCTGTACAGCTTTTCTTCTGTGATTCTTCATTTAATTATTCAGAGTGAAAAGGGAAGGAGAAGGCAGTGAGATGAGGTTCCACGCTGGCAACCTAAAGACACGCACTGACAGGACGCCATCAATGGGGGACTGGTCTGGAGACTGCGGGGATGCCCGAGCCCCCCCGTGAATGTCCATCGGGCCCTGTCTTCTGTTCGCTAACCAGCACGATGGTGCATTCCGGGATATTTCGACAGTTGGCCGGGCAGCCTTTCGTCTGTGGCTGGCAAACTACTTGGGCCCCCAACTACCTGCGGTCGGCCAGCGGCGCACCGGATCCCGCTACCCTCCGCGACCAGTCTCCCGATACGCCTGTAGTGGAACAGCTATCTGGACCCAACTCCTCTAGTTGGCTACACCGGGCATCGTACCGGAACACGGCTAGGCCGCTTGGCGGTACGTCTTTGCCCGATGGGTGGTCGCAACCTAACCAAACCTACCACCAGTTAATGTCACCTGATTAGCACCACCCGGGGGCCACGTGTAGAGAATCGTATGGGATGCTCTCCTACGGACGAGGGTGACTCAGTCCCCAAAATCTCACTCATTCATCTATCACGAAATATCGAAAACCGCTTCACGCATGAAGATGAAATTTGGCAGGGAGATTTCTCAAGTGACGTAAGTGCGCAAAGAAAAGATTTTTACAGTTTGTAATCGGACATGTGAATTTTACATTTAAGCTCTTGATTTATAAAAAGTATTCATGTATTTATTGGTTTTTGGAAATTCTACCCGTAAGAGGGTAAAAAGGGGGTTGAAAGTTTGTATGAAATGTTTACAGTTTGTAAATTGGGCATATGAAATTTTAGATTTACGCTGTTTGTAGATAAAAATAATTTATGTATTTAGTGGTTTTTGGAAATTCTACCCCTAAGGAGGTGAAAAGATGTTAATTTGTTGTTATATATTTGAAACTTGGTATAAATACTAACCTAAGTAAAGGTTGTCATTATTACTTTTTCAAAACTACTCCTTAAAGACGATTTAGGGGGTGTTAAAGATTTTTGAAGAATTTTACTGTACAGGGCTTATTTTTATGATGTAGGGGAGCACTAAGAAGGGATTTTTGGAAATTCAACCTTTAAGGGAATGAAACTAAAAAGTCATCAGTAGGATAAAATACGGATCACGCGAACGAAGTCGCGGGCGAATTGCTAGTACTATAGAAATGTCTATACTTTAATATTATAAAGCTGAAGAGTTGGAACTACTGGTTGGAATTGAAAAATTCTTTGTGTGTTGGATAGTCCATTTATCGAGGAAGGCTATATGCTATATAACATCGCGCTACGATCAGTAGGAGCGGAGCATAAATGAGAAATGTTGCAAAAACGGGAACATTTTTGAGAGCTTCCGTTGCGTTCGTTGCGTACAATCTTGTATGTAGGGTAGAGTAGGTAGGTAGATAGGGTAGGGTAGGGTAGGGCTGGTAGGTAGGTAGGGTAGGTAGATAAGTAGATTAGGTTAGGTAGCCAGTAGACGAGAGCGAAGCCGCGGGGGTCAGCTAGTGTACTCCTAACCAGCGTGCGTGTTTTTGTGTATGTATTATTTTATTTAACACACTTCATTTCAGTACATACCATTGCTGCTGTATGATTACCTACGTATGAACGTAACCGAAGCAAAAGGAGTCTGTAAGGATCATAGATTCATAGCAGGTGACGTTCTATAGTTTGTGCCTTTACCCTTGGTACTCGTAAAAAGGTGTGAGTTTATGTATGTTATCATCATATCAGCCGAAAGACGTCCACTGCTGGACAAAGGCGTCCCCCAAGCGTCGCCACATATTGACCGGTCCCGTGCGTCTCGCATGCAGCGGATCCCCGCAACCTTCACCAGGTCATCGGTCCACCTGGTGTGAGGCCTTCCAACGCAACGTCTTACGGTTCGCGGTCGCTACTCCTGAACCTTTCTGCTCTATCGGCTTGCCGACTGCTACTTAAGTTTGGCAATTCTTCGGGCTATGTAGGTAACCCTGGTTTTCATGCGGATCTCTACATTACTGATTCATCACGCAAGGAAACTACGAGCATAGCTCTCTCCATTGCTCTTTGGGTGACTGTACGTTTTCTGATGACACCCATTGTAAGCGACCACGTCTCAGAGCTATATATCATCACTGGCAACACACACTGGTCATAGACTTTTGTTTTTAAGACACTGTGGTAAGTTGGACGAGAAGATACTGTATTATGTATGTATGCGTATATTATTTTTGTCGAGATCAATCTTGTAATTTTCTCATTTCGCACAAGTATTTATATTTTATTAAAACTTTATGCACAAGTACAAAGGTGGACTTAATGCCTTAGTATTTCTTTGTAAATTTTCCAACACAATATGTCAACAACTCTATTCTATCATAAAGTCTGAAACATTTACTATTTATTTATACATACAAGTTTCATGAATAAGCGATGTGCTGGTGGGTAGTTTGGAGTATTTTCCTTATGGCCGCATAGGTATGCAGATGTGGGGATTATGCATGCGGATTCCTATCGGCGGCATCTACGAATCACCTTCGAATTTAGCGGTTATTAACCTTTGTAGAAGTAGGTACCCTCATAGTGAATAATTTAGAATGGAGAATAGCTCGATGAGGTCGGTAGCTAGAGCTTGATTTGCTTAAGTGTGAAGTTTTTGATTAATTGAGAGAAAAATAGCAGACAGAGGGGGTCTGCTATTTTTCTCTCAATTAATCAAATTTCTTGAAAACTTTTTAGGGTTCCGTAGCCAAATGGCAAAAAACGGAACCCTTATGGATTAGTCATGTCTGTCTGTCCGTCTGTCTGTCTGTCTGTCTGTATGTCCGTCCGTATGTCACAGCCACTTTTTTCCGAAACTATAAGAACTATGCTGTTGAAACTTGTTAAGTAGATGTATTCTATGAACCGCATTAAGATTTTCACACAAAAATAGAAAAAAAAAACAATAAATTTTGGGGTTCCCCATACTAAGAACTGAAACTCAATTTTTTTTTTTTCACATACACATACGTGTGGGGTATCTATGGATATGTCTTCAAAAATGATATTAAGGTTTCTAATATATTTTTTTTCTAAACTGAATAGTTTGCGCGAGAGACACTTCCAAAGTGGTAAAATGTGTGTAACTTCTAAAATATGAGAATGATAAAACTAAAAAAAATCTATGATGTACATAACCTATGAACTTCCACCGAAAATTGGTTTGAACGCGATCTAGTAAGTAGTTTTTTTTTAAAACGTCATAAATCGTAAACCGCAATTTGACAAGTACGGTACCCTTCGTGCGCGAGTCCCACTCGCACTTAGCCGGTTTTTTTTTAGTTTGTTTCGGCTTTAGGCTTTATAAATTTCCTTGTTAGTTAGTATATGTACGCGTCAAATCATGCCACTGAATTTTAAAATAGTTATCCCCAACCGATTGATCCAAAAGCATACACGTTTGGTTTGAATGACAATGCACGATTAGCTCCTCCTACTCCATGGCAACTCTTTGCACATAAAACTATGAAAATCTATGTAATGCTTTGCAATTCAAAACAAGCCCAAGGCTTTTCACCCTCGGGTCATCAACTGCTAAATATTGCCATGCTGCTTCAGCGTGAGATTGAAAAGATTGAATATATTTACGGAGCCAGATATTGACGTATTTGGAGATCAGATCAGGGCAAATGTGAAGGTAGAACGAGTCATCGTTCATCGCTTTTTAGGGTTCCGTACCCAAAGGGTAAAAACGGGACCCTATTACTGAGACTTCGCGGTCCGTCTGTCTGTCTGTCTGTCACCAGGCTGTATCTCATGAACCGTGATAGCTACACAGTTGAAATTTTCACAGATGATGTATTTCTGCTGCCGCTATAACAACAAATACTAATAACAGAATAAAATAAATATTTAAGTAGGGCTCCCATACAACAAACGTGATTTTTTTGCAGTTTTTTTGCGATAATGGTACGGAACCCTTCGTGCGCGAGTCCGACTCGCACTTGGCCGGTTTTTTTAACCGACTTCCCAAAAAGGAGGAGGTTCTATATTCGATTGTATGCATGTACCGTATGTGTACCGATTTACCCGTCAATTGTGAAAATAGATATGTATATGAATAAAACTATATGTATATGAAATCTCAAATAGATATAAGCTGTAAGTATATCCCCTTGAGTGTCCATCGCGCCAAATTGCCAGAAAACAATGGAATTTCTATTGTCTGCTAATTGACACTTGAATAGGTATGCAGATTTTGGTATTTTCATCAACAATGTAATCGTTTGCACTGAGAATGTATCATTTGGTGAAGTGGAACTGATGAAGTAGACCACAGATGACCACTGAAACTCCTAGTTTCAGTGGTCATAGCCAGTCATAGTCAGGCCAAGTATGTCACGGCTATGATGAAACAAATAACTACTTATAAATAAATGGTACCTACTGATGAAAATGGTACCATCGAACTGATCTGATGATGAAGCCGGAAGGTAGGCACTTGATCTCCGAAATAAAACAATGTATCCTAGCCGTGTTTAGGCAAATTGGAATCGTCATGAGATATACTTTGCCTATATATGATTTGCATAGTAATTGGATACTACTACCAAAACTAAAAAGAGATAATTAAAAAACTTTTTATCAAGAAAATCAAACCGACTTCCAAAACAAAACACTACAAAGCGAAAAACGGAAAACAATAGGTACCAAAGGCACGGGCTTCAGAAAAGAAAGTTATTTTTACCCGACTACGCCGAAGCATGGAGGGTTATATTTTTGACTGGTATGTGTGTATATATTATGTATGTATGTATGTTCATCTGTTCCCTCATAACTTCTAAACTACTAATCATAATTTGACAAATGATGTGTCGGTGGAAGAGTCTTGTTTGTCCGCTAGTAATAGGTGGACGCTGAGGTGAAGTCACGGCGCCCTCTAGGGGCACGCAGTCAAGAACAAATAAAAAAAATCACCCCACCCAATGTGTTTGGTCGTTTCCTATGGAGAAGAACCGGCAAGAAACACCACGGTTACTCTTTTAAAAAAATTGGTTTGTTTTTACAATATTTCCATGTGGCAGCATTAGTGCTTAGATATGGGGGGACAACGTAGGCCCGACAATAAGTCGTAACAAACTAAAAAAAAAAGTTTGTATAAACGAGATAAAGAGTTAACAATTGTAACAAGCATCTAGAAATCTAGAAGGCCTACAATGCTCACACATTCACAAAACAATCGGTAAAAGAATCTATATAAAGGAAAAAAAATAACATGTGGCACAAATGTGCACAAATCAGTTCTGTAACTATTCTTAGCAAAGGGCTATAAAGATTATTGAAATCATTATAAAAAGTCTAATTAAAAAAAGGAAAAAAAGAAAAAATGAGATTGAGAATAGTTAGAGACATCCACATATTTATGCCGTTTATGAGTTACCAGGGAAGCCGCATGCGCAGAAGGAGCAAATTTTTTTATCTCCAACGTAGTCCTTGATTTTATAATATACTTTTTTAATAAGGACCCGTTTGATGTAGTTTTTGAACTTTCCATCGGTCAATTCTATAACTGGCTTTGGCAACTTGTTATAAAAGCGTATACTGTTTATAAGAAAAGACTTGCTAGTTTTCATTAATCTGAATTTGGGTATTACAATTTCGTGCTTACTGCGAGTATTTAAATTATGGATATATATAGAGCTGCAATTCCCATTGCCACAATATTGTACAATATGTAACAGATTCCTTATGGTTACAGATTCCATATCACATTAGGAAAAATACGGCAGTCCTTTGACATAGATAAACTAATATAATTTTAATTAAAATAAATGTTTTTGTTCACAGATTGGAAACCCAATACGAGATAACTTCAGAAAAGGTGGACACTCCACCCGGAGAGATTACAAAAAGAAAGTGAATTGTGAGTGGTAGGTATTCATTTTATAAGCGAACTGCAAAAATTGTTCGGATTTTATTGTAACATCATGTCTAATGGATTTATTGCAAATTACATTTATTTTATCTAATAATTATAAAAATATATAACAAATAATTAAGTTATCAAATATCAATTTATTTATTTACCTTTTATTTAATTTTTTACACATATTATTTACATTTTAAATATGTTTTATTATTAATTTAATTTAATAAAGTGGTTTCATTAATAATGACGGTATTAGCAGAACTCGTCGGTAGCGCTGCAGTTTAATGTTTGCACAGACTAAATTAAAACATTTAATTGTTACCCGACTGCCGAAGGAGGGTAATGTGTTTATCAGTCTATGTATGTATGTATGTATATATGTATGTATGTATGTATGTATGTATGTATGTATGTTTGTTCCTATGTGGCGTTCCAGAGACCAAACGCGTTGACCGATTTTGATGATTCATACGTCAATCGATTCGTCTTAACCTTGCAAGTGTCATAGGCTACATTAAAATTGGAAAATAGAAAAATGGCGGCTTTTGGGCGCCATATTGTGGGGGGCCAATTTGATTATTTCTTCCAAACCCATCGTGTGGGGTATCAAAATAAAGGGTTTCAAGAGGTGATTTCAAAAATATATAACACATATATTTAAATGTACCTAATTCGAAAAAAAAATTAACTAAAAAGTTATAAATAAAAAAGTTAATTAAAAAAATCAAAATACCCGACTGCTTAAAAAGCGAACTAAAAAGACGTAAACAAGAAGAAAATCATGCTGTGCAGTCGGAGGATACATCTGGTTTTGGTCAGCCAGCTCGCGAATATGTATCCTCCGACTGCACAGCATGATTTTCTTCTTGTTTACGTCTTTTTAGTTCGCTTTTTAAGCAGTCGGGTATTTTGATTTTTTTAATTAACTTTTTACTTTACCAACTACCTAATAGGTAAAACAATAATAATTCTATCTATATAATCCACACTAATATTATAAATGCGAAAATCTGTTACCTTTTCACGCTTAAACCGCTGAAACGATTTAGATGAAAAGTATGGAGATAGTTGGGGACCATGGATCAACCTTAAGGGAGTGGAAGTTTGTATGGTGAACTAATAATTTCTCAAGTAAGATAGCGTGTAGAATCAGAATCAGAATCAGAATATTTATTTGTGAAACATAGGTAATTACATAAAGATCTTAGGTTAATTATAATGGGCGCTATGTTTTGCCGTGAAGGCGTACAAATATTGAAGAAAATAAAAGCAAAAAAAATAAAAGAAAATAGAATATCTAACAGAATAAACAACATTAAAAAACTTGAGTACAAAAAATAAAAAAAAAAACTATTTTAAATGTATTTAAAATATCTTAATAAAATCTACAATTAAATCTACCAAAAATGCAAAATTAAATCACATCAAATATTTATGGCACACGAAATATTAAAAATTATCATTTATAAAATCTTCTACAGTGTAATAACATTTTTCAATCAAAAGCGAGTAGAGAATTTTTTTAAACTTTAATAGGGGCAAATTTTTTATGTTATCGGGTATATTATTATAAATTTTCGGAGCCATGCCAAAAAAACTCTTTTTCATTAAAGCGGTTCTACATTTTCGATCGCACAGTTTATTCATATATTGAGAACGCATTGGAGTCTTTTTTACTTCGGATAGTTTTTGAAATAGGTGTAAATTTATTTTAACAAACAAAGCAGTCTCGTAAATGTACATAGCTGGCATAGTTAGTAACTTTAATGATTTAAAATGAGGTTTACAAGTATCGGTAGTTTTTAAGCCGCACATGGACCGAATACATCGCTTTTGCGCTTTAAACACAGTTTCTCTATCAGTAGATTGCCCCCAAAAAATTATACCAAACCTCAGAACTGATGCAACCAAACCGTGATACGCTATTAAAAGTGTTTGTGTATTAACTTTTTTTGACAGCTGAAACAGTGCATATGCGGATTTATTTAATATGAGACAAATTTCTTCGATATGGGGTTTCCATGTTAGTTTACTATCAAGCATTATACCTAAAAATTTGGCCTTGTTTGTGTCTTCTATTTGGCACTTGTTATAAGTAACATGAACTGAAGGTTTTTCACACCTTTGATGAAAGTGCATTACTTTTGTTTTGTTTAAATTAATCACTAGGTTGTTACTATTAAGCCAGTTAATTATTTTATTTAGACAATCATTTATATCATTCTCGTAAGATACCAGATTAGTAAACTTTACAACAGCTGTACTGTCATCGGCAAAAAGTACCATATTTTGAGAAATGAATATTGGGAGATCATTTATATATATTAAAAAAAAAAGTTAATTAAAAAAATCAAAAAACCCGACTGCTTAAAAAGCAAACTAAAAAGACGTAAACAAGAAGAAAATCATGCTGTGCAGTCGGAGGATACATATTCGCGAGCTGGCGGACCAACACCAGATGTATCCTCCGACTGCACAGCATGATTTTCTTCTTGTTTACGTCTTTTTAGTTTGCTTTTTAAGCAGTCGGGTTTTTTGATTTTTTTAATTAACTTTTTTTATTTACAACTTTTTAGTTATTTTTTTTTAGAATTAGGTACAATTAAACATATAAGTGTTATATATTTTTGAAATCACCTCTTAAAATCCTTTATTTTGATACCCCACACGATGGGTTTGGAAGAAAAAAAAAATTTTTTTCCCCACAAAATGGCGCCCAAAAACCGCCATTTTTGTTTTTTCCAATTTTAATGTAGCCAGTGACACTCGCAGGATTAAGACGAATCGATTGACGTAAGAACCATCAAAATCGGCCAACGCGTTTGGTCTCTGGAACGCCACATAGGAACAAACATACATACATACATACATACATACATACATACATACATAGACTGATAAACACATTACCCTCCTTCGGCAGTCGGGTAAAAAGTAACGGCCCTAGTACGCTACCTTGAGGCACTCCGAATTTTATAGCTCTTGGTTGAGATGTGTAATTGGTTACTAAATTCCTTTTTTGGCATAGTTGAGATACTTCTGTGCACTGGGATCTGTTTTCCAGATATGACTCCAGAAGTTTTAAAATATTACCTCGGATTCCATAGCCATACAGTTTTTTTTAGCAAAATCTTATGATTGACGTAGTCAAACGCTTTCGTCATATCGGTATATATAGCGCATACTGGAGCTCTTTCATCAACAGACTTCATAATATAAGAAAGGAGGTCGAACAATGCCATATTGATATTAGTATTTTTTCGAAATCCTTTTTGTTCATTGCAAAATAACTTGTTTTTTTCAAAATAATTATAAATGGAATTGAAAATTACTTTTTCGATAACTTTTGAAAATATAGGAACTTTAGCAATGGGTCTATAATTTTTCACATCTGATTTATCATCTCTTTTGAATAAGGGCTTAATAATTACTTTTTTAAGACTATGAGGAAAAACACCATTTGTTATGCATAAGTTAATGATGTGCGTTAATGGTGGTGCTATAACTTCTTTGACATATTTCACAACTTGAGTGCATACTCCATCATAGCCAACAGTATTTGTATTTTTAAGGTTATTTATTATTTTTATTAGGTCAATAGGTAGAACTGGTTGCATATATAATTATTGTGAAGTTAAGTTGTTAAAAGTATTTTTACTAGTCGAAGTAATATTACTATTTGTATTTTTTTCAATTACATCTACAAAAAGTTATTAAATTCGTTTGCGATATCCGTGGGATGCGTGATGGTGAAATTACCTCTCTTTATGGACGGTATTAGATATTGTGGTAGGCGAAATTTGGATTTGTTAATTACTTGCCATGCAGCTTTAGATTTATTTTGAGAATTGTTTATGAAGTGGTTATTTTGAGTTTTCTGTGTTAGTCGTATAACTTTTTTGTAAATAGTAGTATAATTCTTAAAGTCAAGTTTATTTTTACAATTAGGTTTTAATCTATACGACCAGAGTAACTTTCTCTGCTTTTGACTACAGATTTTTATACCACGAGAAATCCATTTAGTTTTAGTATTTGTTTTTATCGTTACATGTTTTGTAGGAAAACATAGTTTATATAACAATAAAAAATCATCTGCAAAAAAGTCATATTCACATCATTAGTGCTATAAACTTGAGTGAAAGTTAAATTGCTCAGATAGTTTTTAAACTTATTTAAATTTTCTGGGCAGATGTCTTGCTTTTGAGTTTTTTCGTGTAATAAATACTAATGCTACGCAGACGACGTCGCGGCAAAAAGCTAGTATTTTATATGCGGATGTGAGTTTATTTGTTTCCTACGCTTTCAAGCCTTAACGGCTAAACGGATTTCGATGAAATTTGGTACATGGATAGAGCAGAACCTGGAGTAGTACACTTTTTATCCCGGTATAATGTTCCCTTAGGATAATAAAACACTTTACAAGCAAGCGAAGCCGCGGGCAGAAGCCTGTACCTAATAATAGTTAGAACAAGGTAAAATGCGCAGATACATAGGTAACCTACATTTCACAAATCTTCATCTCTAAAGATTGCTTGACGGAACCAGATTCGCAATTTCAGTACAGTCTATGATTAAATACCAGTTCAGGAGCTCTTAACGGCAGCAACCCTTTAACAAAGACATGATTACTTGAAGACTGTCAACAGAGGGGTAGACAGTGTCCGTGGCCCGTTATTGATCACTGTACCGGCCGGTCCGGACCTCCGTACAGTCCGCACAAACGGCCATCCGTCTTCGTGACAGACGTGGACGATGTTTTAGGGTAATTCACGCTTGTTGATTTGAAGGGGCTGTGCAGGGGTGTGCCAGTTAGATGGTGGATCGTTTATATTGCTGTGGATTTGTGTGTGCGTCTCCAGGGTGTCGTGATGTAAGGATTGTGCCATGAGGAGGGGTGCTGGCATTTATCACTAGGCAAGTAGAGTATTCTTGAATTAAAGGGATATTCGATAAACAAAGATTAATGATATAGTTGCTATTTCATCTAAGTCTTTTTCATTTCTTGGCAACGACACTACCAGCCGCACTACCAGTAGTGTCGTTGCCAATTAACGACACTACCAAGCCTATTTTGGATTAAATTGTACAGTCAACACAGCAAAGCTCAGAAATATAATTCTTTATTTAATACGTAAATAATGAAATATCAGCAACAGCAAACTTCAGAAATGTAACTTTTTATTTATTACCAAATAAAAGCAAACTTTTTTGAAAAAATACAAAAATTAACGTAAATGATAAACTTCCTTCTCCGTAACTGTAGTACTTACTAATAAAACTTAATATTGAACCTCAGATAATAAAAAATCGCGTGAAAATTTTTCACTGTTTCCCAAAATACAAGCTCAGGCTTAGCTTGGTAGTAGCAGTAACTTTTGTGTTATACACTAATACGAAGCATATATTAGTTTTAAGATAAGATAGATAAGTGTATTAACCGGCGACAATAAAGGATTTTTATTTTTATTTTTTATTTCAAGTGACCGACTGTAACTGTAAAAGAGTAATAATACTGTTGCTATTAACATATGACATTTTTTAAATTCATACTTTATTTAGTAAGAAGGTAACGTGGTGTAGCTAACAAAGCTAGACCTATGAACTGGTGTCTCGAAAAAACGTAATGTAAGAAATACTCTCACAATTGTAATTTATCCATCAAATATCAGTCTAAAGCTCTGAACAAATTATCGTCAGTGTCATTTAATCTTTGTAACATTTTTAAACTTCATAAGTTAAAAAGAAATTAAAGTGAAAGAAGTTGATTATCAATAAAACTAGTTGAACTTTGAGTTGAATTTAGTGGAACAGGAATCCAAAACTTCTGTGTTGACTGTACAGTTTAATACAAAATAGGCTTGGTAGTGTCGTTAATTGGCAACGACACTACTGGTAGTGCGGCTGGTAGTGTCGTTGCCAAATAATGGTCTTTTTTGATAAAAGGCCTGGAAGTTTTGCGATTGTCTAAGGGTGTAATTGTCTTATTATTTTTCAGAATTGGTAGAGCTGGAATATAAACCTTTTCTATCATCATGCAGTAGTAACTTACTGGTTCCAATCTAGATATATAAAGCTGGCAAGGTATTGGCAAATCCCTTTTCAATTGATGGTGTAGATATTCATTAATCATTTATAACTACTTTGCACTAACTTTTTACCCGACTGCCGAAGGAGGGTAATGTGTTTATCAGTCTATGTATGTATGTATGTATATATGTAGGTATGTATGTTTGTTCCTATGTGGAGACCAAACGCGTTGATGATTCTTACGTCAATCGATTCGTCTTAATCCTGTGAGTGTCACTGGCTACATTAAAATTGGAAAAAACAGAAGTGGCGGATTTTGGGCGCCATTTTGTGGGGAAAAAAAAATATCTTCCAAACCCATCGTGTGGGGTATCAAAATAAAGGGTTTTAAGAGGCAATTTCAAAAATATATAACACTTATATGTTTAAATGTACCTAATTCTAAAAAAAAATTACTTAAAAGTTGTAAATAAAAAAGTTAATTAACTGGGTTTGGTCCGCCAGCTCGCGAATATGTATCCTCCGACTGCACAGCATGATTTTCTTCATGTTTACGTCTTTTTAGTTTGCTTTCTAAGCAGTAGGGTTTTTTGTTTTTTTTTTTAGAAAATAGAGTTGTCCAGCTGAAAGTTGTGCCCTCGACGTATGTATATCCTCATATCTTTTGAGCTCGGCAAAATAAGCTGACGAAGACATTTCATAGCCATCTGATTGCCCCACCGGAACACTGCAATAGTTATAATAATTTGTTTTTATGTTCCTCTAGTTTTATCGGAGCGGACGAATAGGGTCATTTCTGTCGCATGTCTCTATAGAGATGGAGTTGTGTGTGCTGATAGCATCTTATCTGCCGGTCCCGTTTGGACGTCGCCGTGAGGCATGGAGCGTTACGCGGTTTGATTGTGATCGCGTATAAAGTGTAATGTGGATGTTTGTATGTGGGTAGTTGGTTGCTGGTTTTGGATAGCTTCTTGGTTTGAGGTAGGGAATGACTATATCACTAATATAGGTAAGAATTCTATTTATCATCGAATTGAAAAATAAACCTGAAATATTTTTTTATTTATATACTTATAATTTATTACACCAGAATATTCAGGGACAAAAGAAACGTAAAACTAAAAAATATACGACGGGTGGCCTTATCGCATTCCGCGACCTCTTCTAGGCAACCTGGAATGGCCAGTGATTGCCTGGACATGACATGGGGTTGTCAGTGGTGCAATGTAACAATACCATAATAATATAATGAATATGAAGATACAATAATACTTAATAAAAACACAAATACATATATATGCTATATAATAGATACATAAATACATACATATTTAATATATAAGCAGTGATAATAAATGACGTATGACAACCATAGACAAAATGTTTGTCAAAAAACTAAGTGCACGATTACAGCGATAAGTAATGTTCCTTGATAAGTCTTTTAAACACAGGCAACGACTGAGCACGTTTAATTGGGAAAGGCAATGCATTCCACAGACGAGCAGCCTGGACAGTAAAATGTTTATCCATGTAGGTTGTAGAATGCATTGGCATTTTAAGTCGCAAGTTAACTTATGACCTTAGAGATTTCGTGTGGGAATCGCAAAAAAAAACTACTAATAATTGAAACTAAACTATGAATTGAAAACGATCCTTGAGGTTAAGAGTAAGTGGTGGAAGGAGTAAAGAGTACATTAAACAAAATTTACGCAAACCGAATACCAACCTTATACAAAAAAAATTAAGCCACTCAATTTTATCGAGTTGTTCTTGAGTGGGGTCAAGATAGCAGCATCAGCATAATCTAGGATCGGAAGAAGAAGAGATTCGCAATCTTGGTGTAAGTTAGAAGCAAAATTACGTAGTCTCCTCAAAGTTGCAGCATAATTTTCAACTTGATATAAGGGTGTTTACGTACTGCATCCGATTTATACCCGAATCCGTTTCGTCCATGTGATTTCGTTTGCAATTTCATTTAGTAATAAAAGATTCCGACGAGTAGAGAACCTCCTCCTTTTTTTGAAGTCGGTTAAAAATCGCTTATTGGCCTGATATAAATCTAATTGCATCGCACCATCAGAAAAGGGACTAAGTTGTAGTAGGTTTGGGTGCCTAATCCAAAAAGATAGTGAGACGCTGTCAACAAACGTGTGTAATAAGACGTGCTCACAGCTCACAGCCACTGGCCAGGCATGGGCAGGGGTACCAGACTGGAACTAACGCCAGTTCACACACACGAGCGCACGTGCCAGGCCGGTCAACCATCGCGCCGGAGGTGGTGAAACAGGCGTTGTGTAATAATTCGACCCTGTATCTGTAGGTACATTTTACAATATAAAATGCAGTGGAACATGTGCTTTTTTTCCACTCCTCTGTTGTTCTTTTATGATTATTTATTTACGGGATGCAAGCTAGTTGCATCGTTTCTGCGGGAATTATCCAGCTTCATTAACTGCTGAGTCGTTTTTGTTTTTCTGGTGGTCGCCACTGTTGGTTTTGACTTTCAGGAGTTGGAGTTGGATAGTCCCAATTCATTTATTACTGACTGACCGCTGATTATTATATCAGTCTGTAGGTATACGTTAAACGATCTATGTGAATCTCCTTCAGTTCAAAAGATAAATTGTCATAGTCAAAATGCTTTAATAGCACACATGAGAAATAATCTTGACGCACATTTCAAATATTTTTCTATCTCAAAAGGAGGATACTGGTACAAAATACGTATTCTCTTTTCTGCCTCCCTAAGGACCAGTTTTGCGATCCGTAGGTTACCTCAACCGATGGTTAAATTTTCCAATCAATGGTTCCAAATTTCCCTAAAATGCGCTTATTCATCAATCTATATATATATAATGCTTTGTCCTGAATGACTGACTGACGGATCAACGCACAGCCCAAACCGCTGAACGTAGAGACCTGAAACTTGAAAGGTGTATTCTTTGTATGATGTAGGCATCCGATAAGAAATGATTTTCCGAAATTCTACCCTTAAGGGGGTTAAAAAGGGGTGCAAAGTTTGTATGAAAAATCTAATTCCTTCGTCTAATATTTTTGAAACTTGGCACAAATACTAAAATAAATAAATAATAAAGATTGACATTATTAGTTTTTTGAAACTACCCCCAAAAGTCGATTTAGGGGGTGTTAAAGTTTTTTTGAAAAACTTATTATTAGGTTAATAAACTTGAAATTTGGCATAAATACCCAACTAAGTAAGCAACAAAAGGTTGCAATTATTAGTTTTTCAAAAATACCCCCGAAAGTCGATTATTTTTTTTGAAGAATCTTACTTCTTAGGTTAATAAACTTGAAACTTGATACAAATATCAACCTAAGTAAACAATAAAGGTTGTCATTATAAGTTTTTCGAACCAACCCCCAAAATCCGATTTAGGGGTTGTTAAAGATTTTTTGATGAATCTTATTTATCTAAATATATAAAAGAAGAAAGTGACTGACTGACTGACTGACTGACTGACTGACTCACTCACTCACTCACTTACCATCAACGCACAGGCCAAACGGCTGAAGCTTCAATCATCAAACTTGGCAAGTAGGTTCCTTTGGTAGTGTAGGTGAGCACTTTTCTTAAAATGGTACTAAAAGGTATTGATAATAAAAAAGAAGTCACGGCACTCTATATGGATATGACAAAAGCCTTCGACTGCGTCAATCATGATGTGTTGTTGAATAAATTGGAAACGTATGGAATACGAGGCAATGCTAGAGATCTCATAAAATCATACTTAATTGACAGAGAACAACAAACTGAAATTTCTAGCATTTCACATATCTCAAAAATAGAAAAGAAACATTTGTCAACACCAATAAGAGTCTGTAAAGGCGTACCACAAGGGAGCATTCTGGGCCCCTTGCTATTTATTATATACATTAACGATCTCCCTAAATCAATCAAATCCCCCATGGTTCTGTATGCTGATGATAGTACTGCTATATTTGTATCTAAAGACCCTAAGACACATGAACATGAAATAAACTGTACGCTATCATCTATTGTTAACTGGTTCAATCTAAATGATCTCAAAATAAATTTAACTAAAACATATATAATGACATTTAAAAATAGAAATTCAAAGCATTGCACTTTAAATATAAATTACGAACAAACAAAAATACATAATATCAACACTACAAAATTTCTAGGACTACACATAGACTCAGACATGAAATGGAGGACACATATTGAACAAGTATGCACAAAACTCAGTCGTTATTCATATGCCATTTATATGCTTCGAAAAGTTGTGCATCAAAGTGCTCTTCTGTCCGCTTATCATGCATATGTTGGTTCGACACTCGGGTATGGTATAATGTTCTGGGGAAATGCCACTGAGAGAGAAACCATCTTTAAAGCTCAAAAGAAATGTATCCGAGCGATGTGTGCATTAAAATCGACTGAAACATGTAAACCGCACTTTATTAATTTAAAAATATTAACTTTCCCATCAATGTACATTTATGAACTAGCATTGGACATAAGAACAAACCTAAGTAATTATGAAACCTTAAAAAGTGCAAGACTTGCCAGTACACTCAGTGGAATAAGACATAGAACGGCTATGTTTGATAAGAGTGCATTTTGTATGGGCCTTAGAATATATAATAAACTACCTAAGTACATAAAAGAATCTAATAATTTTAATTTATTTAAAAACCAATTGAAAAAGTACTTAATTCAAAAGGCTTATTATTCTGTGAATGATTATTTAAACGAGAAAATAATGTAATAATTAAGTTGATTAATTGTTTCAATAATATGATTATGTAATGTATATATTGATGATGAAATTGTTAATTGATACTGTAATTTTTATTAATTTTATTATAATATTTTGCACACCTGTCATGGTAGGATATGGTCTAAAGAACTTATATAAAAATGTCACCCTGAAAACTACCCATATTTCGCAAATAAATGATTTGATTTGATTTGATTTGATTTGACTAAGAAAGGATTTTTGGAAATTCCACCCCTAAGGGCGTGAAATAGGGGATGAAAGTTTGTATGAAAATCCGTCAGTTTTAAAGCCCGGATCTTCATATTTTGGGTTTAGGCTGAAGATTAAAAAATAACTTACACGTGTCTCAGCGATTTTGAAGATTCCACCCCCATGAGGGTGAAAAGGGGGATGAAGTTATGGGAATAATTAAATCGTCTAAAGACTTGAAATTTTGCACATAGATACTTTATACTGTGCAGGCATCCACTAAGAAAGGATTTTTGTGAATTCCTCCCCTAAGGAGGTGAAATAGGGGATGAAAGTTTGTATGAAAGTCGGTCAGTTTTGAAGTTAGGATTTCGAATTTTACCTACCCTATAGGGTAGGGTAGGTAAAATTCGAAATCCTAACTTCTACCCTACTTAACCTACCCTACTCTACCTACCCTACTCTACCTACCCTACTCTACCCTACCCTACCTACCCTACACTACCTACCCTACTCTACCCTACACTACCTACCCTACCTACCCTACCTACCCTACCCTACCAACCCTACCTACCCTACCAACCCTACCTACCCTACCTACCCTACCCTACCCTACCCTACCCTACCCTACCTACCCTACCCTACCCTACCCTATCCTACCTACCCTACCCTACCCTACCCTACCCTATCCTACCTACCCTACCCTACCTACCCTACCTACCCTACCCTACCTACCCTACCCTACCTACCCTACCCTACCTACCCTACCCTACCTACATACCTACCCTCCCAGTAGGTAAGGTACCATTTTTTTTTCTTTATTATTTTTTCATAATATCCTTCACCTAACAATAACAAACACAACAAAAAAAGAATGAGCGAAATTGGATCAAAATTGAAATAAGCATAAAATGAAATGCTATCATGGATGGTATTAAATGAAAATTATTTTGTATGAATCATATTGAAACAATCCAAACCATCCATTGGTTTTTCACCGCTGATTCGATTGTTGTAAAATGGTCGTAATAAGGTCTACATCTCTTTCGGGTATCTCTGAACTTGTGTTTTGGCTTTCTTTGTGCATGGAGCCCACCCTCCGCTGCAGCGTCATCGGGTTGATTATCAGTGCTGGGCTTGCTAATCATTTCTTTTATAATTTGTTCCCGAAATTCTAAAATACTTATTTTTCTTTTCCTTTTCAAATTGTTGGTGAATAACCCAAGCATTTACTAACATTGTGCCACAGACAACCTCAATGATCAGCTTGCGGTACCACTTTAGGGTTTTCTAAGGCTGGTATAGTACGACGCCGTCTGATCAGAAATATCTACCCCCTTTTTCGCATTATTATAATCCAAAACGAGAGAGAAAGCATAATTCCTGTCCGTGTCTACCGGTGGCGCACCCCGTCCGGGCAAGACTTTTGGTTCATGGGGCGGTGATGTACCACCGGTGGCCAAATGAAGATTTGCGCCGTATGATACCAAGTACCTACTCATGAGGTGCCAGTCTGAACGTATTAATAAGGCTCAAGGACAAACTCTGACGTATGCTGGTGTAGATTTGAGGGAGAATTGCTTTTGCCATGGACAGTTCTATGTAGCGTGTTCACGTGTTAGCTCATCAAATAGTCTGGTGATATTGGCGTGGATATGCAAAATGGTTTAAAATGTTGTTTATAAGGAAATACTTTAATTTAATTACTTACTTATGCGTATGATTACTTATTATTAGTCATGGATAAACACAGTTATAGTGAAAGGACCCTATCCCTTCACTATTTCTGTGTTTACGGGACAAGGATAGAGCGTATTGATGATAAAGTAGGTAAGTATAAGTCTGTCCTAAGAAACACTTTTGCATTACATTATTTTTTCCTTTTTCTCTACATAATGTTAAAATATGACAAGGAGAAGCATGTAGCCTACGCGTGCGAAGCCGCGGGCAACAGCTAGTTGTTAGCATATAAAATGTTCAAGTAAGTTGGAGTGTTAAACTATTTGATCATTGGTTGTACTAAAAATTTATGAACAAACGCGTTTTGTCTAAATTTAAAACCATTGGTTTAGCATATTATTTTACCATTGATAGAGTTTACTACGGATCAAATAACTGGTCCTTAACTCCTTAGGGAGGCAGAAAAGAGAATAGGTATTTTGTAACAGTATCCTCCTTTTGAGATAGAAAAATGTTTGGGATTTGCGCCAAGAAATATTCTCATGTCTGCTATTAAGCATTTTGACCATGACAATTTGTGTTTTGAACTTTGGGAGATTCACATTGATCGTTCTCGTTTCTACGGATCAAAAAACTGGGCCTAAGCTGCATTTACGACATTCTCATTATTCCTCATTCGTGGAATGTCTGTTAAAAGAAAAGAAGCCTCCATTTCCTTAGCCAAGAACATACCAGCAGTTCCCTAATTTCTTTATAAATGAGGCCAATTCCAACGAATCAATACTGTTAATTTGAAACGGGCCGTTTACAAAAGTAATTATCATTGGCCCGCTATCAGGTAGCACATCGCTCGCTGCCGCGGGGTGGGCAGAGGCGCAGGTACCACGTTTATAAATCGGTAGCACGTTCATAGATAATTGGTTGTGTAGTAATTGCACCGAGTTTTAGGAAAACGCTTGCGGGTACGTGTTTGGGTGGGTGTCCATTGAGGCACGATTTTCTTTGGAATGATTAAAAGATGTGTACCTAAGTTTCCTTGGGGAGTTAAATACAGGTGGGTTTAATGAGCAGTTAAATTTTTTAACCACAAAATAACTACAGTTTCCAAGAGCATATTTTCCCCTTTTCTAGGGTTCATCAATAGGATGGACCCTAATTTTATTACAATCTAGCCTTATAAATAGACTAATAAGTAATTTAATTATAACCTAAACTATTACATTGTCTTTACTAAGAATGTGTCCAATAGCACTTTTCTTATTGTCTCTATTAAGGCGAATACACTTCATACTTGTGTTTGTTTGGTAGCACTTTTGTACGTTACACTATTCACATTCACTAACACTAAACACTAACTCGAACGGTTTTGTTCTTTTTAGTCTTCTCACTATGTTTGTTTGGTCGAAAAGCTGGATTGCCTCGACGTTCACATGCTGATGAAGTCTCTTTTCGTGAGCTTCTGCAAATTTCTGGATCACTTTATCGATGAACTCAACTTTTAGGCACGGAAAAGATATCTAACAGTATTGTGACTCGGCCCTGACCTTGAATTACTTACCTACAGCTGCGCCACGCCGCACGATACGTAAACACCCGATAGGGCTGCTGGCCTACAGTATTTTAATTTCTTCTACCTACTTGAGTTTCTTTCTAGTTTTGTGATTGTCAATATTAAATTTTTAATTAAAAAATAATAGGAAGTGTTGAATAAAAATACATGTTGTGTTTTTTGATTAGTTGATTTAATAAAAAAACATCCTTATAAATTTGCGACAGAAAAAATATTTGAGCTTCGACTGAGAGTACGAAAAGGTTTATTGTTAAATTTAATTGTATAAAATATCCGTATTCGGATAAAAAGTTTAATTAAAAATAGTTTTGAAAAACGAATGTAACGAACTTTTGTTTCTACCAGCGATCTAGTTAAGTTTTAGAACACAAAAGCTGCTATTGAGACTAACTATGATAGTGAGATATATTCTCTCGCAGTCTTTTTTGTAGTTAATAATACGAGTAATGAGTACTTTAAGCATGTAGTACATTTTTATAATAAACGTAAATACCTAAGTACATAAGTATATAGCCCAACCTAGAAAATTACCTACTAGTTTGTTTAACGCGATCTAACATACTTTTTTCACCATATCCACTTAATTATTTATTAATACAGGTATTTTACTCGGTGGAAAAAACTAAAGAACAAAATATAAAAAAAAACAAATTACATACTAGTAGGGATATAAAAATATTATATAGGATTCGGATAATAATAATAATATTATTCTTCCCTTTCGGAGTTTCCAGGTAATCTGATAAATGTTATCTTTGGGTGCGATATTGAAGAATTCAAGCAACCAAAAACAGCACAATATTTTCTATAATTACTGCTCTTTGCCATAATAATTAAGTACTTTTACTTAGTTTAAACAAATATTCACAAATAGCACGCTTACAGCACGATAAAGATTATACTGCTTATAAAACTATCACACCGTTCGTTCGTCACTGCGGTGCGTTCGCGTACTGAGTGTGTACTGAGCTCGAGTCACGTAGGCATACCTCGCGTTCCGACCGTTTGTATGAAGATAGAATACTGTTAGATATCTTTACCGTGTTTTAGGTCCCGATGGAGGTTATCATTTCGTATGTACCAAAGTGGTCCAAGAGCATGATAACGGTATAAATTATAACATTGTTTGAGGCGTACAAACGGCAAGAAACAAAAAATCCGACCAAGTGCGAGTCGGACTCGCGCACGAAGGGTTCCGTACCATTATCGCAAAAAACGGCATAAAAATCGCGTTTGTTGAATGGGAGCCCCGCTAAAATATTTATTTTATTCTGTTTTTAGTATTTGTTGTTATAGCGGCAGAAATACATCATCTGTGAAAATTTCAACTATCTACCTATCACGGTTCATCAGATACAACCTGGTGACAGACAGATAGACGGACTGCGGAGTCTTAATAATAGGGTCCCGTTTTTACCCTTTGGGTACAGAACCCTAAAAAATACTCTCTAGTTTTGCCAATGATTAGTAGAATATTCCTTTTACTTCAATTTTAAGTCAGGCCTGGGACCCAAACATGAGCCTAAACTCGACAGCTTATCGTAAAATTTTGCTAAGAGCAACTATGCCATTATCATCATTTCAGCCCAAATACGTCCGTTGCTGAACATAGCTCCCCCAAGCGTCGCCACATTGACCGATCCTGTGCGTCTCGCATCCAGCGGATTCCCGCAACCTTCACCAGCTCATCGGTCCACCTAGTGGGAGGCCTTCCAACGCAATGTTTTTTGGTTAGCGGTCGTTACTCTAGAACTTTTCGCCCCATCCACCATCCGACTATGTCATTGCACTTTAAGACGACGACTAACGCCAACGACCTTGAGGGAACAAAACGCGCACTCGTTTGACACCCGCGCGACCCAAAATTTAGTAGTTTTTTGTACTTTCCTTATTATTCTAAAACTTAAAAAAAAATAGCCTCAGATCAAAATGTAGATAATTAAATTGTCTTTGAGATGGTGTCGATCATTAAAATACGTCCAGCGATTTTGGTGCGATTGTCGTGTTTTTGTCCGTTTTAGACATAACTTTATAAATTAATTACCTACATATGTTATACGAATAAAACTCAAAATTTTCTCAGATCAAATTTTAAAGAAAATGGTTTTACGCGATTCTCATTTTAAAATCAGCTACTCAAGGAAATCGGCGAAACAAACCTATATGTAGGTTTTTATGTAAAGCTCTAAGTTACCTATATGAAAACCGTTGACTTTTCCACCATTTTCAATAACCTTTAAGACCAATATTCCCGTGTGTGAATGAAAACGCGCAATCATCGTGATAGGCAGCAGTAAGCCGGTCGCGATACCGATCACCTTGCCGATGCCGGCCCAATTATAGATTATAGTCGCGGAGCTCACGACTAAGGCAGACAGACCATCACTGTGTACACTGAGACGGGGAGTTGATGCTTCAGTGATATTAGATAGATTAGGACCATGTGTCTAGTTGTGTGGCTATATGTACATAATTTGTATTCCTCAAACACTTTGCTATCTATAAACAAGATCAAATTCATGTGGCACGTATTATAGAGAAAAAAGAATCGTGTCATCTCTGTCACGCTTACCATTGCGACAGTATCTTTGAGTTTTGTAATATTGAAGTATTTACTATCTTTTTCCCGCCCTTAACTTTCAATTTTTAACATCGCATCATCCCTGCGTTTTCCATACTTCACTGACGTAGGCACGCGTATCATAATCTCAGAAGTAATTAAGAATTCGCTAATTAGTATTTGAATGTGTAAAAATATTGAGTTTCTGTTTCTTTGTTCAAATTTTTCTATAAAAAATTAATTAAGAATCTGAAAAAAACAAAAATACCCGTTATTTTTATCCGTTTTTTTCGTTTTTTGTTGATTTATTTTTGTTTTCATTTATTGCAGTTTTTACAAAAATCTTGAACATTTTTGTAAAAACTGCAAATTGAACGTTGTTTTGCCGTGAGCTCCCAGACTAATCTTCCAGCTTACTCCAGGAACAACTTATGAGTTCCATACATAACGGATACCATAGACTAACGGAGGTTAATAGGAAAAATGGCGGCCAGACGACCTGGACAGTCTAGTTCTATTCTATTAATACATGTAGCGGCCGTTTTAAATTATGTCTGAGAAATAAAAAGTTCTCGGGAACTTGTTGGTTATTTATAAGATTGGTCTTTAAACGGCGCCATTTTTGTAATACAAACACAAGAAAAGAGGAACGGCCTTTGATGGCTTCTTCTTTTTAGGTTGGGACAGATGTACTAATGATATAAAACTTTTAAACAAAAAAAAAACCGACTTCTAAAGCAAAACACTACAAATCTAAAAATAACTTTTTTTCCGAAGTCGGTGTCTTTGTTACCTAGTGTTTTTCGTTTTTTTAGAATCGGAAAAAAGTGATTTTACGATTTGTAGTTTTTTGCTTTAGAAGTTGTTTTTTTTTCACTTTTTAGAGGATAAGTTCTATAGTAAGGTACCTATAATGCCCACAGTGATGTCAGAATAGATTACCCAAATGAAAACTCCTAAAAAAGCTGTACACAAACTAAAATTACACTGTCCACGTAATAAATTTAAAAAAAATGTTCATAAAATTAAAACTACTGGGCCAAACTATGTTAAATTTTAAGGGACGAAATGGCAACTATTCCGCATCAAACTAAAGAAAAATCACGTAAATCGGATCATAAATCTCAGCGTAATCGGTGTACATATATACAAAAATATCAATCGAATTGAGAACCTCCTCCTTTTTGAAGTCGGTTAAAAATGAAATGACTTGTGTAATGTAATAATGTTCGCATTTTTGGTGCCATTCATTCATTTCAGTTTTGATTGCCAACTCACATTTAAATTCTGGTAAGGTGATGAAAAAACAAGGTACACACACCTTGTTTTATAATAATGTAAAATGTCAACCCTCTAAAGAATATTTTACTGCAAGGAAACAACGGTTTCTATAATATTTTCCTTCCTTCCTTCCGTCCTTTTACATCTTTCGTTGCTAAAAATTCAAGAAAATTCTATCCTTCAAAACCCATAATATATTCACCAGCCCATTTAACCAAACTACGCAACGAACCCTTGAACTCCCAAATCCCTCAGCTGCTCGGGTTGATGCGCAGTACATCAACTTACCCTTCAAATGATAAGCCGCGCGAGGCTATGACGTCACGTTGCCGGTTGATGGTGGACGCACGTGACGTCATCACATATACCTGACTGGGGGACCTACACGATAGGATTATAGAGGACCTGTGAGCTTTGTTTGAAATATTCTGGGGTTTGAGTTAGGTGTGAAAATGGTTTTTAGTTTTGCGTGAAAAGCTTTGAAAATGTAGCAAGCAATATTTTCAATAGTTTTTGACTTTGTTTGTGTTGACTGACATTTATTGATTGCAATGGGTATGGGTATTTTATATATAGCATAGGTATATGTACAATAGGTACAAGCATAGGTGTATATACGCGTAGGTACATGTACTAACAAATATTTATCTCATCTCATTGTAACAGTTTGGGCACGAAACACCTTAGTTTGTTTTAATTCGCCTGACAGCTCAGGAAGCTGAGGAGTTAGATCTTAGTGCTGAGTCTGACAAGGCTACGGACCATAGAATATATGCTGCGGACGAAACGCCTTTAACTTTAACCCTCTTACAAATAAACGCGGTATAAAGTTATACCAAGTATAAACCTATGAAAATGTATGGTTATACCTGGTATAACTTTATATCGCGTTTATTTGTAAGAGGGTTCGAATTTAGTTTTTTTTCATTGGCAACATTTTGATCCTGAGTCAAGAGCTTCAGGCAGTCAAAAACAGCACTCATATCGCGATTGGCATGGCCACCTAACTTTCGTTTCGACACAGACTGCCGAAACGAAAGTTATTTTGCACTTTTTAGTATTTTTCTTTTGTAGACGGTTTTTTTTCGATAAAAAGGTTTTGATTTCTCTCTTTTTAGTTTTAGTACACCATCACTAACAAGTAAACAAGTTCTACAGTAAGGTACAAAAAGGATTTACAAAATACCCATGATAACTCAATTTTCATCTTCGTGCTGTTTGTCGTTAAGGATTTCGGTTGTATGTTCCTTATCTTGAAAACTGCTGAACCGATTTTGATGAAACTTGCACTATTCCTTAAGGTGAGAGATACTTAAATGCAGTAAAAATAGAATGATCACGATCCGATAAGTAGTTTCGCAGCAATGCGCGGACAAACATACATACGTACACTTATGACATTTGGCACACATAGAGTATCATATGTGAATATTGTGCAATTCCAACAATATAACAAACATACGTATCGAATTGATAACCTCTTTTTTAAAGTCGGTAATAAGTAACGTACAAATTTGTCGTCGGGTTGAAAATAACAAATTGAGTACGGTAAGTGAACAATACCATATGACAACCTTTTTGTAATCCTATTGCTTAAAACCCACCTCACATGGTGTCTTTGTGGTCCACCTCACAAAACGGTAAAGTCTTAACATTTCAGATATTCTCTGAAAGCTTACCGCACGTTTCCATAAGCCCCTACGTGTGGTTACCCCATACATTTGTCATTGTCGGGTAAAATCGTCGTTCTGCCAGATATTTGTGAAATGTACGTCGTCGCGTAGAAAATGGAGGGAGTTTATGTGAACCGGGAAATCTGATCGAAGCGATGGAAGCCAGCTTTCAATATAGCACTCGCAGTCTTGTATGCAAGGCGTGCGAATACGAATCAACATGACTCAAGGGTTCATGGAGCCGATGGAGCCTTGTTGATAGGTTATTTCTATGTAGATTTACGGAATCAGATGCTTCATCTATTCCGTGATGTTGTGAGAAGTGACTTACAACCCTTTTCCTGTCACGTATTAAAGTATTTTAAAAAGAAAATTGGGTGCGTATCTTCCACCTTTTTAGAAAGAAATTTTCAATACGTTATAAAGGACATGGCCGAAATTTGTATAGAGCTGTGTACATTGACATACATTACGTCGTATTGAAGCTTAGAGGTATGGCTTTATAATAGTTTAAGTTTTATGATCAGAGAAGAAGTGAGAGACACTATAAATAGGATAAGATCGTGATAAGATCAACGCAAGGTACCACCACAGACTAGACTGCATCAGGGCAGTGCGCGCGCGTAGAAAAGTCAAAATGACTAGGACGTACGGATACACACTCTGGAATATATGGTCGATGCATTCAGCATTATGAAATATGCATGCAGCATTGACATATGCATTCAGCATTATGACATATGCATTCAGCATTATGAAATATGCATTCAGCATTGACATATGCATTCAGCATTATGACATATGCATTCAGCATTATGAAATATGCATTCAGCATTGACATATGCATTCAGCATTATGACATATGCATTCAGCATTATGCATTATGCATTAATGCATTTCATAGAAACCGCACAAAAACAATTAACACACATATACTTTTTGGATTTTTTGTCGCCTGTTCTAGACAAATGGAATTGTTGCGATTAATTTTGATTTATTTTACGAGTAATTTTCACATATTAATAATTACTGTGCATTTATGTATTATGATTGATTCGAAAGGCAGAATTTGGCCTAGTCCTTTGATGATTGATGCGATTGGCTGAGGAAAATTCATACAACCAATAAAAGCAGCTAATGCCAGTTTTAAAATTTCCTACAATTATTTTCGTTCCAGTCAAATACAGCTGTGTTGTAGTTCTGTATTCCTAACAATGCCTGCCTATGACATAAGCGGGCACTGGTCATCTGCATTCAGATGTAATGCAGTGGCCACTAATCCGCATACAAAGCGAGGTAATTATGACATGTCTCCCCTGCAGTCGTTAGGTTTAATGACCGATGCAGGGAGCACATGTCTTTGATCACGTAGTTACACTGCTGTATTGTTGTTTGTTTACTTGTATTTTGTGCTACATTCCGAGAAAGACGCTTATTATTACAGAGACAAACTATGAAGTCTTAGTATTTAGATCACCTTGGGCACTTCACAAGTCATTTCTGTTAATGACTGACCAAATAAACTTAGACAGGCAGATGATTAGGGTCAGTGAAGTGATTGTAACTGTAGAGTAGGATAATTATGATGCCGGACTTCTTCAAATTAAGATGACTGCTCTTTTCAGTGCAGCTTTCTCCATTATCTTGTTCAAGTTCATCACTGGGTAAAGTGTGGTTTTCCCACAGCTTCGTCCCCGTGGTGTTTCCCACAGGAACAGTGTATTTTCCGGGATAAACAGTAACTAAGTCAGTGATAATATATAGCTTTCAGTGAAATTATCGTATTGGAATCGGATCAATACTTACCTATATCTTACAAACAATTTACCTCTTTATTATAATAATTTAGACAGCCCAGCTTCTTTCAATCGCGGTATATTTAATATTATTAGGTATTTTAATACATCATTAACTAATTTTGCACAAACTATTCTCGACTATCGATCTTTCTATTAGTAAACATACGCTCAACAAACATACACCAAATCCAGTGCGTGATTTAGAAGAAGTATGAGAAAAAAAACGGAGGCAGACAGCAACTTTGATTTTATTGACCAACTTGGAGGAGGTTCTATGTTCGACTTCATGTACGCTTTTTTATTTTTATTTATGTTTGTTCACCGATATCTCCGTCATTTGGGGATCGATTTTGATAATTCTTTTTTTGTTTGAAAGAGTGTGTTCCCAAATTGGTCCCAGATTTGGTGACCTAAACCTCTCGGGATTGCTGCAATCGCATGTCTGTTCATTGTTTATACCATTTCATAACATAACATCACGCCAGTACGCTCTTAAGGAGTACGCAGATCTCTCATTTCACCGGTTATGTTCAAGTTTCATGATATTCGGGCGTTATAGGTAACTTACTAAACAACTTGCCTATTAAGTAAGTACAACTAAAAAGTGAAAAATAAAAAAACTTTTTTGCAAAAAAATAATACCGACTTCCAAATAAAACTACAAAGTAAAAATAGCTTTATTTATGGAAGTCGGTGTCCATAACGCAAAAAATTGGTACCTACCAAAGACACCGACTTCCAAAAATAAAGTTATTTTTCATTTTGTAGTTTTTTATTTGGAAGTCGGTAGTATTTTATTGCAAAAAAGTTTTACTATTTAGAGATTAGCTACTTACTACCTTTACCTTTCCCACCTTTCACCTGACACCGTTAAACCCATTTCTATTCTAAACCATAGACCACACAGTAACAAATACACAGGTGTAAAATCCTTTCATCTCAGAATCAAGATAAATAAAATATGACGTCACGTGCGTTTGATAACAAGAAAGGCGCAGTGCACGTCCAGGATATGGGGCGAAGATATAAATAACGGACGACGGCTGAAAAGAAATAAATAAAATTACAAATAACAGGATGGAACATGGAACTAAGCTCGGATTCAACAAGGGTGGAACGGAAGGCGCGTGTGAAGAGTGTTTCGTTTCATTAGAAGCTACCAGTGTTTGAAGTGCTCTTTGTTAATAAGTGGAATATTCGCGAGGGATTAATTAATGAATTTGGCGCTTGTAAGTAGGCTTGTTATTTATTGAAGAGTACCAATCAATGTAAGACAAGAATATTCTCTACTACACTTTTCTCTGTAAATTATAGTGGCAAAGATAAAGACCGCAAGTAACATGACATGCGACAAGGACAGGAAGATGATGCCTATTAGTAAAAACCAATCGTTGTAGAAGGACCCTGGATATATGTTGTTGCCGTCTCTTTTTAGGCATACAGATCTTAAAAATGACTAGGTGTAAAAATCTCGATACTATTATATTAGTTTTTAACCCCCGACGGAAAAAGAGGGGTGATAAAAGTTTGTGTGTGTATCTGTATTTGTGTATCTGTCTTTGGCATCATAGTTCTTAAACAACAGAACCGATTTTGTTTATGGAGAGTGTTCTCAGCAGTGTTTGATGAAAATCGGTTTTACTGTTTGAATCGGGGTATTTTCACAAGATATCGTGTCATAATTGCGTGTTCGATATATTATCGAACGATGCGTGTCTACTATTAGATAAAAAGCATGAAATAAGAATATGTCGGAGGTTTTTTAAATTTTACTTGCTATTCAAAAATGTCATATCCTGTTTCTCAAATCCAATGCCCTCTTGAAGATAGATCAATTTGTTTTGAAGCTGACCCACCTTTGATGACGCCATTCCATAATAAATAGTCGTTTATCCTTCCTACGAAGAAGCGACATGAAAGAACATTGTATTTATTCATCAGCGCTGTGAGGAGATTGTTCTGTTTATTGTGTCGGCGCCATCTTGGATCTTGAAGGGCGGTGACGAAATATATGTTGTTACTTGTTTCTGTTGGGCTTTTGTGGTTTTGTACGTTTGTGTTTTTAGAGTAGATCTGAAGTGTTGTATTGCGGAGGTCATGAGCGAAACATGAGGTTGAACATGAGGTTGTTGGGCAAAAGCAAAACATGGGTTACTTCCATAAGGTCCCTATCACTAATAATTGTTCTACAGGTAATATACATACTCATAGAACAATTCCTATTTATTAAAATGGTTGTCCTATTGCTTCCCACCTGTCCTTTTTTTAATAAAAATCTTTGCCCCTCTCTAGGAATTTCTTCCTGTATCGTGGGTGCGTTTACAAACATTAAAACTCACGTACACGTTGTCTAACGTTTTATTAGGTCTTTCTAAAGCAGATAAAGGCTTAAAGCATTGAATTTGTCAAAGAAATATACCACACTCTAATCTCCACCCACTTAAATCAAACATAATCAAAATAGGCACTCAACAATGACATCTAAAAATACTACACCAACGAAGAAACCTCGTTTATTTGTAAATCGATAAATAAATATCCATCGAGCGACGCTTTGGGAGACATCTCAAGTGTTACTCGTTAAAATAAAAGGGAGGAAACGTAGCGATTGATAAAGGGCAACACCGAGTAAATGGCGGGCCCCCAGCTACAGCCTCCTCCGTCTCTATGGAGATGAAATTCTATTTATGGAAGGAGATTTTTCTTTCAAGCTTTGTTTAGACCTTTTGATGGGACGGACCTTCGGTGTTTATTGACCTTTTTATTGAACATTTTCTTGGCAAAGGAAGGATGGTATTCTGAATGTATTTGAGCAGTTTTCTTTTGACGTGTTTTTTATAATTAGGTCACAGATTTACAGTTAAAAGCCGCGGGCCGGGGTCTCGATCTATAAGTTATGGTTGGGTATAGGTAGTAGTATCAGTGCTAGACTTTGCTAATGTTTCAAGATATTATCTGAACGAAATGCACTGATATTAGTTGGTAGTCATTACATAAATGCTTTTGTCGGGTTACGTACAACCATATGTTAAGTTATTGACTTCTACTCTTACAAACAACAACAAATTTGCCTAACATGAGGTTTCTTCGTTATCTTTGAAGCGTATAAAACATAGACCACTACAGAAGCCCTTGCAAACATAATTTTTTTATTAGAAATAGCCGTTTTATTTTTCGTGACTGTTGGCTCTTTGAAGTGACCCTTTTAAAATGTTTAGGCGGAATCTCAAAGGCTTTGAATTTGAAAGAAAATTGGGATGCATTATATTGTTTGAATGGTCAAGTTGGAGTTGAAAATGGTTGAAATTTCGTGGAATAAAAAGACAGTAATAAAGTTTTCTTTTTCATTTTTTTATTATTGACTTGCGACCCGCCCCGGCTTCGCTTGGGCCAAAAATATTATATAAAAATGTTCTTCGTTTATCGCTCTTTCTATTAGTGAAAACCGTATTAAAATCCGCTGCGTAGTTTGGAAGAAGTTAGCGGAGAAACAGAAATGACGTCAACACGTCAACAGACGCGGATATAGGCTCACGTTTGATGTGGCCGACGCTTTTATCTGTGCTTACAGTAAATTATTCATTCCTTTGGCGCTACAACCCTTTGTGGGTCTTGGCCTCCTCAACGATCTTCTTCCATTTCGCTCTGTCACTGGCCTTCTTTCGCCAATATGATTGCCTTCCTATCCTCTTCAAATCTTCCTCGACACAATCCATCCAGCGCTTCCTTGGTCTTTCTCTGGGTCTTTTTTTAATCGGAGTCCACTTGGTCATGACTTAACGGCTCTGGTATTGTATATACAGTAAATTATATCAGATAAAAATAAATCATAATAATATAATCTAAAAGTAATCTTATATCAAATTGAATACATTAAAATTCATCTAAATGTTTCAATACGACATTAAGGAGGGCATTCTTTCTTTCACAAAAGTGCCTCGGCCAAAAGTTTAACGAAGGAACACAAAAGAAGGGGCAATATAGGGCGCCGAGTTGGATGACTTGCCTCGGAAACTTTAATATCTTACATCATTATTTTCAATTTCGTTTGATTATGGGGAATCCCTTTAAGACTCTTCGACATAGCAATCTATTGGGGAAAGCTATGTTTAGCAATATCCATTAACGGAGTTATTGGTTAAAAATTGGGCTCATAAGTAAAATAGCGAACTTATAAAGATAAGATATATAAGATATTCCCGAAAAGCGCATACGCTTATTAAGAAACAGGCTTGTAACAAAACATTATGAACATAAAATTTATGTCTTGGCATGCCAGTTTCTGTGAAAATAAACAGTTTCCCTCTTACTAATAAACACAGAATAAAGTTATACAAAGTATAAACCTATGAAAATGTATGGTTATTCCTTTGTTATTCCTGGTATAACCCTCTTACTAATAACCACAATAAAGTTATACCAAGTATAAACCTATGAAAATTTATGGTTATTCCTTTGTTATTGCTGGTATAACCCTCTTACTTAATATACACAGAATAAAGTTATACCAAGTATAAAACTATGAAAATGTATGGTTATTCCTTTGTTATTCCTGGTATAATTTTCTTTCAAACACATTAAACGTCAGCTATTCTTGTGACGAGTAAAAATATGAGAATTTCGCAAACTGTAGCAGACAAAATTTCTGTTAGCCGGGCTCAAAGGCAGTAAAGGTTTCAGACGGATTCAAACATCGACAAAAGCTTTACCAATGCTTCTCTCACAGACTCACAGCCTCACAACCCAGCGTGGGCGACATTTCAAAGGAAAAATTAAAAAGAATATTTTGAAAAACATTCCGTATCAACAGAACACGGCCCACGGACCAAAATTTCTGTAAGTACGGCCAGTAATTAAAGGCTAGCGTCCATTTTGTAGGGTGCCGTTATTAAGCGGAATGCCATTCATGAATAGGAATATGAGAGGTCAGCCCTCTGGCCCTCTGGCCTTCTGTAATGATGTCCCTCCCGCTAAATAAGTTAGGTGCTCAAATTGCTTTTCGACGTAACTTATGAGGCGTGTGTTTTAGGATGATGTTTGCTTAAAGGTCGGATAGGAATGAGAGTCCTACTGCCTCTTCCATGATCAATACTGGTATTCCAAACGTAGTTGGGCAACGACTACACTGATGATGTAATGATCTACCTAATACCTATGTCAAAGTCAAAAATATTTATTTCAATTAGGCCATTAAGCGGCACTTTTGAATGTCAACAATTAAAATTTACTAGTAATAACAATTGATTCTACCGTCCATTCGGAAAAGTAGCTTGTTTTGGAGAGGAACGGACAAGTAAATCCATACATACTCTTTTAAAAAAATAAGTGTTTCACAATATTTACATAAGTACATACTTATATTAATAAATTCATATATGTGAGGACGATGCACCCAGAATAGCACTACACACTATACTACGTATAGGTATAGAGTATTAAAAGCATTAACAGGTAAATTCATTCATTTGATAAATAGGAACATGGTTCTCACATGTAAATTACAAATATTGCAAACATAGGTAAAATACCTAATTCACCAAAAACGGAACCGGCTGTGAGTCAATTTTTTAAACAAAAAAGAAAAATAATACAATATGTGTATTGTCCTAAAATGTGGTTTGTGTCATAATAGGATAAAGTCTGGATAAACGGAAAAAGTGCAGTTAAATGCTCTTCAAAGGCAAACTCTTGTTTTTGAAATCTCTACTCCCTCCTTTGTCTCCTTAAAGCCAAAGTAAGCCAAGTTCTCGAGAAACTCTCTTGGAGCACTTATCTTTAAAGCTTCGCTATCAATGGCTGTGTCATGCACCACAGACACTAATCTGCATGTCTGTGGGCTTATCAATAGATACGGCCTAGTAGTTGGATTCTAGTCTAGATAAATCTCCTAAGCTTTGTATTTTCCTTCATGCAATTTTTCTTCGTAATTCCATTTTTAGGGTTCCGTATCGTGAAAGGAATATATAAAGGAATAAACGGAACCCTTATAGGATCACTTTGTTGTCCATCCGTCCGTCTGTCTGTCAAGACCCTTTTTCTCAGGAACGCGTGGAGGTATCAAGCTGAAATTTATATCAAATACTCAGGTCTACTGTCCCTTAAAGCTGTGGAAAAATCAAACTTCTAAGCCAACGCAATCAAAAGGCCGTTTATGCCTCAAATTTCCGTAAATTTTCGACACTCGCAAGGGAATCAAAACCTACAGGGTACTTCCCGTGAACTCAGAATCTTGAAACTAATAATTTTAAACTTACTACCCCTTTCGTCATGAACGCGTAGAGGTATTAAATTGAAATTCATATCAAATACTCAGGTCTATAATACCTTTAAGCTAAGGTTTGTACGGAACCCTCAGTGCGCGCGTCCGACTCGCACTTGGCCGATTTTTTTATGATTAATTATGTAAGTCCAAATAATAAACCCATTGTTAAGGCACATAAAGACGTCTTAAAATAAGGCTCCAGGTACTTTGAAATCTTTGAAGAGGAAACAATGTAAGTAATCATCCCTTTATCAAAATAACGAAACCCGACAGAAACTCACCAAATTACCGAAACCAGTAACTGAATACTTGGCAAATTGTAATCTCAAATTGTGGCCAAACGCCTAGCAATTAGGGAATAATCAAGTAACCTTGAAACTCCTGTAAAATACCTTTTGTGGGTCTTAGCAGCCAGTGAGGGACGTAGGAAGCCATTACAGGCCACCTCGGGCACATTCTGTTCCTCCCTGGGAGCTCGGGGATTCAAAATTTAATAAATTGTTCACCATTACGTTATATTCGCCCACCATTTGTCAAATTACACCATAATTTACATCGCCGCCTTGTATTTTCTTTGGCGGGAATTTTCCTTTGTTACGTTTGCATTGCTGGGTTGGTTCTATGTAGCTTACGTTTATATGAGAGTATGCAGCAATGCATGCGAAAGCGGCAGCCGGCGTTATCGTCGTAATTGGTGAACATAATGGAAATAGTAAGCCTGATCGCTTTTAGAGGCAATATACGGGTATGAAACATGTATCTATGGTGGAAGAGTGCATTACTAATTATGATATCGTAAATCTTGTTCTTGAAAATACCAATACTCTTATGTAGGTACCTCAAGACTAAAGAGTTTATTGCGGACATGATTAATTGATTATTAAGTTATCTGTCTTGTATATAACAATGGTCCCTTTATGATTCGATAACGACTTATCAACAGCTATTTTCATCAAGTTGATATGATAATAAGCTCCATTGATTCAGCTGTGATTGAGTTGAATCTAATTAACCTTTCAAAATATAATGTACGATACGAACTATAAGTACCCATTTGTTTTTAACCATTGATCAATGTTGCGTATTGGAGTTATAATAGCAAAGTAATTATCCGCCGTTAATACGTGATTGGCATTTTTATAACATTTCAACATCTGCAATTTATCTTTTGACAGAGAATTACAGCAGGTTTACTGATTTTTGATCAAGTCTTTACAAACAAGGCCGTGCTTACTTAAATCTGTTGGACTGCATGACATATTATTATTTAAGTAGAGAAATCAAAATTCGAGCGTTTAACTATTTTTATATCCTTTCAGCATTTTAGATTATAAAGAAAAGAAAAAGAAAGAAAAATTGTTTATTCTGCACAAACTAAACGCACAATACAAAATAAAGAGTGGCATTCACCAAATTCACAAATTAGCCAAAAGCCTCGTATTTAAAACAAAAAATTATAAAAGTTTGTCAAATTTTGTCTATTGCTTGATGAGAGCAATAAACAGTTATCTGTGGGTGAGAGGCCAAAGACAATTTACTTGCGTAATATGTTATGTTGTATTAAGAAAGTGGTTATATAAAAAGTGCTGGAAGAAATGAAGTGTCCGTCCCAACTACCCTCCCGTATGCTCCCACCAGGCGATTCGTGTTATTGGCTAGTTTCTGGTCTGCCTCACAATTAATAGCGACCATTATTTAACGTGTAGTCCATATTGTGGCCATTTCTGGCCATTTTCACTCGTAATTTGGCTCAGAATTGAACTCGATTCTTAGTTTAATTAAGCGGTCGTTGTAACTCTGCTGGGTATCGTTTATTTGTAGTTTCATAAGTTATCCGCGATGGGGATTGTGAGTAATTGTGAGGTTATGGAATATTGATGGGGTTGTTCAGTTTCGTCGAAGTACGAAGGTTTATTAGATGTAAACTGTAAGTGTGGCAGCTGAGCAATGAGTGCCTGAATTGGATCCTTCTGAAATGTGTTTTGCGGTGTTTACATTAGGAATTTATTAGTAGCAACATGAACTCTAGGTTTGTGCCTGATTAAGCACTGCATGCACCCTTATTGGAACTGGCGTAAAGTGGGTGGTAAAACACGCATTATAAACTCTTGCCTTTTGCCCATAGGGGTAGGCAGAAACTACTGAACGCCACCTGCTACGATCCTACATATTCCTTTTAGATACGTTTACGTCCATACATCCTTCATACACATACGCCGGTTAAAACATCATCATCATCCACTGCCCGACTTCGCCCACTGCTGAGCATAAACTTCTCTCTTCTGGTGCCAATTTCCACGTTCCTATGTCAGCCTCATCCAGGTTCTACTCTCGATGAAAACAAAGTTGTCTGTTGGTTTAAACATATTATCTTATAATTACTATTATAAATGCGAATGTTTGGATGTGTGTATGTTTGTTACTCAATCACGCTCAAACGGCTGGACTGATCTAAATTCAATTTGGCACAGAGATTATAGTCCGTAACAGCCCGGCGAGCACGGCCTACTGTGACATGGCCTAAGTCACACTTTTTATCACAGTTTGGGCGATAAAGCCATTATGTCTTAAATGCTAGCAGGGCGGCGTGAGATATTTTCTTGACTTGTGGCATAACTTCTTGACGTTTATTTTTTTCTTTTTCGGAAATTTGCCAATTTTATTGCAGTTTCGGTTTAACCTTGGCCATAAAAACCATTAAGGTTCAGAGAAGCATAGCCCTACGACGCACTATTTCCGAATTATGGGCCTCCAAATCTTGTTTTATTTTACATAAAACACTCTTTATCTCGAAAACGGTATGTCCTAGGCAAAAAATAACCAAATTTAAGCCCCCCCTATGGTACCCCTCATGCAAGCAGCATCCCAACATGAATTTATGATATTTTTTTTTTTTTTTTTTACTTTGCTTGGTTTCGACTACAAATTCTTAACAGAAAATATTTTGGGTCATGACAAGTTATGATAAAATATGTCATGTCTTACAATTTGTCTTAAATGCTAGCACGGGACAACCATGTGACAAGTTTAAAGACGCGACATGCCTTTCTTGTTGCTGACTTCATAGTGCGACATAATCTGAATAGACGACCAAATAAAATAATACGTATAAAAGTGTGCCGTTCATATAGATAAACAACTTTTTAATTTTGTTGGGCACAAATTAATATTTGACCCACGACCATAGACTTATGCACACTTTATTTTTCTTTGTTTGTTTGATAACATATTAAGTGTTAATAAAATATTAATAATTACTTAAAAAATATAATAGCTTGGACCCAGTTCCCGATACCGGTGAGCCCCTATTTTTTTATTTTAGTTGTTTTTTGGGGGGTTTATTTAAGAAATAATTTAAAATGTAGAAAGTAAGAAGAATATGGAATATAAGAAAATAATTATAAAAAAGTAATAATCAAAATAAAAATAATAATTAAAAATAGAAATAACAATTATAAAAAAGTAATAAAATAGAATTAATTAATAATCCTGTAACATTTCAATTAATTAATATTTTTTGGGGGTTTTATTTAAGAAATAATTTAAAATGTAGAAAGTAAGAAGAATATGGAATATAAGAAAATAATTATAAAAAGTAATAATCAAAATAAAAATAATAATTAAAAATGGGAATAACAATAAAAAATAACAATTATAAAAAAAGTAATAAAATATAATTAATTAATAATCCTGTAAAATTTCAATTAATTAATAAGCATTGATCACCACACACACAAAATAAATTTATTGCCATTTGGTGCAGTAATTAGAAGGAAAATATTTTATTTTTCAACTATAAAATTTTATCACCACCTCCGAACGAAAGTGATACATTTTTCTTAATCATCTGTCTAAATGTGAAATTTGTGACAAAATGGGTGCGCCCGTATTAGCAAAGTAAGACCCGATAAGTCCCAAATAAACGTCAGGAAATTTTCTCACGCCGCCGGTACTAATAATTAAGAAAAATGGCTTTATCGTCCAAACTGCGATGAAAAGTGTGACTCAAGCCATGTCACAGTAGGCCGTGGTCGCCGGGAAGCAACAAGAAAGGCATGTCGCGCCTTTAAAATAAGTCACATGTTTGACCCGGCTAGCATTTAAGACAAATTGTAAGACATGACATAATTTATCATGTCTTGTCACAAATGTCTTGGGTACGCCCATGCTCGCTCCGCAGCACATATGATACTTTTTATCCCGGGGATATATTCGCTCAGGATAATATATTCAATTCTTGTCGGTACTATATTTACCTCTATTAACTTGGCTTATCTCATCTGTTCCTAAATAGGAATAACATAAAAACATATTACAACAAAAATATCCCTAGTTTTCCTCTCCACGTGTACATAATAGATTATATTAGAACAAAAACATTAATTTTTATACGGCTAAATACATTAAGCGCCCGTTTAATATGTTTTTCGACCTTGAACCGCCAACAATGGTGTTTGCTATCGTTTTAAACATAGTTTATTAGATTAACTTGAAACGGACAGAAGGTTAACTCTGAACAAATTATGTTTGAAAATCTGGAAATAACACTACAACTAACAAGGACAACAGTTGTAGAATTTGATAGATTTTTTTCGTGGCGATTATCGTATGGGTATGATTCATGCTGATATTTGATAGAATAAAATTAGTGATAAGACTCGATTACTATTAGATGCTCGCGCGTCCGGTGGATGCGAGACGCACGGGATGACAGACATATATCTAACTAGATAACGCACGGGATGACAGACATATATCTAACTAGATAACGCATGAAAACCGAGTGAGCCACTTTTTCACACTTTAAAAACAAATTTACTTACCAATGAAAGAAGACTTTTCCAATGCCTCGGCCAACTTTTTCTATACAGTATTTACAGCTCAATATGGCATTTTTCTAGATTTCAGTGGATTTTCGGTGCCGATAATGCTAAATGAAAAGCTCAAATTACGATAATTTATTGTAACTTTACTCCGTTTTTTGACACGCGAAATACATACAATCGCGTCATCTATACTCCATTTGCGATAACATTAGACGTTTAAACTAGCCCATTTTACAGCTCGTTCAACCGATTTTGACTTCTATTGCGTTGGTAATACGACAAATGGTAGCTGGGGGTGGTTTTGGTAACAGGTTTATGCTTTTTATGTCATCCATACGTTTACAGGATAGAACTTTAAATCGGTTGAACGGACTGTAAAAAGATTTGGAAACATGTCTAATGTTATTTCAAATGGAGTTTAGTTAGGTTTGTATCTGTGCACGGCCAGCAGTGGATATCTTTTGGCTGAAATGATGATGATGACGACCATTAGATACTAACCTACTTTTAGCTTGTTACATAACGTAACTAGTGTTCTTACTTTCATTTGACACTACTATTTGGTAATGGTAAGTCGTCAGGAAAAGTGTTCTCCAGGGCAGAATATGACACAGAATGCTGGAGTGCCCCAACTGCCCACAAACTTGTAATGACGCTGCTATCGGTGTGGCTACCTTCTGGTCTCAAAATATCTTAAGTCTTCCATCGACTCTAAAAGATGAAGAAGGAGAAAGAGTCACTTGATTCGGCATTGTGAATTTTCCTAATATTCATATAGTTGGCCCGTACTCAAGTTTTATGTTGTCTTCTATAAGCGTGTGACATTGATTCTACGTCATTTTTAATAAAAATGTATTGCTTTTATACCATGTCATCAACATTGTCTTGAACTTATTGATTTGGGGTCGCTACAACACGTCTTCTGCTTGCGTTTAGTCAGACTTCTTTCAGTCATCACCTCATACGATACGCGTCACGGACGTCATCTCAGCAGTCAGTGTAGTCACCCACTTTACACCACATGCGTACAATTTATTAATGTTGTGAGTTCTCTGTATTTGACTACATAGTGGTATATTATGCTGCTTTTGTTTCGTGCGTTATTGACTGTATTTTTATTATATTTCGGCTAGTGGCTACTATTTCTGTACTATTTATCGTTTTAGAGTAAATAGAGGGCTGAGCAGTGAGCAGTGTTTATAATATATTATTTATTATCACGAAAGTGCTCTTGAGTATCTTGATCTGATGGAAGTTTTAGCCTTGGTACGAACATTTTGGTTGTTAAGGGCTAGACAAAAGAGATCCCTGCTTTTTAGGGTTCCGTACCCAAAGGGTAAAAACGGGACCCTATTACTGAGACTTCGCGGTCCGTCTGTCTGTCTGTCTGTCTGTCTGTCACCAGGCTGTATCTCATGAACCGTGATAGTTAGACAGTTGAAATTTTCACAGATGATGTATTTCTGTTGCCGCTAGGACAACAAATACTAAAAACAGAATAAAATAAATATTTTAGCGGGGCTCCCATACAACAAACTTGTTTTTTTTGCCGTTTTTTGCGATAATGGTACGGAACCCTTCGTGCGCGAGTCCGACTCGCACTTGGCCGGTTTTTTTGTCTTAACTAAGGTTATCATTCAACCCTTGATTTGTTCTGCGGCTCGTGAAACGTCCTATATGACAATAGGATTATAATATAACCGAATCTACCACATCGGGATGATAAATGCAAGCAACAATATTTCAAAAAACAAAAGTGTTTCGTCTAAATATTGTCTTTCAAGATGTAATTACAAAAAATGTAATCGCCAATCTGCCCAATTGATTGCATTCAACTGTATTTGCTAAACGAGGCTAATATTGAATCTTGTCAGTCATGTATTACATGTAGAATGCAATTACCGCCCCCTCGCGGCGGCAGGCAAAATAAATATATCATTACATGCTCCCCTACTCTCGTGCACTTGGATTAACCTGCCTGATGACATGGATAAGATTTTGAATCTAAGATTGCATAATGATTGAGTTACAGATTCATATCTCGCCATAACTCCATCTCAATTTTTTCATGTTACTCGTAGAAGAATTTTCTTTATTACTCATGGGCTTGCGTTTGATCACTATGTCACCTGATGGTGAGCGATGATGTGGTCGACGGTGAAGCACGCTTGCCTTTTTGTTTTCTTATTTGCAGAGGTATTTTTTTATTATCTATAGGCTTGCGCTTGACCACTATCTCACCTGATGGTGAGCGATGATGTGGTCGACGGTGAAGCACGCTTGCCTAGACAAAACCCATTCACTCTTGACTTAAAGATTGTAGCTATCAGGTAACACAGACTCCGGCAGGGAATTCCATTCCTTAGCTGTACGCATAATAAAAGTGTCCCCAAAAGGTTTTGTGCGTATGGTTGGGATGTCCACCATGTACCAATGACGTATCGCCGGATGTCTGGTAGTCTGATGATGGAACGAGCTGGGCGGAATTAAATCATGCCATTCCATCTGACACGCCCCGAAATTTAACCGATAAAAACCGACAAGGTGGAAAGCTGGTCTTTGATCATATATCACGAAAGCTTTGTATTGTCAGGAAGTACGGTAAATAATCCATTTAATTACGTAACATTATGCCAGGTTTTCTCAAGGATACTAAAAACACGTGTTAAATACACGCGCCGGGAAGCCGGGAACAACCCTGACCTATTTTTCAGCTCAATAAGGCCGTAACTGCCAGGGCCGTTATGTAAGCAAATCTAAACAAAATAATATTAACCTGAGAAGAAATGTTATTTATTTCTGTAAGAATCATATCTGATACTAGGAAGCGAAGATATCTTAGCTTAGTTAGCGGTGGTTCAACTTCCATTGCATGGAATTCTATTTTTAAATATCACAGAATATGCTGAGCTTTAGTCTGTCACCCATTGATCTAAAAAGGGGACTTTTTCCACTACTATTGACTAATTGTCTATTATGAGTATTATGTAACACATTGCCTAAGAAATTAGTTTCGAAATATGAACATTTAGACACAAGATTATAAAATGTAAATTAAAAAAATCTAAATTACATAATAACTTTTGTATGGAGTATCATTACGTAACTGGCAGAATGATACTGAACATGTTACCTCTCGAAAAAGCGCGTGTTGATTGTGTGTATATAGTCTGTGGTTTTAAGTCTGAACGTTTCTAATAAATTGTTGTTGGAACTTGTTTGCATTTAATTAAGTAAGCTCATTAGGTAGTGGAAAAAGAATCGTTCGTGTCTCGCATAAAAAGGCTTTATTTTAACACTCACATGTAGCTTTCGACGTTCGCCTTCGGCTATCGTTAAAATTGGCTACATCGCTCGTGTTAAAATCTCGACATTTTATGCTCCACACGAAATGTACTATTTTATATATCGTTGCTCTCACAGGTGTTTTTATTTCTATATTTTATTTTTGCGAATACTTTAAAACACTTTTATAAGTCAATCTTATTTTCAATCAATTTAAACTAGATGCGGCGGTATTTCATAATTTTCATTACTCTATTCTAAGAAGAAACAATGAAACAAAATCAAAGAAATAACTCATTTAAACATAGTTTTATAATCATTTAATTTTGTTGTTTGTACGAGTCACAAATAATATTTTTCATTCTCTCTTTCATTCCAACCTTTATAAATCTAAGCCAGCTCCACAATCAGACATTACCCGGGTACTTGTAATGTGTTGCTGCATCGTTCGGTGGCGCCCTCTGCGCGTTATTGTCATATTCCGACGTAGTTGTCGGTGCAGGGATGATAGTATCATCCCCTGATATGCTATTATGTTTGGGGAGACGTTGCTTTTTATTGTCGGAAGGTATTAGCGAAAGTTTGGATTATTAACGGCGTAGAGTTATGTGGCTTACCAATGAAAAGAAGATGGGGTTTTTCAAAGCTCTGTAGGATTTTATTCAAAGAACGGGGCCCCATTCATCGTGTTGGTGTCCCAAAAATATTTTGTAAAGTATTCCTTCATTGAGGACCTGCTGGGAAAAGAATAGGTAGATTTTGTTTCAGGAGCTGCACAACTAGATTGCATTTTGTGAACACACATACATACTTTCATTGTGCGCACAGCTAAGGAGTGGAATTCCCTGTCGGAGTCTATAGTTTCCTGATAGCTACAACCTTGGGGTATTTAAATCAAGAGTGGACACGTAACTTCTAGGCAAGTGTGCTTCATCGTCGACCACATCATCGCGTACCATCAGGCGAGATAGTGGCCAAACGCGATTAGGTCCTTCCTTATGAAATTGGCGTTTTGTCGTACTGGCCACTTTGATCTCAAATACCTCCTCTTTGGTTTGGAATTCCAATTTTAAATTTATACAGCTATTTACCCATGCTTTTGTGTTTGGAAAACCGTAATTTATTTGTTGGTAAATGCCCTAATTCAATGGAAAACTTGAAATATCGCGTTATTTACGAGTACGAGTTCCATCGTGGCACTAGTGCTGCAGAAACGGCTCGAAGAATTAATGATGTGTATGGCGACGGTGTCGCAAAAGAAAACACAGTGCGTTTTTGGTTCCAACGATTTTGTTCTAGAAATTTCGACCTACAGAACAAGCCCCGTGGACGGCAGGAAACCAAAGTTGATAATGAAGAATTGAATGCTATTGTGGAAGCGGATCCATCGCAAACCACGTCCGAGTTAGCTGCAGGCTGCGGTGTTAGTGATAAAACTGTTTTAATCCACTTGAAGCAAATTGGGAAGGTGAAAATGTTTGAAAGGTGGGTACCTCATGAATTGAGTGCAGCAAACCGACAAACGCGCGTCGACTGCTGCGCTACATTACTCAACCGGCACAATAATGAAGGGATTTTAAATCGAATCATTACCTGTGATGAAAAGTGGATCCTGTACAATAATCGGAAATGCTCATCGCAATGGCTGAACCCTGGCGAACCAGCCAAATCCTGCCCCAAGCGAAAATTGACTCAAAAAAAATTACTTGTGAGCGTTTGGTGGACTAGTGCCGGTGTCGTTCACTACAGCTTTCTTAAATCTGGCCAGACGATTACGGCGGATGTCTATTGTCAGCAACTGCAAACCATGATGGAAAAGCAAACTGCTAAACAGCCGAGGCTGGTCAATCGCTCTAGGCCACTGCTGCTTCAGGACTACGCTAGGCCACACACTGCACAACAGATGGCTACTAAATTAGAGGGGCTTCAATTGGAATGTCTAAGACATCCACCGTACTCGCCGGACCTTGCTACAACAGATTACCATTTTTTTTGAAATTTGGATAACTTCTTGCAAGGGAAAAAAATCATCTACGATGGGGCAGTCCAAAGCGCCTTCAAAGATTTTATTGATTCCCGTCCTTTGAAGGGTTAAGGCTGAGGGACACCTTTAAAGACCAAAGATGTTGATACATAAAATGCATGCATCGTTTTTGTTTCTCAGTTAAAAGAAATAGCTCTCTCTCTCCTTATCAACAGCAGAGACAAACAGACCGACCTGATAGCATTCCTACACACGTTCTATTTCAGCTAAACACTTATTTGGATCCGAGAATACAAACGTGATCAATACAAACTCCGGCGCAGCTCATGCTCAATAATTTATGTTTCGTGCTAAACACTAATGATCACTTAGTGAGACACGGCTGCGGTCTAGAAATGTCTAATAGCCATAGAGATGATTTGTGTGTCTGTCTGTTCAGTGAAAAATGAGATTATTTAAAAATGGGAAATTATTAACCGGACGAAAAATATACTGAATAGGCGACTATTATACTAAGTAAGTAACTATTTATCCGGTTTGAGTAATACCTTTTAGGAGGTTTTTGTGAGCTGCGGTAATAATATTGTTGTATACTGAAAATGTCTTATCCCATGCTTGACATATGCGTGCCAAACATGGAAATTCACAAATAAAATAAGAAACAAAATAACCACAGTCCAGAGAGGAATGGAACGCAGTATGTTAAACATAAAGAAAATACATAAAGATAAGACACACAAAGATAAGTTCAAAGATAAAAGCAATCGATGTTCTTAGCCACGCTCAAAAGTTAAAATGGAGATGGACTGGCCATGTGGCGCGCCTTAAAGACCATAGATGGACCAAAGCAGTCACAACGTGGAAAGGCCCTCAGGGCAAACGCCACAAAGAAAGACCTCATTCACGCTGGGAATACGACATCAAGAAAATAGCCGGATTAAACTGGTATCATACTGCTTAAGACCGAGATAAATGGCAATCTCTGGAAGAGGCCTTCACCTGAGAGGGGTTCCTGTACAAAATTATAAATCTAATTTAAGAATTACAAAAGAATTGTAATACAGGAAATAAAAGGCTGTTATTTTATTTTATACTGCAAATAGCTGAACAACCATCAAGGCGACATCGCTGTGCAGCGCGGGAGTTCGGGTGTATTCGTGTTTTCAACGAATTAATACAAGAGCGAGTGAAGCGAGCTTGGGAGCTTAGAGGACCCCGACACGGATAGGTTAGGTTCGAAGGGGATGACGGCAGCTGAAGTGAGCGAACTTACTCCCGTCATCGCCTTCATGCTGGGTTACTTTAGACCCTGCAGACAGAAAAAGGAGCCCCTCTCAGCGGAAACTTTTATTTTCAAGTCGGTGTTTTAAACATTTGTATTCGCCCACTGTGTGTCGCCCACTTAGTATTTCAGTAAGCCATATTCAGTATTTTTACACCTTTAATTTGAATTTATTTTCGCTCGTTTAAATACTACGCTTTAAAAATATTAGTGTAGGTATAATCCTACGCGTTAGAAAGAGGGCCATGATTGACAGACGGAGACATTAGGGTGTCTTTTTCTTTTAAGGTACGGAACGCTAAGAAAATTAGATTACATTTTGTGTCAATCGTTCTGCACTTAGAATAGAAGATTTAGGTTTAGTCCTTAAGTTACACTTAATTTTTACCTAACTCCCTACCGCCTTTTTATGTAACCTTAAATCTTAATTTGGTCCCAAACAAGTATTTTTATGTAAGAAGTAATAATGGAACTAAATAGGTCACCACACTTTGTAACTACAGCTTCGCTAAGAGCAAGTTCTTAAAAAAACAATCTTCTTAACAGCAGTTCGGCACCTAAGTTTAATCGTCAGAAACAAACCCGCAGATCAATGCTAGTTAACCAGCAGTTTTCCTAGAAAAAGAGAGTTGTGTTGTACCTACCGGTTGGTACCAGTAATCACTTAATTACAATGTCGTAAGTAATTTTACGGGTTTCCATACCCGACAACCCCAGCAAACAGTACAATCATGTAGGTGCTTAGTTTTTACGATCGTTCTCATTCTTGTAAATGGATAGATTACTTGGTCAAACTTGTTATTTTTCTTTTTGTTAATCTCGCTCTTTTTAGGCTATGATGATTGCCTGGCGATTCCACTTCCATGCGGTTTTTCATTCCATTCACTTCCGTCCGGTTAAGCGGACGACGGTCTTCTACACATTCAATCAAGTACCCGAGCTGGACTCGAGAATTTGCCTGACACCTGCCTACAATTAATTTATCAGCGGGGCGATAGAAATCGTCTGACCTATGCACCGCACAAAACCTATCAACTTATTCTGAAAGGTAATCTAAAATCGTGACCTACTATTAAATTTAATAACGTTTCCGTAAAAGGGAAGCAGTCCGTATGCTATCTTGGTCTGGTGTTAGAGAGGAATTTTGCATTTATAGATTATTAAAATAGTCGTGAAAAAGCAAAAAAGAACTTCTATGCTTTAATGACAATATCTAAATCTACGTGGGGTCTGTCTTTTTAACTTTAAAGACTATTTATGTGGCTGCTTACTTGGGTTGTTCCTATGTGCTACGGGGCACCTGTTTGGGCTGATAGGGCCACCATAAGATATCAGGGTTTTTTTTCCTACTCCTCCTTTATTCTTTACTGATTAATTTCGTTGCGATATCCAAGACAGTTAAATTCATTCTGCGGGACTTCGTCGAGCTTCATTGCCTCGACGCTTTTCTGGTGGTCGCCACTGTTGATTCTGGCTTTCAGGAGTTGCAATGGCAAAAAAGAATGGGAATAGTGCGGTGGGATTGTCCCAAATCTTGCGCTTGACCACTATATCACTTGATGGTAAGCGCTGATGTGGTCGATGATGAAGCACGCTTGCCTAGAAGTAACCTATTCACTCTTGACTTGAATACCTCTAGATTGTAGCTATCGGGAAACACAGACTCCGGCAGGGATTTCCACTCCTTAGCTGTATGCATAATAAAAGTATTCCTAAAACGTTTTGTGCGTATAGGTGGGATTATGTCCACCATGTATCGATGGCACATCGCCGTACGCCTGGTAGTCCGATGATGAAACGGGCTACGCGGAATTACTGGATTTGGGAACGGTAATTACAGAGAGAAGATGACCTACGTCTAAAACCTGGTTTAAGAGCTGAGAACAAAGATTTCTTTTGCCTACAGTTAAACCCAACTTAATACATTAGAGTTTTATTCGTCCTGGGAATCGAACCTGACCTTTAGAAGTTCAAAGCTTTCCCCAATAAACCAAAGGCGACCCGATTCTTCGTACAGCTAATAGAACCTGTATTTTTCCTTAGCTATTACAGAAAAACAAGACGAAATTTAATATCCTGGCGTATAATAAATTTTCTCGGAAATTTCTGCCAAATATGTAGCTCGGAATAATATAATTGTCTACAATTTAATGTTTGTTCTTCTGCGAGATATCTGTTATATTTATATCTATATGTATTGCCACGTGTAAGAAAGATATTTTATTTTATGTTTTATTAGCTTAGTTTTATAGTTTATTAACATTCCTTGTTCTTATATACACTGTGTCTATGTTTCTTATACAACTCTCATGTCAGAGGAAGAAATTTCTTTTGAAATAAGCAGCACCTTTGTGCTATTATATCTGTATTAGTGATGTTCCGAATAGTCGGTGACTAACAAAACACGTTCTGTCACTTCCGACACGCTTGCAGGCGGCCACGGCGGTTGCGACTTGCGCGCGAATCTGCTGTAAACGCAGCATCACGGAAATTGCCAAATACCCCCGAAACTGTGATCGACTTGGCCGACCAGTCGGTCGACTAAATAATGGGCCTGTTTCATCCTCAGCCTTTTAATGTTCCCACTGCTGGGACACAGGTCTCCTCTATGTGAGAGAGAATGGGCCGTAATCCACCAAGCGGGCCCAGTGCAAGTTGTTGGATGTCACATGTCTTCGAATGTTTGGTTCTAGGACATGCCGGTTTCCTCACGATGTTTTCCTTCACCGTTTTGAGAGCAGTGGTGATGAAATAATTTACACAAAGTAAAGCAGCGCCTGCCTAGGTTCGAACCCACGACACGTAAGTCGTGGCCGTTACCAATGGGCCACCACTGCTCCTACATCGGCCTGTTTACAACCGACTAATCGGCTAGTCGGCACATCTCTAATCTGTATGTGTTCCTTCTCTTTTAAGTGTTTTGTACACACATGAATAAATAAATAAATAATCATTGGAAAACGGCTCGATCAATTTATGGTTCCGTACCCAAAGGGTAAAAACGGCATCCTACTACTAAGACTCCACGATTCGTCTGTCTGTCTGTCCGTCTGTCACCAGGCTGTATCTCATGAACCGTGATATCTAGACAGTTGAAACTTTCACAGATGATGTATATATGCGATAGTGGTACGGAATCCTTCGTGCGAGAGTCCGACTTGCACTTGGCCAGTTTTTTGTTGTATTGTATTAAATTTAATTTTACCCGTACGAAGCCGGGGCGGGACGCTAGTTAACTATAGATTATTATAACGTTGTTGTGATCCGGATGTCTAAGGGTGGGGCTTTCCATGTGTTGTAAAGACAATAGTTAGGGTTCCGTACCCAAAGGGTAAAAACGGGACAATATTACTAGGACTCCGCGACCCGTCTGTGTTTTTTGTCTTTCCGTCTGTCACCAGGCTGTATCTCATGATCCGTGATTGCTAGACAGTTGAAATTATCACAGATGATGTATTTCATTTGCTGCTATAACAACAAATACTAAAAACAGAATAATGACATAAAACATGTCGACAAACTAACCTATATTTATTCTGTCTGGAATATTTTTACTTACATTAAATTCTCAGAAAATCCTGTCAAAGTAGGTAAGTAAGACGTTCTTACAAATAATAATGGAAGTCGTTTCATCCCACGCTTAAGAACCAAAGTATGAATTACTCAGATTTTTCTGTGAGGAAAAGTGAAGCGATTACATTCTCTCGTGGAAAACTTTCCGCTATTTATCTTTGTTTGTTGTTTCTGCGTCGGATGGAAGATATTTTTCGGTAGATATAAGAAGGTATTTTTCTTTAGAAACTAATTTATTTGTGACATAATGTTAGACCTGTTCTTTAAGGACTTTATGTAGGCTTAGCTGTTTACCGAGAAAAGTGGAAAATACCTTTTACATGATTTTCGTATGCAAAGTGATAATAATTGTGTTTTTCCAAGGTATCTTTACATATTATTTATTTGATACTTTATACACTCAGGCATTTTCTACCAGTCGACCTTTGGGTATTTCCTGTGCAAAAGTTGTATTATTATAAGGATTTAATTACCTAGGTAAACTGTACGGAAGTCGAAGACATTTAGTCAGAAATTGTTCTTTCCACAGAGTGGATACTGCCATACTGGCTCTTTCCAGTCCGATTATGGCAATGAAAATATACACTATTTAACAGCACAATGTAAATGTACGCATGTAATAATAGTGATCGTTAACATTTCCCAAACATCCGTAACAAATATTGCGAATGAGCGAAAAACATGTTATTATCGAATTGCATAACTACGTTTTAGCTATAACAATTTTATCAGGCGTTCAAACATTTATTCCATTTCGTTCGAAAAGCTGCTTGCTCGGAAGTTGCTCGCTTTGCGCAGACCGGAACAAACACAATTAGCTGAACATTCGGGAGGATACATTTTTTTTTGTGTACACGGGGTAGGCAGAGCTTCAGGCAGTATTTACGAAAAAAATAAACGATGGTAGTTAAATATGTATCTACTGTCTCGCCGTCCCATTCGATTATAATTAAATATACAATTTACAGACTCACTTACTTTGAGGTTCCAAAGTTTTGCCAAGCCACCGTTAGGTATCATTATTATTGAAAAATAGAGTATAATATATAATACGCCAACAGTACAAATAGGCGATCGCATTGATAAAAGTATAGAGAGGCAGTAGCTGATGTTTCAGATCCACTTTTACAAGGCAATATTCCAAAATGGGTCACCATCACATTGGTCAAGTCATTAACTAGGTTGATGCCTTTGACCCAATCCTGAAAGGTCCCTGAAAGGCATCGTTGCCCTTTGTCACTAGCCTGAAGGCATTTAATTCCCGTCAAATCCATTGACGCTTAGGGAAAATGGAATAGGCCTATATTGGACCGGAATGAACGATAATAATGGCAATGGATTTTTTTGACAAAGCGTAGCATGCACGTGCTGTAGAATATATTAAGCCTAAGCCGATTTTTTACAAGAGCGAGTCAGTACCTACACAAATAAAGTGCAAAATCATGTACCTGTTTACATACCTATGTACTCATTGATTTATCTCATTAGCTATGGAATGTTATGGCGATCAAAATTGAATCATAAGAGTACATAACATAAAAACAGATGGCACGTGTATGCGACTAGGTATAGTGTTTGTATATAATATAGTATCATAATTAAAGTATTACTGATAAACTTCGACTTGTGTTTTTGTAATCGATACAATATTGACGTCATTGCAATGTTTGTCTGGTATTAAAAAACATGGCTGACCTCGCAAATCGTCTGCATAAATATTTTGGATTGCATTTTCTGCGAACTTACCATAATTTCACGTCTATATTTTCTAAATAAATAGGGAGAGAAATGTAGGAGATAAATAAAGAAAGTATTGAGATACAACTACATATAAAACCTAAGTATGTAAGGTCTAATGGTTTTAAGCACAGATTCATTAAGGTTTGGACAAAGCTTTATTTCAATCTTCTTCTTCTTTTCGTGTGAGGATGTGGCCATCTCTGGTGACAGAGTTAATGAAGTCACCTCTGGGAACCCCACAGGCCTCTGACTTGGCTATTTCAGACTTAAATTAACTATATAAGTCCAGGTTTCCTCACGATGTTTTCCTTCACCGTTGCGTTCAATGTATTCTATGCACACATCAAATGCTGAGTTGATTTCGGTATGGACGCGCCCAGCGTAATTCTTGAACCTTGATTGTACTTTTTAGGGTAAAAACGGGACCCTATTACTGAGACTTCGCTGTCCGTCTGTCTGTCTGTCTGTCTGTCTGTCACCAGGCTGTATCTCATGAACCGTGATAGTTAGTTGAAATTTTCACAGATCATGTATTTCTGTTGCCGCTATAACAACAAATACTAAAAACAGAATAAAATAAATATTTAAGTGGGGCTCAATACAACAAACGTGATTTTTATGCCGTTTTTTTGCGAAAATGGTACGGAACCCTTCGTGCGCGAGTCCGACTCGCACTTGGCCGGGTTTTTTTACTATGCTTCTATGTAAAATTGTGATTTTTGCTGTTGTGCTGTGTGATCTCTGTGTCGAATAAATGTTTTCTATTCTATTCTACTACTTCAACAAGACTATGATCACACAGAATCAATTTTAACCTACATAACCTAGCACACGCACATACATACACCTCACATATACTTGCACCACACACACACGTACATACATGCAAACACACACACGTACCTGCATGCACACACACATACACTCTCACAAAAAATTAAGCTCATTACAATTTTTTTCAATTTATTATGTACTATTACCATTATTTGAAAATTGTTTAATTATGGATGGATCTTGAGCAGTGGTGGCCCAGTGGTATCGGCCGTGACTTACAAGTTGTAGGTCGTGGGTTCGAGCCCAGGTAGGCGCTTTACTTTGTGTAAATTATTTCATCACCACTGCTCTCAAAACGGTGAAGGAAAACATCGTGAGGAAACCGGCATATACTAGAACCAAAAATTCGAAGACATGTGACATCCACCAACCCGCACTGGGCCCGCGTGGTGGATTACGGCCCATTCCCTCTCACAGAGAGGAGGCCTGTGTCCCACCAGTGGGAACATTAATAGGCTGATGATGTGATGTGTGTGTGATGTGGATGGATCGTCAGAGTCCTCACTAAATAAAAGGTATTATTAAATCATAACGTTATGGCTGTCCACTGTCTCTTAAGATACAGATACACCCTAGTTTAAGAGACAGGGTAACGTAATTTGTCCACAGATATACTATGTACTTACATCAACATGTTCAACCATATTATACTGTACTCTCATAACCTTATATGTCTTGCTTGTAACTTTTTAGTATAACTTTTGTTTTTCTCACCATCTGTACCTTTTGTTCAATAAACAATTTATTTATTTATTTATTTTATTTATTCTTGTTTTTAACACTCTCTTGTACTAAAGCTGGTACGAAATGGTCCCAAACCCTAGGGAAATGTAAAAGTACATAAACTTGTGATAAAACCGGTCGTACAATAACCCAGTCTTTAACGTTACGTTAAACCTTCAAAGATCTAGCGAGTCTGTACCTACCTACCCGCTGGTACCGGTTGGTAATCACAGATCTGCAGGGCAAAGCCGCAGGGCGCCGCTAACTGTACCTGCAGCTTGAAAAGGTCACGGCGAGAGTTCGTTTCTACACAATGAGTTGACTTTTTAACCGTGTTCCCTTAGGTTATGGTGTGATGTTTTTGGGGCGTTGTTTTGTCAGTAGAGGTAGAAGAGTCGATGTGATTTGAGGACAGTATGTAGCTCTATTTTACAAGAAGGTGATAGATTTGTTTACAAGTTTAGTCACTAATAGGCTATGGCGACGGCGACGCTTGGGGGAGGAGGCCTATGTCCAGCAGTGCATGTCTTTTGGCTGACACGAGGATGAAGGTTTTTCGTTTGTGGTCAGACTCTCTAAAGTTTTCGCCACATTAGGAAAGTGCTGTAACCAAGACATGGGAAATAACGCTTTTTAGGAAGCAAACGTTGTCGTAAAGTCGCATCTTTTGAAGCATTTCGCAACCAGATAGCTTTCAGTGAATGGCTTTCTTTAGCCCCATTAGACACACATCAGATTGAAAACCATAGTCCCTGATTAGTTAGTGACTATAGTTTGCAACCATAGCCTTAGGGCTATGGTGTACTTGTTTAACATGTTTTATCACAAAATTAGTTAAACCACTAGAGTCCTATTTTGACAGTTGATAATATTAGCCCAGCACAATTAAGGCGGTGAGTTTTGGTCATATTTATGTCACATCTTTTGGAGCTTTCTGTAGCTGCGTAGTCTTCAATCGATGACCTTTCTCTGACCTCATTAACGCCCTTCTATTTGACCATAGTTCCCTTCCGCTTTCATACCAAATCAAGTGAAAATCCCATCACATACGAAACCTAATTAAACCACAATATTATATCGAAACGCACAATTTACGTGTCGGTCTGTCTGGCGCTTTCTTCGTGGCGCCGGCGCCAAGCATTAGAAAGGTAGCTGATGTATTGCCCAACGTCCCCCCTCGAGTCGCCCCGGGCCACTTGCAGCGGGCGCCAACGCAGCGAGAGTTGCTCCATGGAGGAGATGGATGCAGAAGGTGCATGACATGCAAAGCTTGCTGTGGAAGCTCACGTACTTCCATTGCCACAATTCCATTGCCTGGATTTTATGAGACACACATAAAGGCGAAAATACACGTTCCTCTAACTAGCATTATAGGTATGCAGCTTGCATGCCATTGTGGTTCACCAATCAGAAGTTATTATGGCACAGGCATGCATTGGGCATGTGTATTTGTATGTTGTATTTGCCATTAGGATGCGTATGCTATTTTCTTAAATTTAGTAGCATTATTTACAGTTTGCCAAATGACGAGTCTTTGCAATTTGTGGAGTGAAGTTGAATCCGTCAAATTTCGGGACGAATAGCTCCAATTTCCTTTCCCTCTGTGCCCCAAAAAATGCAGTCGATGTGAAATTTGCGCTGTCACCCACGATGCCGCGGTAGGGTAGTGGCAAGGGCCAAAACTGAGTTGCTGTCGTGCCCGAACACGAAAATGAAGAAAGGAGCACGACAAGGCAGCATGCTGTACTTCAGAGTATTTCATATCACCCCTAATGACTGATAACTGCCATCGAGTGCGATCAAGTATATAAAGTGTCTCCAGTGTAGAGATCTACTGACAGAGCTGGGGAAAATACATGCTTTGCTTTAATTAAAATACAAATAACAAAATACTATCTAGCATGTATTTAAGGGCCTACATGTGCCGTAAAATGGTTACTTTCTAAAGCATACTCCTTAGTAAAGGCTAGGTTAAAAGGTTTGAAAAAAATATATTTATTATTGATTCAAGTACATTATTTTTAACACAAGGTTTTTTCGTGTAACTAATAGTTTTGCTTTAAAAAAATAATTAACAACACGATATTTTTTCGCAACTTTTGGAAACTCCTCCAAAACGACTTGGATGTTTAAAAATATTTTTACACAGAAAAATTGATGGCTGGAATTTCTTTATAACTAACATAGCATATGTAAATCAAATAATATTTTGCAAACAAAACTGTTCAAAAGGAGGTTCAATATTGATATTTTGGCATCGAACGGGGGCACGGCCAGTACTGCGTTAACATTGGGGCGTATATATCGCCTTAAAATACAAAATATTTTTAAGTCGTGTATGTGAAATATAACATCAAAATACAGTATTTTATTTAAAATATAAAGAAATATAAATTACTAAATACAGTCAGGTTTTGTAAGCAAGTAACTCAAATACTGCCCAACCCTGCCTATTGCGAAGCTATTGCTTGCGAAGGTTAGCTTCGTATTTAGCTTGGCAATTCAAGAGTACCTTTAAATGTTTTTGATTTGAGTTTGAGAGCTCAAGTTGAGTTTGAGTTTTGTACCTTTCTACAATTTTCAGTTTTGTACTCAGTGGCACTTCTGTATCTTCTTATTTTTAGTGGAGTTTCGATATAATCACGTTTATTGATTTGATAATAAGCTTGTCCCTTTTCTAGTCACATAATGCTATACGTGCCGGTTGCTGTTCAGGTGAGATACTTCGGAACTGTTGTCAAAAGCGACCTTGTTGGGACGTTGGTTTCGCCACCAGCTGAATAGATGAAGTTTAATTTGATTGGCGTCATTAACTAACTAGTCCCAAACTATATCACCATGCTGCAAAATATGTAGGCTTAAGAGTTTCAATTAATGATCCTACAAAGATATGTCGGGATGTTTGTTAATCAGTCAAGTTTTAAAGGCTGACCGGATTTAGATGAAATTTGGCATACAGGTATATACCATGTCCAGGGTAAGAACATACGGTTTCTTTTTACCCGGCTGCAAGGAAAGGTTTATGTTTCGCGCGTATCTTGTATGTATATAATATTCTTTATTACCTCGTATCTTTCAAACCACTTGACGGATTTTTATAATTAATATATTGTTAGATAGGTTCTGGCCGCCCAAGTGTTCTTAGATAAGTGCCGTTAAAAAAAAGGAACATGGCGGATTTTGGGTGGGATATTATTTTTTTCGAAACCCATCGAGTGGGTTATCAAAATAAAGGGTTTTTAGAGGTGATTACAAAAATATATACCACTTATATGTTTAATAGTCATTCGAAAGAAAAAAGTATAACCAAAAGGATGTAAATAAAAAAGTTAATAATCAAATCAAAAAACCCGACTGCAAGATGTTAACAAGAAGAAAATCATTCTGTGCAGTCGGAGTATATTAATAATTTTGCAGTCAGCCAGCTCGCGAATATGTATCCTCCGACTGCATAGCATGATTTTCTTCTTGTTTACATCTTTGCAGTCGGGTTTTTGTGATTTTATTAACTTTATTTATCTGAGAAAGTTCCCTTGAGATAATTTCCGCCTCTCACGTGGGCTAAGACGTTGACAGAAGCTGTGATAATATAATTCTATCTTTATTTTTTTATGCAGCTTCCACCATTCAACGCCTTTATTCATCTTCATTTTTCTTTATCTATTATATATTAACTGAGATTTGGTAAAATTAATAACTGTCATGTATTTTATTATCTGTGATGTTGGGTTGTTTCAACAATAATTAATAGGCATTGCTAAGGACAAAGGCCCGTCTGTAATCAACTGTACAATTTAATATTATCACTAATAATGCTAAAAATACAGTTTTATTATTTAACTTTACTATTTTGTATACTAATGAAATGCTGACGTTAAACTGTAATAATATTGCATCAGCTAACGACAAACGATAATTTATAAAACATTCATATTATTATTGTCACGTGATGTAATTACTATGTATTATGTATACAATAAAAATGACAATACCTAAGTGTTATCAAGAATATCTCATATTTTCTTTAAAGTTTTTTTTATATTAGAAACCATCTTTTAGGATACTGATCAGTTTTTTTTCCTTGAACTACGAAAATGTCGCTTCTCAAATGGAGGAGGAGCCGGAACTAATCATGCTAGCTGGTAACATAAACTCACGCCCTTATCGCATGGTAGAGCTAACAAAACGGTACTTGCTACGATCCCTACATACTCTTTTTGTTTCATTTACGTATCTTGTCATACACTCATTGAAAAATAATCTTTGAATATCCAGGCAAACCCACGCACATTCGCAGTTCATACACCCATATCCGCACCCTTTCCCCCTTATTCATAGCATAAACAACCCATCATAACAAACGGAGGGTAGACAAACATTTCTCCGAGAAATTAATATATCTACCGACGGAATAAGACGTAATATGTACGATATTAAGTCATGTTCGTTAAGGAAACAAAGAACGGAAGATGCAATAAAAAACCTTCTTACAAATACTTCTAATATTCGACGAAAGATATTGTTTTTACTTTGTATTCATATTCAAGTGTTTTGGTTTGGCCTGAAATAAAAGATTTTCTGAATAATCATTGTAGGTATTTGTACTTTATTTAACAGCTATGTAGAGCAAGGAAAGTACAAAGCAATGGCAGAAAGCATTTAAATAACTGGTCTACGTTTGTCACATGTTCGTAACATGGAAATATTGTATAAACAAACCATTTTTTAAAAGAGTAACCGTGGAGTTTCTTGCCGGTTCTTCTCCATAGGAAACGGCCAACCCGAACCGTGCACCTTTTGTCGACGTTTTATAAGTGCCCATGTAGGCCTACGTGAAATAAAAAAAAAATGATTTTGTCATCCGCAGCTATACACATTTTGAGGAGTGAGGTTTTTATATGAGCCTCTTCAATCGGTTAATGTAGCGTGGTTGTATAATGTATGTCTGAGAATACTGACAAATATTTTATGGAAGGATAGTAGTGTCCGACCGAAAACTGATTTTTACGAACGAAACCGAAACCGAATTACGGCAACAGTCTCAGTTTCAGCCGAAACCGAAACTTCTTTACAAGGATCATGTTTTGAGGGAAAAATAAAGAAAATGTTATTTTAATCAGTCAGTCATTATTTTTTTATCTTTAAATCACATAAGTATGCAGTCTTCGACATTTTTTTGATGTTTACTACCTACTCTTATGCTATATCACGTAATAAAACCTACCGAATTCAAAATAAATCAGACGAAACCTCACAAAAAAAAAGTACTGCAAACACAAGCCAGTCACGACTTGATTAGGCACGTGGACGCGGCAAAATGTCTTCGTCGCTTACTTGCTTGGATGGAATTTAACGCGCCGAACATGACCGATCACAGCGCGAGAACTCCCATGCAGTTTCTGTTTCGGTCGTAGTTTCAGCAGGTTTGCCGCCGAAACCGAAACTAAACCAAATCTCGTTTTTTTGGCGAAACTCGACCGAAACCGAACTTTTGATCGGACACTAAAGGATAGGCACCACTCAAAATTATCTCTCATACGACGTGAAACGTTTTATGGTGCAGACATCTTACCTCTAAACAAAACTACAAAAAATATAAAATTATTTTCGATGATACGAGATAGGTTACGAATCCAATTTAACCTATGTTCAATCACTAGATATAAATGCGTTTCTTATATTCCCTAGTTTGTACCTTTACATAAGGTAAGTACCTATTTTGTACATTCTAGAATACACATAATAATAGCAACAATAGCTATCTACTTATACAACTACTTATATGTAAGTAGACACAACAACATTACTCATGCCCCGCGATACGGATGGAAGACATCATGTCTATGTACATTTACGTTATTTACATAACAATACGTACATAAGAGCATAATGTTTTGTTGTTATTTTAGGACTTAGCAACGGATGTTTCCCTTAGGTATGTTTACTGTCTGTTCATATTATTTGTGAATTATTCTGTTTTTCTTAGGTGTTCAAAGTATTTATTTGTGTTTTAAGTAGATTTAAGCCACTGAGTGTGTTTATTAATAAATATCGTTCTCCTCTGCAGACCGAATACTGGCAAAATTTGCTTACAATTGCAGGTATTAGGTATTATAAAAAACCATGTGCGAGTCAGACTCGCGCAACGAGGGTTCCGTACAAATCTCAGCTTAAAGGTATTAAAGACCTGAGTATTTGATATGAATTTCAATTTAATACCTGGTAGAGATTGTGGTTTAAAACCTTTGGTAGTAAGTTAAAAATTATAAAAATATTTTATTATATTATGTAACAAAAAATTTACCGTTTTCGCAATTTTTCCTTTATCCATGCTATAAGACGTTACTTCGTACCAAATTTCAAGATTCTGAGTTCACGGGAAGTACCCTGTAGGTTTTGGATACCCTTGCGAGTGTCGAAAATTTGCGAAAATTTGCGGCATAAACAGCTGTATCTTTTGATTGCGTTGACTTAGAAGTTAGATTTTTTCACAGCTTTAAGGGACAATAGACTTGAGTATTTCATATAAATTTCAGCTTGATACCTTCACGCATTCCTGAAAGAGGTCTTGACAGACAGACGGACGGACGGACAACAAAGTGATCCTATAACGGTTCCGATTTTTCCTTTCGAGGTACGGAACCCTAAAAACGGTTTAAAAATGTAAATAGTCATGGCGAAGAAAGAACAAGATATTGCATGGCAGTTTCTTAGAGCAACTTTTTCCACTAGCAAAGTCTAATCACAACACACAACACTACCTAATTATTACTAGATCAAAGTATAGAAACCACAATACCCCTCTATCTATTACAATACAAGAAGTCCACTTTAAGTATACCAGAACACTTTCCATTTAATACGCCTCTGATTACTTTCAACTTATTAATATTAGACATAAATCTCGGACGCGTACACCAGGATACACAAAGTATCGAACTAGAAATCCCCAAGAGTATCCCGTATCAGGTGTAATAACTTTTCAACAAAAACTGTGAAACAATCTTTCCTGAAAAATATCCGCGATGTTAGCGAGCGAATACAGTGGCTCCCTCTAGTGCCGCAAAAAATTACGAACAATAATAAAAATAAACAAGTAAGTGTATAAATTAGGGAGCCGCACAAAAAATCGTTTGTTTCTTACAAAGACATAAAAACTTATGCGGTGTACTTTTCTCCTATTTTTCATGTAGGGTTGGTGCCGAGCGAAATACAACTAAGCTTTTGTTTAATTTCTTTAAGTTTTAATCATAGGTTTATTAGCTGTTGCTTTCGACTTCGTGTACTTCAATATTCCGTTTGACCCACTCAAGGGTGGGCATTTCAAAAAACCTTTTTCAAGTGCGTCTCTACCCACATCCCAACGTTTCCTACATATCCAAAAGATCGAAAAGCTCGTTTGTTTGTCACTCAACCACGGAACTGTTTTAAATATGTATAAGCAGAACTAGATAACCAAAACACAACGTTATTCAAATATGTGGGGCACGTATTTTTTCGCCTGACCAGAATCAACCCTCTCAAATAATGTTAGCGGGTCCTACCCTCTTTAGACTCAAAACCCGTGGCCTCCCCCGGGCTACGGGTTTGCGAACTCAAATTACAAATTCAATAAGTCCGGTTATTTTGGCGAATAATAATAATAATCAACGTTAGTCGAACTCTTTAGCTGCGTAGATAACAAGATACTTAGAAGTCCAAGCTTAAAATAAGTCGAACAACCAAAGTTTGATCGAAATACTCGGAACTTATGGAAATATTATCGAGGGAACCGGAATGGAAAATTTCTTGAAGCAGAAGAATCTTGTTCTGAAGCATTGAACTTGAGTATTTGAATTTTCATCGAACTGAATGATTCCCTGTTTCTGTTAACGCTATGACGCGATGTTTTCTGTGCTAGTGAATATATTAGCTGGTCAGAAAAGTGACTGTCCGACAGCACCCAGTTGACCAGCCAGCCAGGGGCTCAAAACTATCATAGTGCGATTGTGAACAAGGGACAGAGCTATTTGTCTTGTAGATAGCTCCGTTCCTCTTTCAAAGTGGAACCTATCACGGCATGAGAGAGCCCCAAGGGCCCTAGATAAACGTTTTATCAGAGATGATGAATGTCTAATAGTCAAATATGTATGTATGAGATAGAAATGCGATACGTGGTCAATTCCAAACATTATGCCATTTCGACGATCGCTAACGCCGAAAGGATGTCACTTTGTCGAAAGCTCCAGCTCTACCCTTCTGATTAACAAGTCAGAAGGGTGGACACACATAAGTAAGTATCGACATATGTGGGGGCAATAAGCATAATGACAAGGAGGTTAGACCTAAGGTTAAAAACTAAAAGCACAAAAATGTATTTCTTGTCAGCCCTGCCAGTTCATTACTTAAGGGCGAAGTAGTCAAAGTCCCTGGCAGGCTAAGTTGGCGCAGGCGGAGAGGCTAAGTTGGCGCAGTCGTCGTTTGCTCTCGCACACCTGACTGATAACCGACTGTGCAGGGAGGGGTGCTGTTATATGGGCCTTGTTCGTAGTTGAGCATTACGTCGTATGTCTTCTTTGTCTGAGTTTGTTTTATTGGGCAATTTAAAAAGAGAGTACAGAATTAAGACTTGATAATAAAACACAAATAGTACAGTATGCATTTTTATTATGTAGTAATCGATGGATCGCGTGATAAAATATAAATGTATTTGGCCCAGAATTCAGCCACGGCAACACCATTCGGTGACGCAGTCATAAGGACTTCGTAAGTACAGGTGACAGGGCATGCTGCGCACTCCGAGAGGTGGACCATGGTCTGCGGAGAGATGTTGCACAAGCACTGAATACTGAGAGAACCCTCACCTGTGGAGGTTGTCCTTGCTGCAGCTAACTTGAATGTGGAGTCTATTTAGGGTTTACCAGGTCGACCACGGCAGAGTGTGCTCAGGTGGAAGGCTCTCCGATGGCCCGATGAAATTGTCAGGTGGCTTGTGTTTTGTTGAATGTAATTAAATTGCTACTAAAAAGAAAGAAAATAACTAAATACATAATATTATTTTGCACAGACTGAAAAGACACACAACAAAAGCGAAATAAACAAAAGACAGCTGTCATTGCTTTTCAGAAGCTTGCTTCATAAATATAGAAGCCCCTAAATGGTACCATTTTCAAAACATTTTAAAATCTTCTACTCTCTGTTACCATGTTAAAATTATGTCTAAAATCGGCAGTTAACATCATAACTACTCCCCCACACCTGTACATCTTCACATGATTTACTGCATGGCTCATACCGGAGGACATAAAGCTATCAAACGGCATGGTAACCATACAACGGGACGTGGCTCGATGGGATATTTATTTTCTGACACTATAAAAACATTTCCATAGATGTAGCGACCAACTTGGAGTATACGCGACGACAGAGGTGTTAAGATTTACTCCTTTAATGTCTTCATGGGGTGGAGAGTAGATAATTTATTAGGAGATTTTCTGAGTCAAGGCAGGCCTCATGCGGCTTAGAATCTATAAGGACTATGATTCTATGAGGGTTTGATTTCTAAAGTTTCGAAAATTTATTGGTGCATGTTCTGTTAAGTTTTCCTATAATATATTGCGGTGGATTTGCTAACTTGATTTGCATGTAAATCAGAAATATGATACGTACCATTAAAACAAAAAAGTACCATAAACGCGCACCACATCAATCAATGCCCTTCAATTAACAATCTACCCTTTATTTCTATCATGATCAAACATAACACAGCAAACAGAAAGCCTATCAAGCAATGATAAATGACGCAACAAAATCGATTAATAAAATAGAATCAATCACTTGTGTGCCTGACTGTCCGGCACCTCGGGCCATAACTTTCAGTTGACACGCCCACCCACACATTCACGTGTTTACACAAATATACACACACATACATACATACGTACCGGGGTGGTCGCCTTGGTAAATATAACCAATTAGGAAACTACTCTTTTAGGGATTCAGTCTGTCTTTACGGTTTTTAAAAACAGTTATGGTAGATTAGGAAATCATTAAGGTAGAAGATATTTTCGTCCGATTGTATCTAAAAATGTAACACCCCATCTTTTTTATCTGAGAGGTAACAGCTTCCGCACGTTCCCGTTGATAAAGTCGTTCTGCGGAATCTGATTTCCCTTTGGGGTTGCTGTTTCAGCAGAAAAGCAACAAACATTCTGAATGAAGAAACAATTCGTATGGCAACGACGTTTGTTACTAAGCGAAGCCAAAAATTGAGTTTCTGAAGAAAATTTTCGATGCTAAATGTACATAACAAAATTGTAAATAACAAAACAACAAAGAATGTACTTGAATATTAAGAAAACATCGTCTTTATTGTTCGAAAGAGAACCTCGAAAAATATAGGCTTGGCTAAATGTGAGGTACTGCATCTCGCATTCTAGCCAAAATTACACTATCTATTGGGTTACACATCTGTTGTTTCATTTACCACAGACTACCTACAGTATTGTCTCTTTTAACACGCTTTCATTTAATTTGCAACTTCTTCCTTTGTCCATCCAAATGTTGTCTATAAAAGTTAGCTTATAACACAGATAATACACGAACGAGTAGTGAAAAAGTTCCAGTGACATAGCACCAAATTAATCCTATACGGGAAAGGCTAGCTTAATGACGCCGTCTGCAATATAAAAGTACATTTAACAGCACATCAGAATATTACCAACTAAAAACGTAAATATTGTGTTCAAATTTTAAATTTAATGTGAAAATAAATTAAGGTGTTTGTCGGCATTTTGTGGGTGGAACTTTTTCATTGCTCGGCAGTTTATAATACTGCTTATATCCAATACGTAATTCTTGTGCATTTAAATCTGTAATCTACATTTAGATAAGGTGTACATAATATAGGGCATTCAATCTATAAATTACTTAAAGAAGACGTAGAAGTTACTTCACATTTGTACACGTGAATCGCCCATGAATCAGTAGCATGCTAGTACAAACTACAGCGTATATCAACTATAGTATTGTAATTAACTCGCTATTGTCCTAATAAAGTGCGCACTATGCACTATTGCGATTCAATTAATGATTGTGTCATTATTACGATTAGAATAGTGGACACGTTTACACTTGTGAGATAACCTGACTTATCTAGCTAGAGAATTGTAGACAGACAGTCTGTTCCTGGTTATAGACCTGATATAAAGAAAGATTATGACAGTCATGATGACACTTATCTTTTAAGGTACAAAGAAAATCTTATCTTACTAATAATATAAATGGGAAAGTTTGGATGGATGGATGTTTGTTTGTTACTCATTCACGCCAGAAAGGCTGAACCACAGACAAAATCTAACTAGATAACGCAAGTACATCTGTATGAAAACCAAGCGTGCCACTTTTTAAAACACACAATTTAAAAACAAAATTACTTACCAATCAAAATCAAAATTTCTTTATTCAATTAAGCCATTAAGCGGCACTTTTGAACGTCAAAAAAAATAATATTTTAAAAGTAACAATAATTGATTCTACCGTCCATTCGGAAATGTAGCTTGTTATGGAGAAGAATGGACAAGAAACTCCACACTTACTCTTTTAAAATAAAAAGTGTTTTACAAGTATTTGGTTATATCATTTCTAGTTGAAAAAAAAATACATATATGTGAGAACGATGTAAAAAGACGTGCACGTAAAAGCGTCTAGAGTAAAAAAAACAATAAAAAAAAATATGAAACAAAACATTTCCAATGCCTCGGCCAACTTTTTCTATGCATTCTTTACAGCTGAATATGGCTTATAAAGGATTTTTTCTACATTTTGGTGGATTTCCGGTGCCGATAATGCTAAATAAAAAGCTCAGATTACGATCATTGACCGTAACTTTACTTCGTTTTTTGTCACGCGAAGTACATACAACGGATCTGGATGACATTTGGCACAGAGATAAATTATAGTTTGGAATAGCAAATATGCTTTATCCCGGTACAATGTTCCCTTGGGATGATAAAACACTTTTCATGCGGGCGAAGCCGCTGGCAGAAGCTAGTTATGTCTTTAAAGAGTACTTCAGTGGGTTAGTTGAATTTCTATTACCATTATTTTCGCTGCTTGCCTGAAAGATGATTGCCGGTGAAGTTATATGTATCACAGGCAGTCCAACTTTGTACGAGTAAACCTTGTAGCCCTGCAGAAATCTGCAGGAATCAGGGTTATTTTTATTAAACTTAATTTTCATGAATGATGTAGTAGAATATATTGCTGCAGGGTTGTCTGGATATATCAAGCCGCAATAACCTTAATTGGAAAAGGCCTCGTGGACGCAGCCCAATACGTTGGTCTGACCAGATCCGCACCGCTCTTGACTCTACAGTTTACAACGCCCGCCACACCGCCAGCGACAGAAACAGATGGAGAAAGATCGTTCGAGAGAAGGTGATGTAGATGGGAGGTTGGACCCTTAATACTGAGGAGTACGACGCAAGGAGGAGGATAACAGTTTTTCAAGTGAATCCAACGTCATTTGAAGGAAAGAGGTGTAGAAAATAATTTAAAATAAGGTTGCCAGCTCTCAGTTAGCCGCAAGCTGTAGTTTGCTAGTTTACCTGCAAAACCTGGCAACCCATACATAGTATCTAGTTGCGGCAAGAGGCAGGGTCATTCATAAGAATCGATTTCCATCAAAAACAAAATACAGCCTGGAGATTTTTGCAGTGGGAACTCAGTATATTAGCAACACATTATGGTGGAGTTTACAGGCTGTCCGGTAACTCCAAAGTTTCATAATGTGACTATGAGCGCACACCACACAGACGGGTAATTCCTGCTTTTTTAAGGAACGGTCTTCCAATCAGTCGTAGTGAGTCACTTCCGCCACATTTAGAAAAGTTTTTGATTGTTGCTGAGATGTGATTGCGACATGAAATTAAAAGCTTTTTTGTATGAGAATTGGCCTTCAGGTAAACCGATTTAATTTCCGCTTCGAGGAAGCCAATCTTTTGAATATTTTTAGCTCTTTACCTTCTCCTCAGTAATCAAACCCAGAAACAGTCCATAAATAAATATTATTTTAACCTTTTGGGGAATGGAACTGGCATCTTTAACATAGATTGCTAAGATGTCAAGTTGCGATTCTTATTGTAAATTCAAAACCAAATATACTGTTCTTATGATTGTTGTTTTGTAACCTGATTGTAGGTTTTTATTGAAAATAAACAATTATTATTATGGTATTCATTAGCTTTCCAAGCCGGCGAAAGCGACACTTGCGAGCATCATTGATTTTCATAACTTCCGCGGATTCGCGCCGAGTGATACAATGTTGCAGATTTTCTTCTCAACCGACTCTTGGGTACCATTCCGTGGTTACGATGCCACAGACTTAACGATTTATGACTGTAGAAAGGTATATAATAATTTGAATATTATTTGGTGCTAATGAGTTGAAGAGGTCTTCGTACAGGGAGCAGGGTGCTCCACTTGATGATGTGAAGCTCCCTGAACTGCAAAACAAAAGCACTTACAGGTCTTTTTAGAGTTCCGTACCCAAAGGGTAAAAACGGGGCACTATTACTAAGACTCCACGATCTGTCTGTCCGTCTGTCACCAGGCTGTATCTCATGAACCGTGATAGCTAGACAGTTAAAATTTTAACAGATGATGTATTTCTATTGCCGCTCTTCTTCTTCTTTGTCCAACCCTCTTCCCAGTTCAGCTGGGGTCGGGTCTCCTTGTACGTCTGCGCCAGAGAGCTCTGTTCTGGGTTGTCTGGGTGCTTAGGTTGTCCTTCAGGACCTCTTTCTGCATGTTTGACCACCAGGTGGCGAGCGGTCGTCCCCTTCCTCGCGGTCGATCGGGGATATTTAGGGCCTTTTTGATTTCTATTGCCGCTATAACAACAAATACTTAAAACAGAATAAATTAAATATTTAAGTGGGGCTCCCATACAACAAACGTGATCTTTTTGCCGTGGTACGGAACCCTTCGTGCGCGAGTCCGACTCGCCCTTGGCCAGATTTTTTATTTTCCGTTCAAAGTATCGACTGCCCTAAACCTGATTGTGATTTACCCGTCTGCCAAGTTTTATCTAAGTCAGTTTAACAATTATTGCAGTATTATTGCACTTTTACATTTATAATAATTTTGTAGTATATATAAGATATTGTGATATTCCAGTATTCCCTTATATTTCAGGATTCTGTCGTGACTGGCAAAAACTATATATTCATCAACTTTGTCGTAAAAATAAATGGCCGATACAGTTTCCGCAAATAAAGCTTATATGTCTTGTAGCTATACCTAATGTTCCAAGGCTATCTCCGCCGCGCAGACGGGTTATCAGCTTCACCTAGCTATCAACCAGACCCCCGCCAAACATGTCGTCGTTATAGTGTGCGAGTGTGTGTATGTCTGTTTTGAAGAGGTCATCTTAGAGCTTGGGTCACGGTTCATTACCCCTTAATGATACACCGTTTGCATTTTCACGTTGATTTTTAGGGTTCCGTACCCAAAGGGTAAAAACGGGAACCTATTACAAAGACTCCGCGGTCCGTCTGTCTATCTGTCTGTCTGTCACCAGGCTGTATCTCATAAACCGTGATAGCTAGACAGTTGAAATTTTCACAGGTGATGTATTTCTGTTGCCGCTATAACAACAAATACTAAAAACAGAATAATATAAATATTTAAGTGGGGCTCCTATACAACAAACGTTTTTTTGCCGTTTTTACGATAATGGTACGAAACTTTTAGTGCGCGAGTCCGACTCGCACTTGGCCGGTTTTTTTAAGTAAAAGAGAGACAAAATGTCACTTGTCTGCCTGTGATTTTCAGAATCCTTCATGACCGTATGCGGCGCATTAAAATGTTTTCGAATACGGACTTTACAACGTTAATGTGTGTCATCAAACAGAGATTTTCATGACATAAAACAAATCAAAATCAAATGATGTACACATGTTTATGTTTATGATAGGTACTTTTTTATTAAATCCTTGTTCCACTCTAGGAATTTCTTCCTGTATACAAACATTTACATACACAAGACACCCAGAACCGCAACAAGTTAGCAGTAATATTTAGGGTTAAATATAGTTATTGGTAAGGAATGGGACACAAACAAATAAAAAAATTCAAACCCAATAAAAAGTTATAAAAAAAATTATGAAAAGCATAGTTTTTTTAATAATATGTTGCCCCACACTAGGTATTTCTTCCTGTATCAAGGGTGCGTTTACAAACATTTAAACTCACATACACAAGACACTCAGATCCGGAACAACTATCTGTAGACCATACAAATATTTGTTCAGTGCAGGAATCGAACCCGCGACATGCAGCGCACCAGCCGATCGCTCAACCACTACGCCAACCGTGTCGTCAAAGGGTGCAAGTTTCATCTTTTGGAACCAGCAACTTATAGTATTCACTAGAATCTTAGGAAGTTCGGGCATAGGATTAACAACATATGTATATGCTAGTAAGTATACAGGAACTCAGGGAAAGATTGAGACCAATGAGTCGTGCGCTGCTTTTTAGGGTTCCGTACCAAAAGGGTAAAAACGAGACCATATTACTAAGACTCCGCGGTCTGTCTGTCCGTTTGTCACCTGGCTGTATCTCACGAACCGTGATAGCTAGGCAATTGAAATTTTCACAGATGATGTATTACTATTGCCGCTATAACAACAAATACTAAAAACAGAATAAAATAAATATTTAAGTGGGGCTCCCACACAACAAACGTGATCTTTTTGCCCTTTTTGCGATAATCGTACGGAACCCTTCGTGCGACAGTCCGACTCGCACTTGGTTGGTTTTTATTTTAATGCACATAACCTGATTTCTTTATCTATATAAAAGTTTTACCTATCCATTAGTCTAATTTATTTATTTTAGGATAATAAATGTAGTTTTCCTAATTTTCTACATTTTAATAACTCTCCCCCAAGCAAATCAACTCAGTCAGCATAACATAACGCTATAATTACTGACATAAGCAGAACACGTGGCGCTTAATTGACGCGGTGTCGGTCCGTCCGCAACACTGCGTATGACATGTATATATGTAAGTGGGCACTGTGGGCAGTGGCGTAGCTATGTAACCAAAAGCCCCAGGGTAAAGTTACAAGACTTTATCGGGATCTGCGATGAAGGATCATTCGCTTAGGCGAATTCCAACAACAAAGCTGCCATGCATGTTTATGTTCTGGACCTTTCTTGAGTTGGCGGGTTTTTTTGTGACTTTAAAAAAGGAGGAGGTTTCCAACTGGTCTGTGTTTTTTAGTTCGAGCTGTTTGTGGATGTTGAATTCTTTATTCAAACTATGATATTGCGTTGCGACGTTGCGTTGGAAGTCCTCCCACTAGATGGACCGATGACTTGGTGAAGGTTGCAGGGATCCGATGGATGCGAGATGCAGGGGACCGGTCAATGTGGCAACAATTGAGGGAGCCCTATATCCAGCAGTCGACGTCATTCGGCTGAAATGATGATGATGAAGCTATGATATCAGATAATTTTTTCGAACGTTTCATGGAGACCAAGGGGCCCCTTGAGCTTGGGGCCCCCGGAGTTCTGCCCCACCTAACCCTACGGTATCTATGCCACTGTATGTAGGGATGAGTGTGTTACTACCCGCCGCGGGTGTATGGATGAGATGGGTCCTCCCGGAGGATTTGTCCGATTTTATGCGGTTCTGTTTGCAGTGCGCCTGTTTGTTTAGGTGCGGCGACTCTTGAGATATATCCTCTGATGTTACCAAGTGGAACTGTAAGAGGGAGGTTAACATAAGCGGTTTCAATCGATTTGTTAAGCCCTCTTGCTTTACTCGTGAAGAGATACCGCTTAAATGTTTTTATTTTAATATTTATTTACAAGCTTCTGCCAGCGGCTTCGCGTGAATGTCGAAAATTATCGCAAGGGAACATATGCCTGGGATAAAAAGAGATCAGATCCTATGTGTTATTCCAGACTATAATCTATATCTGTGCCAAATTTCATCCAGATCCGTCCAGCCGTTTGAGCGTGAAGAAGTAACAAACATACAAACACGCTCACAAACTTTCGCCTTTATAATATTATAGTTTGATTTCAAACTTCATGCACAAAGCACAAATCAGAACTATGTGGAGGAAAAAAGGCCTTGCAATGAGAAGATATGGCTACTTAGATTTGTTAGAATATTTTGAAGCATCATGTCATTCAGTGCGGTTAGGAGGTAGGTTCATTGGCAACATCTAACCTATTGGAGGTTCTTGCTATACAACTACATGGTATCTCATGTCTGTTCAACTGGTGGTAGACCCCAACATAGCCGTTAAAAGGCTTATGATATGTATTGGATAATTTGTAAAAAATAAATGTGTTTCAATAACAATTGACTTAATTTTTGAGCCATCTATTAGTGGCCTAAAGTAGGTAAAAAAAATTAGTATATAGTCTCCATCTATTGCACTCAAAGTCGAGTAAACAATTCTAGAATATTCTCCAAAGGACGCGCATTTACAAGGACATGCGCAAGCGCACGTGGATTAACAGTAACTCAAGCCATTATTAAGTATATAATGTATATAGCTGCATAGTTATCGCTGTGTGCGTTGTATGTGTCATGTACTGGTAATGTAGTAGGTATATAAGCTATATTATATCGTCCAAGGCCGCACGTGTTGAGTTATGTAAGGAACATCTGTGTGGCTGTTTGTTGGTGCTCTGTTTACACTATTTATTACAGGAAAAGTGTGAACCGTGGACTTTAGAGCAGTGGTGGCCCAGTGGCATCGACCGCGACTTACAAGGGTTCAAACCCAGGCAGACGCTTTACTTTGTGTAAATTATTTCATCACCACTGCTCTCAAAATGGTGAAAGAAAACATCGTGAGGAAACCAGCATGTCCTAGAACCAAAAATTCTAAGACATGTGACATCCACCAACCCGCACTGGGCCCGCGTGGTGGATTAAGGCCCACTCCCGGGGAGGGCTGTGTCCCAGCAGTGGGAACATTAAAAGGCCAATGATGATGCGGACTTTAGTACTTTGTTATGTCGTATTTTGTGGTGGCTTAGAGTCTAAAGTTTGAGAGCATCTGAGTAAGACGACAGGAATGTAGAGTTTGGCAAGTGGACAGAATATGAACTGTCAGAGGTGAAACATTCTTGGATAGCTACAAGAAAGAGCATCTTTTAGATTTATTATAAATTCTAAACCTGGTATCTTCTCAGCTGGTAGAAGCCTAATCTTATGATGACTAAATGAAATAAATCACACATCACATCATCAGCTTATTAATGTGCCCACTGCTGGGACACAGGCCTCCTCTCTATGAGAGGGAATGGGCCGTAATCCACCACGCGGGCCCAGTGCGGGTTGGTGGATGTCACATGACTTCGAATTTTTGGTTCTAGGACATGCCGGTTTCCTCACGATGTTTTCCTTCACCGGTTTGAGAGCAGTAGTGATGAAATAATTTACACAAAGTAAAGCGCCTGCCTGGGCTCGAACCCACGACCTACAACTTGTAAGTCGCGGCCGATACCACTGGGCCACCACTGCTCTCCAATGAAATAAATTCTTTATCTTTATTACTAGTACTTTCTAAGTTTATCTTGGACATCACAGGCAACGGTGAAGGATAACATCGTGAAGAAACCTGGACTTATAAAGTTAATCTAAGTCTGAAATCGCCAAGTCAGAGCTGGGGTTCCCAGAAGCGGCTTAATTAACTCTGACACCAGAGGTGGTCACATCCTCACACGAAAAGACGAAGACTCGCTCCTGCCAGTGGGCAATCATTCTCTTATGTCCGAACCCAGCACATCCGTGTGCCAAGTTTCATCCAAATCAATTCAGCCGTTCAGACGTGAAAAGGTTGTTAACAGACAGAGTTAATTTCGCATTTATAATATACAAGCTTCTGCCAGCGGTTTCGCCCGCGTGAATTTCGAAAATTATCCCGAGGTAACATATTCCCGGGGTAAAAAGTATCCCATGTGGTAAAAAATATTCCTGACTATAATCTATCTCTGTGCCAAATTTCATGCAGATCCGTCCAGCCGTTTGAGCGTGAAGAAGTAACAAACATACAAACACACTCACAAACTTTCGCCTTTATAATATTAGTGTGAAGTGTGATGTATGTGCATTTATAATACGGAACTTAAAATAACCTTAAAAGTCTAAGGACAATAGTCTAACCAGAAAAGTACGTACTACCCAGTGGGAAAAAGGCCCTACTCCCTAATGGCCAGGGCGACCTTGTTACACTAATGGCGTGAGCCCACTCATATCATGAAACTATGCCACTATGTTGTTTACTTCTCTGTACAATAACGACAACAGGAATAATAGCGATGGGCCCCACATTGATAATCGTTCTATAAATATTTCGTGATATAGTCAAAATTAGTTTACGTCGTACGTTATACCAATCATTGATGGTGACACATTAATTAGTACCAAATAAATGTTTGTTAATCAATCATGTAGGTACCACTGTATGATAAGAAGTGCCAATCTTTCTTAGAATTTTGAAAAAGGGTAAAAACGGGACCCTATTGTCCTATTGAACTAGCAACACTTTAATGCTGCTATGTTTCTTATGTTGGTATCTTACTCAATGAGTTGGGGATTCCTCGCTAACTATTTTGTAATTTGTAACTTCGTTTCACGTTCTATTATTCCACAGTAATATATAACTTTCTGTCAGTTATTCTGAGTCAGTTTTACGAGTTTGCAGTGAGACGATAATAAAAATGGATGTGCTCTTATCAAAATTTGTTTGATTTTGGCCTCGAATACAGCGTACTGACAGCAAATTGAGCGAACATTTAGCGCTTTCTAGCATTTTTTTAGGGTTCCGTACCCAAAAGGTAAAAACGGGACCCTATTACTAAGATGCCGCTATCCGTCTGTCTGTCTGTCCGTCTGTCACCAGGCTGTATCTCCTGAACCGTGATAGCTCGACAGTTGAAATTTTCACAGATGATGTATTTCTGTTGCCGCTATAACAACAAATACTAAAAACAGAATAAAATAAATATTAAAACGTTTTTTTGCGATAATGGTACGGAGCCCTTCGTGCGCGAGTCCGACTCGCACTTGGCCAGTTTTTATTGTATTATAAAGAGGTAATATTGCTGTTTGCCTTGCCTTGTTTTTTACCCGACTACGGCGAAGCAAAAGGGAGGGTTATGTTTTTTTTTTAATAGATCTATTTATATCTTTGTAAAAGGTAATCTACTTGATGATTCCGAAAATGCTCTCTTATTCCTAAGTGTCAAAAGGCACGTTTTTATTCTGGAAAGTGGTGGGTGTCTATGGCACAGGAGCGAACCAGCTTTAGGAGGCTAGTCATAGATGTAAACATGTGCGAATACTGCGTATAAATTAAACCAAATTTGTATTTAGTGCAGTGATTTAGTAGAATGTATCAAATATTCAGTCCCTTCAAAACTACCCAGACATCCCATCACAAAATTACTCCATATTCCATTCCGCAAAACCAACCTTGGCCTCAACGCTCCACTTCTCCGCATGTGTAGAAGCTATAATAGTTTTTGCACAACTCCAGATACCGACTTACACGGTGTTTCACTCAATAAGTTCAGAAGAGCATTCTCGGAGGTACGGGAGTAAAGAGAACATATACATCCTACTTCTATTTTTTATTCTGTCTGTTTTTCAATTTGTATGTTTTTTTTTATGTTTACTATGTTTTTTAAGTTTAGATTAATATTTAATGTTTATAATATTTTGAAATTTTTGATAATTTAGTGTTTCTGACCATATGGTGTAAGCTGCGTATACCTGTAATAGGCATACATACCAGCACCTTTATTTTTTCTTTGTTTACTACAAACTGTTTTGTATGTAATGCTGTTGGTGTACATTATCTATACTATAATAATATTATAAATAGGAAATATTTTTTTGTTTGTTTGTACCGAATAGGCTCCGAAACTACTGGGCCGATTTAAAAAATTCTAAAAATTCGTTATTCCTGAGTAACATAGGCTATTTTTTTATCCCGAAAACGGGTCCTGTGGGGTGGCCCACGGGAGCGAAGCCGCGGGGAACAGCTAGTAATAAATAAATAGCTAGTAATAATAGTTAATATTATTGTTATTATTTTACCATCTACACGTGAGTACATTTCCATTAAGATAACTACGTAGATAAATTATTTAATTTTCTTCAATTTAATTACTAACCTACTTCACCTACATATAGAATTAAATGTAATCAAATTGTTTAGTAGTTGGAAGACAATAAGTCTGGGACCGTGAATCATAACGTGTGTTACTGATAGCGATGGAGGGAGTGCCTGGCTGACGGCTGTTTGTTATGTACTATTGTACATACAACACGTGTTATGTACAGTCACCGCTCGCTACTAGTGTGTACACACTTAAATAAAATAAATAAAATGTAAAGCCTCTTTCTTTATTTAAACTTATTATAATCAAAATATACGGACCACAGTGTGGAGGGATCCCTTCTGAAACTTTTCTAATGAATTTTTCTCATTCTCTCATCATGCGACACCTGCTCAGCTATCGAGTTTTTGTGCTAAAATAATAAGCGTGCAGAAAATCCCTCTGGGCGCACTATGGACATAATATTTTTACACATTAAGTTATGTTGACCTAATTACTAATGTTTTGATTTTCATTTCGAACATAGTGAATCTTATTTATAAAAACTTTTTAACCGACGAAAAAAAAATGGCGGTTCTCAATTCGATTTTCATGTATGACCACGCATAACTTTCAGACTCAATCAAACGCGCCCAATCGTTGCCGGTGTTCAAAAGACTCGTGAGGGAGCATTACCTGTCGCTGTGATTATGAATTAATTGTCATAATTTTATTTATTGCCTTTATATTTTAGTATGTATGTATTTATGTATATATTAAATAGCATATGTATTATGTATCTGCATATCTTTTATAATATAATTTTTGTAACACTAGTATTGTCACACCAATAACAGCCCCACTTCGTGTCCAGCAATTACTGTCCATACCTGGTTGCCTGGAAGAGATCGCGGAATGCGATAAGGCCGCCCATTGTATGTGTTTTTAGTTTTAAGTGTCCTTTATAAATGTAACTTATGGTGTACAATAAAGTATATAATAAATAAATAAATAAATAAACTTTTTTTTAGAGTGGTCCAGATTCCAAAAAATCTTTTTTTATTGGAAAGAGTAGGTATACCTCAAAGTTGGGCCAATTTAAATTTTAAAATCCACCTCTTAAGGTAGAAAAAAAGGATTTATTGATAATTTTTCCACAGAATTTTCAATTGTGAAATGAACCGATTCTGTTGAAAAGCCAAAAGAAACCTTTTTTTACAAAAAAATTAACCGACGAAAAGCAAAAACTAAAAAAATCTTTTAGTCTAGCATTTGAACCTAGCTATATACCTACCTAGCCACCTAGTACCTATAAAGTTATATTCTTATTTTATAATTAATTAGCATGTTTGTTTGTTTGGCGCCAACCCAAACACAACGTTGCTACCGATGTTCTGCGAAAATATCGTTTCACAATAAATGTATGATATTTATGTTCTTGACTTGACTGTACATACTATGTAATTGTACATGTACATGTAATGCGATTGTTATGTAAGACGAAGAGGTATTGTCTATGGTTTCTTTTGTTTAAATGATTCATTTAGCTCGCTTTTCTTTACTTAATTGTGATTTTTGAATAGGTTTGCTGATAAAGCTAGCTATTATGTCGAACTGAATAGTTTCTGCAGAGAATAGTTTTCTACCGTCCAAGATATGCGACAGACGAACAGACTTGAACCCCTTAGAAACTCGAATACAATACTCTCGTTGTATTTATGAGGTATGTGCTATGTAGGTAAATCTACATGTATGCTTTTACACAAACTTATATTACGAAGATACATTGTTTTGTTATCCGATAAGAAAAATGCTTTTACCGGTAGCTATGTGTCATGCACCTTGCAGTGCTGCCAACTCGTCTAAGCAAAAACGCGCTGTTAGCTCTTTAAAAACCGGCCAAGTGCGAGTCGGACTCGCGCACGAAGGGTTCCGTACCATTATCGCAAAAACGACATAAAAAAAATCACTTTTGTTGTATGGGAGCCCCACTTTAATATTTATTTTATTCTGTTTTTAGTATTTCTTGTTATAGCAGCAACAGAAATACATCATTATGTGAAAATTTCAACTGTCGAGCTATCACGGTTCATGAGATACAGCCTGGTGACAGACGGACAGACAGACAGACGGATCGCGGAGTCTTAGTAATAGGGTCCCGTTTTTACCCTTTGGGTACGGAACCCTAAAAAACGCTAGAAAGTGCTAAATGTTCGCTCAATTCGCTGTCAGAAAAACGCTGTATTCGGGGCCAAATTCAATCAAATTTTGATAAGAGCACATCCATTTTTATTATCGTCTCACTGCAAACGTACGAGTAAAACTGACGCAGAATAACTGACGGAAAGTTATATATTACTGTGGAATAATAGAACGTGAAACGAAGTTACAAATTACAAAATAGTTAGCGAGGCATCAGTGCTGCCAACTCGAGGAAACCCCAACTCATTGAGTAAGATACCAACATAAGAAATATAGCAGCATGAAAGTGTTGCTAATTCTAAAAATTTTAGTGATTCGTACCGAGTTACGCACATCACAGAATAAATAATAGTACATTTGCATATCATAATATTTATGATTTCAGAAAGCGCTTGATTTAGCGCGAGGCGCTAGACCGCGCTATTGAACAAAAACGCGCTAGATCTGGCGCTGAAAGCGCTAATTTGGCTACATTGGCTCCTGGTTATCCCGGCAAAAGGCATAGAATATGCTACCAGTGCAAAGTCGTTGGAACATGAAAATCATCATAAAATAAATCATCTATGAAAATTTTAGTTCTACAACTTCAGTGTGTTTATTACAAAACTAGTTGTTCCCGCAGCTTCGCTCCCGTCTTAACTTACCTACCTACCTACCCTACTTTCTTTGCTACCTACCCTACCTACCTACAAATAATTTTTTCTAGTGTCATTCTTCCGCGGAGAATCTTAACACCGCCATTCAGAAAATGACGTCAAATACACAACGCCATCTATCGAATATGGAGTTCAACTGTCCGAGTATATAAATGTTCCTACATTAGTTTCGTACATTTTACGTGATGCGTGCACAACTAATAAAAAAAAAAGTTAATTAAAAAATCAAAAAACCCGACTGCTTAAAAAGTGAACACTACTTCGCGATCTGGCTGATCAAAACCAGATATACCTTTTTAGTTAACATTTTTTGTTCGAGTTAGGTACATTTAAACATATAAGTGTTATATATTTTTGAAATCACCTCTTAAAACCCTTTATTGTGATACCCCCACGATCGGTTTGGAAGAATAAAAAATTGGGACCCCACAATATGGCGCCCAAAATTCGCCCAAATTTTCTCTATTTTCCAATTTTAATTTAGCCAGTGACACTCGAATAGATTAACGTAAGAATCAACAAAATCGGCCAACGCGTTTGGTCTCTGGAACGCCACATAGGAACAAACATACATACATAGACTGATAAAACATTACCCTCCTTCGGCAGTCGGGTAAAAAGACAAAAATTCTAAAACTGGCTGCTAATGGGTTCTGTTGGTTATATTTTATTTAACACCCTGGCAAATATTTTCGATGTACAAAAACGAATTTTCTACAGATGTATTATATGTATTGCTATATCTAGTATTCTATATGTAGGTACTATAGGTAAAACAAAGTCAACGAGCTCGTTACTGAAACTATTATATTCTCGCTATTTTAACACTGTGGGCTTTAACGCCTTTCACACCAAAAATAAAGTTACTGCACAAACAAAGTAATGAATTAATCCAGTTTATCTCCGGAAGCGGTTCGGCATCGTATCGTCACCGCGGCATCCTGCGCAGACGACGATACCAGGGCGGCATGGGAGTCAGGAGCGGTGATAGTCGTGAAACTTGCGGTTTGTCCGCAATACTGGTGGATGACTTTCTTTTAGAACTTCCTTTATAAAAGACTTTATTGGTACAGTGTTTGTATGGTGGATGGTAACTGAGTAAAAGCTCCCGCAGACGCTAGACGGGTTCTACGGGATAAATATTATCTTTAAGAACAATTGCTATGGAAAATAGTCGCCGTCGCATTGTTGCGTCGCAGTGTCTGCGAGAGGAAAATCGGAAAGTCACAATTATCTGCGCGAGCCTTTATGGGACACGTATTCTATTCCCGTATGGCGTATGTTTAGTTTCTTGAGCACAATGGAACTGCGTTCTGCTATAGGAAGCAAGCCAAAAATATTGTGTTTTTATGAACACTTTCTTCTTTTCTCCTACTGAAATTGTTTAACTTTTTAGGTTGCCGGTTGGTTGTACTAAGACTCCGCGGTACGTCTGTCCGTCTGTCCGTCTGTCCGTCTGTGTGTGTCTGTCCGTCTGTCACCAGGCTGTATCTCATGAACCGTAATAGCTAGACAGTAGAAATTTTCACAAATGACGTATTTCTGTTGCCGCTGTAACAACAAACACTAAAAACAGAATAAAATGAATATTTAAGTGGGGCTCCCATACAACAAACGTGAGCTTTTTGCCGTTTTTTGCGATAATGTTACGGAACCGTACGTGCGCGAGTCCGACTCGCACTTGGCCGGTTTTTTCTCTTTTTGCGCACGTTATACCCTCTGCAGTCCTTTGATTACAACTATCTAAGGGTAGAACACAGGCCTTTAAGATATGCAAATACTAACGACCTTGCTGCTACAAAAAGAAATGACGCAATACCTAGAGAAATATCGTAAACCGAGACAATTAAATGCCCTATCTTACAATTAACATAACTTGTTCCATTGTTTACCAAAGTACATTGAAACAAATAATTAGGACTTCCGAACATTTTTATACTAGTAATAACAAAAGTTTATTTTCTAATACTAAAGTTTGCTTAAATATCGGCTTTAACCAAAAAACTTTTGTTTTTGTTTAGAAACTAAACTTTAATAAAATAATACTAATTATTAATAATATTTTAGGGTTTCTTTATTGTATAATACTTTATTGTACACCAAGGTAAAACTATACTATCTTGGTGTACAATAAAGTATAAACAAATAATACAGTTTTGTTGCTAGTAAGAAAAAAATACACAAGTCCCAATTACTTTTTTCAGTGTACATTTAATGAAGGCAGCGCCCACATGCACCTTATTAAAACAACAAATAAACTACATTTCACACGAGGGATAATTTGCTATTGTTTATAATAACATTGTAAATAACTGGCGAGCGATTTATTGTTAACACTGGAGTTGCTCGCCCTTTGTGGAAACAAACTGCTGGTTTGAAGTGGTTGATTGCATCAAGATGTGCAGTAATAATAAGCTGGTGCCTCCGGTTGTAGCTTATGGGTTTTCAAATTAATGTATCAAAACAGCTGGTTACTAACGTCGTGAAACTAACGTCGGATTTGCGCCGAGAGCGAAAATCGCATCCCTCTACGTACTTACTGTGCTATTTTTTACAACAATAGGATTTACAATGATTCTAGTGTTACTTTTAGAAACAGATTGGTACATTACCAATCAAATAAATGCTACGCTTAAAAGACTTTATTTAAATAAATGCTAATACTGATTACCAGATTCTTAATTCAAATTTTCTATGCAGAATTTGAATTAAGAATCTACTGATCAATGGCGCATCAAATAAAGGGCATTATGTATAAAAATTATAAAAGCCATTTAACAACTACTTAGCAGATTCTAAATTCAAATTCTGCACATAAAATTTCAATTAAACACTGGTCAGGTTGATAATGCCCAAGTAAGACAACAAATCCTTCTTATATGTTAGAACAAGGCTTCAGTTTCAAACACCATAACAATTTAGCGAAAATTTTCCCAAATTTCCTTCTTAGCTTGAAAACATCCAAGTGGAGATAACCTGGGCCCCTCGATACACCCTTCTTCAACTTTCTACTAGAACTTAAAACAACAAACTTTCATGTTTAAAATATTTTAATTCAGTATAAAATATTCATCAGTTTCCGGAGAGCCTGAAACTTGGGACGTTTCCTTATCAACGCTTCGCTCGCGTGCACTTCGTTAATGAGCTCGCTCACAGAGGGCGCCACCGGTACACAAAGTAACCACAAACTAACTAAACAAGTAATTAATTCATGAGATAAGCTTGCTCAAGTGAAACTGTTTCGGCATTTTCTTATGGACAAGTCCTCAAGCCCAAAACCTTAAGTGTTTGTTTACTGTAATCCCTGGACGTAGATAATGATCCGACCGAGATTTTTTTTTCACTAATACAAAAGAAAAATAATGTATGGTCCCAAGTATGAGAAATGCCATAAAAATCGAGAAAAAAACAATATGATTAACTAAACAAAAATACTTTTTTACAAAAAAAATACAACAGACTTCCAAATAAAAATACTACAAAGTGAAAAATAACTTCAATTTCGGTCAAAAAAAGAAGAAACAAGAACACCGACTATCGAAACTGTTTTTATTTGGAAGTCGGTTGTATTTTTGTATAAATGTTTTTATTTTTCACTTTTTAGTTGTGGTAGGTACTTATCTATAATGCCCACCATTATGCCAGAATAGATTACCCGAAAAACAAGAAACTTGAGCATAACCGGTGAAATTAGTATGTATGAGGGTGAACTATATACATCTGTATAGCCCTTTAGAGCGTACCGGCGTGATGTTATGCTATGAAATCTTGCCATTATTTATTGAAGAGTTCTGTTGCATATCTCTGAAGTCCTTCATCAGCTCCTGAACAAATTGATTGACCAGATTCAAATTAAGGGACCACATGGAATGCAACAGCTTTCAAATAAAATAAGAATCATGAAAATCGGATCACCTAGTAAATAGTTCTGAGGTAACAAACATAAAAAATATGCAGTCGAATTGAGAACCTCCTCCTTTTAGAAGTCGGTTAAAAAGAAAGTCTAATTGAAAGCGATTTTTAGCCGCGCGGATTTCATTCGCGCGAATTTAATCCGCGCTGCGGTGCGGTGGATTCTGTGGCAAAACATGGATTTCCTTGAAGTATTATTTCCGCACGAAATTTTTAACGCAATGCGTGCAAGGACGCAGAATGGGCGGATAAAAATAAAGTGAATAGAAACCGCAGTGTGCCTCTTGTGTAGGTAAGGCCACGGAAGCGAAACCACTGTAAAAGTTAATATTTATAAAATTAATAGCTATGATAAACTTACAAAAAAAAATGAGATAGGTAAGTTCAATGATCAATGTGTATCTCGACTGTTGATATTATTTGTAACTTAAAATAGCATCACAAAATGGCCATAAATTCAGACGACGCTGTTTTGATAACATAGTTAGTTATCTTTGTTTACAATGTATTTGTAAATAAAGCACTTTGACATGGACTTTACTTATGTAGTTAATTTAGATAAACAGGCTATTTTATGAAAACTATACCTATATGAGTAGTTTTAATACAGATAAGCAGATTTTTAATACAAATTCTCAATAGAAAAAAAAGTTAAGTATAAAATTATGTTATGGTTAAAAGTTCTACTATGCAGAATCTGAATCCTGGATTATCTTTGCTTTCGTACCTACTTTTTCCAAAAATAAGTTAAGTCGTTTACGTGTTATGATCTTACGTAAAAACTACCAACGCGGAAGATTAATATTGACTTCAGTTCATATTAAAAAATACCCATAAAAGATTATAACTCTACGTCTACTTTAAAGTTAAAATCTAGGTACCTTATTTATTTCACTACTTCCAACAAAACCAAAAACCGGCCATGTGCGAGTCGGACTAGCGTACAAAGGGTTCCGTACCATTATCGCAAAAAACGGCAAAAAATTCACGTTTGTTGTATGGGAGCCCCAGTTAAATATTTATTTTATTTTGTTTTTAGTATTTTTTTTTTTTTTTTTTTTTTTTTTTTACTTTGTATAGGCCTGTGTTTGACCACAATCTCACCGTGGTCAGTGATGATGTGGCCGATGGTGGTAAGCACACAAAGCCTAGAAGGGAACTGGCTCTCAAGTGCTGCTGTCGGAACACACCGGAAGGTGCTTGGCGACAGATTTTCAACTTGAGGGTGGTTGCCAGCCAGGCGGGTACTACAAAGTACCCTACCACCGTGCTATGGTTTCCTCACGATGTTTTCCTTCACCGAAAGCTCAAGCTCATTGTAGGATTCGAACCCGCGACCTTCGTCTCGGTATCCGACGTCACTACCACTGAGCTATCATCGCCTTAAAAGTGTCGCCGTCATAGTATTTGTTATAGCGGCAACAGAAATACATTATCTGTGAAAATTTTAACTGCCTAGCTATCACGGTTTTAGTGATACAGCCTAGTGACAGACGGACAGACAGACGGACAGACAGACAGACAGGTAGACAGACAGACAGACAAATAGACAGACAGTCAGACAGACGGACCGCGGAGTCTTAGTAATAGGTTACCGTTTTTACCCTTCGGGTACGGAACCCTTAAAACGAATCTAAAACAAATTAAAACCTAGTGATGATACCGCTTAAGGCTAACCCGCTAACTAAACCCCATGGGGTTCAGGCAGGCCCCTCTCTGGTCATCTAATTAATTCAAGAGGTCATCACCGGCCGCAGTTTGATCAACAAACTTCTGAGTGCGGCCAGAGAGGGGGGTTACTCCGTCCCCCCAATAACGCGAAGTGTTTGCATAGGATGAGATAATGGGCTTCGGAGATAGGGCCCTGATTACTTAATCTAAGTTTGTAATTATACAGCCCGTGTTATGTGAGTATGCGATGGTGAGCGATAAGAAAAGATTAACAGTTTTAGATAATGTGCAGGGAATGGGTTGATGTCACAAGTGTGGCATTCTTTAGTTTCTGGATGTAATTTCATTACGACAACGTAACATCACGGCTGGACTCCGTCAAGTGTTAGGCAGACATGCACCTATAGCACAGATAATACAATACTAGCATACAGATGTCTCATCCCATACAAAGAAACCGTGCCGACGTAACTAGCTTTTTTCGTCTGATTATTTTATTCCGTCCCACAGTGATAGATAGATCACCATCTATATCCGTAGAACGGAACCGAACGCGATCGATTGACAAAAAATAATCAGTATAATCAGATGAAAAACGCTAGTTACGACGGCATGGTTTCTTTGTATGGGATGAGGCGTCTGTATGCTAGTATTATATTATCTGTGTATAGTAACTTTACGACAAATTGTTAGCAACATAGTATTTGTTTACAGGAGAACACAGTGCTCTTCATGCCTTGTCAAAGTTAAATGTGTTCATTCGTTTATAATAACATTTCTCTTACACTTCTGGTGATTATTGACGAGAAGAACTAACTCCAAATGATGGGGTTAAAACAAAGAAAGAGATCCTTTGTCTTTACTTTCAGAGTAATAGCAGTGCTTACCCGAGTGATAGAACCAATTTTGGAGGCCAGATTTTTCCCTCCAAAAACAAAAAACAACAGATCGTTTTATTGGTTTACCTCTACTCTGAGCCAAAACAAGTTTCTCGCTACCCAATGTCAACACACAAGTTGGTCACGTGACCACAATGGCTACCATATTCCAGTTAAAATCGGTCAAGTGCGTGTCGGTGTTCGCACATTTAGGATTCCGTACCAAACCGCAAAATCAACTTGGTTGTAATAGAAAAATAAGATAAATTTTTTTCGTGCCCATCTCTGTATGGGTGCCAAACTAAATACTTTAAAAAATATTATTTGGCAATTTGTAAGGCTTTGGGTCAAGAAGATGCTTATTCTGTGAAGACTGTAGCTCCAACCGTTTGGCTGTAAAACCTGTGTGACCACAGACATAAATCTAACTAGATGACGCGACTGTATGTACTTCGCGTATATACGACAGTCAGACAGACGACGGACAGACAGACACGTGAGTGACAGCAATAGGGCTCCGTTTGGACCCTTCTTCGGGTACGGTACCCTAAAAATACAGTATTTCTCTATTAAAATGTCCAAATCGCGGTTGGTCCTATTCGTGGTTGGTCCAATTCGCAGTTGGTCCAATTCGCAGACCCAAACATACATACATTGTAAGTTAATAAAAAGCTTGTAAAATGATGGTAAAATGGGAGTGACCATTTCGCATGTCACTTACACCCATTTTGACAATCATTAGCACTGATTACTTCGTCTAGAGCCTATAGATTCCACCCCTGTCAAATCTTTGACCAAACATTTGTCACCAACAGCCAACTCCCATCTGCGCCTAATGTAGAGGCATTCCTTCCAGAAACCAAAACAATGGTGAATACAAGTCATGGCTCACTGAATACCCCATAGAACTATCGGGTATCAAGTCACGCGCAATGGTGCATTAAATAACCCATAATGACTAAAAACCATTGACATAACACCAGCATGTGGATCGCTCCCATATCAACCGACCTTGAGCTTCGCTGAATAACACCATATACAAAAACATTATTTACTATCATAACAACTCTTAACACAAAACAATAGAGTTTAAAATTAAATGAATTAATAGCAAAGATAGTTGGTAACCAGCAACACGTGTTGATCATTGTAAAAATCGACTTTAAATTAAGAATTAGAATTTTATTCTTAAATCCAATTGAGTAGCGGCTATTTTCCTGTGGCCGATCAAACGTGTAGGCACTTCAATCCAATTTGAATTCAAACTTGGAATACTTAAGGTTGAATTTAAAGTTGTGGTCAGTTGGTAAACAACAAATTCGCAAATACTCCGAGGTCACGCTTCCTGGTTAAACTTGACAACAAATATAAATTATGCCATGTATGTACTTACCTATATATTTACACACATAACCGAATTAATTGGTGTTGTAAAAAAACCGGCCAAGTGCGAGTCGGACTCGCGCACGAAGGGTTCCGTACCATTATCGCAAAAAGCGGCAATAAGCGTATGGGTGGGTGTGAGTCCCACTTAAATATTTGTTTTATGCTGTTTTTACCCGACTGCCGAAGGAGGATAATGTGTTTATCAGTCTATGTATGTATGTTTGTTCCTATGTGGCGTTCTAGAGACCAAACGCGTTGGCCGATTTTGATGATTCTTACGTCAATCGATTCGTCTTAACCCTGCAGTGTCACTGGCTACATTAAAATTGGAAAAGAAAAAAATGCCCGACTTTTGGGCGCCATTTTGAAAAACCCATCGTGTGGGGTATCAAAATAAAGGATTTAAAGACGTGATTTCAAAAATATATAATATTTATATGTTTTAATGTACCTAATTAAAAAAAAAAAAAAGCTTATGAAGCGAACTAAAAAGACGTAAACAAGAACAAATTCATGCTGTGCGGACTGCGGACGGATCGCGGAGTCTTAGTAGTAGTATCCCGTTTTTACCCTTTGGGTACGGAACCCTAAAAATTACATTAATTTTCCTTTTTTAGGGTTCTGTACCCGAGGGTCTAAGAGGAGCCCTATTGCTGTCACTCACGTCTCCGGCTGTCTGTCTGTCGTCTGTCATATAGGTTTTACACCCAAACGGTAGGAGCTACAATATCCCAATTTTCATAGTGTTTTTTGGCATACATATTGTCAAATCGCCTAAAGGGCTCAAATCTTGCAACTGAATTTTAAAGAAGTTATCCTCAACCGATTATTATAAAATTTTGCATAAGTATACTTTGGTTTGGATGACTGCACGGTAAGCTTAAAAGCTTGTATAATTTATATTCTTTTTATTTTGAAGAAATTTTACTAAAAAGGTTTTCATTCTTTCTCACGTTTCATGATGTGTTCAGTTATCATGAGGAGGGATGAAACGCGTTACTAAAAGAGTTATGAATATAAATGTGGATGGGTGAAGAGGGAGGGGAGGGCCAAAGAAAAGATGGATGGACTGTGTGATGAGTGATATGAAAGAAAAGGGAGTCAGTGATGGCGTGACGGGGGACAGGACGGTGTGGAAGAAGAAAACGTGTTGCGCCGACCCCAACAACATGGGATAAGGGCAGGAAGATGATGAAGATCATGATTTACATAATTTTTTCATAAATATATTAGGTACCTTGTATTTATGTAATTATGTATGTATTAAAAAGCGTAGATTGATTTTTGAAAACTTTCTAAATTAACCCCTTGAGTACCCGAAACGTGGATCCACACGAGACACATCATCATCATTTCAGCCGAAAGACGTCCAGTGCTGGACATAGGCCTGCCCCAAGCATCGTCGTAGTTTTGGTAGTCACGGCATTAAACCGGTTAAAGTAATTTGAGTATTGACAATGGTTTTCGCTGATAGGATCTTTATCTAAAGCCCCTTATCACACTGTAGGTAAACTAGGATGTCCTAAGGATAGTCACCTTAAACTGAGGTTGTTTGAAGTAAATATAGTCAATAATTTTAGCAAGTCACGTACCTGCTAGATACAAGAACCGGTTTTGCAAATGTTTTTGAAGACGACCTTGTATATTTAAAGCTAGATATGTTTGAATTATTTATTTTTGACTTGTTTTTGTTGTAGAACACAATGAGTTTAACTAAATGTGTGGTATGTTGCAAATAAGTAGTGATGTGTGTAATTACATGGAAGAAACATAGCCTTTTTAACTGACTGCTGAAGGAGGGTTATGTGTTTATCAGTCTATGTATGTATGTTTGTTCCTTTGTGGCATTCTAGAGACCAAACGTGTTGGCCGATCTTGATGATTTTTTTTAGTCAATTGATTTGTCTTAGCATTGCGAGTGTATCCGGATACGAGGCTACATAAAAAAAAATGAAATATTGTTTTATTGATTTTTTGGCGGGCCATTTTATTTTCTTCCAGTCTCATCGTGTGGGGTATCAAAATAAAGTGTTTTAAGAGGTGTTTAAAAAATATATAAAATGTTATAAATATTAACTGAAATAATCAAAAAAGCCCGTTTGCATCTAGATACATCTGGTTTTAGTCAGCCAGCTCGCGAATATGTATTCTCCGACTGCACAGCATGATTTTTTTCTTATTTACGTCTTTTTAGTTCTCTTCTTAAGCAGTCGGGGTTTTTGTTTTTCCTTTTTTTTTGCAATATCATGTTACGATAAAGCCGTAGGTAGCACATATCTTTTTGTAGCTACAGCATACTACAATAAATTGTAGCAGGTAGTGTTTTGTTCCTGGAGAATGCCACACAATCGTAAAATTTAGCGTATTGTAGCTTTGTAGCTACAGCGTAAAAATTCACGATTCAAAGTTATTACGCGCGTACTATGTAAATAGTAGCGCGTATGTTTTGTAACTGCAGCATAGTGCGATAACTCGTAGCGTGTAGCGTTTTGTAGCTTCAGCATACTACTACAGTCATATCGTAGTGCGTAGCGTTTTTTGGCACCATCATAGGTACTACGCAATGTCGTAGCACCTAGCATGTTGCAGTTGTAGCATACCTACTAGGAGATGTCGCTGCACTTAGTATTTTGTAGTTTCAGCATACTACGAGAAATCGTAGCGCGTAGCCTTTTGTGACTTCTGCATACTAGGACAAATGTTAGCACGTAGCGTTTAGAGGCTTGAGCATACTACGAGAAATCGTAGCGCGTAGCGTTTTGTGGCTTCAGCATACTACGAGAAATCGTAACGCGTAGCCTTTTGTGACTTCTGCATACTAGGACAAATGTTAGCACGTAGCGTTTAGTGGCTTGAGCATACTACGAGAAATCGTAGTGCGTAGTTTTTTGTGACTTCTGCATACTACGAGAAATCGTAGCACGTAGCCTTTTGTGACTTCTGCATACTAGGACAAATGTTAGCACGTAGCGTTTAGTGGCTTGAGCATACTACGAGAAATCGTAGCGCGTAGCGTTTTGTGGCTTCAGCATACTACGAGAAATCGTAACGCGTAGCCTTTTGTGACTTCTGCATACTAGGACAAATGTTAGCACGTAGCGTTTAGTGGCTTGAGCATACTACGAGAAATCGTAGCGCGTAGCGTTTTGTGGATTCAGCATACTACGAGAAATCGTAGCGCTCAGCTTTTTGTGACTTCTGCATACTAGGACAAATGTTAGCACGTAGCGTTTAGTGGCTTGAGCATACTACGAGAAATCGTAGTGCGTAGTTTTTTGTGACTTCTGCATACTACGAGAAATCGTAGCACGTAGCCTTTTGTGACTTCTGCATACTAGGACAAATGTTAGCACGTAGCGTTTAGTGGCTTGAGCATACTATGAGAAATCGTAGCGCGTAGCGTTTTGTGGCTTCAGCATACTACGAGAAATCGTAACGCGTAGCCTTTTGTGACTTCTGCATACTAGGACAAATGTTAGCACGTAGCGTTTAGTGGCTTGAGCATACTACGAGAAATCGTAGCGCGTAGCGTTTTGTGGATTCAGCATACTACGAGAAATCGTAGCGCGTAGCTTTTTGTGACTTCTGCATACTAGGACAAATGTTAGCACGTAGCGTTTAGTGGCTTGAGCATACTACGAGAAATCGTAGCGCGTAGTTTTTTGTGACTTCTGCATACTACGAGAAATCTTAGCGCGTAGCCTTTTGTGACTTCTGCATACTAGGACAAATGTTAGCACGTAGCGTTTTGTAGCTTCACCATGAAATCGTAGTGAGTAGAACATAAAGAAAGAAAATAGCTTCGTACCGCATAACCACCATGATATTTACTTACCGACGAAATTCATAGCATTATTTTGTTGCCAACTCCAGTGCGGCATTGTGACAAATTGTACACGTATTCTGAATTATTGCCGGATTTGTCACTTAGCATTATGCTATCACGCCTCGTATCTAGCGAGGTACGCAGAGATCTAATGAGGTGTTGTCACTGCAGTCATTTGGCAAGAACACACTATCGGTGTTAAATTGTTATGGTCGATGGATCAGCTGATTTTAATTTATTATATTGTTATATATAGGGAAAATTGTGTAACGTGGCTATATTTGTCTACCTACAGGAAATACAATGCCAAGGTCAAATTGGATAAGTGGTATGTCCAAAAAAAAAAAAAACAGGTTTATGGATTCTTGAGTTTTAAAATGAAAAATTACAATTTTATTGCAAAACCAATTTCTGCAAAACAGCATTTATAACTAGGCTAACAAATTCACTTAAAATTATATAAATTATTAATACCAGCGTCATGCAAAGCCGTGGAGTTGAACATTAATAAACAATATTGCGCGAAATAATTAGACGTAAACAAATGAGCTGCAATGGCGGCTGATTTAAACTGACGTTTATGTAATCGTTGCTGATTTGTCTTGTTTACACCTTGCTTTGAGTCTGGGATAATGGAGTGTAGTGTTTAAAGCCGGCATTCCACGGTGCATGATTCTGTGGACGGGCGCGGATCGCCGACGCACCGTGGAAAGTGTCGTTTGTGGAAGCGCATACAAGTCCGCAGCGGTGCGTGCGGATCCGCCGCGAGTCGGTAACTTCAAAGGTACGGTGCGATGCGCAACACCAATTCCCACAACTAAACTGACAACTAATAACAATTATAACAATATAATCTTATAGTTTATGCAACTACTTTTGTTGTTCCTTGAACAGCTTTTGTTGTACTCCGACATCCGACAGCTTGGTTTCTTTCTCTTTACTTTGTTTTTATTGTTATTAGAGCACGTGATATAATTATTACTAAGTATCACACGAGCCGCAGATGCAGCGATACGTTCTCTTTCACAATGCATTTTGAAATGACAATATGGCTCGAAGCCATTTATTCGAATCTAGATCCACACAGACCGACACGAACCGTGGAAAGCAATTGATGCGCGGTGCGTGGCTGTCCGTTCCGTGGTCGTCGGCTGTGTGTGATAAAATCCGCAGAATCACGCACCGTGGAATGCTGGCTTTATGGTGGCATATATATATATATATATTTTTAATCTATTTATATATTATAGGCTTGCGCTTGACCACTATCTCACCTGATGGTAAGCGATGATGTGGTCGACGATGGAGCACGCTTGCCTAGAAGTAACCTATTCACTCTTGACTTAAAGACCCCTAGATTAATTAATTATAATTATTTGTATTATCTTTTTATTTTTTTGTGTTTTTTTTTTATTATTATTATTATTTTTTCTTCTTCTTCAGGTCGATGGATCTGTAAAAAAATATTGGCGCCACTTCCACGGCATGTCGCGGTGGTGGTGAGTGCAGGTTTTGGGTGACAGAGGGCAGGCAAGGAGGTACAGGTCCCGTCACGTAAAAAGAACGCTGATCGACAGTGGAGGGGATGTGTCTGCGCATGGGTACTGTCGCTTTCTAAAGTACTAGGATATTGTTTTATAATATAAGAGTAATTGTTTTATTGTAGAATCATAATAGGTACTTACTAGCTACTTAGTACCTTAGAAGAGGTTGGATTTAAATTAGATAATGTTTACTTGAACATTATTTTTTATTTCGATCTTATTATTAAAAATATCTTATCATTATAAATTATCAACTGCTCCTTTCTCAACTACTTTCTTCATAAAATAATAGATGCTATCATCAATAATAAATAAAATCAAAAAATCAATTAATCATTTTTCTTTCCTTCATTTTTAAAACCATTATCGTGCAAAGAAAGTTGTGTGTGCGACTGTATTTTGGCAGCGAACGAAGCGTGGTCTCTGCGCGGGAAGCATGGGTCAACTGACGAACCAATAGCGTGCGCGCACAGAGACACTGGCGGAGCATTCCCCCGTCGCGCCCCCTTCATACCACCAGTTTGATCGATAAATCGCTCACTGCGCAGTTTCAAGGCCAGCGTTCTTTTTACGTGACGGGACCTGTACAGATAAGTCATAATTTGCGACGCAGATAATATAAAAATCTCTTTTTCGTATTGGCAAGAGTTCTTTGAAGTTCTTCCTAGTTAGTAACAGTGTGTGGGAGAAGTACTCGTAGAGTAAACTTAGGCATATTCATTTTACTAATGAGAATTTTTTCTTTTATGTAAATCTTCTTAATTTTTTGTTCTCTATAATAAATTAAGGTCGGTTTATTAGATAATATAATTGTATGTTTGTTGTCAGCTGACGTTTGTAGTTTCTGCCTATGTGGGATAAAGGCGTGAGTGATGTATGTATGTATACTATATTATGTAATTGTTTATTAAATAGTTTTACTTTTCGCAATGTTTACATACAACTATTATCAATTAATGAAATAGGGTTAGTTGTGTCCGGCACACTATCAATCTGTCGCTGCGTAGTATATATTATGGCGTATTATCAACCTCAGACTTATCCTGTTTGTGTCAAACGTGCCAATAATAATACCTCATTGTTATGTTTCTTTGATAATAGCATGTTTTTATTTTATTTGCTAAACAAACAAGTAGGTACGTACCTACATAATTTTCCTGTGTATGTGTGTGGTGTGTGTGTGTGTTATGATGATAGAAAACCTTTCATCTTGTGTTTGTTTTGTTTAAGACGCCCAGGACCGATCGAAGAGACGACACTTGGAACAGGTCTATGTTCCGCTATGTTCAGGTCTATGGTCAATTTCTGTATTGACTGAGCTGTACCCTCGTCTTTCGTAATAAATTAGTAGTTTTGCACGATCTAAGCTGAGCGGAGGTGCCCGATATTATGTAATTCGCTTATAAACAAGTGTGAACAACAAAACATCACTATGACATGTAATTTTTATTAAAACAACAGCTTCATTTCCTCAACTTCACAAAAAAATATTTTGACACGACGCTTTTTATCAACATAAATTATTTGAAAGACTTTAATCTAAAAATACCGAGATCCACAATCTTTGTAGTTTGTAGTCTGTGTTGTCGCACTGTACGTTTATAAGTCGTAAAAAGTGTATGGAACACTCGTGTGTGGCTATTTCCGTGATCCGTGATTGTGTGTGGTCGAATCACTTTCTGATTTGATTTTATGGTGTCCCATCACTAGAGCGTAGGGAAAGTGGGACTGCTAATGTATTCAGCTGTTTTATTAGCTTGGGCTATTGTTAATTCGGCAATCGCAGAAGTAGTTTGATTATATGTTGGTGGTGATAGACCACCGCGTCAAAACTATTGGACACAATCTTCATCTTACCAAGTTGACGGCAAATATAGCTTTTATGTTTGGCCTAGTATTCACGTACGGTAACACCAGTCGCTGCCGCAGTCTTATTAGGTCCTCACATGTAAAGGTGTCAGGGGAATGGAAAGAGAGCACAGGAGACACGAGATACGCAAGACATAAACAATAATAATAAATAATAAAAAGAAATAACCCCGTGCGCGACCAAAAAGGCTCCTATCTCAGCATGAATGGGACACATTGAATGAAATTAATAAAAATAACAATGGAAAGATTTTATATTTCATCGTTTGTTTCAATTAGAATAAGATTGTTTATTTAAAAAACCTTATTAACCCGGTGAAAGGACCTTAAACTTGAAAGTTACATTCACAGATTTAACACCAAACAAGACTTTCAACATTCAACTCGACTTCACAGCAATCGTTGTAAGTATGTGTCTTGTCACCACCTAAAACTATAAGATTAGTGAAGCAATAAAACTCAACTTCTACACTTAAACGTATCTCCAGCATTCCCTCAGCTACATTACAAGAAACTCGACTAAAAATACACTCGACAACATCGTAAAATGGTGCGTATTTTACAACAAATCAAATAGCAGTGCTACTCTCAAGACAGCTACATCAAACTGTCACTCGCTAATACTCTTTTAAATCTTCAAGCTTGTAATAGTTGGGTATCAGCAGCACATTTGTTACCAATAAACTTAGATATTTAGTGACTTCTACACTCGTAAAGGGCTTTCGGTCGTTAAACTAAAAGTGTCAAGCGTTTCCTTGAAGTCTTTATTACACCCCTCTGTTTCAACCCCTATAGGAATAGATTTGGGGAGTTTATATCGGGGGTCGCTTTTGATTTTTTGGGGAAATCCGTTCGTTGTTTTTGAAGCTGGAATAAATGTGTGTAATCTTTTTCAATATGTGTTTAATATGCTACGTGTTTTGCGGATAAGAGTTTGGATTTAAACTCAAAGAATTTATTTCAACTAAAACAGTCAAGAAGATGAAGCTATTAGATGCACTTTTCAAAGCATAAGTAAATCTCTATAGAGAAGAACGTGCAAGAAACTCCAGGACCACTTTTTTATTGCTAAAAAGTATGAAGTAATAAATTATTTGAAGCATCCAAAGGATGAAATAAAGCGTTGATAAATCCATGAAGAAGAAAACGCAAGAGACTCCACGGACACTCTTTAGTCTTTTGAATCAATAAATATTGAGTCAAAGTTCACTCTTTCGGCTTCTGAAGTCCTCTAACAGCTAATTGATAAGTATCTGTTAGCAAGTTTGTACATAAAATCTCAGATACTCGTTCCGTTTCTCAAGTGGTTTCTTGTTCACCCCTCTCACTGCGGCCGAGTGGAAAGAAAGATGACTTCATTTCCTCCAGCTGACCCTTCGCCCACTTCATAAGTAGGCAACTTGTTTAACTCATTTAATTAAATTCCGCTTAATTAACACCACGCTGCGAGTCGCTACAAGTTTTTACTTCAAGTACTGATCCTAATAATAATAATAAAGACTTATGTTTTTTAATTTATTTTATAAACATATTTAAAATGTATTAAATAAGAAATACGTTGAATAAAGGACATAATAAAGAAATATTTAAAAATGTAAATAAAAAGTGTGTAGAAAATTTTATAAAATAATGAATGTGAAAATTTGTGTTTCGATCACTCAAAAACGGCTGAACGGTTTTTGAAAAATTTTTGTATACAGAGACTTGATCATCATCATCATCATATCAGCCGAAAGACGTCCACTGTTGGACATTGCCCTCCCCCAAGCATCGCCACATTGACCGGTCCCGTGCAGCCCGCATCCAGCGGTCACCTTCACCAGGTCATCGGTCCACCTGGTGGGAGGCCTTCCAACGCAACGTCTGCCGGTTCACGTTCTCCACTCCAGAACCTTTCTGCCCTATCGGCCATCCGTTCTGCGAGCAATGTGCCCTGCCCACTGCCACTTAAGTTTGGCAACTCTTCGGACTTGATAACCTCCATTAACACTAGGATACCCTTACCGAACCATACCTTAAACCGAGATTAAAAGTATCCTAATGTTAAGGGAACCTTCTCTTGGGATGATAAAACACTTTTCATGCAGGCATAGCTGCGAGTTAAAGCTAGTCTATACTATTACTATTTTTACTGTATAATATTATAAAGAGTAAAGATTTTTTTGTTTGTACCGAATAGGCTCCGAAACTACTGGACCGATTTAAAAAATTCTTTCACCAATAGATAGCTACATTATTCCTGAGTGACATAGGCTATTTTTAATTTCGAAAACGGGTCCTACGGGGTGGTCCACGGGAGCGAAGCCGCGTGAAACAGCTAGTTTTATATTAGTCGATAAGTGCTGTATTTCCATTCCTTTGGTTACTTTTTATTAGTTTATTTTATCTCCCTCGGATGTTTGTATTAGTATTACTCGTTTGACTAAAGTGGTTCGCTTTGATTATTATGTTTTAATATCATTTAAATGCGTGCGGAAAGTGTATATAAAAAGGTTGATAAAAATAACCAGTGTATTCTGGTTTGCGATGTTATTACTTATTAACAAGCATCGCCCGCGGTTCTGTTTGCTTTTCCAATTGCTTTTAATACTTACTTTGCTCTGTTGGCTCATCTCCCCAAAATGTGTGTTGCTTTTACAAATATTTATAATGCTGTGTCAGTAACCCATCTCAAGCTCAACTCAAGTGTGAGTTAAGAGTCTCTAACATTACATGACTTGAGAGAAAGGCGCAAATAATAAAATGGAGACAAAGGGCGAAGGTGGAATAATTAATAAGTACGAAAACGAACCAATTCATCTAGGCTCATTTAGCTGACAAGTGTATCATTCAGTTGCTTGTAAAAGAAAGACTTATCATTAGTCTACAGCTGTTCAGCAAAGTGATACCTACTGGTCATCATCATCTTCCTGCCCTTGTCCCATGTTACTTGAGGTCGGTGCAGCACGTTTTCTTCTTCCATCCCGTCATGTTAACCGCCACGCCGTGGCTTTCCTCCCCTAGCCATCCATCCACTTACGGGATACTTACTGGTAGAAAACAATAGAATAGAATACAGACACAACACATGAACACAACAACAACAATCACAAAGTAACAGAGAAGAATAGTAAAAAAAGTACAAATAAGGTTTAAGAATTATTCCCTGGGCGTGCCCACACTGAAAGGCCCAACTCAGCATTTTTGCTGGGTGTCGAGACACCCCGCGCTGATTTTCAGTTGGCACCCCGCTAGTGACACACGGGGTAGTAGTAAAATAAAGTAGTAGTCCTTAAATAAGATTCATCTCAATTACACAAACTGCAACCAAATTCAACTTAATAAGTGGAATACATAAATAATTGTGGTGTAGGTAGCTCGTGTATAAAACAGGCTTGGCAAGCGGCAGCACGTGATCGGCTCCACATGTGCTCGGCACAATTATCATAATATTGCGAATATCCATATGCAAGCGATATGGCGGCAAAAAATATACGCGCCCGCTCACACCGAGCTGAATTTACATCACGTGTGGGTGATTAAATTAATGCTGATTTTACTTGTGTTTTTCGGATAATTAAGCTTTTTAATTGATCAGCGTCTTTTTGGAGCTCTAGTTAATCTTTCACAGAAGGCTATTCGATGGGGCCGAAAAGTTCTGAAGTGGCGTACCGCGTACCGGAAGACACAGTTTTGGAAGTTCTCCCTTTAGGTGAACCGATGACCTGGTTAAGTATTCGGGAATCCGATGGATGAGAGACGCTATGTCCAGCAGTGTTTGTTTTTCGGCTGAAATGATAATAATGATGAGTTAATCTTTGATGTTTATTTACAATATATCATGTCGTTGCCTCAGGGAGTTTTTAAATATAAGCTCTTTAGTATGAGATGTTTGTGATATAATCAGATATTATTTGCAGGTTAGAATGCCTAGATAAGTTCAACTTTTTGGTTTTTGGCTTTGGAAGGTGTCGTCCTAATACAAAGTGATCATCGTCGGAAAACGTAACCGTTAATTATTGTTTCACCCAATGACAGCAGGTGATTTCAAATCACAAGAGTTACAGAACAATATCAGAATCGTTTAATTAAAATTCAGCAAGATACATTTCAACAACTCTTTCACGTACAACTTTATCGTACTCCACATATCCTCACATTCATATTTCGTCGCCAAACAGAATACAAATACGCAGTAGGTAATTAAGCAACTTAAACGAGGTAACGCTTCACAACTTTTAACTCCTTCCGAATATCCGACGAGACGAGAGAGAGTTAGTATGAGATCCCACTGCAAAAGTCTGCAGGTATAATGTTTTTGATAAAACTTGATTTTATGAATGATTCTTGATAATTTGCTTGGTTGCCCGGCCACATCTAGCCGCGATTTGTTTTATTTTAACTATGTCCTATACTAGGGCATTTATCCTGCATAATGGGTGCAACATTATCTAGCTATCTGTTAGCCGCCATTCATGGGTTGACAGGTTTAGCAGGTAAACTTACAACCCACAGGTTGCGGCTATCTAGAACTGGCACCTTATTTTTTCCTATTTTTACACCACATTCCTTCAAACTATGGAAATCGGATTGGATCGGTCAATGTGGCGACGCCTGGGGGAGGCCTATGTCCAGCAGTGGACGTCTTTCTGCTGAAATGATGATGATGATGATTCCTTCAAATGACATATTTCTAGGCAACCAGTAGCAATCCATTTTACTATCAAGTATCGTTCATGAAAATTAAGTTTAATCAAAAACAAATTTACTTGCAGATTTTTGCAGTTGGATCTTAGGCTACGAAAGAGGGAGAGCGAGATACCATTTACGTGGCAAGTTACCCGTGTTCGTAACATGCGGTGGCAAATGAGCCGCGGTACGCTTCGGTGTGAGTGACGACCGGTCGCGGGCAGCGATAAAAACTCAAATTGTAATGTTGACGTAAGTACTTGCAACTGGATTTGGCTGGTTTACTGTTCATATATGAATGTATTTATATAGGTACCTAGTTTAGAAGTTGCTGGGCGCGGCAGAACCGCTTTTTCCGAGATGCCAAGTGGTTTTATGTTTGCAACTGGTGATGACATTTTCCTTTGAAAAAATTCTGTGTTTACTAGTAATTCCTTATTTGGTAGACGTAGGCTCCTTATGTGAATGAGGTGTGAGGCTATTAAGGTTGTTTTGTCCGTGTGATGACACGACTTTAACAGACGCTACAATCATGGGTGATTGCGTACTAAAGATTCTACATTTAGTTACTTATTCATCATTCAACAACTTGGTTTAATCTTTGGTTAAGACTGGTGCGACCGTGCGACGCGACAATGCGACAACGATGCAACGATTTTAGAACAAAGAAAAGAAAGAAAGAGAACTAGTTTATTTGGCACATAAAGTAACACACAATGTAGGTAAAAATAATAGAGTACTAAATTTTAAAACAATTACATGTCTCCCATAACTTGCACCACACACCACACACAGTACAACTTTCGCCGAATCATAATTCCTAATAAATGCTGAGACATTTCTCTAAACACAGGTACTTTCCACCACGTACTCGAGGCTGGGTACGCAGTACCCCAGTGGCACTTTGTATCCAGCCCCGACCCCCGGCAGTACTTCCTACCCAGGAGGCAATTGAGACAACTTTGCCTACGGAATCGAATGTGTTTGGAATCCAAGATGGCGCTCAAACTATAAGTGAAGGTAGCAGCTTAATTTGGTTATGTTATTACCTTAAGTTTAGCGGCTGCTGTGAATTTAAATTACCTTATTGGTTCGCTACAATATGCTTCCTAGCGCCGTGTGTTTAAATGGGTAATATATTTACAGTACGTTTAAGGGGTATCAAGGTTGGATTCCATTTGAAACAAAATATGAAGTAGCTTGGCATCTTTGTTTTGCAAGGATCAACGAATTGTAATATTCTGTTTTTGTTTCAAAAAAATCCTGTATAATAATAATTTCAGCCAGAAGACGTCCATGGCTTGACATCTCCAAAGCGTCGCTACATCAACCAGCAGCCGGTACTTCTTGCAGCCAGCGGATTCCTGCGGTCCTCATCATGACATTGGTCCACCTTCTGGCAGGTCTTCCAGCGTTGTATCTTCTGTCGTACGCGGTCGTCACTCCAGAACGTTTCTGCCACATCGGCGATCCGTTCTGCGAGCAATGTGCCACTGAAAAAATAGTTCTATACAAATTGTTTCGGGGTTAAGTAGTTCCCTCTTGTCTAATCATAAAACTCTTGTTAATTTACTTTGTAGCTGCTGTGCTTTCCCTCAAGTACACGATACATTTCCCTATCTCTATGTTGATAACAGCCATTACCACCCATAGGCCTAGGATTACAGTCATTCTCAGATAGTGAACTGAGTATGAAATGAAGGCCCTTTCTCTTTCTGTGAGATCTAATTATAGTGCTTATTTAGCTCTATCTTTGCACTTTCACAGTATTGCTAGTAAGATTTTATTTTTATGTGGCAGTAGCAAGTGTGGTGCTAAGTTGGACTACGGTTCTTTCGGGTAAATAAATTTATGTTTTGGAGTTGAATGGGACTGGGGCCCTCAGCAGTACGGCAGTGTCACAGAACAATTAAAAGAGGACAGTTTTATTCGAGTAGTAAAAAAAAACAAAAAGTGATTTGCCATACGATTTTGTAATACTCATGTAAACACCAGCTGTAAACTTATATTCCCTTGATGTTTTATGGTATTTCTGAATTACTTTTCCGGCAAATAAAAACGTAAAAATTGGATCAGCCGTTTAGCAAAAAAAACACAGTCAAGACATTTCACTCCAGTGGCCTATCGGGAACCATTTTTTTGCGGAGAAATTAAACCCTGTTTAAAATTTCCTGTAAACAAACAAACAGTTATCTGTATAAAATTATGATAATTATTTTATTTCAGCGAAAGCCTTCGTCTTTATGATGTTGGAGCAGGGACCAGTTTTATAAATAACGGAGTCGATGGTTGGAAAACTAATGCGTTAGACTACGTCACTACGTGGTACAGTAATTATGTAGGAGGTAGGTAGGTAACACTAGGGCATATACCCAATGTTTGGAGTACCTTACGAACCTTATTTGTCAAAAACTATAATGTCGTTAAGCCAGATTGGGCCAGTAGACAAGTAGAGCATTTATTAAAGAATTTGTCTACCGAAATGCAACAGGTAAATAGTTACCTATTTTTGGTGGCATACAACATCATCTGCAAAGTTGGTAAACTCCGTTTTTAACCCCCGACGGAAAAAGAGGGGTGTTTGACGTTTGTACCTGTGTGTTTGTTTATTTGTATATCTGTCTTTGGCATCATAGCTCCCAAACGGATGAACCGATTTTGATTTCGTTTTTTTTTTGTTTGAATGTGTTTATCGAGAGTGTTCTTAGCTATGTTTTATGGAAATCAGTTTACCCTTTCAAAAGTTATGGGCGTTTTACTGTATGTATCGGGGTGGTTTCGAAAGATATCATGTCTTATTTACGAGTTCAATAGATTGTCGATCGAAGCGTGTCTACTACTAGATAAGTTATGTAGCATGTAATAAAAATGTATCGTAAAAAGTAAATTTAAAAAATTAAAGAGGCCCCTCTTTAATTTTTTAAATTTACTTTTTATTTATGGCAATGAAATAACAGGTTCTTGAAATTTTTACATTTTCTTTTGGGCCGGCAAGAAGTAGGGTCTTTTGCAATTGGAAAACCCTTTATAATTACAATAAAAGATTGTCGCATTACAGTTAACAATCAACGAAGGCACAAAAATGATTCACCAAAATCTTTCTTTCAAGACACCCCTTACAAATCCTCAAACCGTTTCCAAAAGAGTGAGCTTCCAAGCCTCCAACCGGCCCTCGAAAAAAAAAGAATTTAATTTGCGGAAAATACGCCCTCTACCGGCCTGTCCAAACATCAACGGCGTGGAGGAAATTAAATTTGCCTTCCTCTAAGAAAGGGAAGGACTCGTGACTTTACGGACCTAATTAAAAGTTGCCGTAAAACAGACCTATGGGAAATGAATTTTAAGTGGGGTTTCTTTTCTTTTACATTAGGCCTCATGCTATGCTATAACCTGCGGGCTTGAGAAAATTACTTTATTGACACAAGTATTTCGCATTACCTTATTGTTTTTCAGTTTGCTGGTGGTAGAAATGGACATCATACGTATAATATCAATCACTACGAAACAAAAAATAAGGAATAATATGAATAAAATCAAAGAACCAATAGGTAATTATTAATAATGCAAATAGCAATTGCACGCTGTTGTGAACACTGCCTACACTTATGTATGGAAGTGAAGGTTGGGTATGAATACATGAAAGTAGGATTAATGCAGTAGAAATGCATTCCTTGCGAAGTAGGTGTGGTTTAACATTAAATGATAGATTGAGGAATAAGGTAATAAGACAACATTGTGGTATAAAAGAAGATGTAGTGACTAAAATTGAAAAGAGTATGTTAAGATTTATTTATTTATTTAAACTTCATGTACAATGGTGATACATAGGCGGACTTAATGCAGCAAGGCATTCTCTACCAGTCAACCTTTGGGTTAAAAAGGACACAACAGTGGTAGGGATTATAAAATAAATAAAAAATGAACAATAATTAAATTTCGGATATTAATACACTATCTAACTAATAAAATACATAAATAATTAAGATGGTTTGGCCATGTTGAGAGGATGAATGAAAAGCGACTAACGAAAGGTCCAGGTACCAGTCGTGAATGGAAACGCTGGGAGGGGACGCCCTAGAAGAATGAATACATAGACCTTATGGGTTCTTCAGAAAGGCCAGGTGCGCAGTACTCATAACCGGCGTGTGTTTATGACTAGATGTATGAGTGTGAGTGGAGCAAAAGAAGTATGTAAGAATCGTAGCAGGTGGCGTTCTGTAGTTTCTGCCTACCCCCATGGGAAAAAGGAGTGAGTTTATGTATGTATGTATGTAAGTATTCATGATATATATCATTATCATATCATTATCATTCGATATGAAAAGAAGATCAGCTAAAAGATCCGTAACAATGGTCTTTTGACTCTAAAAAAGTAATAAAACGATGTATATTATTTCTAAATATATTTTTTTACAAATAATACAACCGACTTCCAAATAAAAACACTTCAAAGTCTTTATTTTCACTTTTTAGTTGTAGTTCATATCTATAATGCCCACTGTTATGCCAGAATAGATGACCCGAAAAACATGATACCTGAACATAACCGGTGAAACTAGAGTGTACCCCGGTGAACTGTACACATCTGCGTACCCCTTCAGAGCGTACCGGCGTGATGTTATTTTATGAAATGGTGTAAATAATAAAAAAAACATGCGATTCAATCATCAGGACGGTAGAATCAATTATTATTACCCACTTTTAATTTTAAATTGTTGATGTTCAGAAGTGCCGCTTAATGGCCTAATTGAAATAAAGAGTTTTTGTCTTTTGTTTGAAGCAATCCCGAGAGATCTACCGTCATTTATTGAAAAATTCTGTTGTATATCTCCGAAGTTCTTCATCAGAACTTTATCAAATTTAAATGGGACCACATGAGAAGACGAGAGAAGAGGCTTTCAAATAAAAACAAAGAATAAGTTCACCTAGTAAAAAGTTACACATAAAAAAATACAGTCGAATGCCTCCTTTTAACCTCCTCCTTTTTGAAGTAAAAACTCAAAATTAGACTCCAACAACAAAAAGTTATTTTTATTTCAAAAACACAATGCGTCACTTCTATAAAAAAACCTCGATAACTACTTACAATTTAACCAGCGAGGAATAATAAAAATTATCGCCGGTTTTTGTGTCAGCAGTACCTGTAGGTACATACATACAGACATACATACAGACAAAGGATATTTGAGTGAGGATATAGAATCCAAAACGGGTTCCTAATAGCTGTGTGTGAGCCAAGGTCACACGCTTCAAAACACCTCGAATAATAAGTAAAGTAAGCCAAACATGTCGAATCGTGACTCAAATGGAGGAAGCCACAGAATTAGGATAAATTACTATGTGCCATTAATTGCTATAAGCCATTAATTATAATTATAATTAACTAGCTTTGCGAACGCCTGTCTACGTAGAGCTTTTAAATTTTTAGGGTGGAGATCCACGTTCAACATTATTATAAGATTATTTTTAGCCAAATTATAATGATTTCTTATGATTATAAAATTATGACGTTTTTAATAGAATATATTTACATTTTTTGTGGCAATATTTGAAAAAATATGAATAAGATGATGCGTGTCGTTTGAATATTAATTCGAAAATAATTTATTAATCAACCATAAAATACAAAGAAAAAAATATTAGTAAATTAAAATACAGGCAGCTACTGGTGTTACTATTCTCATAACAATTCTATGCGTGTCTCTGCCTGTGGTCTATGTCCAATCAAGCAAGCACATTTTTTGTCTATAGGTAATGCAAAAAAATCTCGCTTGAAGCAAAAAAGAGTCACCAAAGCTTTACACAGCTGGATTGTTAACCTTGGCATAAATTCAGTATTCATGACATAGCGTTATAGAAATAACAATTTTTGCCATAATAATAAATTATGTGTTAGTTTTGTTCAGCAACTGAATAAACACAGATTTGCTATACTAATGAGTTATATTAATAACGGTGACACTAACGTTATGGTTTAGTTACTGTGTCAAGTTAAGATCGAAACATAACATAACACATTCTAGGTCCTTGAGATCATCGGAGAACCTAAAATTGAGTATTCGTATGCATTCCTCTTCCTTTGACAAATCTTTTACGATTCAAGCAGCTCGGTTGTGGAATGTATTGCCTATTGATATAAGACGCTCTCAAACACTGCCAACATTTAAAAAAATGGTAAAAGATCTTCAATTTCACTATAATGAGTACTATTCTCCTTTCTCTGTCATATATTTGTTATTTATTAATCTATTATACATGTATTTTTATTTTACTATGTGTAAGTAATATTATTTATGATATTTGGTACACTGATAGCCCTAATTGCCTCTTGTTCAGTCCATCCAAAGGTTGTCTGTAAGGGATTGCCTAGTGCGATAAGACCGCCCATCATACACTTGTTTTTGTAAATCGTTTTTCCTGTATGTTTTTGTGGTGTAAGTACAATAAAGTATATAATAAACTAGCTGACCCCCACGGCTTCGCTCCCGTCAACTGGCTATCTATCTACCTACCACAACCAACCTACTCTACCTGCCTACCCTGCCTACCCTTAAAAAAACAAACCCTTCAGCTTTATATTATAAGTATAGATGTTGATAAAACTCCTTCGCAAATGAATAAAATTAATTACCATAAAAAAAAGTTATAGTGAGTGAATCTTAAAACATAGAAATATGCTGTCGCGGACTTATTTTTAGAACTTTTAAAGAGGAATAATTCCATCAAACATGATATTTGCGTAACACGCAACGGAAGCTCTCAAATAGCAATCATTTTGCCCGTTGATGCAACATTTTTCATTTATGCTCCGCTCCTATTGGTCGTAGCTTGATGTTATATAGCCTACAACCTTCCTCGATAAATGGACTATCCAACACAAAAATATTTTTTCAATTCTAACCAGTAGTTCCTGAGATTAGTGCGTTCAAACAAATAAACAAACTCTTCAGCTTTAAAATATTAAGTATAGATAAATAACATCACGACAGTATTCCCCGAAGGGTAAGGCAGACGCATCCACATTTCGCACAGTTATGTTTTAGTGCAATGCAATAAAGGACGAGCCTATATTGCCATCAACCGGTCACAAGTCTAGACTCCGGGCTGCTGTTGATAAATTCCAGATGGAAAAACCCAATATCACTATGCCCAATCCGGGAACCGGACCCAGGACTTCATGCTCCGCAGTAGCGCTTACGACCACTACACCAACGAGGCAGTCGAAATTGTTAAATTAAATTAATAAATAGGTACACGTGACCCATTAACGTGCTATTTTTCCTTACTTCAAATAAAGTATGTTGATATGGACCCCATTATTTAAATGTTGTTTTAACAATGTTGAGTCATCTCTTAACAAAAACATATTTTTTGGCAACCTTGAGAATAACTGCCAAAATGTTATTTTAGTTGCGAAATTACAATAGGTATTCATTTATTAACAGTTGTCTTTTATTAAAATTACAGTACTATTCTTTGTATTTAAATTACTTTTAACAATACTACTTACTAACAATTGGGTCGAGGTCGAGCTACCATTGATAAACAAATATTTAAATTAATTAAATACTAACTTCTTTACCACCACGACTCCATTATCATCATCTTCCTGCCCTTGTCCCATGTTACTTGGGGTCGGCGCAACACGTTTTCCTCTTCCATACCGTCCTATCCCCCGTCACGCCATCACTGACTCCCTTTTCTTTCATATCACTTTTCACACAGTCCATCCATCTTTTCTTTGTCCGTCCTCTCCCTCTCCACCCATCCACATTCATATTCATAACTCTTTTAGTAACGCGTTGCATCCCTCCTCATGAAAATATGAACACATCTTGTAACGTGAGAAAGAATGGAAACCTTTTTAGTAAAATTTCTTCAAAATAAAAAGTATAAAAATTATAAAAGCGTTTTAGCTTACCGTGCAGTCATCCAAACCAACGTGTACTTATGCAAAAATTTATAATAATCGGTTGAGGATAACTTCTTTAAAATTCAGTTGTAAGATTTGACCCCTTTAGGCTTTAGGATTTGGCAATTTGTATGGCTTTGGGTCAACAAGATGCTTACACTGTGAAAATTGGGAGAATGTAGCTCCAATCTTTTGGGTTTAAAACCTATATGACAGACGACAGACAGACAGCCGGAGACGCTATCACTGACTCCTTTTTCTTTCATATCACTCCTCACACAGTCTCTCTCAGTCTCTCTCTCAGTATCTTTTCTTTTGGCCTTCTTCTCCCTCTCCATCCATCCACATTTATATTCATAAATCTTTTAGTAACATGCGTTTCATCCCTCCTCATCAACCATACCAGGACAAACGGTTCCCTTTCAACTTCCTTTAAAGCTTCCTTTATTATACTCATGTCTTATCACCACGACTGCATGTTTATCAAATCAACAACGACCAAATAATAAAAATTTTCACCATAACCATATTTCGCGAGTCGGAATCCAACCCAGAACCCAATATCATATAGAACCATGAACATTTCGGATATCCCATATGAAGGCATTAGGCATATCATAAAATTCTATGTAGTAATTTGTATAATTTCGCCGCGTACGTTCGGGGGTAGGCAGGGGTTTGGCACATTAATTCGCGTGTTATTTGCACGGGATTGCGTTATTTATATGGTAATTGATTGTAATCGGTTTATTTTCGTACTAATACGGGGTTTTCATTCGGAAAATGTTTATTTGGAAGCTTTTTCGTTATTTTGTTATTTACATACATAGGTAATGGTATGTAGATAATATTGAGTGTATATAGTTTTGCCGAGTGGTTTTATTTGGGTAAATATTGTATCCTACTCCCCTCTGTCCAGTTTTTGTATATTAAGGCGTATATATTCCACAATGTTAACGCAGTACTGACCGTGCGCCCGCTCGGAACCGGAATATCAATATTGAACCTCCTTTTGGACAGTTTTGTTTGCTAAATATTCTTATATTTTCAAATGAAGTTATGAAGAAATTCTAGCCATCAAATTTTCTGTGTACTAATCAATATTTTAATACATTTAAGACGTTTTGGAGGAGTATCCAAAAGTAGCGAAATCGTGTTGTTAATTATTTTTTTAAAGCAAAGCTATTAGTTATACGAAAAATACCATGATTCACAAATAATTTACATGAAACAATAATATATTTTTTTATTCAAATCTTTTAACCAAGCCTAAGCCTTTTTTCTTTTTTTTTCTTTTTTCTAAGGAGTATGCTTTAGAAAGTTAACGTTTTACGGCAAGAAAGCGGTTGTAGGCCCTTAAATAAAAAAAATGTTGTTAATGTTGTTTCATTTTTCTATTCGATGTCAGCGGTGGTGGTCTCAGTCTATAATACATTAGTATATGATGGTGGGTAAAAGATTCATCACGTGATATTTCGATATAATTTGACTTTCCCATACATTTTTGAAATTTTTCCAATCGCTATCGCTACGCTTTCGATGGTAGAATGTCACTTGTCTGTCTAGGGCCTCAGGTCAAACCTTCAAAAGCGAGCAAAACAGCTAGTTAATTAGGAGTTCAGGTAATTTTTTTTTTTAACCCTGGTTTTTTCGTATTCTTCACAGCAAACCCTTTGTTTTGATACCCATATCATGGCACTGAACAAAAAATAACTAGTCCGCCATCTTGGGCCGTCCGCCATATTGGATTTAGAATGACGTCAATTAAGTAACCATGCATTGCCACCCAAACTAAAACGTGTATGCACAATTTCTGAGGACAACTGTTTTAAAATTCAGTTGCAAGATTTGACCCGAACACATTTACATACATACATACAAACAAACATATACATTGCAAGTTAAATAAAAGCTTGTAATAAAGCTGTAGAAGATGTGGCGCTAATAGAATCAGCCAAAGCATAGATAATGCTAAACAGAGAAAATTATACTCGTCATCAATACACATATTAACGTAAGCATCAGTATAACCTTGAGTATCTCGATGTATCATTAAAACACTCATGTGATACCCCGGCGCCGTCTATATTTGGTACCTACTTTACTCTTTTACGAGCCGAGACGACGCGTTTTTTATATAACTATAATTTATGCCCATTCGAGTTTTCCTTCAAGTTTTTTGGACATCTATTTTTGATTAATTGGCAGTTATCTATTTTAGTAGTTAAAATAAAACGTCGAGTAAAAAATATGCATTATAATTTTATGATATTTTGATTGTGGGTAAACCTGTTTTGTAAATCATACGAGATATAATAGGATAAAGTTTTTGTATACAAGTTATAGAGCTGATTTAAATAAAATACTAAATGAATACAAGGTACCTAACCTACCTAGTTACTTTTTTACTTTATTTTATACAAAAAACCTAATAAAGAAACACATTAATTGGAGACATAATACTAAATTTAAAGGAGCGTCCTCACTTAGAGCATTCACTTGTAATGAGCATTCGACGTCGAATATTCGAGTGGTGTGGACGTTGAGCCGAGCGTTACAAAGCTTATACGCAAGCGCGAACTTCGGCCGGTGCGGACGACGCAACGATCGGCTCGCATTCGAATGTTCACGCAAATAAAACACTCGAAAGCGAGTATTTAGATGATGAAATGAATGAGTATTGTATGTAGGAATATTACTGGCCACTTGTAAAGCAAGGAACAGTTTCTTGATTTTAAGTGTTTGTGACCTTCGAGGTCACAAACACTTAAAAAAAAACAAAGTTGCTGCAGCCACAACCACTCTATCCGACATTTTGAAATGAATGACATTTAACGAGATCGTATTCGAATGCTCCAGGCTCGCAAGGGAATGTTGGACTCGAACGTTCATAGTTTTGCTCGAACGCGAATGCTGGGCTCGCTGGATATCATTTGTTGCTCGCCTACGATTGCTTGTTTACAAATGCTCACGAACGAATGCTCCCAGTGAGGACACTCCTTTACATTAACATTAGAAGCGGGATATTTACCATGTTTACACCATGTTTACAGTTTAATATCCCGCTTCTAATGTTAATGTTAGTGCTAGTGACCATGACAGTTTAAAAACTTATATAATACTAAATTACTGTATCAATAACAACCACAAGAAAAACATGAATCACTTACCTACTATACAAATGACTCATAATAAAGGTCAGAACCATTTTCAGGCTATTATTAAATTAAATATCACAGTGTCTGTCAATCAGCTATCATGTGGCTGACATTGATATGCCCAGCCCTGAGGGAGTAACTCACAAATAAGCGTAGGTATATACTGAGTTAGTAAGATTGAAGGAATGATACTTAGAGCTCTGCTTACGCCCTCTGGGGAAGAAACAGATACCTTGACGAGTTGAACATGGAAATGTAATGCTGAGTGTTGCCTCCCGGGAGGTACGAATTACCAGTATATAGAAATGAATTAATTGAGACTATATATGTGTCTTGTTTGGATTTTCTAAGCGGAAACATTTCTGTTTGTTTACTAAAGCATCCTAATAACAATGTCATTACATGATACAATGCTTTTAATTGTAGACTAGTTGACAAGAAATGCAGTAGCTTTTTTATCAGCAATTGGGTTCAAGATTAAATGGGGGCTAATAAGTACAATGATTCCAATTTTTACACTGTGTGACTTTATAATTTTTAGCAAAACATTCAACAAAAACGCCCAAAAAGATAACACGAGATCATAACTCAATTGCGTTTTAAAAAAACAATTTGGGTGTTCCAGCTAATGCCGGGTGTAATTAAAAGCTTGGTTGTGACCAAACCGCCAGATTTCCCCCGGGCCAGGCCACGCCAAATTCTAACGCAAATGCATTATTTAATAAACGCACATAAATCTTGGGAATATTTTAACTGGGGGCTCTTTTTATGGTGTTTTCACTCAGTTCGGGAAGTTATTCCCCATAGCTCTTCATGTTTTATGCTCCTCCAACGCTTAGATCGAGTGCTGATGCTGCTTTTATGGTGAAAAACTTGGGAGAGGTATGGAAATTAATAATTTTACAGCTTTTTAATGTTGGAAACCGACAAACTTATTACTTAAACGAGGACGATATTAATGGGAGTTGAAATGAGAAAATGACTAAAAGTGGACGTCCTTCGTGGTCTGCTGAATATGAACGTCCTGGGGGAGATCTAAAACTAGATGAAGGGGATACTGTCGTAAATCTAAATACAACGTACAGTCAGGTGTTGCCAATAAAATTAAACTATACGGGAGCACGAGGTCTCATTGCTAAGAAAGAAAATTTGGTTCAAATAAATCTCACTAGATGGCGCGATATGCACCTCCATCTGTTATTGAATGTGTGTAAAATTAACATTTTCTGGTATTGAACACAAAAATTGTATGTTCTTGTTTAATCAACTGTCCTAAGTACAAAATTATGGAATATTGGGCTCTTAATTCACATTTCAAAGATTATTAGACGGATCATTTAAAATTGATGCCAATAGATGGCGCATTTTAAAATTTCTGAGGCATTCCACTCGATTCTTAAAGTTTGCATTTTAACACATTTTGGAGCAAAAAAAACTGTAAAAACGTGCAAATAAATATTAGAAAACAAACCTTCACTGTATTTAAAGAAAAAAATGTTCACGAACCTAGTAAACCCTTTTACTTGCAAGTCGCTGCTAACACCATCTATCTATCACCGAACAGAACCGAAGGCGTTCGATGTACAAAAAATTGCCAGATTAAGCAGACGAAAAACGCTAGTTACGTCGGCACGGTTTCTTTGTATGGGATGAGGTATCTGTATGCTAGTATTATATTATCTGTGACGGGAGTAAACCAGTATTGTCCACATGATACTCCTCGGATGGAAATTGTAAATCATGTGGTACCAACAGTCGAAACCACAAATAAGAACTAACAATTGGGTGTCAAATAATTGAATATGGATGGCACATCGTTTGAATGACAAACACTAACCCCGAAATGTTACAAAATCATACACTTTCGCAAAATAAGACATGTTCCAAATCAGACATCGTTTGTTTGTTTCCTAAATTGTCACTTGCTTATACAACAGTTAGTTCATTATAATCATTACGATTGTTTGGTAATCAGTCAGTTAATAGTAATCCATTGTTGGCCTTACGGCGGCGTCTGCATATTATATTAATTATTATCTGTAAGTTATTCCAGCGGCCGCCATTACTGCTGCGTTCGTATGCGTTGCGTGCGCGCGCGTCATTGTGAGTGGAATATTGAGTTGGGCTGGGAGTCGGATCCTATTATTTGGACTTACTAAATTTAGCAATAATTGCAGTAAATAATGCTGAACTGCAAAATAATGGTTGACAGTCTTTCAGCTGAAATGATGATGATAATGTTTGATACAGAATATACCTAAACTTTAGTATTGTAATATCGATTGTTTCGGTTCCCTGATTCAAGCTAATCCTAGTTCTAAGTTTATAAAGTTTTGAATCCATTTGGCTGCTGGACGTCCAAAGCTTTTTAGCCCATAATCCTTAGTAATGAAGATGCTACTACACCGTATCTATTTAAAACATAGATTGGTAGATTTTCATTCTGATGCAAACGATCTAAGTATCTTTGATAGTATCCATTTGTTTAATTTTTTTTATAATAATTTAGTATATTTTTTTGTCATTAACGTGTCTTCAGAAATGGATTTATTAACATAAATCATATCTTACCTCAATACTCAATATTATTTTCAGCTATAGCTTCGTCATCCAAACATTATTTCAATCCCAGCTCCCGCAGTAGCTGCTCTGCGGGCATTCGCGAGCGGGCTGCGTATGCGCTCATATAAACAATGGCGGACATCGGCACGCAGCGCACGTCGTCGTCGCTTCACCTGATCGGTTCATGCAATAACATCGGCTGTTGCTAACGACGGTGTTTGTCTCTGTTTCAATATGGGTTTAGGTCGGGTTTTGGGTTGCGTACGGTATCTGAGGATTCTATTTTTCAAGGTAATAAATAAGATGATGGGAACTTTTTTAATGCAAAAAATTGTGTCACCTGGCAAGGCAAGACCCTTTTCAGAGAGATTGTGAGAATATAAAGAAGTGTGACGAGTGTAGGACATTTTTCAAGCCAAGACAGAACAGTTCCGGTTATGAAAGAAACCTTCTAACTACTGTGAGCTGGACATAAGAAGACAGGCAATATACCCTTAGCAACATGTCTTTAAAGGTTATTTGAAAGGTCACATGTAACATAAACAGCATTGGAAAAGGTCTGATCACGAAGGAGACTTAGGCTATTGCCGAATTGTTAAGGCAACATTCAAATGAGACCCGAGATTTCGGAGCATTATCATTTTATGCACTACCAAGTTGCACTTACTTCATTACTTATTCGCCCCACGTTATTCTAAGTAAGCGACGCGTATTACAAATATATGCACTCTAAACAATCCTAATATAGAATTAAGCGACTAAGCTATAGCACAATCATAAGCACAGCGCTTGAATATAGCCAGCCTATCAGCATACAATACGGATAATGTGAGCACATATATAGCTGACAGGGTTGCCACTCAGTATATTTATGAAAAGCTTTAATAAAAGTAAAAAAAAAGTTTAAAAATACAGTGATATCCATAACATAAATACTAGGAACAAACACAAATTTGTAGTACCTTCAACAAGGCTCAAGAATAATCACCAATCGTTCTCATGTGCTGTAAGTTGTGTAACCAATTCTCTGTTTTGCTTGGTAAATATTCAGTAAATCAAAATCAGATTATACCCGAGCCTGACTGGAATATGACTTTAAAGAGTTTTATTTCTGTTATAGAATATGTGAAAGAGGCCAATTCAAGAATATGTCTTTAATTTTTAGAGATATCGTTCACCGATGTCAGCGATGTCCATCCAAGATAAACTTAGAAAGTGCTATCAATTGTAAAAGGTACATTGATACCTGCTCAGATTTGAACTCACGACCTTAAGAGAGTAATGCGAGGTTTAGCCACTGGGCCACCAAGATTATTACATCGAATAATTATTCCATCTATACTAATAATATTATAAAGCTGAAGAGTTTGTTTGAACGCGCTAATCTCAGGAACATTGAAAAATTATTTTTGTATTGGATAGTCCATTTATCGAGGAAGGTTATAGGCTATATAATATCACGCTACGACCAATAGGAGCCGAGCATAAATGAAAAATGTTGACAGAAAAAAATATTCCTTTTTGACAGCTTCCGTTGCGTGCGCTGCGTAAGCGGTTATCTTAGATAAAGTACCTATAGATTAAGCCTTAAAATGACCTTGATTGATAGAGCGAGATGGCTAATTGGCAGCTCCATGTAAATAATAAGGACGAAAGATTATTTTTTGTCTTTGTCACCGTGGCCGGTTTCTGTTGTTTGTCAAACTCTAATACAATGGCAGGTTTGACAAACAAACTCGATTTTGTTTGATTTTCTATGATTTCGTGGTATTATGTGTTAATTGAGACAAGGAATTTGGGTTATTTATAGATAATAAGTGTCAGTGCGATGGTGGGTTTTAGTGTTCTTGTTCTTGTTGTAACACCAGAACTAACTATTGCTGTCTCATGTGCGGCCACGCCAGTGCTTTATCTATATGTACTTTATCTAAGGCGGTTATACTCGTAGTTACGCAACATTCATGTATGTAGGGTAGGTAGGTTAGGCAGACAGTTGACGGGAGTGAAGCCGCGTGGGACAGCTAGTGTAAAATAATAAAGGACGATATTATACTAAGTTTGTTTTCACCCCAGCCTGACTGACCAGCCCTACGCCTCAGTCACACTTTCACGTACACATTAGCATGCTGATCCCGCTGAGCGGCGCACGCGCACAGCAATAAGTCCTAGCCGTGCATGGACGCCATAAAATCTGAAAGTGGAGCTGAAAGTTAGAGAGAAAGGTGATGTTTTATGAGATTTTTGTTTTATTCTGTACTTGAGATTAAGCTTTCTACTATAGTCACTTTGTCTCAAAGAATGATTTCTCCGTTTTCTTCTGAAATTTTATTAAAAGATGAATAGTCATTTAGGTTCAAGATATCATCGTTATAAGTATCGAACGATTTCAATAATTTGGAGAGGTTCTTAAAAATTTTACTGCTGACCGTCCATCTTGCATAACCGGCGTGTACGATAATTTTGATGATAAAAAGGGCCGCTCATTTTAAAATATATGGTGCAACTGCGAAGTAAGTACTTAAGGATGCCCTAGTTGGTCATCTATCAGTCATTATCTAGCCCTGTATGTACAAAAAACAAAAAAGTAAAAATAAAAACATATATTTGAGAGTCATGAGCGTCGGAAGTTCCATTTTTCAACACTAATTTCAACGCATCTTTGGGGGAAATAAATACAATAAGAAGACAGAAAATTGCAAAACAGTCACCATACCGGGATTGATTAGTAGTTCAAAAATGCAAATAATTTTATTTTGAACAGATACATTTAGTAGTTTTTTCATGATATCCATATTTCCAAAGGTCTGTTTTCAATTTTACGCGCGCTCGTTTAGCTATAAATCATCATCCATTTAGCTAAAAAATATATTTTAATTTTGACTGCTCTTCAGAGCGCCTATCCCTTTCGCAGGTGTTGTCGGATGAGATAGCTTGCATTATAACCCCGCCCACAAAATAGTTCGTGCCGCCGCTAGGGCACCCTTATGAGTAAGACGTAACATTGAATTCATGTTGTATAAAGGGTCCAAAAACAAAACCAAAACTAGGTAGTTATACTTACAGAAACTGATGAATTATATGGGATATAAAGTTACCCTTACGTTTAAGAAGTGTCTTAGTTTCTTATTTATTGCTAGAAAGTGGAAGCTCCAGCTACCGGTTTTACGATCACGTAATGTTCATCTATTTCAACGAATGTTTTCGAAATTCCATGCAAATTAGGAAATAAAAGACAAATAAAGATTCTACTCATTATTACTTGATCAACATAAAAAATCTGTCTCACCAATTTAGTATTATTATTCAATTATATAACAATAACATCGATTATCTCATCTGGACATGACAAGCAAGTTCTGAGAATTCTGTGCACGATTCTCGGAGCGATCTTATCAGGTGACGTCAGGGTCCCCGAGTGTGCCCGATCGTGACCGAGGATCGCCGAGTGCAGCCGAATGTGGACGGACAAAGGATTGGACAATTAAAATCTGAATTTACTGGACAGAAGGACCACTTTCCCAAAATAGTAAAAGAAGTTAACGAGACAAATATCTCTTTGTGGTCTCTCTAGATTACTATCTGCGAAAGAGATAGAGCTGGTCTTATTCGGATAAAAATCGCACAAAGGCAGCATAGCTCGGACGAAGGCTTATACTAAGTACCGAGTTGAATATGGCTGCCAATCATTGGTCATAATAAGTGAAATTGAAAAAATATATGCTTAGAGAATCATGGCACAAAAACGAGAAGCAGAGTTGGAGTAAAGCTACCGATGGCAATGATGATAAGATTTTTTTAAATAAGGGCTTAAACTAGACCTTCTGTAGTTTGTTTATATATTCTGTGATATCGGTGCGCCCGCGCCTCGGATCGAGCACGCCCACTATACTGGTTTTCTAATTACCACAAGTTTGGCTCCATTGATCATAGATATACATTTAAATCGATGCCGGAAGGCTTTAGAAGCAATGATCAATAATCACGTGCATCTTTGCAATAATAATATAATTCAGTATAATCACTTTTTTTAAGCCCTTTTTCTTCTGATGTTTTGTTTTTATCCGAGAACCGGAACGGCGATATCACGGCAGTTCCAAGCAAGATGGCTGAACAGTTTAGTGCTTACATGCAGAATTGGTCCACATTATTTAAAAATATAGAAGATTGTAAAGGAGAAAAGGGGACTGCAGTGGAATAGAAGAGGCTGAATAAAATTGTAGCATTGCAGAGGAGATTTTTCATCTATGATAATCAGATTGAAGTCTTCGTGAAAATGATTAAGTTTCAAAATAATGCTGATATTTTATAAAGTTAATTAACCTTCTAGAAACTATTCTCTCAATATATCGGAAACGCACACACATTACCACTTATAAATTTGTTTTGTGTGTATCGGATCGTGCGCGAGCGCAGTAAATAATCGAAAGGTCGTAGGTTCGACTCCGAGCAGTGAAAGCAGCTGTTACGAACCTACAATTTGAACAACACTGTTGTTGTTATGTTATTATATTAATCAAGTTGCGATTGTACCTATAGAGTTGATTTTATCGTATAGTTTTTGTTCGATGGACATAGACGATTCAGCATCCATCCTGTGTGGTCTCTCATCAGGAGATAAGTCATGTATAAAGTTCCCTTCGGCGATAAAAGCAATTAAGAGATTAGATCAGACGTTCGATGAGTAGCTAGACTGATATATGGATTTTGTTAATCTTAAACAAAATATATTGAGAGATCTGAAAATGTTATTTTGTAGACAAAGCTTAAAATGTCTTCTTTTTGTGTTGATTGTCTGACTATTAAAGTTTGGTCCGACCAGTACGGGTTCGTTCAGATCCTGGAAGGTGCAGGTGGTTCGAAACTTATGCACAAATAATATGTATGTTTTTGTTATTCTTATTTAAGTATTATTTACAAGCACGAATCAATCAGCTATGCAGTCTACTGCTGGTCTTACTTCCCTATCTATATCAACATTATGTTAAATATATATGTTGTACAAAGACAACCACCTGTTATATGCGGGTATCATTATCATTCTGTCCACGACGCGCGAGAAAGAGCTTGTATAAGTAATGTTTTAAGTGATAAACTTGGAACTTATACCGATGAAGCAAGTTTAAACCAATCGGTCCACTTTATACGAAACTACTTTAAGCTTTGTTCTTATACAATTTACTTTCTTCCTCAACTTACTCAAATTCAAGTACGTACGATAGAAGGATTCTTGTAATAATTATCTATGCCTATATCTTTAGATCTTTATCAAGACTCATAATTTTCAATACCTGATAGAGACTTATCTCTCTCTCTCTCTTTTATCATCGAGTATCTAAATATAGGTACTTTTATTGTTACCATTGCTAAAATAAAAACTATCTGTGTTTGATGTCTGAATCCACCACAGAAATCACGCTAACGCAGCTTTCTTCATCTGCAGCTGCATTTAAACCTCATTTAATCTTCCAAATAGAAATATTTTCTCTAATATAAACAAAAATATCAAAAGCTCAGCTTCTGTGGTTACTTCTCTAAATGCTCGCCACAGGTTACAAATTACCTCTCCGTTCATATCTCCATTAACGTCCCCTGCGCGTGCGCATCATAGATGCTAATTGAAGCATTACTACCACAAACAAACGGACTAATGCATTTTGGTCGTCTTTCAATAGTTATGACGGATTTGGATACTCGTGTTCGCCTATCTGCATATAAATATATATATAGCTATATGTGTTTCCATCATGGTGTGGTATTGGTGAAGTAAAAGCTTGTATGGTTGTTTTGGTTACGGTTATGGTAAAAGCTATTTCATGCTGATTTGGAAGACTTGATAAATATTTGTATCTGCTTTTGGATGTCGAGTGAAATTGACTATGAAGTTATTGAGCTGCATTGTTTTGTGAGACATGTTTTCTCCATAGCGTAGGTGTTTAAAAGAAAGTTTAATAAATACTGCTTGTATTAATATTTATCGGCTTCTTGATATTCTGGTTTCCTCAAAGGTTGTTAACTACTTACTTAACTTAAAGCTGACAGTCAATGTCAACACAAGTATATTAAGATTTTAATAATCCTCTATGAAAAAAGAAAAATCATTTACACACATGTATTATTGCAATAAGCTTGGCAGATCGCAGAATGTTGTTTTTGGCCAAAAGTACGCTGCTACCAGTATTCTTGGCATAATATCAGACTCAACATTTTTGACAACCCGTCTTTTCTGAGACTCATTTTAAGAAGAACCAGTATAGACAAAGAAAAATACAGCGGTATTCTCGAAAACCGTTTTATCGAGACCTCTTCAGTTGTTTAAATTAACATCCCTAGAGGAACCGGTCCGGCGGCCGGCCGGTTGTACACTTATACTAAAAATAATAACGTTCCTATTAAATATGCTAACTGTCTTGTTTGTGTCCGTGACGTAGTCCGCCATCTTTATGTAATATCTTCACATTTCTTGATGACTGTCCTGTGTGAGCGATCTGAGATGTGAAGCGATGCGATGCGGCAAATGAGCTGAGGAACGTGTCAATAGGAAATGAAATTTGAATGAATAGAAGTTGAAGATCTACATAACATGGTTAGGTTAAGTAAAATAAACTTATAGTGAAATGAAACTATTACAGATGGCCGAAGATCATTTTGAAAAAACAGAAAACCCGACTGGTAAAAATAATTAACTCAAAATAGGAAAAAAGTACTACGTATAATTCATACATTTAAAATTATGAGATGCTGTCAGAGCGGTCACAAACGAAGCTTTGGTAGGTATTTTTGTTTGTCTCCGCCTGCAGCACCTCCGTATTAAGGCGCTATATACGCCCCAATGTTAACGCAGTACTGGCCGTGCGCCCGTTCGATGCCAAAATATCAATATTGAACCTCCTTATGAACAGTTTTGTTTGCAAAATATTATTTGATTTACATATGCTATGTTAGTTATGAAGAAATTCCAGCCATCAATTTTTCTGTGTAAAAATATTTTTAAACATACAAGTCGTTTTGGAGGAGTTTCCAAAAATTGCGAAAAAATATCGTGTTGTTAATTATTTTTTTAAAGCAATACTATTAGTTACACGAAAAAAACTTGTGTTCAAAATTATATACATAACTCAATAATAAAGAGGCACGTGCCGTATAACGGTAACTTTCTAAAGCATACTCCTTAGTAACGGCTAGGTTAAAAGGTTTGAAAAAATATATTTATTGTTGATTCACTTGTTAGTATCCTTCACTTGTTCGTGATGCATCTATGGCCCTCGCTTTAAAACCGTCCTTTATTCACAAGTTGCATAATATACTATTTACACAGAAAAATTGATGGCTGGAATTTCTTCATAACTAACATAGCATATGTAAATCAAATAATATTTTGCAAACAAAATTGTTCAAAAGGAGGTTCAATATTGATATTTTCGCATCGAGCGGGCGCACGGCCAGTACTACATTAACATTGGGACGTATATAGTAATGTGGTAAAAGATAATTTATTTTGATATCAAAGTTACACTTATCTTGAATTTGCGCCAATATAGTAACATAAAAGTTTTACGATATATATATATTTGGAATGGTCTATTTAGTAGCTTTCCTTTGATACCCATATTGTTAGACAATGAAAAAAAAATTGTATTACCACTTTTTTTGGGGCGGAGTATTAAAAAAAAAATGCCATAAGACAAATTCAACGACACCTCATATGTCATAATCCGTCAAGCCGTTTGGGCTGTAGAGCTAATATAGAAATGGAAATACATATACATACATACCTAAATACATTCGCTAGAAAAACTGACCCGCCCGCAGACGGGTAAAAAGCGCGTGAGTTAGATACCCTAAAATAATTCAACCGAATTTTTGTATGTTGAAACTGAATGCACTGATGACTGAAATGGATTTTTTTGTGTTATTGAGCTATTATTAAAGCTGGCCTTACAAAACGTGGTGAATTTCACCATTTATGTTTAACGTTCCAATAGGGGGCAAGCATACAACCACCAACGGGGCATAAATTCAAACTACGTACTGATACAGAGATTATTCAGATGGAATAACCCAATAACATTTGCCCGACGAGGAAATCGCATACAGGACCTCATGTTAAGCAGAAGCGCCAGCGACCTCTAGACCGATGAATTCAACTATTATTAAAACGACGACTGTCGCCAACGACCTTGAGGGAACAAAACGCACATTCGTTTCGCACCACACGTTGTTATTTCCTTATGACTTTAAAAAAAAGCCTCAGATCAAAATGTATAATTAAATTGTCTTCGAAATGGTGACAATTTCATTAATAGGGTACGCCTGGCGGTTTTTGTGTGATTATCATTTTTTTGTCCGTGTTAGACACAACTTAACAAATTAATTACACTATGTTGTACTAATTAAACTCAGCATTTTCTTAAACCAAATTATTAAAAAAAAACATGTAACATATAGTTTTCACAAAAAATTACGACTAGCCGTTTAGACGTGATTCTCGTTTTAAAATCAGCTACTGAGGGGTATCTGCCCCTTAAAAGGCCTTCTATACAGTCGGCACAAACACCCAACTCGGCTAAAGACATCATGAGTTCATGACCTTGGCTGTGTTGTGGTAAAAAAAAGATCTCGTAGACGGTGATTGGCCAACCAAATTGAGTTGACTTTCCAACAACCTTGCGTGCGACCAAGGGCAAATTGAGGACGTTGGGTCAACGTCCCAACCGTGTGGCAACTTGTAGCGCGATCGCGTGTCGCCAGTTTGGTTCGAACGTTCATGCAAGGAGGGCGTTTAGTGCGTTATATCCGGAGACATGGCAAGCGAACGCGAGGTTTTGACAGAGTTCTTGGAACTATATCGAGATCTTCCCTGTTTATGGGATTTAGGATCGGAAGATTATAAAGACAAAACTAAGAAAATCCTAGCATGGGAATGGTTGATGGAAAAGCTGCAGCTCGTCGAGCCTGAAGCAGATATTGCTCAAACCAAAAAGAAAATTGAACATATGCGTACTGCCTATAGAAGGGAATTTAAAAAGGTAAGATCATTCATTTGAATTATGTAATTAAACAAACTATTTGCTTGTTATTTGTTGGTAGGTACCTACTTAAGCCAACGGAAAGAACGTTGTTAACAAATATTTTAAATTTTTCATCATTTTAATATAGAATATATTGGTTTTAATGAATAAATATCACATACAAACTGAAATTTTAAGCAATAGTGGTGATGACGGGATACGAAAAAGAAAATTCTATTTAGTCTGTCAGTTAAATTATCATATTTTTTGCTTTATCAAATCAATTAAAATCACTAAAATAAAGCGCATCGGGAATGGGGGCTTGTGACGTAACGCCTCAGTAAAAATTGTACCAAGCCGTGACGTCACACGAAATTTCAACGCACTGTATAGTCGTAATTTTTTATTTACGGGGCAAAAGTAAAAAAATACGTGTCCAATATTTTTAGGTATTCTAACTGACGAAAGAAAATCTATAACAAAATAGTACTTTTTAGGTTGTGCTTGTGCTTTTAACAAAATTCTTTCCGTCTTCCTCGTTATTTGTCTCAAGTTACATCTAGATGTTTATTTAGAATAGATATTTTTCTAAGATCTAAATATTGTAATAAGTATACTTATGTACTTCTCGGTTAAAACAACTGTGTTCCTGGCGCTGTCAGGTTACTCTGATGTTTAACTCTCGCTATTGAAGCACGAGGCGAAAGCGGGGTGCCGCGCGGGTAGGCGGGAGTGAGTCGCATTACAGCGAGGTGTTTGTTTTGGCCGAGTAGTATTTAATTACTATTTCATACTAATAGCATGTCTATGTACAGTCAATATCAGAGTCACTAACTGTCAAAAGAATATACTTAAACATATTTTTGCAGCTGACTGTACAAGGAAACCCAGTTTGGAATTAAATTACAGTTATGATGTTACACTTTAAAATATTTATTTTGGTAATTACAGGTTCAAGAATCAAAACGTTCCGGTGCTAATATGGTGCATATTCCCAATTTATGGTATTACAAATTACTCACTTTTTTAAATGTTAAAACTGAGCAATGCACAAGCGGAGTGGACACGCTTGAAGTTGAAAGTGATGAAGTAAGTGAGCCTTTTTAACCGACTGCCGAAGGAGGGTAATGTGTTTATTATTAAGTCATGATTAGTGTACTGCCGTTTTTATTCTAATCCTCAAAATATTCCCGTATGTCTGTCATTGTATCTTTAAATTACACTATAACAGAAATATTGAAATATTCCGTTAAATATTTCTGATGCGATTCCCATCACTTGTATTTCTCTGGTTAGTTCTTTGCAGCGATACGAGTTTAAGTGTACTGGCAAAAGATCTTAATGAAACATTTTGTACATCTTCGCACTCCAATATCTTTTATTTTTTAGATTGTAGCACTGTATGTATGTTTGTATTTACGTATGTTCCTCCGTAGCGCCTAAACTATTCATCCGATTTTGATGAACAAGGTGTCAATCAATTCGTTATTATGGCCCGGGTAACATAGGCTAAAAAAAATCCATAGTCTGGTAACAGCTTTAATTAAACTTTTTGCTAGTTTCTCAGAAATTGTACAATGCACAACTAGCTAAAACAACAGCAGCGACTTTTTCATCTCTTAAATTAATTAATAGCCAGAAAATACCAAAAAGAGAAGCGAGGGTACCAACAGCATTTTTGGTATCACTTCAGGCTCGAGACAACCTATGGTTAAATATCCTTTTTTCTTTAGAAATATTTTAATCGGGGTATGGTTTCATTATGTGTGTTTTAAAATTCTTCCATCCGACAAACATCCATTTGATCTATATTAATTGCATTGACTATAGTGAATACAAGAATATTGAAAGTGCCCTTTTAGTAATAAAATAACAGCCCACTATTAGTATCGTAACGTGTTTGCCGTTCATTGCAGATATACAATTATTGAAATAATTTTTCTTCAAGAAATTTTGCATCTGCTCTGCTCCATACGTTTTCCGTCGAAGGCCTCTGTAATAGAGAATTTCTTTCTAGGCATCTCAAAATAAGCAGCTGTCAATAGTTGAAGAGAATCCTCTCACTGGTGACAGCATCATGGATCGAAAGAAACAAAGATTAATAGATACCGCACAAGAACTATTAGAACAACAGAGCAAACCTCCAAACTCATTTGTAGTTTATGTGGGGGAGCAATTAGAAGTTATTGATACGTTCCAACGACAAGTAGCAGAGAAGCTTATTGCCGAGGTTCTATTTTTAGGTAAAACAGGGAATCTTAACTACGATTCCAAAATAGTGACACCCTCAAGGCCAAATTTTCAGACTCCTTCATCATCTTCATCACACAGAGACATTCAATCACCTTCATTCCTATACAATCAACTTGTTTCCTCACCACAATCCATTTTACCAACTACCACACCTCAAATCATCCCATCATCATCACCGTCTCAAACTACATCCCGGTCAAAATAAGTGTGCACATCGACTGTCATTAACCCCACTCCCGCATACCCGCGCGGCGCCCCGCCTGTGCCTCTTGCGCCAATAGCGAGAGTCGAACGGCAGAGCGGCGTGATAGCGCCAAGTGCACAATTATTTTCATAGAGTAGTATTCAACCTTGCCAATAACTTCATTTCATTCAATCACATTTACAATACAGCCCAATCGCTTCCCCACCACAATTCAGCACACAATCGACTGCACCTCAGACTTGGATCACACAGCCATCTTATTGCTCAGCCCCAAACCTCCATCATCACCTCACATTCTCCAGCCAATTCTCTCATCTCATCTCGTCTATCCATTATCCATCCGTCATTTCGTCCAACTCAGATCTATTCTAACACAAGTTCACCTCAGATCGTTCAAGGTTCTATTCCATCTCCTAAAGACTATAATAATGCTAAGTAATACAGTAAAGAGTTTTGAATAGTAAAATAATATAAACTTTTCTTTTATTTTTTTAGTTCAAAGAATTAATCAAACATCTTTGTACCTACACCAATGTTAATAAATATGTTGAACTAACTTTGATTGTTTTCTTTGAAACCTTATAGATGTCCCAACATGATTGTTTCTGGAATATTTTTTGTGAGTAATTGGAATGAAGTTAATGAACTAAATCGGACATCGTTGTAATGTCATTATATGGCTAAATATCTTGGACCCACTTGCACGTTTATTCAGGTTACATAAATAAATGAAGACCGAGACGTGGTCGCTCACAATGGGCCTTATCAGAAAGCTTAAGTAACCCAAAGGACAATGGAGAGGGCTATGCTCGGAGTTTCCTTGCGTGATCGCATCAGAAATGAGGATATCCGCAGGAGAACAAAGCAAAAACAGAAGCAAGCGCTGGATTGGAATCCCCAAGGCAAAAGAAAGCGTGGCCGTCCCCGTCAAACCTGGCGTCGCACCGTTTTGACCAGCACCGGTATGACGTGGAGCGAGGTGAAGCGTGAAGCTCAGGATCGATCACGATGGAGAACTACTTGACTATTGCTCGCAGAACGGATGGCCGATCGGGTCGAAAAGTTCTGGAATGGCGGCCGCGAACCGGATGCGATGAAAGGGCTCCCACTAGGTGGACCGATGATCTGGTTAAGGTTGCGGGAAAGCGCTGGATGCGAGACGCACGGGATCGGTCAATGTGGCGACGCCTGGGGGTGGCTTATGTCCAGCAGTGGACGTCTTTTGGCTGAAATGATGATGATGATGATGATGAAATAAATGAAGAGTTTGTAAACTCGGAGTAAAGATTTGAACTCAGGATACGCGGTGCACTATTGAAAAGTAAGGTTTACTAACACGGTATTTAACTTGACACTTGTCAAAACCGGAAAAAAAGCGCCGACTAAAAATAATCGCCGCCGTAATGTCCGACTAAAAATAAATGAATGAACTACCTATGAACGGAATTTTTATGCGTGTCCCTTTTATACTACACTAGCTGACCCTGCCTTCCCTGCCTACCCTGCGTACCCTGCCTACCCTGCCTACCCTCCCTACCCTACCTACCCTACCTACCCTACCCTACCCACCTACCTAATAATTTTTAGGGTTCCGTACCCAAAGGGTAAAAACGGGACCCTATTACTAAGACTCCGCGATCCGTCTGTCTGTCTGTCTGTCCGTCTGTCACCAGGCTGTATCTCATGAACCGTGACATCTAGACAGTTGACATTTTCACAGATGATATATTTCTGTTGCCGGCTTAACAACAAATACTAAAAACAGAATAAAATAAATATTTAAGTGGGGCTCCCATACAACAAACGTGTTTTTTTGCGATAATGGTACGGAACACTTCGTGCGCGAGTCCGACTCGCACTTGGCCGGTTTATTTATGTATAGCTTTCACAGCGCACGCCAAAGAATGTATTTTACAGGCAACATTTTGCTACGTTGGGTTACATTATTGCAATTTTCATAAGGATCTCTAACTCATGAATAATGTAGCTTTTTACTGGTGAAAGAATTTTCAAAATCGGTTTAGTAGATCCAGAGATTACCCCCTACAACGTCACAAACTTTACCTCTTTATAATATTAGTATCTTGTATTTGAATTTTTAACACGACATTTCAATTTTAATCGTATTGTATTTGCTTCATTCGTTTACTGCTGCCAATAGGAGGCCGCACTGCGATTTATATTCTTGCGAAATTTTCCGCGCTGTATTTTTATCGCAAATGCGTGCTGCTTTAATAAATGCAATCAAAACAAATGAAATTAACTGTGGAAAGTAAATATTATTTGCTAGAGATACTCGTATTTTTTCCATAATCATATTAACTTTTTTATTGATAAAATACTAAATAGTAGATTACTTTGTTTGATTAATTGCGTATGTATATGACTACAAGCGTTTATATCCTATTTATTAATTGACTGTCGAGCCGTGTATCTGTCATGTTGTGTGTTTGTCGAGCTACGTGATGCAAATCCGACTAGATGCGTTTCTGTCAACATGCGTTTTCTGGCGAAATGCTTATTTTGTGGGAGTTGCGGAAGGATCGTACGTTCCCGGGACATCCGGCGTAGGGGTGGGTATTTAGTCAGTACGAGTCTGACAGACCCCTGCACCTTTTCCAGGGTGGAGGACATCCAATAAGGATTTTCCAGCCGGGAACAAAAAAAGAAAGGAACGCGCAAGTAGCCCTTAATGTAGCTGCTCTATCAGACGCTCCTCCGCACTCAATGCTTTTCGCACAAAAGTATCTTTTGTTTTGTTGTGTCGCACCATTTCTAATAGTTCTTTAAAAGCATATTGGTCTATTCTGAGATAATTACGAAAATCGTCTGGATTTAGTTCGTTTATAAGATTTGTGTGACTCAGTCTTTTCTTTTCTTTCAACCACAGTTAACCTGATTTTTTTTGTTTTTTTCTTCTCTTGCACAAAGAAGAACTATATATAGTTACTCCAATTTTGAGACATTTTGAAAGCCTGTGAGACACTATCTCTTGATGACTGCCCGCTATAACAAAAAAAGACAAAACGTTTATTTTGTACCACACACTTGTGCCGCACTCAACCAAAGACCCTTGTTTTGCTCACCTATCTACATTAAACAATCATATAAAGATACATACAAGAGTGAAGCCTTACTTATGTCCTACTTGTGGGAAGAGGTTTGATTCCAGCACTAATTTGAACCAGCATATGAAGAGGCATTTAGGATTGAAGGCGTGTAAATTGTGTCCCAGGAAGTTTGTTAGTAAAGGTGAGTCAAAATTTATGTTCTAAAAAAAGTTAATTCGAAAAATCAAAAAGCCCGATTGCTTAAGAAGCGTACTAAAAAGATGTAAACAAGAAGAAAATCATGCTGTGCAGTCGGAGGATACATATTCGCGAGCTGACTGACCAAAACCAGATGTATACTCCGACTGCACAGCTGTAGCCGGGTTTCTTGATTCTAGTTTTTTTTTATTTATAGAATTTTAGTTAGACAGCTCGAAAAAAGCTTGGACGAGCTTTTTTCGAGCTGTTATTATAAAATCTATGCAGTAGCCATGTAGAATTTCTTAAGGAGAATTTTTATATCGTTTTGCATCGCGTCGCTTAGCACCGCTCACATAGGACGACGCATTATTATCCGCTGCAGTTTGAATGTTAATATTAAAACTTTAGGGCCCCCGGCCGTGGGCGTTCGTTAAGGACGTACTCTGGATATAAATGAGGTTACAACCGATCTATTTTGTACTGTAGCTAAGACTGATGATATTCTTATTGTAATGCGTTTTTGTAACATTATCTTCTGTTTTCTTGATAAGAATATTAACGTCCTTTTCGTAGGTATTATTTCCCTTTACTTAGGTAAGATTTAAGGGATCGATTCCTTTGGTTTAATTTTCAATTTGTAGGTTAGTTACTTTTATGGATGAATAATCAAGACAAATAATTTTTTAACCGACTTACCAAAAACAAGGAGGTTCGACTTTATATTTGTTTTTTTTTTGTGTTTGGTCACCGATATCTCCGTCAATTGTAGACCGATTTAAAAATTTTTTTTTTGTTTCAAAAAGTATATGCCGAAATTGGTCCCATTTTAATTTGGTGAAGATCTGATTAAGAACTTCGAAGATATACAACAGAACTCTTTATTAAATAACGGCTAATCTCTCGGGATTGCTGCAATCGCATATCTGTTTATTGTTTATACCATTTCATAACATAACATCACGGCAGTACGCTCTAAAGGTGTACGCAGATGTGGACAGTTCAACTTGGTACACTCTTATTTCACCGGTTATGTTCAGTTTCATGATATTCGGGTAATCTATTCTGGTATTCTGTACCTTACGTAACTACTTGCCTATTAGGTAGTACAACTAAAAAGATAAAATTAAAAAAACTTTTTTACAAGAAAATACTACCGACTTCCTAATAAGAAAAATACAAAGTGAAATATAACTTTAATTTTGGAAGACGGTGTCCATAACGGTGTCCAAAAAATGATTTTTTGCGTATATTTTGGCCCGACCATTGTCGAATCACACTTGGCATGCCCAATCATTAATTGGACGCCTTCGTTCATAGTATGTCACTAGTCTAGAGCATCTGATACCTTTTGAAAGGCTTATGAGGTTCATAACTTATAACGTATCTTGCAAGAGCAAAACGATAGCGATTTTTGCGCAATATTCCTCTTCAATACAAAAGTTTTAGAGTTTTCGGCGGTATTTTTTAAAATATGTGCATTTGACAAACATCGAGCGATTAGTAGCTAATTGTGTAGGATCTACCATACAAGTAAGTAACTCCGTCTTTTATGACATAAAGCGTTTGATCGCGTGTGTGTTTGCTGTTTCTTACGTAAAAAGCCTGCCGATCTCAATTTCAACACTTGAGCTGAACCGTTCTTATCGTTCTTCTTGATGGACCGACCAAGTGAAAGACTCGTCGTCCTCCAAATTCTACACGGTCGTAAGGGAAGCGCTGGACAGAAACCGGTGTAGGCAGATCATCCGCTTCAGATGTAACCCTGATGAAGACCACGATCCTCAGACATGAGGGACCGACTAAGAGAGACAGAGAGAGGCCAGAACTCTTTTTCAGCCAATTTAGTTCACCGCAATGTAATCAAATGCGGAATAAGGGACTAAAGTTGCCCCTTTAGTAAAATAAAGATATAATTACAAATTGTCCCATGAACACTAATTAAATAACGGTAAGTTTTCTAATTAGATCTTTTGTCCCTCATTCTGGAAACGACCGGAAATTGGTGGTTTACGTAGACGCGATAGCTCATTTGCTAAGATAAACAAAAGATAGTTATGAGGCCGAACTTGGGCGCTAACCAAACTGTTTTCCAAGACGTGAGAAGAATCTTAATTAGATTGTGAATTGAGATCTTGGAAAACATCTAAGGAAAATATGTTTTTATCATTTAAAAAAGTTTAGTTATATGAATTCTGTCGTAAGTCGTTGATATTATAAATACCTTGCCTACTGAAGAATACTTATGTTAGAGATTATTTTATTTATTATATTAGATTCGTCTGGAATCTGAAGTAGGTGAATTTAAGTATGTGATGGTGATGACAGAACAGCACGTCGCCGTTGACGACGGCTGACCCTATCTGAAGGCAAAAAAGGTCGAAGCCGATCTTCTTTGACATGGTGGACCAGTATATACATGTATGTAGTACATGTATGTATGTATGTAGTAGTACATGGTGGACATCCCACCCATACGCACTAAATGTTTTGAGAATACTTTTATTGTGCGTACAGCTAAGGAGTGGAATTCCCTGCCGGAGTCCCGATAGCTACAATCTAGGGGTCTTTAAGTCAAGAGTGAATAGGTTACTTCTAGGCAAGCATGCTCCATCGTCGACCACATCATCGCTTACCATCAGGTGAGATAGTGGTCAAGCGCAAGCCTATTACAGATAAAAAAAAAAAAAAAGTATGACGAAGTTTCTCAAGAAGGAGAAATTATCTGACTCGACTACACTCGACAGAACGTCTTGGCGCCGTGAAATAAGGAGAGCCGAGCCCAAATTAAGTTGAATAAGGCTAGGAAGAAGAAGAAGATGGGCATGGCCCGCCATTGTGTGAAAAATGGCGAGAGATGCCTTTGCTTTTTGGGGTGAATGATTCCTTCAACAAATTTCGATACTTAAATTAATTCCTAGAGGCTCCATTCTATCAGCATGGCGATAATCGAAATGCCAAAATGTGGGGGATTGATCTCGTGATGTTTCGATAGCGCTGGCAATCCCATACGTTTCTGACATTTACCATTCGCTATCGGAACGCTTTCTTTTTTAGAATGTCACTTGTCCAGAGCCTTAGTGCACCATAGGGGTAGGTATTCCCAGCTATATAATAGCCCAGCGAAATCGACAGTAAAATTGTGAAGCTTGTTGTAGTTCTGGATTTTTATTATGTAGGTAGGTATGGTAATGTTAATCCAAATTTGCAACTTCGAAAAACATTAACAAACAAACAACATAAAAAACACAAACTCACACATGTGCACCACGCAAAAAGCTTTTATTCACTTTTTGGTCTATAAGTCATAAAGTTATTTAAATTTGCAACAATTTGAGCCCATCTGCAGCTCTATGAACCCCGAAGTGAATTTAGCGGTGTGCGAATCGACCACTCCAAAATTATGTAGTAGGCAATTGGCACACACATTGTGTTTTATGCAATACCGTTAAGATAAAGTACACTCAAGTACAGTAATATTTAGGGTTAAATATTGTTATTGATAAGGAATGAGACACAAATTAATAAAAAAATCTTTAGGAATCGTCAAATAACCCAATAAAAAGTTATAAAAAAAATTAAGTTAAGCATTTTTTTTTAATATGTTGTCCGACACTAGGTATTTCTTCCTGTATCAAGGGTGCGTTTACAAACATTTAAACTCAAATACACAAGTCACTCAGATCCGGAACAACTATCTGTAGGCCATACAAATATTTGTTCCGTGCGGGCATCGAACCCGCGACATGCAGCAAAGCAGCCGATCACTCAACCACTACGCCAACCGTGTCGTCAAACTATCTAATTTGAAAACTGCCAAAAATACTAAATTGAGAAAACAAAACGAGTACTTATGTAAAAATTGTAGCAGGTGATTTCTTTAGTTTCCACCTACCCCCATGGGGTAAAGGCGTGAGTTTGTGTAGGTATTGTCCGTATTTACCACATTACACTATCCTACATACTGAATAACTTGTTGACCCACGTCTAGCCGTTATCAGTCGCTGATAACAGCAGCCCTTGGTTATAATTAGCAACCAAGTATACGTTTGAGTCTACCACAAATACCACATTTTTATCTTATTTAATTTAAACCAGCTCCAGCACACAGAAACTTGGTAAATATTGTTTTATTCTGATTGTAGGTGTACATTTGTGTTTTAGTTTTTTATCTGTTCTGTATTTGTTCTGAACCTTCCTTTTTTAAAGAAAATGATAATATGATTAATTTGTAGATACAAAGCTCAAGTATCTGTAAACTTATTTACTTAGAACAGCACTTATTGGGAGGTCAACTTTAGATGGAACTCAGTAAGGTAGCTACTCGTAGTAGCCCAGTAGAAATCGACACAAAAAAATCGACCATTAGAGTAGTGTTAATCCAAATTGGCAACTTCGAAAAACATATATTGAGCACACGTTTTTCACACCGATAAATTCACTTCTTGCTACAGAGAAAAAAATATTTTATAAGGGGTCGATTCGCACGTTTCGGGCGAGTTAAATTCGTGCGAATCGTCCAATAACCCTTTTTATTCAGCAGGAATATATTTTTTTTGTTTTTGACATCGACTAGAAGTCGGTTTAATTTTTTGTTACAAAGCTTTTTCTTGGGCTTTCCATCAAAAGAATTTAATCAGGTAATCAGAATTTTACTTTCAGAGATTACCTTTCGCAAACAACCTCTTAGTAATAAAATTATGAAATATTGGATTTTACACACGAGATAGGACTTTTCAGCATAAGATACCTACAAATTCATCGGGCTCTATAAATTCAAATGAAACCTCTTCACTACTCAATTTCGCTTTTTATAAACCAATTTTAAGTCATAAGTCATTTATTCATTTGTATAACATAGGTACAATAAGAGTGGTATATACAGGTAATAAAGAGTGCGCTATGTTATGCCAGAGGGCGTACAAATAATGTTTGTAAGTAATTAAAATAAAATCAAGCCAGCTAAATCTCAACAATTAAATAAAATAACCCTGGACAATAAAACAACAATTATACCAAATTAATAGAAATCATGTCAATATAAATATTAATAGAAATCAATGTCAATAAAAGAGAAACAAATAATAATAGGAACAATAATATAAAAAAAATCAAACAAAATGTCAAAACAGTACATGTCAAGACACAGACTAAAAAAACAGATAATAAGGCTATGTCAATATAGGTAAAAATTACAAATGTCAATATTCAATTCTAATGTCAATATCCAATATTAATATACAATTCTAATATCAATATCCAATATTAATATGCAATTCTAATGTCAATATACAACACTGATATCAATATACAATACTAATGTCAATATACAAAATTATTTATAAGTACAAACAGTCATGAATTTCATTAGCATGTCAACATTCTATCATTAGATTTTTGTCTGTTAAAAATTCCGAAATACTGTAATATGCTTTGCTCACCAGTAAGGATTTTAGCCGTTTCTTAAATAAGCTCACGTTCAATTCTTTGATTGACCGTGGTAAGTGGTTAAATATGACTGGCGCCATACAAAATACACTTTTATACATTAATGCTGTGTGGGACCTTCTTACGCATAAGCTACTGTTATCTCTTCGACTTCGGTCACTAATGTCAGACATTTTTTTAAACAACTTGGGATTGGACTTAACAAAAACAGCAACTTCAAAAACATATAAAGATGGAAGTGTCAATATTTTAAATTTAATAAATAAAGGTTTACATGTATCTATGACCTGTAATCCAAACATTGTCCTGATGCACTTTTTCTGTGCTTTAAAGATTATTTCCCTATTGGTTGAATTCCCCCAAAAAATAACACCATATCTCAGAACTGAACCCACCAAGCCATGATATGCTGTGACTAAAGCGTCCACACTCATCACTGAGGTAAGTTTGTATAGAGCATAGGCAGACTTACTAATTCGTTTGGTTAGCTCCTCCGTGTGTAGGCATCAAAATATCGCTTAAATTATATCTCCCATCTTTATGATGAGTGAACTAACTCAAAAGGGCGACGATATGTTAATCCTCGAGATAAATGGTAATTACTTCCCGATTCTGTCTAGCGATCATAGCGATCACAGCAACGATTTCTGGGAACATTGCTACAGTATTATTTACTGTGAATTTGAGTTCAAAGCGGTGTCGAGCAGGGATACTCAACGGGCGGATGGTGACTATTGACAGTGGGTAGGATTATGTTTCCAATAAAGGGAGGGAATATTTGAGAGTAGTGTAATACTTTAGATATCTACCAGAATGTTTGCCTTTCGTAAATACACTGGTTTTAAAGTACTCCAAAATATCTTTAAAAATATCAGCTGTTCTCAATACAGGTACTGAATATTTTCCTTTTAAACCTCCGACGGAAAAAGAGGGGTGTTATAAGTTTGAGGTGTGTTGCTGTGTATCTGTGTATATGTGTGTCTGTCTGTGGCATCGTAGCGCCAAACGGGTGAACCGATATTGATTTAGGTTTTTTTGTTTGAAAGGTGATTTTGTCGAGAGTGTTCTTAGCTATGTTTGCATAAAATCGGTTCAGCTGTTCAAAAGTTATGGGGGTTTCACTGTTTGAATCGGGGTGTTTACGCATGATCTCGTGTCATAATTACGTGTTCAATAGATTGCCGATCGAAGCGTATATACTATGTACTAGATAAATTATGTAGCATGAAATAAAAATGTGTCGGGGGTGTTATAAATTTTGAAATTTTATTTGTTAGTAGTTATCTTTAGCCTAGAAAAAATTATGGTCAACTGTCAACACCATTACGATTCCGCTATGAAAAAGAGATAGTGCTTTTGGTCTTGTTTAGCTCCGTCTCTCTCTTACAATGGAACCTTGATAATTTACGTCAGAGTAAGGCACCTGAACAGCTCAACTGCTTGATGACTCAGCTCTCGTCTTTTACAGAACGCATCCAGCCAGTGCGCTTACGATCCTCAAAAGTAAAAGGTTGATCACCTCTGTCGAAGCGTGTCACAAACCCGCTGTTTGAACGACTTTCCAAAAACCAAGCGTTGGTTTTGTTTATTTTTGTGTTACGAATTGTCGGCCGCATTTAGACCGTCACGTAACTTTCTAGCAATGCTTTTGGTGTCAACAGAGAGAGAGAGGAAGAGAGGATGATTCGTGGGTAAAAAAAAACTATTTATTCCACCAGTTAGATTATCCAAATATTTTTCACGTATTTTTTGGTATATCAAAATAAAACCGTCCAAGTGCGAGTCGACGGCAAAAAATTACGTTTGTTGTATGGGAGCCCCACTTAAATATTTATTTTATTCTGTGTTTAGTATTTGTTGTTATAGTGGCCATAGAAATATATCATCTGTGAAAATTTCAACTGTCTAGCTATCACGATTCATGAGATACAGCCTGGCGGCAGACACACAGACAGACGGAGTCTTAGTAATAGGGTCCCGTTTTTACCCTTTGGGTACGGAATCCTAAAGAAAATTACAAAGAAAAAGTACATCAAGTTGCAGGGCCGCAGGAGTGGGGGCTTGTTACGTCACTGGTCGGTTAAAAGTGTACTAAAACGGGACGTCACGCGAAATTTCAACGCACTGTTTCGTCGTTATTTTTTGATGTCACTTAAACAACTTTTGGGTACGTAGGTACCCAATTTTTTTTATCTGATTGACGGCCTCTAAAAAATACATTTTAGTCATCTTCCCCATGAAAATTTTTGTTGCCTTCTATTATCTTTAGTTCTTTGGGTACAGTATTATTATATTTCACTTATTTCCTGCTCGTGGAAAAACACCTTTGTTATTATTAAAAACCTTGAACTTATGAATTGTAATGCGCTCATTATACCCACTTGAATTGTGTAGTTTGCATAGAAATGTAACTAATTAAGACTCAGTAGAAAATGTATACGAAAATGCTATTTCTGAATAATTAAAACTTATTCATTATGATAATTTATGCGAAAAATATCGTTCAAAAGTTATTAAAAGAATAAAACAATGCTAGACTAAAACGAATTTGTAATAAAAATACATTTTAAATGGTAATGTCAATCATACTATGTTGTTATTGTATTATGTATTTATAAATTATGATAATTACAAGTATTTAAGATTCCTTTGGTCGAAGTGTTTCAAGATAAATTAATGTACCTGAGTATTTTTTTATTGATGCTTAACGAGCCTTGCATTTATGAAGTTGTAAAAACGAAAAGTTTTCGATTTGTAGCATTTTTTTTCCATAGTGTTTCATTGCTGGGCAAATGGCAATCCCATACTTTTCCAGTGTTCTTTGTGTTTTGCCAGTAATAAAAATCATCATCATAATTTCACCGACCCCGTGCGTCTCGCATCCAGTGGATCCCTGCAACCTTCTCCAGGCCATCGGTCCACTTAGTGGGAGGTTCCAACAACTCCAACGCGTCGTCTTCTGGTTCGCGGTCGCCACTGCAGAACTCTTCGGCTCTATCGATCATTCGTTCTGAGAGCAATGTGCCATACTCACCGCCACGTAATAAAAATACTTTAAACAAAACAATATCTATCATAGGTAAATTATATTGTTATAGCGAAAAAGCAGCACATCGAAAAAATCTTTATTTTTTTAAACACCGACGTAAAAAGAGGAGTGTTATAAGTTTGACGTGTGTTGCTGTATATCTGTGTGTCTGTCTGTGGCATCATAGCGCCTAAAAGGATGAATCGATTTTGATTTAGATTTTTTTGTTCGAAAGGTGACTTTGTTGAAAAAGTTTTTAGCTATGTTTGAATAAAATCGGTTTAGCCGTTCAAAAGTTATTCGCATTTTACTCTTTGAATCTGGATTTTTTCGTAAGATATCGTGTCTTTATTACGTGTTTCGATAGATTGTCGATTGAAGCGTGTCTGCTACTAGGTATATTATATGTAGTTTAAAAAGCATGAAATAAAAATTAAAATCGGGGTTTTTAAATTTTTTTAATATTATATCTTGTTGTAAAAAGAATTCCAATGCCCGTTCGGTGTGACGCGCGTCCATCTAACAAGACGCAGTATTTCAGCGGCGCTGACATTAATTACTAGATTTATTTATATTTGCCTATGCTCCGTTTTATCGCGCGTCCCTTTTCTTTGAAACTACGCTTTTTAACACTCTCCGTTATAGCCGTGATTTACATAGGTAACGCTAAAATGTTATTTACTGACGACAGTGAAGACTCGACCTAATTTTGGAGGTCAGAAATAAAAACTGTTTGAGTGAACTGAGTTTATTACTTGATTAGTTTTCATTTAACTAGGTGTAAATTAGGGGGTACTCTGAATATTCTTTTAGGTTTTATTTTACATCTGAATAAAAGTTAGGCCTAACGCATAATCATAACTTTGAGTGAATTTTGGCAAAGTATGATAAAAAAAAATATAAAAATAAAACTGTTTTTACCAATAAAATACGATACCAAATCTAAACATAACATTATAATGAGGTTCCTAAAATTCTTTGTTGGTTTGCAGAATGTAATCTCTGTATGATAGGATTCACTTGACGGATTTTTTTAATTAAGACATGGTTTAGATAGGTCTTGGCCATCCAAGTGTTCTTAGATAAGTGCCGTTAACAAAAAAGAAATGTTGCGGATTTTGGGCGCCATATTGTAGAGGCTGCAATATTTTTTTTCTTCGATATCCATCGAGTGGGGTATCAAAATGGAGGGTTTTTAGAGTTGATTACAAAAATATATACCACTTACCTATATGTTTAAAAGTCATTAATAAAAAGTATAACTAAAAAACCAGCTCGCGAATATGTATCCTCCGACTGCACAGCATGATTTTCTTCTTGTTTAGGTATATCTTTGCAGTCGGGTTTCTAGATTTTATTAAATTTGTATTTATATAATGTGATATCACGCAATTAATGCTGTATTGAAAATTTAAGTCTGTACAGTTTTTGAATGTGATATTTTTATACCCCATACAGCAAAAAGGTGCACTGAGATTAAAAAAGTTTGAAACCTTTTTCTTTTTTTCAAGTCACTACCCAAGTTTAAAAATTTTGGCCGTCCATTTAATGGTTAATTGGACAGCTCTGTGATTCACCATGTTCTGATCTTAAAAGGTGCAGGTTGAGCATGAAGGGCAGGAAAGAAGGTAACATTTTCCGGTTTCAAACTTGAAAAAACTTTAAAATTTTTGTTACAACAAACTTGCCTTGTCTATAGACATTTTTTTGTCTGAAATAAATGATTTTATTTTTATTATTTCTATTTAATAAACAAAGTTGATTGATTGATTCTGAAGTAGATATAAGAATAACATACGATGATTACAAATAAACACAATATTCACAATCTAGGTCGCTCAGATCGTCGACAGCGATAAGACCGGCCATTGTACAAGTTACAACGATGTCTATTTTGAAGTTATTTCTGCCTCGCCTGTTTATCATATTTGTGCAGTATATTATAATATTATATTAATGAACTATGTCTATTCTCTTATCGTCCAAGCAGAAATTATTACTCCTAGAAGGTTACTTCACCTGATATTGTAATCTTTTATGTCCGATAAGCGGAGATATACGGGTTTTAAATAGAATATGAAAGTGTAAGGGCTTGATTATGTGACATTATTTCGATAGCGCTCACATTCCCTTACCTTATTGACGTTTTTTCAATAGATATCGCGATTTTGTCCTTGATAGTTTTCTGTACCAATTAGTTACCTACTGGCTAAATTAACAAGCATTTAATCAGAACAATAACATTAAGTTATTATGTACAGTTAAAGGTCAAAAGTGCAGTCACACTATCAAAACAGCAGCAGCCTTTTTTTTAAGCAGTTAGTAGGTATAATCTATACTTTAATTTCTATATAACATATTAAATCAGCTGTGGATAATTTAACTTTTTCTGCAAAAACCAGCCATTTGAATTTTGGAAGAGTAAGACTGCAGTTTTGACCCTTGACTGTACATAGTAACAATGTTATTGTTCTGGTAAATGCTTGCTAATTTAGCTAGAGTCAAGTTACATTCTATCAAGGAGAAAATTCGATATCTATTGAAAAACGTCAATAATGTAAGGGAATGTGAGCGCTATCGAAATGTCACATAATCAAGCCTTCAGTTTGGAATTTCGACCAACACCGTCGCTGACATCGAATTTTACTTGTCTGGATCCTCAGGACGTTTTTACTCTTCACGACCCTTATTAGTACAAAAAAAAATATAGATGATATATTATGTATACAATTTTTTTTTTAATGTTGCAATCGTGGGGCATATTGTTGTAGGTAAGGCTCAATCATAAGTGATTCATCGAATCGATAGGACATAACTCCTCAATTTAATTTTACTAATTGATGTAAATAAATGTTTTATGAATATAAACGTAATATATTTAAATATAACAGTATTTATACACATAGTACATACACTTGTATTGTGTGAAATATGAAATCAACAATAAAATAAATGCGAGCGATAAAATGAGGTCAGACATAAATGAGAAGAAACTAAACAAGAGCCGCTAGTTACTTAACAAATGTATTTTTTTGCCGTGGAATAGTTCCATTTTCGATCACTCAGGCTAGTCTGGATACGACACTATTTTTATGCAACGATAAAGTGACAAATATAGATGATGGTTGAATAGGCACCGTTTGTTTGTATAGAACGAATGATTTGCAAAGCTCCAATTTTCAGTTGCCACTACCTATGCTAAAGTGTTTTAAACATTACCTCACCTACTACTCTGTTTATTACCCCGTTAAATTACATTATTAATGCGCCCCGAATTTTGATGTAAAACAAAGCCTCAAGCCTGCAAATATTGTCTTTAGTGTAGATGTCCATTAAGTTAGACAAAGGAATCAACCTTGTACAGTTATATTTCGATTCTCGACGATCTTTCTTCACATCTGAATTGAAATTAAGCAGTACATATACAAACAATGAAAGAAAAAAAATCAATTAAACATTCTAATTGAAAAACTAAAGCAATAGAATCGCGAATGTTTCAACACTGCACATCTAAACAAAGCATTACATGTGTTTGCTGTAACTCTGCACAGGCTATGTGTGTGTGTGTGATCCAAACAAACTGTTGATATGTGTGTGTGCGATGGGATTGTGGTGTGTGTGTCAGTGCAACTCAGCTGTTGTTTGTTGGGTATCGGTAGGCCTCGAGTGCGGGGTCGACGAACTGGCCATAGAGTGTGGAGTGCAGAGGGTTACGGTGGTAGGGCTAGGGCGTTGCCCGTCGTTGCGTTGCAGGTGAATATTGGGCAAACTGCTTGAAAAGGGTTTACTAAACATTATTCAAAGAAGCGATTACATTATTCAAAGAATAATTTCTTTGAATAATGTAATCGCTAAATCTTTCCTTTATTTTTATCCTGATTGATGGGAATCTAGACTAGATTATCAGCTGTTGTTAAATTCAAAACGATGAAGGTAGAGTTTTGGCTGAAAGTGAAAACCTTCTAAAAAAAAAACCGGTTAAGTGCGAGTTGAACTCGTGCGCCGAGGGTTCCATACCTACCCATTATATCGCCATCATAAAATTGGTATCATTTTGATTGGTGGCTAAGTTTTTAAAGTTATGGGCAAATTTAGATTTTTGCGAAAACTTGTAAGTACCAAAATGTACCTTAATTTACAACATTTTTATTTTTTTGGATTTTTCCTTTATATGTGCTATATGGCCTTACTTTTAGCAAAATTTGATTCTAGGTCAATGGGAACTACCATATAGGTTTTCGACCCAAAACTTATAGGGCACTTCCGGTTGTCCTAGAATTGTCAATTATAGTTAAAAGCAAGGACTTACAGCACAAGTAAAGGGAAAATTATGACAAAATAAAAAAATATGAAAATTATGGTAAATTTTGGTACTTACAAGTTTTCGCGGAAATCTAAATTTGCTTATATCTTTTTATCGTGTAGACTCAGGAACTTGATTTTATGTACCTAATAGGGAGTATAGACCTCAGTATCTGGTATAAACTTGAACTTGCTCCACCCGTTCCTGAGAAAAACGGTGGTGACACACGGACAGACGGACAAGAACTTATAAGGGTTCTTTTTTAACCTTTTGAGGTACGGAACCCTAAAAATGGATGGAATAACGTTGACAAGAGTGTGGTTAAATTTCAAAGTTATTCTGGAAAACTGCCTTTTGTACCTTTCGACCCTCCTGTTAGGGCATTAGAAACACAGGTTTTGAAATGTGTCTTGAAAATCATATTTACTTATTATTCTATATTTCAAAAGTATAGGTAGGCAAAGGATAATAGCTTACATTGAATAAGCCACTAACGTAAAGAATTCCAATAGAGTTTCATCGTCTAATCTAAACCATCAGTGATGCAGTACGTGCAGTAGGCAAAAAAATGTCTTCCAAAGGCTTCCCTTCTCCGTCCCCACTCTATGCCCCCCTAGCAACAGCAGCAGCAAGCCAGCGTCGATAGTTGCGCAACTGGCAAGTGGTACCACTCGCTCAAGGCTCAGCCAAACGTAAACAAGGCATTGTGTGCCAGTCCGCCGGGCCACCAACTTCAAACGGGCCTTCATTTCGATAGACAACCTTCATCGTTTGAGGATTTTATTGGTACTAAAGCCATAGACAAGCGACATTTGATGTCAGCGATGGCGATGGTCGAAATGCCAAAATGTCCTTACATTTTCCCTTACACGTGATTGTGACATTTCGATAGCTTTTCACAGAATGACACTTGTCTAGGGCCTCAGCTAGCGCGTTCAAACGGGCCTTCATTTCAATAGACAACCTTCATCGTTTTGGGATTTTATAGGTACTAGTCGCAATTGGGTTAAGTACCTGTTTGTACCAACTAGCGGTGATATGGTACCTGTATTTGTGGTTGATTGTATAATTATGGTTGGCCAATTTTCTAGAGTAATCAAATTATGGCAATTATTGTGTCGAAATTCACCCACAGCGATTTATCCAAAACATGTCTAAGATATAGAAAAGCTATTTAATCCCTGTTTCTGGGTAGGCTTCCCTTCTTATTATAGACTTTAGTTAACAAGCTTCTTGTATATCCTCTTTTGATGAACTTTGTTGGGTTTGAAGACAAACTAATTTCCCGAAACATTTCGAATTGTTTGTCGGTTGATTTGTTTTTTTTCTTGTTTGTTACTGGTGAGAGATCCAGTGATGAAGTTGGCGAGGTGTTTAATTCCAATCTAAGTTTGGCACAAAGAAGTTAAATTATCTATCTATAGTCAGGAGAATAATTTATATCTTCGTTGGTAGCCGAAGTAACTCATACAATGATAAGGTCTAAGTGATAGATTTCTAAAATTATAGATAGTCTCGCGCTTGACCACTATCTTACCTGATAGGGGAGATAGTTTCAAACTAAGTAACTTAAGTTTCAATATATTGGGACATGTTGCCTGAATCTACCTAAACAATTATGAGTTTCTTGACTTTACCAATCTGTTATTGTCCATAAAATCATCAACATAATTATCATGTTTGTGCACAGTTGCTATCTCTAATCAGTTTGATAGATCATTGTGCCAGTTAGACATAAGTTCAGTCAATTATAAACAATAGAGTGGGTCGCATTTGTTTATAAACAGCTCAATGTTTTGAGTACATCGCTTCGAGCTGTAACCCGTATTACTTCGACGGTGTTGCCAACCTGACACGAATGATAAGTGCTATACAATGTTGTTTTGTACGTTTGGTAGCCATTATTAATTCTACAGACATAGCAGGAATCTGACTGTTGTTTTGTGGTTGTCATTACAAGTTATATGCGAATAGAATCATTGAATTTTTATCAATTATGAAACATATAAGAATACTAGCTTCAGACAGCGGCTTTGCCCGCGTGAAAGGTGTTTTATCATCCCAAAGGAACATTATACCGGGATAAAAAGTAGCCTATTCCAGACTATAATCTATCTCTGTGCCAAATTTCATTCAGATCCGTACAGCCGTTCTAGCGTGATTGAGCAACAAACATACATTCACACATCCTCACACACATCCATGCAAACTTTCACATTAGTATTATTTTCATTTGTCTCAAGTTTTTTTACAGTAGCTTTTCCCGCGGCTTCGCACCCGTTGCCTATAAAAATACCATAAAAAAACTACCATATGACACTCAACGAGTAGTTTTAATTTTTGTAACTGGAACAAAACATCTAGAGAAATTACTTTTTACAAACAAACTTTGCCCAATACCTACTGGACTTATTCAGTTAGAAAAATGAAAGCCTCTTTGGACGAAATAAACATGGTGGATTATTGTTGTAAGATCAAAAATTGTAATTCGCCTCTCAAAATGATGTCATGTCTAAGTATCTATCTAGAAACCTAAGGCCGGTTTCTGAATTGAGAATTTGAAGTTAAGAACGTGTTAAACCCAACTGTTATGCCAAAGTTTGACCAATTTCCAAGCTAAAGTAAACTTTGACAAAAACTTAAATGAACATTCTTAATTCAGGTATCGGAGGCTGGAATGCTTAGAAAACCACATAACAATTCCCTGTGGACAAATCCCTCAAACACAAATAAAGGCTAAAACAATACAATACTCCACCATTATGATTCAAACACGCAAATTCTCAATAACAATAATAACTGCCTATTTTTACCCATCGAACGCCGTCAAAGTAATATCAATACCGGTTAATAGTCCACAATACCGGTTAATAGGCTACAATAACCGTAAAGATCACCCTTTTATGTCCCGTAATAGGCCGGTAACTGCAGTGCACCGCATTACGTTATGGCTACCATCGGCTGGATATACTTTATGAACTCGTGTTTCGGTGATATTGGAAATTCGGTTGGCAGAATTGGAGCCGGAGATTTCGGATATAATCTTACTTCTTACTAATATTATAAATGCAAAATTGGATGGATGTATGTTTGCCTGTCAATCAATCAAGCCTGAATGGCTGAACGGAAAACGATGCAATTTGGCACAGATATAGATTAAAGTCTGGTATAATACAAAGGTTACTGTTTATCCCGAAATAATGTACTATTCCCGTGGGACAGCTTCTGAATTTCACGCGGGCGAAGCCGCTGGCATAAGCTAGTATTATAAATGTGAAAGTTTGGGTGGTTGTGTGTGTGTGGAAGTGTGGATGTATGTTTGTTACTCAATCACGCCAGAACGGATGAACGTATCTGGATGAAATTTGGCACAGAGATAGATTATAGTCTGGAATAGCACCTATGCTATTTTTCATCCCGGTATAATGATGAATGATAAGAAAACACTTTTCACGCGGGCGAAGCCGCTGGCAGAAGCTGGCGATGCTATGAGAGTCTGCATAAGTGTCGTCTTAGCATCTTGGACTGGTCAGTCTCAATATTAATTTATTGAAGTTGCCTACGAAATTGTTTAATTATTCTGGCCACTTTAAATTGTCATAGGCGCTACGGATTGACTTAGAATTCAAAATCAAATCTTAAATATTATAAATGCTTAAGTAACTCTGTCTGTCTGTCTGTTACCGTTTTACGCTTAAACCGTATGTATATGGTATGGAGATAATTTCAGACCCTTGGAGTCCATCCTTGGATAGTTTTAATCCCGGGAATCATTCTTCCTTAAGAGGATGGAAAGGAGGGTGGAAGTTTGTATGGTGAACTAATCATTTGTCAGGTAAAGCCCACACAACTACAATAAAGAAAAAGCTGTTCGAAGTACTAATGCTACGCAGACGAAGTCACGGGCAACATCCAGTAAACTTTATATTTTAAGACATGAAATTCCTTTTTCAATATCATTAGCTATATTCATTTGTTCCTTTGGGTTTTGTTTCGAACTGACTATACTTGATCTTTTCAACATTACAGGGAAAATGGATACATTCAAGCCAAGACAAGAAAATAAATACTCAAGAAACAGTTTCTTGTAGTTTCTGGAAAATGGAATATGTTCCTGTGGAATACTTATGGTGTACAATAAAGTATATAATAAATAATAAATAAATAAATAAATATGAGGAATCATCGCAATAGGATAAGAAGCAAGGGTTATTTGCTTCTGGCTACTTATCAACAACTTGGTATCACCAATCCGTCTTTGGCAGACGGTGGCAACGTTTATCAGAGCCAACCCTACGCCAAGGCCCATGAACTTATATGCCCTCGAAGCCATTTATAAAACAATTGGCTATTATAGTCCCATATCAATTAGTGTACTTCTATTATCGGCATAATATTTATATTTTTAATCAGACGGGCGCATACGGCACAGGTCACAGATAAGGGTGACCCACGACTCGCGACAACGCGCGACTTTTCACCTTTAACCGCGCGATATAGCGGTTTATATCGTAACTGTACTTTCAATGTTAATTATGTATTATTTTTGTGTAATAATGGATGGACTTCCGGTGCTATAATTATAGTTTATGGCATTGTGTTGTATCGGTTCATAAGTGGGGTGATTGTTGGGAAATTATTCGATGTTTAGGTATTTATAAAAGTTTTTGAGCAAAAATATTCATCTATCAACATTTCAAAAAACACAAATACCCTACCAGCTCCCCCTCTATTATAACAAAAGAACGTGATTCTATGTATAAATAAAAGAGGGCCATATATTAGGGTTCCTGCTACCCTAATGGCTAGAACAAATTTCCGCGCGTTCAAGCGTTTTTGTAGTACCTATTATTGGAATTATGACCCATTCAAATCAGTGATAATTTTAATTCATGGTGCTTGGGTACTAGGTGTATTCAAAATGTACCTAAACATCCCTTTGTGCATAATGAGCTGCTTTGCTTAGCTCTATTTTGTCTCCTGCTTGATGAGTAGGGCAGCGGAAATTATGTTTTTCAAACTCCTTTTTTCCGATTTCGTTCGGGGACCCAAGACATCTGAATCGTTATTCTGGGACTCCAAAGTTTTCCTGGTGGTTGCCACTGTTGATTCTGGCTTTCAGGAGTTGCAGTGATTGGGAATAGTGTGCGGCAGCGGGATTGCCCCAAAAAAACATGATGCCTTATTGCACTGTTTAACATAACTTCATGACTTTATTAAAACTGTTTATTTTAAATGTATTTATTTAGAGTTTATTGTATACCAAGATAAAAGCAATAATACATAAGGAAACCTTAAAATAAAAAAAATCATAACGGCGGCCTTATCGCGTTCTCTTCTCGGCAATGGAGAGAGATAAGTCTGGACACAACATAGGTTTGCGCTTGGTGCAATTTTAAATCAAATACTAAGTTACAAACATAGTAAGCACTAAATACAAAAAATAGAAACATAATACATATAAATAATATAAAGGCAAGAAAACAAGAATAAGATTACATTGACAGGTAGTGCTCCTTTACCAGTCTTTTAAAGATCGGTAGTAATTGCGCGGTCTCTACGATCTGGACACTGAGTCTGCCCTTAATCTTTGGAAATACTTAAATTTACGACCTCACACTGTCTACTTCACTATAGTAATTAAAAACAAGTCACACCTTATTCCGTCCACGTAAACAAAAAGCTCCTCACAGAAGCAGTAAAACAACAAACGCTATGATACTGATGTCGTGCGCAATGGTTTTTTATGTGGTGCCGCCTGCCACAAATCATCGCGGTAACGTTTTCATTTCGTTCGTGTTTTGTTTCCACGCACGGAACCAAGCGGCCTTTGTCTTAATCGAATGCTGTGTTTTTTGGAAGCTTTTAGTCGTACTTTTGGGCAAGTAATCGAGTAAATTTCGTTTTATTATTTAGTCAGCATCTTAACTAATATTATCAATCTGCCTAGCCTTTTCCCAACTACATTGGGGTCGGCTTCCAGTCTTACCGGATTCAGCTAAGTACCAGTGTTTTACATGGAGCGACTGCCTATCTGACCTCCACAACCCAGTAACTGGGTAACACGGTACCCCTTGGCAAGACTGGTGTCAGATCTCAGGCTTCTGACTACCCTAACTAACAACTAACTAGACTGTCAAAGATCTTCAAATGACAGCCGGGACTAAAAGTTTAACGTGCTTTCCGAAGCACGGAGGAAACTCGGAATGTTGTGTGTGATGTGTCGGTTGACTGGTAGAGAATGCCTCAGGCATTAAGTCCGCCTATGTACTTTTATGTTGCATGAAGTTTTAATAAATAAATAAATAAATAAATAAATGTTGAAATGGTCACCCATCCACGGACCGACCTCGTCAAGCGTTGCTTAACCTCGATCGATCCGTGCGGCTGTTATTATTTAGTCACGAGCTCCTCATCTTAACTAATATTATAAAGAAGTAAAATTGTATGTTTGTTTTTAAAGAGTGATCTGTTGATCCAATTTCGACTTCATCACTTTCGCTGAGTCTCATAGGCTGATTTTATTCCGAAAAATCTACACGGGAGCGAAGTGCTTAAAAACATAGTAGTTTATCAGTGTTTAGATCGACTTGTAGCCTTAATTACATTTTATTACAAGTTCATCGGTCCAAAATTTGGAAAATGTTTAGTAAGGAGGCTAAATCTATCTTTCTGGAAAATTTATTTCGGATTAGCGTCGAAGGAACGAATAACATTTACATTTAAGCGATTATCGATTGAGGAAGGTTTGTTTTGTCAACATCGACTATAAAACTATAACATACGCAACGACTCTCTGTCTCCTATAATTAGCTTTCTTTATCAAAATAATTACGATCAGCAACAAATATAGACGGACCGATCCAAAGGTCATGACAAAACCGTCTATTTTTACCATAAAAGTGATATTTTTAGTCTGTACTAAAAATATGTGTTGCCTATGGACGTAAGGGATGCGTGTGTGACGTGCGACTATGCAGCCCTGGCCTTAAAAGTTAATTTATGAGCTTCCATGGGTTTTAGTGGAGTGAGGGCACGCCCTTATGTGGAGGCTTTGTGTTCGGTGATGACCTCTTCCTAGGACGGAGGGTGATATGTTCTGGTATAGTATTTAATTATGAATTACCTTTTTATGTAATTCGTCAGAATATGTTTTTTTACCCGACTGCCGAAGGAGGGTAATGTGTTTATCAGTCTATGTATGTATGTATGTATGTTTGTTCCTATGTGGCGTTCTAGAGACTAAACGCGTTGGCTGATTTTGATGATTATTACGTCAATCGATTCGTCTTAATTCTGCGAGTGTCACTGGCTACATTAAAATTGGAAAAAAATACAAAAATGGCGGATTTTGGGTGCCATTTTGTGGCGAAAAAAAATTTTTTTTTCTTCCAAACCCATCGTGTGGGGTATCAAATAAAGCATTTTAAGAGGCAATTTCAAAAATATACAATACTTATATGTTTAAATGTACCTAATTCTAAAAATAAATAACTAAAAAGTAGTAAATAAAAAAAGTTAATTAAAAAATCAAAAAACCCGACTACTTAAAAAGCAAACTAAAAAGACGTAAACAAGAAGAAAATCATGCTGTGCAGTCGGAGGATACATCTGGTTTTGGTCCGCCAGCTCGCGAATATGTATCCTCCGACTGCACCGCATGATTTTCTTCTTGTTTACGTCTTTTTAGTTTGCTTTTTAAGCAGTCGGGTTTTATGTTTTTTTTTTTTTTTTTTTTTAATATTTGCCGTAGCCATGCCCGGAGATTGGGTTTGACATTATTCCTTAAAAAGTTAATCGAGCAAACGGGGAGGTTTTAGTGAGATAAGCTACCAGGTCTCATCCCCAAAAGTCCAGGCACCTTAAAAAGGCCCCGAAAACAAAAAAGAAAGGAAAGTGAATAGATATTTCTTATGTAGGTTGATATTGCAAGATACCAATAAAGGTTGGACTCTGTAAACTATTCATTTATTTTCATCGAAAATACTATCGCCATATCCCTCTGAAAATAACTTGTTAACTCAAACCGCACCTAATGTTTATATAGAACTAAATCAACGTCAAAAAATCGTTTGATGTACAATATCCGAGTAGAAATAAATCGATACGACTCGACTAAACGCGCCACTTTTTACGTTCCATATTCAAAGCGCTCGCTCTGGTTACTTTTACGATCTACCAAACGTCAACTGATTGGTAATTTACCGGTAACCACCATCTTTGCCGTCAAAAAACTGGCACACAGGTGATATTGACTCTTATGACTATGAAGATAGAGTTGGGTATTGATATTGAGTCGATTTTCGAATAGTTCTTATTTCAAATTGAGCCCGCCCTAGGGAAATGAGTTTAGATAGAATATAAAAAAGATAAAGTTGTAAGATAAAGACGTGAAAGTAAGGGGTGGGGCACACGATGCAGCGATAAGCGTGTTCTGTGATAACGTGTTGCCTACCTGTTAATTATTGTTTGTGTGTTTATGAATATTAAGTAGGTTGTGTAGTTATTTGTAACAGGCACGAGGGTGTCAGTTTTGTGGTGCGAGTTTATTTATTTCGGTTTTGGAGGAAATGAGGCTATTTATAAACTAGTATGGTTTACTACGTTGCTTGTATAATAAATGCCCTTTGATTTAGATAAGAGCAAGCATAGCAGCATTCTCTGTATGCTATTAGTAACAGCGTAGCTCTCATATTTGCCTGCAAAACGTCCTAACAAACCTGTGATGTGTCAATCAGGTTGTTGGTAGAGTAATATTAATGGGTTGCTTTCAGTGATCTTGTGTTTAGATAAGGCCAATAGAGATTTGTTAACTCCACCATTCTGTTAACATGCTTCCGAAAGAGTGGGTCTTAACATGAACATGGACAAAACCAAGGTGATGTTGAATGCCCATGTTATACCCACTCCTATCAAGGTCGGAGACTCTTCACTCGAAGTTGTGGTCTACCTGGGACAAACGATCCAGTTGAGTCTGGCCAACTTCGAGAATGAGGTCAACCGTCGAATCCAACTCGGCTGGGCAGCGTCAGTGATGACATATGGCTCTGAGACGTGGTCGCTCACAATGGGCCTCATCAGAAAGCTTACAGTCACCCAAAGGGCAATGGAGAGGGCCGTGCTTGGAGTTTCCTTGCGTGATCAAATCAGAAATGTAGAGATCCGCAAGAGAACCAGGGTTATAAGAACGACATTGCCCGAAGAAATGCCAAACTTAAGTTGCAGTGGGCAGGACACATTGCTCGCTGAACGGATGGCCGATGGGGCAGAAAAATTATGGAGTGGCGACTGCGAACCGGAAGACGTTGCGTTGGAAGGCCTCACACCAGGTGGATCGATGACCTGGTGAAGGTTGTGTAGATCCGCTGGGTGCGAAACGCACGGTACCGGTCAATGTGGCGACGCTTGGGGGAGGCCTATGTCCAGCAGTGGACGTTTTTCGGCTGATATGATGATGATGATGAATAGAGATTTGGTAAGCCATCTTGTCTGCTTTGAGAGAAACAGTTCAGGCTGACAACCGGCGTGCGTGTATAAACTGTGGGCTTTTTGCGAGTATAAAAACTCGATCGCGTTAACTTTCGTAACGTCATTTTATATTGAAACTAGAAAATCTACGTCTGGTGACAACGACAAATTCACATACGAGAACGTTCACTTTAACGCGATTGAATACGTTAGCGAAGTTTGTTTTTAGTGATAAGTTCCAGGCTAACAGAACTAATAAGTACGTTCTGTTACTGTAGTTTCATCAACCTTTAGATTACAAACACATTCATGCTTAGGTGAAAAGATGGTAGCAATAGGTATACCATACGGTGGCAGTGTGGTTGACTGCCAAGTGTCAAGGGTACCAGATGACCGCTCGAGTGGTCAAGGCTTTCATATTGAACCCAAGTTAAATAGGAATAATAATATAAAGGTTAGCGCCTTGATTCCTTAGTACTAATTGGTTGAAACAATAATATTACTCACGTTACATGTGCTTCCAATTAGTACTCAAGCACTAATTGATGCCACGTTTGGTAATAATGCCATAAATCACACATACACAATTATACAAGTAAGTAATCTACTAAGGTACTGTGAATCTTAATTGTTATTTAATTATAATAAGGAAGGGGCAATTAGTACTGGGCTGAATAAAGTTATGTACTAGCTGACCCCCCGGGCTTCGCTCCCGAGTCCCGACAACTGGCTATCTACCTACATACCTACCTACCCTACCCTACATATCTACCCAACCACCTAACCTACCTATGAACCTACCTACCCTACCTACCAATTTGTTAAACTATTTATTTAAATAAATACGAATATAACCAAATTTTGTTTCTACCAGCGATCTAATTAAATTTTATTACACAAAAGCTGCTATTGTGAGTTATCTATGATAGTTAGATATATTCTCTCGCAGCCTTTTTTGTAGTTAATATTGAGTACTTAAATCATGTAGTACATAATTTTTATGTATCATCAATAGTTTTCTCAGCACACGCCAAATAATGAATTTTATAGGCAAAATTTTGCTACTTTGGGTTACATTATTGTAATTTTCAGAAGGATTTCAAATTTTTTTCATAATAATTTATAGCCTATGTTACTCGGGAATAATATAGCTTTCCACAGGTGAAAGAATTTTTAAAATCTGTACAGTAGTTTCGGACCCTATTCGGTACAAACAAACAAACTAAAAAATCTTTCCGCTTTTTAATATTTAATAATCTCTGACGTAGCAATGTCTAGCGTGGACCTGCCATGGTTTGGCGCCGAGTGCAATCGCGCCAACACGCTTAAACATAAGGCGTACCTGGCATGGGTCGATGCTCGGACGCGCAAGGCTAGCGACGTGGGCCAGCGGAAGAGAGCCTTTAATAGGGCTGCCAAGTCCTGCAAGAGGGTATTGCGAAGGGCTCGGTTTGACCACATAAGCCGTATTGGGACCAAACTTGCTTCCTACCCAGCCGGTAGTAAAGCGTTCTGGTCCCTGGCTAAGTCGGTTGAATCGAATTTCTGCCGTCCCTCACTACCACCACTGCTGAAACCCGATGGAACACTGGCCCACTCCGCTGAGGAAAAGGCAAATTTATTTGCCTCTCTTTTTGCGGAGTCGTCACGTCTGAATCCTGGTGATGCGCGCCCCCCTCCTTCTCCTGATGGATGCGAGACGAGTATGTCGGACATTCGTATCCATCAAAAGGACGTCCGTAGGGTGCTGCGCAACCTCGACGTGAACAAGGCTAGCGGCCCTGACGGAATACCAGCAATTGTTCTTAGAACCTGTGCGCCTGAACTGTCTCCGATCTTGACACGCCTATTCCGCCTTTCGTATGAGGCTGGAAAAGTGCCGAATGCTTGGAAGCAGGCTAACGTACAGCCCGTGCCCAAGAAGGGCAGTCGTGCTGACCCGGCCAACTACAGACCCATATCTGTAACCTCCATACTCTGTAAGAGTATGGAACGTGTACTCAATTCTAAGCTCCTGGCATACCTAGAAGCAAACGATATCTTAAGTGACCGCCAATACGGCTTCCGCCGAAATCGGTCTACTGGGGATCTTCTAGCGTATGCCATTCACATCTGGAGTGAGGCCATCGAGAGGCACGGGGAAGCGCTTGCCGTCTCCCTCGACATCTCGAAGGCTTTTGATAGGGTCTGGCACGAAAGCCTTATTGGTAAGCTTCCTTCATTCGGTTTGCCCGGTGGTCTGTGTGATTGGATTGCTGACTTCCTGAGAGACCGGTCCATTCGAGTGGTTATCGATGGCTGCTCGTCGGACCACTTGGATATTAATGCCGGGGTCCCTCAGGGGTCGGTACTTTCAGCAACTTTATTCCTGCTGCACATTAACGATCTGCTAAAACCCGGCACCTTTGGGTATGCAGACGACAGCACTGTTGCAGAGAGATACTTGTCCAACGCTCATGCTACCGGGCCTCAGATCCAGTCTCTCCGGGAGGCCATGGTGGAGCGCTTGAACCTGTCCTTGCAGGCAGTCTCCGAATGGGGCGATGCCAATCTGGTCAGGTTTAATGCTGCTAAAACCCAGGCGTGTCTTTTTTCCGCTAAAAAGAGCCAATTTCACCCGACTCCAACTTTCCGAGATGTGACCGTGCCAATAACTGACCATCTTGAGCTTCTTGGCGTTACGTTGACATCGACTCTCAATTTTGGCCCATACATTGAGGCAAAGGCTCAGCTGGCTGCCAAAAAGTTGGGGATCCTTGCAAAGGTGAGAAGGTACTTCACGCCAGAACAGCTGCTCAGCTTGTATAAAGCGCAAGTTCGATCATGCATGGAGTACTGTTCTCATCTCTGGGACGGATCTGCCAAATACCAGCTTGATGCACTAGAGTCGATCGAAAAGCGGGCCAAGAGGCTCATCGGTGATGAGGCACTGGTTAAGTCAAAGCTCCAGAGCCTTGAACATCGTCGCCGAGTTGCCAGCTTATCGGTTTTTTATCGATTACATTTCGGGGAGTGTACGATGGAATTGCATGATCTAATTCCGCCCAGCCCGTTTCATCATCGGACTACCAGACGTACGGCGATGCGCCATCGGTACATGGTGGACATCCCACCCATACGCACTAAACGTTTTGAGAATACTTTTATTATGCGTACAGCTAAGGAGTGGAACTCCCTGCCGGAGTCTGTGTTTCCCGATAGCTACAATGACAAAAAGACCCCTAGGTCTTTAAGTCAAGAGTGAATAGGTTACTTCTAGGCAAGCGCGATCCATCGTCGACCACATCATCGCTTACCATCAGGTGAGATGGTGGTCAAGCGCGAACCTATAACAAATAATATAAAAAAAATAAATAAAAAAAAATTGGTATAAATGAATAACTGCCCGCATCAGCTTGAGCGATGTGTAGTCGCTTTCCAGCTGTCAAATTATTTTCTAATTGCATTAGTATACTGCCAAAGAAACAACTATTTTACCTTTTTGTAATGTTAGAATAAGCACTTTCTGGCGCAGTGCTATCCGAGGTGTGCTTGATAAATAATATATGCAGATACTGTAGTTGATCTTCATCCACAGACGTTTTTTTATGAAATTCGAGCTTAATTTAGATCACAAGAAAAGCTGAAAGTTTTACCGTCAAAAGTATTATTTAAACAACCAGTTGGTGTAAATCTCGTACAGTTTAACCAAACCTGATTTTATCCAAATTACTCGTGTACTGAACTACTGACAGCTAATAAAACTAAGTATTACAAGGATTAGGTAATCTTGGTCATCGCTCTAGCAGCAAGCGAGCGTGCCTAGTGCATAAAAAGTTATTACACTTTCAGAATAACGACAGTTGTGAGATAGTGCGTTAATACCGCCGGTAATGGCCACACAACCACGGGAAAGTACACTGACATAATCTTAAATTGATCCTTCAATCTCAAACCATGTCATAAAGAGAAATAAAGAAAATTATTTCAATATTTAATATTATGTCTATACCAACTTCTCAAAGCTTAAAGTTTCTAATTAAAAATAATATTAATGGGTCAAAATTACGCGATTAGCAGGTCTGTACCAGTTTATGTTCTCCGTCGTATCGATGATTCCAAAATTAAATATATTTTGCCCAGAATTCAGCCGGGCCAACAGCGTTGTCATATGCCACACAAAGGTCTTTTAAGGTGCAGGTGTTGTTGCACAGAGGGCAAGACAAAAGGTGAGCCATTGTTTGGGACGTGGCTCCGCAATCGCACTGTGGGTCATTGGAGTACCACCATCTAACTAGGTTATGTCTGCAGCGACCCACCTGGCTTCGTAGTCGGTTTAGAGATTTCCAGGTGGGCCAAGGCAGTTGGTGGCCTGCAGGGAGTTTTTCTGCTGGCTCAATATAGTCAGCTGGAGGGGGGTGTCTGAGGAGCCATAGTTTTTTTTTTGTTTCGCTTAACTCATCGCCGTTAATTGCTTGCTTGCTTGCTTGTGCTTCTCTGAATAACATGCCACTTCTCTTCGGACATCCGGAGGGGCTATTCCTGCAAGCGGGTATAGTGCAGCAAGTGGGGTTGGTTTTAAGCGCCCTGTGATAATCCTGCAAGTCGTATTGAGAGCTACATCCACCAGTTTATTAAACTAATATTACAAAGAGGTAAAATTGAGACTCTAGAAATATGTAGGTGCGCAAAAAGCACTCAGGGGTCGGTACTCTCAGCAACATTATTCTTGCTGCACATAAATGATCTGCTAAAACCCAGCACCTTTGTGTACGCGGACGACAGCACTGTTGCTGAGAGATACGTATCCGACGCGCGCGCTACTGGACCTCAGATCCAGTCTCTCCGGGAGGCCATGGTTGGGCGCTTGAATCTGTCCTTGAAGGCAGTCTCTGATGGTTGATGCCAATCTGGTCAGGTTCAATGCTGCTAAGACCCAGGCGTGTCTTTTGCCAATTCCACCCGGCTCCTTCTTTCCGAGGTGTGACCGTGCCGATAACTGACCCTCTTGAGGTTCTTGGCATTACGTTGACATCGACGCTCAATTTTGGTCCATTCATTGAGGCAAAAGCTCAGCTGGCTACCAAAAAAATTGGGGATTCTCGCGAAGGTGAGATGGTGCTTCACGCCAGAACAGGTGCTCAACTTGTATCAAGCGCAAGTTCGATCATGCATGGAGTACTGCTCTCATCTCTGGGACGGATCTGCCAAGTACCAGCTGGATGCACTTGAGTTGATCGAAAGACGGGCCAAGAGGCTCATCGGCAATGAAGTACTAGTCGAATCTAGGCTTCAGAACTTCGAACATCGGCGCCGAGTTGCCAGCCTTTTGGTTTTTTATCGTTTACATTTCGGGGAGAGTGCGTTGAAATTGCATGAACTAATTCCTCCTAGCCCGTTCCATCATCGGACTACAAGACGTACGGCGATGCGTCATTGGTACATGGTGGAAATCTCACCCATACGCACCAAACGTTTTGGGAATACTTTTATTATGCGTACAGCAAAGGAGTGGAATTCCCTGCCGGAGTCTGTATTTCCTGATAGCTACAACCTGGGAGTCTTCAAGTCAAGATTAAATAGGTTTCTTCTAGGCAAGCGAGCTTCATCGTCGATCACATCATCGCTTAGCATCAGGTGAGATAGTGTTCAAGCGCAAGCCAATAAAAAAATAAAAAATAAACAATAATATTACTTTTCATTGATATAAAAGCAAGATTTCTGAGAGCTGGCTTTTTGTCTTGGAATAATGCAAAGAAATCAAGACATCCGCAGGAAAATCGCTACTGACATAACCTGAAGAATGGCCAAACTTAAGTGGCATATTGCTCGCAGAACGGATAGGTAGTCGATGGGGTCGAAAAGTTCTGGCGTGGCGACCGCTTAGGTACCGGAAGCCGCAGCGTTGGAACGCCTATCTCTTAGTGGGGCAATGAACTGGGAATCTGCTGGATAAGAGACGCTCAGGACCCATCGATGTGGCGACACTAGGGGAAGGGCTATGTCCAGTTCTGGATGTGGTTCGGCTGAATGATGAATCACATTTCCCATGGGTACGCAAAGGGAGGGAAACCTAGTCCTTTATAAATGTATTCGATATTATATTAATATAGATGTGTAGTGGTTGTAGGCCCTTGCAAGATAAATATGTAAAGGTCACATACTACCATTGAAGATATTTATAACGTCGGTTTAATGTATTATTAGATCTTAATGTGAAACATTAATATAACTAACGGAGCGGTTTCAAAAACAACTTGAAATATCTTTCATGATGTTTTCAATGGGGAAGCGGCAGTGATATATAATTTATTTGATAAGAAACAAGATTCATTCAAAATACGTGCGTGTTTAGAAGATTATATTTCATTAATAATACCAACCTTTACTGTCCCACTGCAGGGTGAAATCCTCTTCTCAAACAGAGAAGGCACGAGCACTTAATCACCACGACCCTGCTCAAGTTGGGTTGACGATTTCATGCTTATATTAACAACAGGCACAGATTACTAAATAGTTACTAATGTAAACAGGTACAGACAGGTTGCCTGAGGTTGTCATTACCGTTCTCAGCGATATCGAAGAAATCTAAGAAATTACATATGGATTGAAAGTCATATTGGTATCTACTTGCACGGATTTGAATCCACGACCTCAAGCATAAGACGGAGAGATGAAGTCTTAAGTCACTGGGCCACAACGACATCATAAAAAAAAATCATTAATAAACAAAAATAAAAAACCGGCCAAGTGCGAGTCGGACTCGCGCACGAAGGGTTCCGAACCATTATCGCAAAAAACGGCAAAAATATCACGTTTGTTGTATGGGAGCCCCACTTAAATATTTATTTTATTCTGTTTTTAGTATTTGTTGTTATAGCGGCAACAGAATTGTGAAAATTTCAACTGTCTAGCTATCACGGTTCATGAGATACAGCCTGAAAATTTCAACTATCTAGCTACACGGTTCATGACAGACGGACAGACAGACAGACGGATTGTGGAGTCTTAGTAATAAGGTCTCGTTTTTACCCTCTGGGTACGGAACCCTAAAAAGGGATAAAATTTGAAATTTTTTGAAGCGTTTTGGTATAATATTGCTCCAACTCAGAACTTGCGTTATTCAGTTTCAAACGGCCAAAAGGTAGCTGTTATCGAAAAACATAAAGAACCCGTTATTGGTCACCAATACTAACCAGAATTAATTCTGGCGTCATAAATACAATAAAAAACGAAGCCTCAGAAAATTATGGTAATCACTATGGCGCCTACGATACCAAACAAGAATCATATTTCGAAATATACTGAACTAACTTCTACCCGCGGCTTCGCCCACGTAAAAAAAGTATGTTATCATCCCAAGGGAACACACTGCCGGGATAAAAACCTATCCCTGTATCGGATATGGGATGGAGGGATGGGTTTTAATCCCGGCAGTGTGTTTCCAGAGTCCCAAACTATCTCCATACCAAATTTCATTTCAATCGGTTCTGCGGATTAAGCGTGCAAGGTAACAAACAAACAAACAGAGTTACTTTCATATTTATTATATTAATATGGATGCATAACATTATTTGCTTTTTTATTAAATCTTTTGTAAAGGTTGAGCTGAATTCTGGATATTTTAGTGTAAACCAGTTTTAGAAATCATATGACATCTTGTAGGTGCGTCCATTTGCAACTAAAGATTCTCAATCAATGCAATAAAATTTATTTATCGTTCTGTTTTCGAAGATATCGAAAAAAAGAATGAGAATATCCGCACATAAAACAACGAAGACTCCTACAATGGGAATGGGGATGGGAAAGGGAATGTAAACTAATATGTATTCTGAAGAGGTTTAAAGTTTAGATATAGTTTACATATATAGGTACATACTGAAATTATCTCTTAAAACCCTTTATTTTTATAGCCCACACGATGGGATGGGAAGAAAAATAAAATTTGGTCCCCCACAATATGGCGCCCAAATTCCGCCATTTACCTATTTTCCAATTTAAATGTAGCCAGTGACACACGCAGGGATAAGACGAATTGATTGACGTAAGAACCATCAAAATCGGCCAACGCGTTTGGTGTCTAGATCGCCACATTATAGGAACAAACACATACATACATAGACTGATAAACACCCTCCTTCGGCAGTCGGGTAGAAAGGGATGTTGTAAGTTTGATCTGTATAACTGTGGTTCTGTCTGTGGCATAGCAGCTCCCCAACGGATGACCAGCAGCCTAATTGCGTAAGTGAGTTCGGCAGGGCAAAGGGTATAACTCCATGAAAGAATATTACAAATTCCCTTTTTTGTTCGGTATTTCCAAAAATTATTGAATGCTTTCATTTCGAAAGAGTCCAAAACTTATAGCTGCAGATGTTGATGTAGTTTTTATGCCGGAAATTGCACGGCTACTGGAGTGGTATCCCTCAGTAACAGGCCATGCAAGTGAAGCTGCGGCATAAAGCTAGTTGATAATCAAATAAAATGATGAGAAAATTTGCATTTTGATAAAGTTAGTCAATCAAGCTGTGTTGTAAAGCGTCTACCCTTAAATAACATTGCTATTCTTTGATGTATTCAAGACAGTTTATCACGATGAAAATATCTCTTTGCGAAAATCTCTCCCCCGTATTTTTAATCGAGAATTTGAATTAGTTAGTTGATTATTCGACTAACTCTCGTTCTTAAGTCCAAATACTCAATTCAACACACATTCACTTAAAAAAATATAGCACAAACTATAAAAGTATATTTAAAATTAAACATATTTTCGAAGTTTTTAACATAAAAATAATCGGAAGTTAAAATAAGAAGATAATTGATCGAAAAATAACGTATTTTCTTGATTAATCGTCAGCCATAATCCGGATATTAATTGGTGTCTGTAAATTATTATGTTGTTTTTCTTGGCGCCAACTTCAAAGGTAATTTATGAGAGTTTTCAATCTATTTGCTAATGTACTTAGTTTCATCTTACGTTTCTTAATGTTTCAACATCGATTTCATTACTGAGATTTGTTCCAACACTAAGTTCGGGAATAAACTTTTTGAAATGCATGCACAGAAGCTGCTTGTAAAAGATTTTCTAAGAGTTAGAGATTTTAGATACCTATCTACCCTAATATTATAAAGAAAGAATGTGAATTTCGTAAGTTTGTGTTTATGTGGAGGGTAATCCCCTGAACCATATTACACCTCTTTGAAAAATTCTTTTACTATTTATTTGTTTAACGAGGGAAAAACCCGGACGGACTGCTATTTTGTGATAGGTATTTTAGTTGACCTAATATTTATTTTTATTAGTTGCAGATATCTCCTTTATCTTTAGCTTTTTCAAAGCAATCATTGCAGGAAATAAACTTTTCCAAGTTCTCTATTCTCTCGGTCAGGGCCTGTATGTTTGCATTGCGATCCCTATTTTTAGGGTTTCAGTACCATAATGTTAAAAAGGAACCCTTATGGTGCGACTAAGTCTGTCTGTCCGTCTGTCACAGCTGGATATCTCAAGAACTACTAATGCTATCAAATTGAAATTTGGAATAGTTTTAGATGACGTTTGCCCAATTATTTTGCAAGTAAGAAAGAAATAAAAATATGTGTATTTTTTTCGCAACACGGACTGAAAGGGTGTCTTAAAAATTCAAAGTGGGGCTACATGAGTATGTGGGGTATCATATGAAAGTCTCGACGAAAAATTTTAAAAGAATACCGTTCCCCTGCCTTATCTCCGAAGTTAGCATATAGAAAATCTGAAAATATTCTATGTGATAGAAGTTTATGTAAATATTACAGGCAAAATAAAACGATGTCTCTAAATAGCACACTTTTTTCAGAAATCATCAAATAAAATTACATTAGTTCCACTATCGGTCAAGAGATGGCGCTGACCTAAACTGCAATATTCTACAACATAGTGTTAAAATTCTCTGACGAATATAGGCCTCGCCGGTTAAAATTTAAAAACATTTCACGTTTCACAACCAAAATGTCCTCCTTCCTACGTACTCGCAGGTTGCTTTGGGTGAAGCACAATTATTGTAGTTTTTTCTGGGCACAGAACTATTTAGGTACTGCTGGATTAACGTAATCAAAAGATGCCGCCGGTTATGCCACAAATTTGATGAATCTCAAAGGAATCAAACCTACAGGGTTCCTCCCGTTGACCTAGAATAATTTTTGGCAAGAAAAAGCCGAGAACCGTAAATTTGTACCTAAAGAAAAAACCGGCCAAGTGCGAGTCGGACTCGCGCACCGAGGGTTCCGTACAAACCTCAGCTTCAAGGTATTTTAGACCTGAGTATTTGATATGAATTTCAATTTAATACCTCTACGCGTTCATGAGGAAAGGGGTAGTAAATTTAAAATTACTTAAAGTATTTTTATTATATGAAGTAACTAAACATTTACGGTATTCGCAATTTTTTTTATTTTATTATTTTCTTTTTATACTTTGCTTCGTACCAAATTTCGAGATTCTGAGTTCACGGGAAGTACCCTTTAGGTTTAGATTCCCTTGCGAGTGACGAAAATTTGCAGAAATTTGCGGCATAAACGGCTGTATCTTATGATTGCGTTGTCTTAGAAGTTTGATTTTTTCACAGCTTTAAGGGACACTAGACTTGAGTATTTGATATACATTTCAGCTTTATATCTCCACGCGTTCCTGAGAAAAAGGGTCTTGACAGACAGACAGACGGACGGACGGACAACAAAGTGATCCCTAACCCTACCTAAAGAGAGATTATTAATTTATTTGCAGTTGGTAAACTGACCGCGACTTATGTCGATGTATGGGGACAACAGTTTTCCAACGGCTAAATTAATTTTATATCTCAATCTTTCTTTGCTTTCATTGATTATGAACTTCAGCAATATTATCAAATTATTTTGGTGAATGTAGCTGTTTGTACGGAACCCTCTGTGCGCGAGTCCGAGTCGCACTTGGTTGGGTTTTATTTGCACACTATTTGTATTATTACCACAACAAACCATTTCGCTATCTAACAAATGGCTAGCAGCACATAATATGCATGCTTACATTATTTCCCTGTCCCCCGCACTAAGCCTAACTAACGCCGACGTTTTCACACAAAATAACGTCTTTGCGACTGAAATTTACGATAGCCCATCGTTGGGATACTTGGAATTAGACCAGTGTAACATGGCCCTTAGATGATAAGTCTTTCAATGGTTTGAAGGATCAGGTTATGCCGGTTGTAGTAGTACTTCCGCGTACCGAGTGCGTTTATTTATACTGTCCCATCTCTAAATGGGACGAGGTTGACCCCATTTGAGCTTTTGCCAGAAAATGCATTTTTTTTTTCTCAATAATAATCCATGATAATAGTTAGTTATAGTTAATACTGTCGTTTATTATTTTAATGATGTTTATTAATTTTGTGGTTGTGAATGTGTTGAAATGGTGGCGGATTATTATTAAATGAGTTTTATGAAGGGACTATGGTTATTTTATTGTGTAGGTAGTCAGTTTTTTAGTTGAACGAAATAGAATTTTTAGGGTTCCGTACCCAAAGGGTAAAACGGGACCCTATTTCTAATAATCCACGATCCATCTCTCTGTCTGTCTGTCACCAGGCTGTATCTTATGAACCGTGATAGCTAGACAGTTTAAATTTTCACAGATGATGTATTTTTATAATAACAAATACTAAAAACAGAATAAAATAAATATTTAAGTGGGGCTCCCATATAACAAGCGTATTTTTCCGTTTTTAGCAATAATGGTACGGAACCCTTCGTGCGTGAGTCCAACTCGCACTTGGCCAGTTTTTTATATTGAAGAAAACATCGTGAAAAACAAAACACCTATATTTAATTATCTTTATTGAAGAATGAAGACTAAAAATAACTTATAAGGTGAACTTTACAAGGAAAACCCAGTCTCCAACAACAACTCAAGTCAGGTCAAATAAGTCGAATATACAATAAAAAACTTTTTTGAAAAAAATACTACCGACTTCCAAGTAAGAAAACTAGAAAGTGAAAAATAACTTTATTTTTGGAAGTCGGTGTCTGTGGTAGGACCAAATTTTTAAAGTTATGGACACCGACTTCCAAAAATAAAGTTATTTTTCACTTTCTAGTTTTCTTACTTGGAAGTCGGTAGTATTTTTTTCAAAAAAGTTTTTTATTTTTCACTTTTTAGGGTTCCGTACCCAAAGGGTAAAAACGGGACCCTATTACTTTAACTCCGCGGTCCGTCTGTCTGTCTGTCACCAGGCTGTATCTCATGAACCGTGATAGTTAGACAGTTGAAATTTTCACAGATGGTGTATTTCAATTGCCGCTATGACAAATACTAAAAACAGAATAAAATATTTATTTATGTGGGGCTCCCATACAACAAACGTACGTGACTCATGATTTTTTTGCCGTTAATTGCGGTAATGGTACGGAACCCTTCGTGCGCGAGTCCGACTCGCACTTGGCCGGTTTTTAGTTGTACCTACCTAATAGGGAAGTAGTTAAGTAAGTACCTATAACGATAGAATAGATTACCCGAATAACATGAAACTTGAATATAACCGGTTAAATGAGAGACCTGCATACCCCTTTCGAGCGTACTGGCGTGATGTTATGTTACGAAATGGTATAAACAATAAACAGACATGCGATTGCAGCAATTCCGAGAGATTTGCCTTTATTTATTGAAGAGTTCTGTTGTATATCTCCGAAGTTCTTCATCAGATCTTCACCAAATTAAAATGGGACCAATTTCGGAATATACTCTTTCAAACAAAAAAAGAATTTTGAAAATCGGTCCACAATTGACGGAGATATCGGTGAACATACATTAAAAAAAAAAAAAAAAAAAAAAAAAAACATACATAATGTCGAACATAGAACCTCCTCCTTTTTTGGTAAGTCGGTTAAAAATCAATACACACCTCAAAAACATAATGACATGACATAAATGCTAATTTAGGTCAAAATCCACACAGTATTGGTATAAACCGTCAAACATTTGCTGATTAGTTTAACGTATGTCATTTATGTCAAACATGGAGTGTTGGCGCCAATAATTACTAAATTATTACAAGGTTGACCGTGTTTGTCGATTTGTACAAACATACTTACGAACTGTATGTTGTGTTGTATGTAAATGTGAGGAATCATGGATTAACATTAACCATAGAGTAGGTGGTGTCTAAGACTGCAAGAAAAGGGTAGAAAATATAATCCCAGTGGTAAGCACTAAACAAGCAAGCAAGGCAAGCAGCAAGCAAGGGGTATCGTGTTACCCAGTTACTGGGTTGTGGAGGTCAGATAGGCAGTCGTTTCATGTAAAACACTGATACTCAGCTGATGCCGGTAAGACTGGAAGCCGACCCCAACAATAATTGGGAAAAAAGCTAGGCAGATGATGATGGTAAGCACTGCAAGGAGTGCTTTTGCCTACCTAGTACAATTCATTAAAGATAGGTAATTGATATATAATTTTAGCTGGCTAGAGGAACGGACAAGTTAAGGAAGGTATGGAAGAATCGCAAAATAACCATAGCTTTGGTTCAGATCAGGCTCGTCCGTTTGTATTCCCCATATTTCTCTACGCAGCTGAGACATGGACAATACGAGAACTGAAAAGGAAAAAAATTGATGCTCTGAAAATGTAGTGCTGGAGAAAAATGCTTGGTATTTCTTGGACAGAATTCCGCACAAACGTCTGCATACTCCAAGAACTCGGCTTCAAAGAGCGTCTATCAGCAGTAATACAGTCTCGAATACTGAAATTCTTTGGCCATGTTTCGAGGCGGAATAACGACTCCATTGAGCGCCTAGTGGTGCAGGGCTGAGTGGACGGTAACAGGCCACGCGGGCGATCACCGATGTGGTTTGCTGATCAAATTAAGTCCGCCGTTGGTGGTCCTGTAAATGAGTGCGCCAAACTTTCATGTAACCGAGCCAAATGGAGAGAGATCATGCGGCGAGTTACCACATTAGCGATTGGACAAAATTCATCGTAATCACGACCTCTCTGTCAAGAGCGAAACGAAGAAGAAGAAGAATGGATAATTAAAAAAAAAACCTTTAAAAAGGTCGCTTTCAGCTGGAAGAAAAAAAAATTAATGCCGCCAGAATTGAAGCACAAATTTACCAAATATAAAATACTGGCCCGTATTAGTAGAGGACAGAAAAAAAATGGAGACGGAGGCCTTTGGCCTACAGTGGTAGAATAATAAGGTTAGTTCTGTAAAATAACGGTAATGGTCGAGAACTTTTGAAAAGAATAGTTAGCCATTTAAAAAAGAGTTTTGACGACAACCTCAAATCAATCAATAATATTGTAAGATGTAATATCAGTAACCAAAATCATTTGACAGGTTAAGTTATAAATTTGATAAAGTCAACCATTGTTATACCACCTCAATGCAATCCGATCACCTTGCAAGAGCTTAACCAAAGCTATACACTATAGAAAACCCTTTATCAAGCCACTTTCCTCATCTCCGTGCAATATGTCTGAATATCTTCTGTCAATCGTAATGACTGCCATATTTCTGTACAATATTAGGTAAAATCTCGTGGCGTATCTGTAAATTAATCTTTGAAGCTTAACCTCGAAGCTGGGCGAAGTTTGTGCAGTCATTGTGTAACGCGAGTCGCAAGTGTGCCTTTACCCTTATGTTTAGTCGCACGTGAGCACGATGCCTTAGCGATTTTGAACTTCAGTTGGTAGCATTGTTTGGAACTTTGACACGTAAGGTTACAGAGTCAGGTGTAAGTATTTATGCTGATTATAGGATAAAGTTTGGAATAACTATTGAAGTTACAGCAATTGTAGAAATAAGTTGATGCTGAAATTCGATAGTGGTTTAAGGTGCAGATACCCCTGAGTGGCTGATTTTCAAAATGAGAATCACGTCTAAACGGCTTATCGTAATTTTTTGGAAAAAATATATGTTACATTAGACCATTTTCTTAGTAATTTGATCTATGAAAATTTTGAGTTTTACTCGTATAACATAGTGTAATTAAATTGTAAAGTTATGTCTTACACGGACAAAAAAACGACAATCGCAACAAAACTGCCGGAAGTATTTTGAAATTGTCACCATCTCATTGACAATTTAATTATCTACATTTTGATCTACAGCTTTTTTTTAAAGTCATAGAATAATAAGGAAAGTACAAAAAACTACTGAATTTTGGATCGCGCGGGTGTGAAACGAGTGCGGGTTTTGTTCCCTCAAGGTCGTTGGCGACTGTCATCGTCTTAAAGTCCTTTGCAGACTTGCAAATACATATATTACGTAACATCACGCCCGTATTAGCCAAAGGGATAGGCAGAGGTCTTTGTTTTTGGCTATCTGAAGTATTCCCATATTTTACTACTTATGTTTCAGCCCCATGTACCTACTTAATAGGGTGAGGCTATTGCCATCAACTGGTTTACGTATTTAAACAAGACACTTTCTGACCCGAGAATCGAACCCAGTACCTAACGTTCGGCAGTTGGTCTTGGGAACATTAGACCTACGAAGCAGGCAAACACATTTTATGTAAACCCTTGAATTTCTCGAAGGATGACAGCTGGTGCACCTATATCACCACTCATATTTTAAAGGAGGGAATGTTTTATATTATTTTTTATTTTTTTATATCTTTCAAAACAGGGTAGTTAACAAAAAATATCTATTTAGTCCGTCAGTTAGATAATCTAAAGTATTGGACACGTATTTTTTTCTATTGCCACGTAAACAAAAAAATACGACGATACAGTGCATTGAAATATCGTGTGATGTCACGGTGTGCTACACTTTATACTGAGAAAGTGACGTCACAAGCCCCTACTCCTAAACTTTGATGCACCTTTATCTTTGTCAGTCTTAATTTTTTTACCCATCTATCTATACTTAATACTTAATCAATTAATCTATACAAATAAATAAAATTGAAGTGTCTGTATGTAATATCAAAATAACAATGTTTTATTGAATGCACGTGAAAGTATATACGGTACTAACAACATATAAGCAATTTTTAAGATTTTTGTCTGTCTGTCTATGTGTCTGTCTGTTTGTTCCGGGTAATCCCCGAAACAGCTGGACCGATTTTGACGGGACTTTCACTGGTAGATAGCTGATGTAATAACAAGTAACATAGGATACGTTTGATCACGAGAAAATTCATAGTTCCGGCGGGAAAATAAAAAAAATAAAAAATATTTTTTACGAATTTGTCGCGGAAGAAGTCGCGGGCAACAGCTAGTTAATATATAATATTATAAAGAGGTTAGATTTTTTTGTTTGTTGTACCGAATAGCCTCCAAAACTACTGAACCGATTTAAAAAAATCTTTCACCAATAGAAAGCTTCATTATTCCTGAGTGACAGGATATTCTTTATCCAGAAAACGGGTCCTGAGATCCTGGGGTCCAGGTGGTCTGTAGCGGCACCGACACCGCCACTTACAAAGTAATGACATGACGTCACACAAATCCTACATCGCGCAAGTAAAGTTTGCGGCGCGATTTGAACGTATACAGCAGTCCGACGATAACCGTTGGGCAGTTGCCCGGACCAGACACAATACCCGTCTGGTCGGAGGATCCTCCCTTTTCTATGGAGGTTTGTGGGACTTTACACCCTGTTCCACATACTCCCAAACTGGTGACCCTCGAACATGAACATCAGCGCAGCCTTCGTGCAGAGCTACTTCATCGTGACGTCATCATCACTTCCTCAAGCTTTCGAGCAGCGAGTCACACAGCCAGCCAGTACCCACTGCATCTACGGGGGTATCCTGACCACCAGCATGCAGCGGACGCGCATACCTGGTCATCACCCTCAGCTTCTTTCATCACCGCTCCGACCCACTGGAGCCAGCAGCACTGTCCCGACTCACTGGGACACATCATCACCGCTCCGAACTACTGGAGCCAGCAAAACTATCCCGACTCACTGGGATATCATCACCCCGACTCACTGGGGCACAACCGCATACAGTTCCGACTCACCGCGAACTCTGCGACTTCCGGTTCCGACTCACGGGAACCAACCTTCCACTGGCCAGGCACACATCACAAGATGTACGGACGACTCAACCTGCTATCGACCTCCGGTCTCCGGAGGGGAGTGATGTAGCGGCACCGACACCGCCACTTACAAAGTAATGACATGACGTCACACAAATCCTACATCGCGCAAGTAAAGTTTGCGGCGCGATTTGAACGTATACAACAGTCCGACGATAACCGTTGGGCAGTTGCCCGGACCAGACACAACACCCGTCTGGTCGGAGGATCCTCCCTTTTCTATGGAGGTTTGTGGGACTTTACACCCTGTTCCACATACCCCCAAAGGTCCACGCAAAAAATACTCACTAACAGACAATAATATGGACGGTAATCTCACTGAGGGACTAAATAGAATAAACATTTTTCTACCCAGGACACATCCCTATTGCAACACTATAAATGATTTTCTATTTTCCATCTTGTTTATCATAAGAACAGTGAATCGTGGCTAACAGGCTACAAAAGCCATTAATGAGTTATTAGTCATTTATTCTAATTAACCACATCGGACCATATCGTACGACCGACTTAGTCAGGGCTATGATTCAGTCATTCATGCTGCTTAGACGCATTTACCTGACCACAGTAAAATAGCTTATTGGTTTAAAAGATGCGGGCATACTAAATTACTGCAGTCCTGAAGGTAACAATGGAAAACTTCCGTCACAGTATAAATATGGACAAACAGTATGGAAACTACCTACGGACGCTTGAAACGGCACACTCACAGGAACATGCGCATCGACGAGACCCCTAGGCGGTGTCCCGCAGTGCTGTCAGTAGTGCGAGCCGCTTTCGAGCGTTTGTGAGTAGTTTCCGTACTGTTTGCCCATATTTTAAATGTGCTTCCGTTGTCTATTATGTTCTTCTTCTTGCTTCTAACTGCCTCGTAGGCCATGTGGTCGTAAACGCTACTGCTAACTATGGGGTCCTGGGTTCGACGCCCGGATTGGGCAAAGTGTCATTGGGTTTTTCTGTCTGAAAGTTCTCAGTAGCAGTCCAGAGGTAGGACTTGTGACCGGTTTATATTATTTCATAATTATAGTAGAGCTTTCTTTTCTTTTTGTTTAAGAAATTGACTCGCACACTGTTCCATTGTTGTTGAATTTACCTATGTTTGCAATATTTGTAAGTATGTGAGAACCATGTTCCTATTTATCAAGTGTAGGAATTTACCTGTTAATTTTTGTAATACTTTATACCTATACGTAGTATAGTAGTGCTGGGTGCATCGTCCTCACGTAGATACGTACGTAACGTACGTAAATGTTCTAAAACACTTTTTTTAATAGATTAGGTATGGAGTTTCTTGTCCGCCGCGTTCTCCTCCATAACAAGCTCCATTTATGAATGGACGGTAGAATCAATTATTATTGACTTATTTTTTTTTATTTTTGACCTTCAAAAGTGCATGCCGCTTAATGGCCTAGTTTAAATTAATATATTTTGTCTTTGTCTTTGTTTATGGCAAGACTTGCCACTATTACAGGTGCGAGGAGGTGGACCAGAGGAATGTGTGTTCTAGCGTTGCATTTCTGCTTAACTCTCCGGGGATTGTAGGTGTAATGGTATTCTTCTTCGTCATATCGATGATTACAAATTAAATGTATTTTGACCAAATTTCAACCAAGTTGACAGCGTTAGGATTTGCCTCATTGTGTTTAAAACCGATTTTGTAAAGGGATGTTTTCCATTGTTTCCAATGGTCAAAATAATGCCTGATTTTCTCAAAACCATTTTCAGACCGATGTTTGCTCTGGGCAGATTATGTTCATTAAACATTAAGACTGGTTAATTGTAATCATTTCTTTTAATTAGGCTCAAAGGTTGGCTTCTGTTTAGAAATTGATGGGCCGTAATCCACCACGCGGGCCCAGTGCGGGTTGGTGGGGATGTCTCATTCCTTCGAATTTTTGCTTCTAGATTTAATGATAACAGGTTGATCGTGGTGGCCCAGTGTCTTAGAACGAGAGCCTCGTTCTTATGTACTTTGTAAATTGATCTTGGTCATCACTGTCATTGATGAAGGAAAATAAGCAATTCCGGACATATTTTTTTTTAAATTTTTTAATCACAAAATCCACAGCTCTGAAAAATACCTTAACACACTTATTGTACTATTATTACAGCCAATTACAGATTTACAATTTATTATCTTAACAAAATAAAATTGCAACAGAAACTTAGAAACAAAAACATACCTAATATTTGAAAACTCATGTGAAGTGTGCAAGAGGAGTTGTGTGTGATTGTGTTATAGTATTCTATTATGCGTTTCAAATGAGAGGAAAATCGACTAACCCCCAGTAAGCTACAATCGGACAAGACAGCACAGTCAGCAACACATTATCACATCATCATCAGTCTATTAATGTTCCCACTGCTGGGACACAGGCCTCCTCTCTGTGAGTGCGAATGGGACGTAATCCACTACGCGGTCCCAGTGCGGGTTGGTGGATGTCACATGTCTTCGAATTTTTGGTTCTAAGACATGCCGGTTTCCTCACGATGTTTTCCTTCACCGTTTTGAGAGCAGTGGTAATGAAATAATTTACACAAAGTAAAGGGCCTGCCTGGGAAACGCTAAAACTTGTAAGTCGCGGCCGATACCACTGGGCCACCACAGCTCTCAACCAAAACAAATCTCAACAAAAAACAAAAACCAGCAACATAAAAAATATATTATAGTTGTTATAAGTTCGAAATCGCCAACCTGCCTTGAGCAAGCGCGAAGGTTAATTTTCGTGCCTTCTCTGTATGAGAAGAGGTCTTTGCCTTGCAGAACAAAGGCTTGCGACAGTCAAAGGCTGGTATTATTAACACGGACAACTCCAAAACAGCGACTTCCGAAACTTACATAAATAACAATAATCAGACCACACATATATTATCAAAACATGAATCTTTACATAATATATTCAAAGGTTTCCTACATGACGAAATAAAAAATTGTAACAAATTATGCAATGTTGGTCCGTTATGGTGTATTGGCAATGGCCACCATACCCGGCCATGGTATAATTTGAACATAATTCTATAATGTTTATGACGATTATGACTTTTATGGGTCTTACGCAAAACAGCAAAGTTAGATCGACGATAACATAACATGCGCTTGAGTTGAAAAATATAATGAGTTGATTATTATGTTAGAGGCGTGCAGTTCAACTTAATGATGTAGCTAGGCAAGTAGGTAGAACTACTTTATTAATAAGGAAATATTTACAAAACAATAGGAAGGGTGGGTAAGCTCTAATAAGTACCTAATGCTAATGTACAATATCTACACATCAGAATGGCATTCTAACAATAACATGTAACTACTCAAAAAGTGTGTGGTATATAATATATAGTGCCGTATGGTGACGGACGTAAAGAATTTCACCATCCCTTATCATCCCGTGGTTGTCGTAAGAGGCGACTAAGGGGCACTCCAGAGAATGGGCAGCAGCGTTCTCTGAGCACTTTAACAACTAACTGAGATCGCCAACCCGCCTGCCAAGCGTGGCGATTATGGCAAACCCCCACCAAACAGTCGAAGCGATGGCGTGACAAGGGGCGCAAAGAAAAGTTGGAAGGCCTCCCACCAGGTGGACCGATGACCTGGTGAAGGTTGCGGGGATCCGCTGGTTACGAGACGCACGGGGCCGGTCAAGGCGACGCTTGGGGGAGGCCTATGTCCAGCAGTGGATATCTTTCGGCTGATATGATGATGATGATGACTCAAAAAGTCTAAAATGTTGGGAATGACACTTCACACTTCTGTTACACAGGTCCAACCCATGCATAAAAAGTCCAAAACTTTTTGACATTCATCTTCGTCGATAGAATGTAATCTTCTTATGGTTATTACATGACCCCTTTTCAGGCAGTTTTGTCTTCCGAATTTTCAACTAAACTGAAAAGTATATAAGGGCTATCTAACATACAAAAACAATGTACCCACATATTCGGCAACACTAGACAAGACACGTATTTTGTCGCAACACCCGCATTAAGACATGCGCCTGTTATCAGTGTGATAGCGTGCCTGATAGCGGCGGGCGGCTTTCTTTAACTCAACCCTATCTTGATCACACAGTAGGACAGTAGGATACGTTTGAAATCAGCCGAATGGTAGAGCGTGGTGTAATGTAAATATTGTCACCTAGACTATCTGGCATAACCCAAGTAACACAAAAGCGCTGTATAGTACTGAATCACTGTCCACAATAGAATCCTAAGCTGAACAAGCCTTCTGAATAAGAGCATTAAAGGCGCTGTTTCAGCTGATATAACTCTGGTTTGGGCACAAATTAAACAGCTGTTAGCTGAATAACTGTAACTATTTGCATTATATCAGCATTATTTGAGCATTATTAAAGGTAACAGTCATCCCAAGAGCTGAATATTGACTGATTATTAGAGTATTTGTTACCTTTTATATAGCACAATGGCCGATTAATAGAGTTATGGTTACCTATTTTTCAGCACAAGGTACACACCAGAATATTTATAATGCTTCTTTGGAATTGAAAAGTCACAAGTGGCAAAATTGTGAATAGTTTTCACCTTACACCTTATTATTTTGATATGTTGTTTCTGTTAAACATTTTGTGGTGAAATAGACAAATATTGATTTCCGTAACAAAAACTATGCTTTTTCCTCCTGTGCGTGAAGTTCGAAGGGGAAAGAGAGTTTATTGTCAAATAGTATATGAATATAGGTGAAAATTTTCACGCGCTCTCACAATATCACTGTTTACTTGAAAGTTATAGTATAAAATAAGTTGATGATATATTATAAAAAAAAAAAAAATTTTATTTTGCATTTGTAATTTGACAATAAGCAGTTTGCGTATAAAATCATTAGATTTTCTATTGAAATCCAGTTGTTATTTTCGTTATTTAACAAAGAAAAAATGTTAATATATTATTTTACATAGGTTAGAACATAAAAAATGGCAGACAAGCAATGTGCACTGTATTAAACACAATTAAGCGGTATGTGCTGTTAAAGTATCCACTATTGGTACATAAATCAGCAACGAGCTGATACGAGTAGTTCTTGTGTGAATCAAGTCAGCCACAGATTCCTGTAAAGCTTGATATTGGGTAACATGTACGCAAATATTGTTGGTAATCATCAGTGAAACACTAAAGACTCAGCAGGAATTCTAGGGATCCATGGATTTATTTTACAAAATTATACGTCTGTTGTGTCAATCCTTTTATGTTATTTGGTTACCTACATCATCCCAAGAAACACTCCTCCGATTTTCGTAATATTTTTTTGCAAACTGGGGTGCTGGAAAGCTAATGAGCTAATTTATAGCAGTTTGCTGTAATTTAGCATCATATAAGTTCACCCATAGTGATCATGTGGGCTATATAAGTGCTATTATAAGATTGCGTGTAACAAGCTGATTAACACTACTAAAGTTCAACTATGTGCAGCAAGACGCATTATATCATTGTTAATTGAAGTCACAGACTAACTGATTGCATTATAGTAGCTCACATGTTCTTTCTTAAAATGCAAGCGGTCTAAGGGTACACTTGTGGCCTTCAATTCAGAATATTGCTGAGTTAAAGTCCATAAAAATGCTTAATTGCAGCTTACAGTACTAATACTGAACTGCATACCTATATTAACGCTTGCAGCATTACAGTGTTGTCTCCGTGACGCATAAAAGTATTATTATACAGATGAAAGCGTAATTTTCAGCTATTGCAGTTCAAGTGTACTGTAATAAGTCTTCATAAATGCTAAAGTTACCGATGTTACCCTTTGTGACATCCTATAATGCAGTTTTGTGCTACTTGGGAAGGGCTTTTTACACTACACGGTATTCAGGGCTCTGAATACCGGGTCACCGAAGGAAGGAAGAAGTAGGAAGGGTCGGGTGAAGTGTCCCGGACCTTATTGAAGGTCGATATTTTGAGAACCCTAACTTCCCTGATTTAGGGTATAGGGTCCTGAATACCGTCTAGTGTAATAAGCCCTTTAGAACTACTAAGCAATATAGAGTAGGTTTGTAGAATATTAAAAAAACCCGCCAAGGCGAGTCGGACTCGCGCACGAAGGATTCCGTACCATTATCGTAAAAACCGGCACAAAAATCACGTTTGTTGTATGGGAGCCCCACTTAAATATTTATTTTATTCTGTTGATCATCTCTGAAAATTTCAACTGTCTAGCTGTCACGGTTTATGAGATACAGCCTGGTGACAGACAGACAGATAGACGAACAGTTTTTATCCTTTGGTTACGGAACCCTTTTTTTTTTTTTTTTTTTTGGTTTCGCTGGGAAAAAATGCATTACGCATACCCACCCATTGGGGGAATGGGGGGCTATGTGGGACTCCCCGGGCAAGCCCGGTTTACCCACTAAAATAACCCAGCGGCACTCCCGCATCGTCTGAGTGGAGGAGGACTGGGAAACCGGCACAGCCTTTACGTCCAGTCCTCCGCCGACGACTGCCCACCTTTATGGCGGGCCCTTCTCGCCCCTCCCTTAGTGGAGGGGCCCGGGAACGCCCAACGAGGGTGGTGATTGTGCAATGCAGACGAGAGGCGCCCCCACGCCTGTCGCCCGCTAATCACCACCAAGAGGTGGGAGGAGGCGATCGTACAACCGCCCACCCCCACCCCTTCTCCGCCGCCTCCTTCCGCGACATGGCGTCGTCGCAAAAGGAGGCAACCGCCGCCCAGGCCCTCCCGCTCCCCAGCATGGAATTTACCACACCGGGAAGCGAGAGGACCTGTCAGGGCACGGCGCAACTACGCCCCCGCTGGGCACACCTAGACGGTGTGCTGCGCCGTGCCCTCCACCGCGCTGGACCCTGTGGACGTTGGACACCTCAGTCCTCCGCCCACGGTCCCCTACGTTGCGGCATCTGGCCCGCGAAAGGCCAGACGCCGCCCTCCGCGTCTGCGGCATCCGGCCCGCGAAGGCCAGACGCCGCTCACCGCGTCTGCGGCGGCGCGTCGATACCGACGCTCCGCCGCCTCCTCCTTCCACCGACTTGTCCCCGCCGACCATCCCACGCCAAAGGAGGGTCGGCGACGACAAGTCATCACCGCCCGCCGCACATCCGCGGCCCACCTTCGAGGGCTCCCTTCCCGCCCCCGGGCGGCGGCCGCCCCCACCCGCAGGAGAGAGAGCCGGGCGCAGAGCCAGGTGCAGAGCGGGCTAAGCCAGTTGCAGAGCGGGCAGAGCCGGATGCAGAGCCGGGCAGAGCAGGGTGCAGAGCTGGTCAAAGCAGGGTGCAGAGCTGGTCAGTGCACTCGGGTAACCAACCGCAGGAGAGCCGAGTGCAGAGCCAGGTGCAGAGCGGGCTGAGCCAGGTGCAGAGCGGGCAGAGCCGGATGCAGAGCCGGGCAGTGCAGGGTGCAGAGCTGGGCAGAGCAGGGTGCAGAGCTGGTCAGTGCACCCGGGCAACCCCCCCCCGCAGGGGCGGGCGGCCCGCCCAGAGGCCCGGAAGCGAGCCCCACCTCCCACCTACCTAACCTAACCTACCCCTACCTACCTACCCAGACTAGCCCAACCCCATGTCGCATCTGGTGTGTCCTCTGCTAATCAGAGGAACACCCAGAACGACATCCCCCCCCTGTCAGGTTATTCGCCACCGCCAACAAGAGCCCACGAATGGGAAGTTATTGACGGTGCCCAGAGTGCACCAGCCCAGCGGGTTGCTCTTCCCCCCGGACGTATCCGAAAGAGACCAGCAACCAACCAGGCCCACGTGGAGGTTACCTGACCCGCACCCCACCTGACCCGCACCCCTTGGTTACGGAACCCTAATAATTAGATTAAACTTTTAATTTCTAAACCACGATACAGGAAGATATTCCTAAAGTTACCAAATAATTACAGCCACATCCTACTTTTAACTGTATCCTTTCTCCATAATGGACATTAGATAATGAAGGTGCTTATCAAAGTTTAGAGACCTGACTAATGTATACAGGGCCAGTTTGCCCTAGGGTTTAACGAAACTTGATTATTCTAGGAAATCCTTAATACTAACAAACATCAGGCCTTTATACCGGACGCTGATGTTTAATTAGGTCCGCCTAGTACGGAAGTCAGAGGCTTTAAAAATGCTTGTAATCAATTATGTCAATAAAAGTTTATTATTATACATATTTTGCGTATGAAGTATGTCATTTAGTTGTCAGCCATTTATATGTTTAATTTAATAGGGACCAAGACCGGACACAATCACAGACTCTGGGAAACTAATGAGAAATTCAAGATGGACACATTGTCCGACTCGGATATCGAACCCAGGACTTCATCATTATCTGCAGTAGCACATAAGACCACTAGATCAGCGAGGCGAATTACAGCGGCCCTGGCACAAGCCACTGAAGGAACACGGGTTCCGACTTCTCCCGCCTCACCCAGAGCGGGAGAAGTCATTGGATGATTTCAAAACAAAAAAAAAAAAAGTTACCAGCGAGGTGAGCCACGAAAACAGCAACATATTTAAAGATCTTTCCGCTATTTATCATTCATCAATAGATATATAGAACAGTAATGTTCCTTCTATAACATCACGCTATAGCTTTCCGGGTGGTGGCGGAGTAATAGCAATATATTGATCAGCGCAATTTTTCCATTAACTACCTCGAGTGTTCGAACACTCTGCCCTTTGCATGCCGTTAGAAAATTGTTGAAATAATACTCAGATTATGCGAGAAGGAACCAGTATTCCTAAACCTAAAGAACCTCAGCACAGATATCAAAACCAGCCATGAATGGCTGATACTCTTGGCATAATATTGCCAGTATGTTACCACTAAAGTTTATGAGGAAGATTATCCTGATAACCTAGTATCTGTAGGCAATCTTTTACGATAACCACAGGAGCTATAAAATAAAATATTTATTTACTAGCTGTCCCACGCGGCTTTACTCCCGTCAACTGGCTACCTACCTACCCTACCCTACATACATGAATGTTGCGTAACTTTAACCGCTTACACAGTGCACGCAACGGAAGCTCTCAAAAAGGATATTTTTTTTGCGTTTTTGCATCATTTTTCATTTATGCTCCGCTCCTATTGGGCGTAGCGTGATGTTATATAGCCTATAACCTTCCTCGATAAATGGACTATCCAACACAAAAATAATTCTTCAATTCCAACCAGCATTCGTGAGATTATCGCGTTCAATCAAACAAACAAAATAACTTACCTTACCTTTACAATATTAGTATAGATTTAATGAGTTTTTTTTGTGCCGACCTCAATAACATGAGAGAAGGGCAGGAAGATGATGATTATGATTTATTAGAACCATATTGTTCAAAAATATTTGTTAACTATACTTAAAAACAGCTATTGATCTGTGTCTATGCTACTGTTTCTCTTCCTCACGCCTCATCCACGTTCGTTTCCTAAGCGCGAGTGCGCAACAGCGTTTACGACACCGATGCTATAAATCGCGGCTACCCGAAAGCCCTACCACCTAGCTAGTATGTGCGCTGAGTGTTACGTTGTACTAACATGTGGGTGTGCAGTGTGTGCACGGCTTATGTGTTGATCAATGTTGCACACTGGAGGCTTAAAAATGCCGTGTGATTATATACTGGGTTAATTAGTTGTGGTATCCATTTCTTCCTTGCATTTATTCTGCTATAACTTGATGTTTTTATCCAGCAGTGATAATCAAGGGCTGGGCAGTAAAAAAATATTGACTGTAAGTTTCTGGGTCTTGGTGGACATTATTGAGAAAGTCTTTTTGTGTAGATCATGAAATCCAAGGGTAAGACTATAAAAGATAGCTTCATCTCTTCGGCATATGTCAAACTGACGTATCCGTTATTGTTAGCCTGTCAAGCGCTATTGTTACTGTATCGATACAGACAGCTGTCGCAGAGATCAAGCTATCTTTTATGAAGTATGAGTTATATCCTCCATTATCTGGGTTCTGTAAATGTCTAAAGAGTTTGAATAACTAATTTGTATTGACAGGCAGCCACCATAGTATTGCATTAGAAGCTACTTGGGAAAAAAATGTAGTCTAAGCAAAAATTTGTTGTTCCTGTTTGTACTGCAGAAAAGTTCATGAAGCAGAACTAAATAAGCTGGTAAAAGTGCCAAAAAACAAACTAAAACCATTACCTTGGTTTCCTACATACTTAACATAAACTCAAACCAATTAGAACGTGCACACAACTACATTTTTTTGTATGGTAACCGCAAGTACTGACCTAAAGCCTTGTGCACACAGTGTTAGGGCTCGAAGGTCCGCGGCCCTTGTTGGTGTGCACTCGACCTTAACAAGAGCACACAAAGGGCTTAATGTCTACCTTTTCCGTGTTAATTTCATAGTTATTATAATATTGACTCGACCGCGTAAATACGAGGTGCTAATTTTCGTGCATGTTTGTAATTATGTAGGTTGGTTTTTATTTATTTATTTAAGGATTACCAACGTGTGGTACATATTTTTTTTTATTTTTGCCAGGTTGGTTTTGTTATGGGGTGCTGAAAATGTTGGCTTGTTAGGGATTCGGGTATGCTGATGTCATTGTTATGTATACTCTGAACTGAATAGGTAGGTGGATACCTAGACAAGCTAGCCTTGTAGGAGAGAGAGTAAATCGCCCTCCTGTTTGAACTAAGGATAGCCGGGCTTACGAAAACGTTGACTAGTTAGATACCTGAACTACAATATACGTGTAGAAAAGTGCCATCATTTGCCAGATAATTTGAACTAAAATTGCAAAAATAATATAGTCTGAAGTTTTATCCAATTTATTAAGATCCAATTCGAATCAAATTCATTTACTATAGACATAATTTCGTAAATTACACCTATTTACAATCTGTTTACTTTCCTAATTACAAAAACAAGCGAATCCGAAGGTATCATCAGCAGATTGCCTCTCAGGATCCTCTGATCTTCAATATTTTCTCGAATTTTCCTCAAAAGCTTCCTGCAAATGATATTAAACGGATAATGCGAAATAATTGGCGTCCACTTACACAGGATTTATGTAATCATATTCTTCCTGATTGCTCCCTTCGAGAGTGGCGGCCATTTTGTTGATGCTCTCCAGCCTCTCGCTATGCTAATTTAATGCGCCTCTTTAATAGCTTTAAAACGTCAACAACTTCAAGTTTTTTACTGACGCCGTTATGTATAATGTAGGAGGCGATGTTGGAGAAAGAAGCTTTGTTGGGAAGCTTGTATTGGATGGTGGAAATTATCAACAAAAGTCTCAGTATGGAGTACAAGAAAGTAATATTATGAACGGCGATCAATTCTCTGTGTCCCTTTCTTTGTTCATTCTACAGGCAATAACAAGTTGGTACGTACATATTTTATGTTTGAAGGTTTGCTTATATCAAGTGAATATACACGTAGTGAAACAATTTACAATAGACTATTTTATTCATGATTCGATTAAACCACTTACCCTGTGTGAAGCAGAAAAACTATAAGTACTCTAATGAGGTATTACCTCCTTGCCTTTTGAAAGCTGCCAACAGATACTTGCTTTGGAAAGTAATCATATTTAGAACACTAGGAATATTTTGAAGATATTTTTGGTTTTCATGTGATGCCTGTAAAAGTCGACATAGGCAAAGCACGTTGATAAAGCAATATAATTTTAGGTTCTATTTGCTTTGCTTATCATTTTGATCTCTCGCACATACTTCCCTCACAGTACCCAGAAAATACTTATGTGTAAACTCTTTCACGCATACACCCATGAATTAACCAAAAGGGAAACGTTCATTAAAAAGTTAATTATACAGTATAATTTTCATAATTGATTAGCACTGCATAATCTTTCAGCCAATGCTCCGTAAAACAAATAATTTCGAACATTGATTTTTCTAAAAACAGTTCGATTTCCAATTCCTTCGAAGAAAAACCCTGAATATTCTGGTGGAATAATTTCAGAGAATTCTGCTCAGACATTTTTTTTAAATTATATTTTTGTGAGCAAGAAGGTACCTTTTTGATGGTGGATATACTCTTATCTATTCCGTTATTGGTACCCTCCCTTGTCCTATCAACTAGTTTAAAGAATAAATATTATTAGCATTTTTGCTAACGTTACTCAAGGTATACACCCCCTTTAAATTAGTACTATTACTAATATCAATAATGACTGGATACTTCGACATACTACTTATGTCTGAGTTTATTGTATATGATAATAGCCGAGCTATTTTCTGTCTTACCCTAAGAGGCAGATACAAAGTATCGCCTGTCGACTTTAATTTATCAACAAAAATGTTGATGTCAAAAAAAACTAGTTTATCACTATAGTGACTCACAAGAAAGTGCAGATGCTTATTAAGCATGTGAATGTGATTATTTTGTCTATTTGACAATTTATCCAAGTAAGGGAATGCACACAAAATAATTTTATTGCAATTTAACTTTAACATCTCTGTTACACACTCAGTGATGTCATCTTTTTTTACTTTTATACTATTACCTACAAATACAGTTATATTGGTATCTGGTTTATATATATTCTTTGTCACAGATTCCATTATTTGCTTGTACGATGACCCGGGCATGCAATAATTAAAAGTGGAATGACTCTGATTGCCATTTATTAATTTACCTAAACCCTTTCCAATACCATCTGAAAACATAACCGAATGAAAACTTTCATTACTATGACTAAATGCAAAGCCAGCACTTTCAGGCCGGTTTATTTGAGGCAAATCCTGTGCTACATTAGATCTGTCTTTTACGAAGACACTGTCTTGAGACACCCTCTCAGCTTGGACCGGGTCCTCCGTAGCATCAGGCTGGACTGCAATTAGATTTGATACTGTCTGGCAGTTACACTGACACATCACTAACTCATTTGCAGCCAAAATGTGTTCTTTAATTTGTAATTTTGAATTTACATATTTATTGTAAAGAGAACTAAGTCTGTTCTCAAGAACCTGGATTTCTGTCTGCAAGCGGTGTGTGTCAATCTCATAGATATTTTTGCTGTCTTCTAATTTGATTTGGTAATTATTTAATTTATTTACTAGGTCAACACGTTCTTTCCTGAGTGGAATATTTTTTATAAATAACTTGTGTTGCTTCCTAAACTTGTTGCAATTTCTAATTATTTTATTTAATTTTACATATTTTTTTAGTTTGTTATGACTAACTTTGAAACAGTTTCTCTGATTTATTAAAGAATCTTCGGTTAGGTCAATTGTAGGTATTGAATCAGGTTTACAATTTGATTTAATAAGTTCATCATACAAATGGCAAGTTTCATCAACCTGAGTTGATTTCTGTTCTTTTTGCAATTTAATAATATGAGTATTTGCGTAAATCAATTCTTCTTCTAGATCCCTAACTTTACTTAAAGCCTGCTCATATAGATAACTGCAGTTATTGAAACCATCCGTGACTACCTTCAGTTGGTCGCGTTCATCCACAACATTCTGGTATTGCTGACTAAGTTCAACTAGCTCCCGTTTAAGGATTGTGTTTTTATAAACAATGTTCTCAACTTCTACTTCACAATCCTCTCTCTCTTGCAACATCTCCCGACATTGACTTTGTGAGTCTTTGAGTTCCTGGAGTGCTGTTCTCAATTTAATTTCTAAGTCCTGAGCTGTAGCCTTACGGGTCATCACAGGCATGGTTTCAGTATAGGTTACTGGAAAATAGAAAAAAAAAAAAAAAAGGGACGGTGAGAACCAAGGAATAGAGGAAAAATAAAATAAAGCAAAGCTGGAAATGGAGAGAATAGTTAGTGTAGTTCAGTAGAGAAATGAGGTAGGCTGTTGAATTAGCTAAAAAGTTATTTATTACTGACTTTAGTTGCTTATTATTAGATTGAGATTTTACTTTTTTTTTATGTGGGGTAGCTTGCCCAGAATTTGAATGAATGTTTTATTGTAGTTTTCTAATTAAATTATGCAAAATAACGATCAAAGCGTTATGTAAATGTTTATTATTAAATTATCTTAATATATTAGTAGAATTATGTACTTGGGATCTTGGATTTGTTTCGTTTTCCAAGATGACAACAAAACTATTTAGATTCACTGCACAGGTAAATCAATAGAATTTATACGTCAAAACAACAAGAACGTGTAACAAGGTTAAATTTACACTTCGTGTGCTATAAATAAACAATACTGCCCTTAGAATATCCGTAGATCAGCACTTCAGTCGTCAGCTGTTTGATAGGTTACCGGTTCCGTGCCACAAACTTGTATAACTCGATATTTTTTCAGCAAAATTAAAATCCTGAGCATTTATAGCGTTTCGTTGAGATTTTACTTATAATTAAACCCTAATTACACTTAAATACTAATTAAATATAATTTTAAAATACGGTGCACAAATTTGACATGTCACTCGGGCAGTGTTGCCCTACTTTTCAGTAGGCAGTGTTGTCCGCAGGGCAGTGTTGTCCGCAAGTGAACCTCCCCTTACAGTAGAAAAGTACTCCGTATCTTTAATTAGTGAGATATATTAAATAGCTTCAATTGACCCCGCCCCCGTCCCCCATCAAACCTTCAGAATTGCCCCAAAAGCGCGACTTTACGACAATCCGAATAAACTTCTTTTTAATGATTTTTTTTTACAACTTGTAGGGTACGTGTCGAGTATATTGCGTTCCGTTTTCTTTTCTTAATAAAAGAAAGGGAGTTAAAAGATGTATCAGAAGTATTTTTATGAGTTTGCAGGGTCTTATTAAGAGTTTGTTTGGTATTGTCACATTTTGAACGCAGATTTATCTTCAACTTTTCAGCAAGCGAAATTAGATAAAAGTATATACAGTCAAGTGTATGCTAAACCTAAAAATATACTAAACTAAAATATGACGTCAAAGTCATTGTGTCTCGCATGGATCCACGTTTTAGGCACTCAAGAGGTTAGAGACACTGACAACGATAAGTGGTTTAGCTAACAGTTTATGTTTAATTATTAGTTTAAGTCAGCCCAACCAAATAAGGGACCATAAAGCATTTATGTCCATAATGAAATAAATTGATTTTAAGGTTGGCAGTACGATCGTCAACAAAAGAATATTTACTTTTATGCTCAACTACTACGCATATTTTTATTTTTCTAAGAAATACACTTTGCCTGTGTAGTGTCAAAAATATGCAATAAGAATCTATGTCACTCGTCTCATTACAAGCAGACACGCAGGCAGACGCTAGTTCTACAGAGACATTACTTTTATTGGTGCCGAGATAAAGATGGCGTCCTGACCTGAAAACTCGCCTGGATTTACTTACAGATGACAGCTGAAATTAGTCTGGACTAGATCTGACATGTACGATGAATGATGGTGGAATGGGGTAAGGTGATCTTAGTACCTAATTAAGTAAGATTGGGATACCAGCTGCGTACCTAAAGTCAAACAAGATTATGCTTTCGAGTTTGAGGGCTGACAAGCTGCTTAACAATTTCCCTGTCCAATGAGTCATATATGACTCACGTGATGATGATTAACTATTGTGTCTGCTATGTGGACAGTGAACCTTTTATGTAGGTATAAAATATTTGTAATTGATTTAATTGATTCTGGTGAGCAGTGGTGGCCCAGTGGTTACGGCCCCGACTTGCGAGTTGTAGGTCGTGGGGTCGAACCCGAGCAGGCGTTTTACTTTGTGTAAATTATTTCATCACCGCAGCTCTCAAAACGGTGAAGGAAAACATCGTGTGGAAACTGGTATGTCTAGGAACAAATATTCAAAGGCATGGGACATCTACCAATACGCACTGGGCCCGCGTGGTGATCCACTCCCTCTATGAGAGGAGGCCTGTGTCCCAGCAGTGGGAACCTTAAAAGGCTGTTGATGATGACGATGATGAATTGATTTAATAATTTATTTTTCTAAATAGGTACTGTATGGGGCCGAGCTAGGCTGGCTATATTAGCCAGAAACCCACCCCCACGGAAAATTATAACTGCGGCAAAGGGAGTCTCACTATCTTATCCTTAAGTCCTGTAATTCAAATGAATTCACCCAGTGCCAGTAAATTCAAGTTACCTTCGCAAAAGTAGGTACCTACTTAAAAATCATCATTTGAAAATTCGATGAGCATTTTAAATAAAGATTTTTAAGTAGTAGTAAGCTATATTAACTGAAAGTAATAAGAGCTTAGAACATTCACTTAAATAGCTTTTGAAGTAAATTATTTCCCCACTTCTCAGTTCTTATGAAATTATAAAATTACCTCTTAGAAATAGCCTCACCTTAAGTATAATTCAGTAGCCTTATTACAGACACACTATAAACTATAAATCACTCATCAATAGAGCAATACAAAACGTGGACTTGTGGTAAACCACAAGAACCGTCGATAAAAACAAATCTTAAAATCCTCCCAATAGAGTAATGTCCGCTTCAGCCCGCTCTCCTCGACACGTAGGTACGGTCAGCCACAAATATCTTGATATAAAAATTCTAGGTCGTTACGTGTACCGTCTGCAGAATCATCGCCACTTATTGTTACTACTGACCCACGTGTGGTATCATCATAGATTAATATACGGAATTATGAGTATTAAGATGTTGTGTTAAAGTACCTAAATTAAGACTTCCTCTGTGAGGAATTTGGGTTATGACTAAGAAGAGGACATGTTTTACATAGATACTGAAGATTTTCCTGTTTTTGTTCTTAATAATAATATTCCTACACATGAATACGTGACATAAACAATGCAGTAATCCAACAACTAACTAGTAAGTAATAAATAATATCAGGATCCGTGAATGGGGTAGGTAAGTGCTTATATCCGTTTAAATTTAGATACAGTGACAGAAATAGAAACGTCTTTTTAAGACGAATGTGTTATTTATAGCACTGCCATTAAATTATACAGATTTAGGTTCCGTCTCAAACAGTTATTTGATATTTTTAACAATACCTACTGTGTTATTGACCTTTATTTTTTTGCATTATTAACGTCGCTAAAAATATTCAAACACTGACAAATCAGCAGGTCTGTAAAATATTTTTAGACAGAAAACTTTGATCTTTATAGTTCAAAAGTTCACGAATAAAATAGTGTTTCCTCAATGTTATCTCTCTCGTTTATTAATCAAGCTATCATAAAACCCAGAAGCCCCAAGACATGAACATTTTCCAACTGGACAAACTCGCTAGCCCAGGAAATGACGAAATAAAACTTTCAACCATAATCACTTGCTTATTTCTCAACAATTAATTAATCTTGTTACCTCTTAGGCAGCTTAAGTTAAAGGCAGCTTAATGAGCACTACGCCATAAATTAAAAACTTAACGCACAAAATGTGTCGAGTTTCCCAAACAAGAAGAAACTTGTCAGATTCATAATAATTTAATCAATATTTAATAAAAATGCTAATGATAGACATACGAGTATAAGCCGGCATTATTTATTGTTCGGGTTATTAGAATAATTGTGTGCAACCGTTGACAAACATGGACCGTAGTACAAGAACGTTCAGAAGGCCAACCTAAGTAGGGAAAGTTTACTGTACCATTTTTTATCATACAAGTACGTAAAGCTAAAAAAGCGTTCGGTCAATAGTACATTATTGATTCACAAGGAATTTTGAAGGTCACTGTAATCACAAATATTCTGTGCTGATGAACGGGTGAACGGATCTGATGCCAGATCCGTTCACCCGTTTTGGCGTGATAGAGTAACAAACATACATCCACCCAAACTTTCGCATTTATAACATTATTAATATTCACAGACGTTGGCTCTTTGACAACTTTTCTTTGTATAATAGCTGTGGTAAATGTGAAGACGTCTTGCGGAGTTACCCTTCTGTTCTCTCTCTTCCATGGCAGTAAGACCGGTATAGAACTTCCTACATAATAATATTTTGGGACGGTCATATTAGGTGTTGTTTGTGTAATTTTAGACAAACCTGTTCTTTTATTACTTCTTCGTGGAGCTGGCGCCCTGGTGGTCTGCAGTCTGGTCCCAACTGGGTTAATGCTGAGGTTCTGACCGCGCAGCTTGGCGAAAAACAGGAAGTCATAAATTTAATTGTCGCTATCATTTTGGTGGAAGCTTTCTGTGAAGATTATGGAGCTTTGATTACCTTCATGTTAGAGTCAGGTGTGTGAGAGGTTAAGTACGACGAAATAACCAGCTTTTAATGAGAAAGCTGATCTGCACCATTATCCAATAGCCTGAAAAGCCTACGTGCAGTGGAAAGTGTGATAAAAAAATAGACCGTCTTAAGACACAAAGACACATGCATATTTCTAAGTGGGATCCCTAGCCCAGAAATAATATGATTTAGTTAGATTTCGAGGCGAAACTCAATACACATTAATCAAGTCTTTATAAACGTAGAAAGCGGACAAGAGAATAATAAAATAGAATCAATAATAACAAGGTATAAACTTAACTGCAACGTTAAAAAAAGTGGTTTTTAAAAGACTGAAGGTAAAAACGCCATAAAGTTTTATGGCGCCGCCTCTTGGGAGCTTTCTAATGGCGAAAACCCCATTAAGATTGACTCGGCGAAGAGAGATAAATCATTGGAGCTCATTTTGTAAGATGTAATGTCCATATTACTGATATGAGGTAACTCTGGGAAGGATAAGTATGGATTGTAAGCTTTTATGACGAAAACACGCGATGGATAAGTAATGCAGGGGATAAAATAATGGGGACTAAACGAACAAAACTGGGGGTAAACCCGGGTTTTAAGGCTTATATTTGTTCTTCTAGACTTCTGTTTGGAGGGGTTCTGTACTTTCACCTTTTTGTTAAATCTCCTCTTTGGCGTTTTCCCAATGCTGGGACTCGTGACCACATATTGGTTTTAAAACTTTCTCCTCTATTGTGGCAACAACAACAACATTCACGTTGTGTTACATGCACGGCTTCTGAGACTTTAATGTTCATCGGGTTCGAATTTGGTTTGACCAGCGTATATGACTTCCTCCTCTAGGTTGTCTGCTCTCAACTTTACCAGTGACAATTATCTTTAATAGTTTGTCTCCAGGTTTGCAAGCCATATTATGGCCATAGATGTCAAATATCTTGCGGAGGTTCAAATTCCGTAATAATTTTAAATTTTAAGAACCTGCGGTATTGATTTTTTCGTTCTTTGTGTGTGATTAGTCAACTGAGACAACTTTATTCAAGCCTATGATCATCAATGGAAAGCTATCTTATTGCAAGCTTCTTTTAGCAAAACTTTTCCGTTTTATTCCGGTAAATGCAGCGAAGTCACAGGAAAAAACTTTTCAGAAATATAATACAAATTAGGCATAAAACTACTTTGCATTATTACTTTGATCTTTGTCTTAATTTAATCCAGATCACCGCATCGATATAGGTCAGCCTCCGACGCGAGCATATGAAATTATCACTTACACCGACTACGCTGTCCCACTTGGAAGCAGCCGAGAAGAACACATTATTTTTTTTCATATAATTAATGGCTTCGGTTAAAACTAGATTTTTAACATTCTCATATATTGAGAAATTAAAAGCAGCAGTGATAAATGAAACGCTATTAATTTCTGTTGTTATGTTTCTTGATATCAAATTGTTTCTTGTTTTATTTGTTCTACAAGTGTTTTATGTCAGGTGAGATAATTTGTGAGCCGCCTCATGATGACATGTTTAATAGATTGTTTTTCTTTGAAAGATAAATAAAAACGTTACTTCCTTCCTTCTCTTAGTTGAGAGCTCTAAAGATACTTAAACAAATTAAAACTTGTTTACCAAGATTAGTTATTGTGGATAGTTCTGTCTGTCAGTGTCCTTGGCGCAAATACATCGTGAATATTGGCATAGTTAAATAGTTAATACTGATGGTTTGAAAAAACTTTTTAGACAAGACTGGATTCTGGGTTTATCAATTTCGTGAAAAGCGTTTACCTTGGAACTGGAATGCTTCTCTCGAACAAACTGTTATGGGTTCCTTATCCGTTCTTCTTCATAGGAATCAGCTATACTTTGGAACATAGCTTCATGTTTTTGACTAACTAACGCCTAGGCTACGCAAAAGTGTCTGTTAATGGTTATATTGAAATAAATGCTTTGTGTTTGAGTTATCAGCCGGTTATCAAGGTGACATTTCTATTTAAATACAATTAACTACACATCGAGGCTGTTTTAATTTAATTAATTGCAGGCCTACTCAATTATTTAGATTATAACTTATTAGGTGTTTAGACACTTCAAACGTTTTCAATATGTAATTTAATTTGAATTTGATAATGAAAAGGTAATTTTTATGCATATCATCACCATTTTCTTATGAAACGACGCTATGTTACGAATAAATTGAATTTAGTGAGAGTACCTCACAAATGTTTGGTCGGTTTGATCGTCATTGTAAAATGATACTATAAGACATAATTAGATGCATTATTTTATCATTAGATGTAATGATAATGTATTGATAAATCGTCCTTTATTATAATGGGATCAAACCAAAGATCGCTTTATAGATTATGTAAAAATACTTAGTGTTAATATCTATGGTGTTTTACCATAGGAAACGTCCGATTTGAACTATGACCTACGTAGCTTCTAATGTACTCATGTAGGTTTATGGGAAATTGCATGTAGCAGAGATGAGAATGTTGACATGGATGTGCGGAGTGACGAGAATGGATAAATTGAGAAATGAGTACCTATATTAGAGGAAGTTTGAAAGTGGCATCACTAGGACAGAAAAGTTAAAAAGATACGGTTTGCCCTGGAATGGTGGTCATGTGATGAGTAGGGATGAAACGCATGTTACTAAAAGAGTTATGAATATAATTAATGTGTATGGATGGAGAGGGCGGGTAAGGACAAAGAAAAGATGGATGGATTGTGTGAGGAGCGATATGAAACAAAAGGGAGTCAGTGATAGCTTGACGGGGGACAGGACGGTATGGAAAAAAAACGTGTTGCGCCGACCCCAAGTAACATGGGATAAGGGCAGGCAGATGATAATAGGTATATGTGAAATTATATAGCCTGAATTTGACTAAGACTAAGCCATTTATGTCAAAATCGCGGCAAATCTATGACTTCGCTGAAGTTACAGGTCAGATTTGAACTTTGTCAACAAATCCCTTGGCGCCTTGTCATAACAACCAATTGTAGAAATAGGTAATCATTTTCGGGACTACAGGCTGTTGGCCTGTTTGCCAATTTTAAAAGAAAAGCTTGGCCCAAATAGGTCATCGGCTAAATGTGGGCGTATTGACTTCAACAATAAATACACCTACGCAAGGGAAAAGGAATCCTAAAACGGGGAATTCGGGGCAGGTTTCGACCTAAAACGCCTACAACTTTGAAGGGCATTGTGTAAGGGTTTGAGCAGCTTTCTGTGGAGAAGGGTCTTGATATTTGGTGGATATCGAAATATGGAACAGATCAATCTCTACAGTCGGAAGGTCCTAAGTGGCATTCGATGTTAGCGAAGGCGATGGTCCAAATGCCAAAATGTAAGGGATTGATCACGTGACATTCCTATACATTTTTGTATTTTTTGCTATCATTGTCGCCACGCTTCCTTTGATAGAAAGCACCTGCCTAGGGCCTCTAGTTTCAGCTTCTTGTCGTGTCCACGATGCAACTATTACATTGTATGTTTTAAACCCAGCAGGCGTCACAGGCATTATTCAAATTATCAACGGAGCACGTGACATTTGGGACACTCCACCAATGGAACCTATTCTGATCAAGAACACAGCACTTGCACTTGAGGGTGGTAGCTGGTGGGTGGATCGAGCATCCTTGATTTCGTTAAATTCGCCTTCCTTAAAAGAAAAGTTGTCATAATGAAAATTGTCGTCTTGACAAAGAAGCAATTCACATTTTCGAAATGTATCCTGGTATTCTTGTGCCAACAATATCATCAGTTGAGTGCTGATGCGGTTACTGTACTATTATTAGAATGAATATGCAAAATAATACAAATGTTTTCCCACGTTATATTGAAACATATCACAATCAACAAGGCAGTGACGCCAATGAAGCACATTCCTAGCTCTCTGCCGGTGACAACCAGGAACTGACCGTGAAGATATTTACGACATCTCACTTCAGTAGAAAATACCGCGAAAATACGAGAAAAGTTGGGATAAATAGTTGTATATTTTTCAAGATGAAACATTTAAATTGGTCAGCTGTGATAACAAGTCATAAAAACTTGTTGGTTGTTTCTATATATTGTAATAATAAACTTGTCGGTTTGTGTTTTTTCGAACGGTTTTTCGGTTCATGTGGTTCGGTTCCTGTTATGATTTCAATACCAGATGGATTTTTTTCTTTAGGGTTGGTTTAATATGAATATACTTTTGATTTGATTTTACTTCTAATTATGCGCCGAATATACTTTTATCGCGGTTCCAATTTGTCAGTTAGTGTGACGGTTGACAGGATAAATTGAAAGCACAAAACGTGTAACAAAATGCATAGCCACATAAACTAACGCCTTTTTCCCATGGGGGAAGGCAGAAACTACAGAATGCCACCTGCTGCGATCCTTACAGACTTCTTTTGCTTCACTCACGTTCATACATCTAGTCATACACGCACACCGGTTATGAGTACTGCGCACCTTACAGAAGAACATCACCTATAAGGTCTATGCATGTCTTCCTAGGGCGTCCCCTCCCGGCGTTTCCATTCACATCTGCCTTGTAAATAAAAACCTTTCGTTAGTCGCCTTTCATTCATCCTCTCAACATGGCCAAACCATCATAACATACTCTTTTCAATTTTAGTCACTACATCTTCTTTTAAACCACAACGTTGTCTTATTACCTCATTCCTCAATCTATCATTTAATGTTACACCACACATACTTCGCAAGGAATGCATTTCTACTGCATTAATCCTACTTTCATGTCTTTTTTGCCATACCCAACCTTCACTTCCATACATAAGTGTAGGCACCAGCACGCTGTTGTGAACATGGCATAGCATAGGATAAGGGAAAAAAAATGATGTGACGACCTACTTTTCAGTCCATCATCAAATGTTTCCTCTACGAAACAGCCTGTAGAACTATTAATGTTTTAGTAGCTGCGAATTATTAGTTACACTTTCGCTCATAGGAAATGAGTATATGTCACTAAAATATTAGTAGCGATATGTTTTCTACCGCCTCGTATAGCGCCCATCATTTTAATGAATGTCAAGTGTTAGGGAATCAGGAAATTACTAAATTATACTTCATCAACTCCTCAGAGAAAATGTAAAATGCGTCAACTAAATCGTAAGATATACATATTCAAGAAATTCTCTGACCTATTTAATAATATGATTGGATGTTTGTTAATCAATCACGCCTCAATAGCTGGATGAAACTTGGCACTCGGTCCAGAACCTGGATAAGGACATACAATCCGGTAGTATATTGCAATGAGATCATTGCGGGTGAAGCCCGGGCAGACTAATAAATGAATACTATAGGAAGTACATAAAACTGTGGTAAAACTGGATATCAAATGTTATACGATAACTTTATTAAAGTTACTTAACGTTTGCATATCTATACCAATATAAAAAAAGGATTTTTTTTTTGTTTGTTTGTACCGAATAGGCTCCAAAACTACTGGACCGATTTGAAAAAGTCTTTGACATATGGAAAGCTATTTTATTCCCAAGGCTATAAAACATTTTCAAAAAAAAATAGAGATCCTTATAGAAATGCCAATAATGTAACCCAAAGTAGCAAAATTTTACCCTTAACATTCATTATTTGGTATCGTAGTGGAAAGGTTGGTGGGTAGGTAGGTAGGGTAGATAGGTTGGTGATAGGTAGGTAGATAGCCTGTAGACGAGAGCGAAGCCGCGGGGGTCAGCTAGTTCATTAATAATTTAACATATGCATTAACACCATCTAAGATTTTATGTCTAAACCGGTCAGTCTTAAAAGTATTTTTATCTTTGTTTTAACATTTAATTAGAAGACTTCCACGCCATAGACAAGTGACATTCTATCAATGAAAGGGTTGCGATAGCCAATGCTAAAATGTCAGAAATGGATAGGAATGTCAAGCTCTATCGAAATGTCACGTTATTGATCCCTTACATTTTGGTATTTCAACAGTCGCCATCGCTGATATTCTTTATCTAGACTCTTGGGTAATCTGCTGAGCTACTAAGCTTGCTTCCTGACTTATGGCTAATCTGCTCAGCTACCAAGCTTGCTTGCTGACTTATGGCAAATCTGCTCAGCTACCAAGCTTGCTTGCTGACTTATGGCTAATCTGCTGAGCTAATAACAAAGTTTGCTTGCTGACTTATGGCTAATCCACTCACTGCGGTATTAGATTTTCTCGTATAAGCACGTGACATGAGAGAGAGATGAAGAATCATACATTTTTCATTGTATCTTCTTCAGTAAAAGATCCATGTTATAATACATACATACATACTTGGGAAACAGTACCTATCTTTCATGTTACCTAATGGTGGACAATCGCAGAAAGTCACCGTCAACAAGAACATGATGACGGCGCCGAATGCAGCGAGAATTTTTACAAGCAGGTATAGTAAATGTACTCGTATGTGACATTTACTATAGCCGCTTATAAGAGTGGTTTCTTATTCCAAGGAAACATTACTACAGACTATAAATCTATCTCTGTGCAAAAAGGTAATGGATCCCGTAAGATTGAAAGTTGATCCTCATATTGAAAAAAGAATCTGCAGAGTTATGTGTACACAATTTCTACGATAAGTTTGTAATAGAAACTAAGGTATATTATTAGTAGATGTATTATGTAATTGGGCAGGACACATGGTAAGTCGCGGTGGTGACAAGTGGAGTAAGGCATTGACCGAGTGGCGTCCAAGGAATGGCAGTGGGAATGGTGTTCGTCGGGCAGCGAGATTGTTGCCATCGCGGGTAGAAGAATCTTGTAGTATGCTGTAGATGATGATGATGACTGTGAATCTTAACAGTTCATCACAAGACGAAAAGCCCTTCTCAGTTGCGCCACACGACATTATCCTCCAAACTTCAGCAGTCAGTTTCAATAAAATAAAGTTGTAATATAATTAGCCGAAGACAGTAACTATCGTAACGTTACGGCCGCTCGCTGAGAGACTCGCCTGAGAGCCGGCTGACGTACAAGTTGACTGCTGACTAATTTATATGTGTGATCCTATTCCGCGGCTATATTCGTAGCAGGAAAATCGAAAACTTTTTGTCATTACTTACGCTAGGAAATTGAAAACTTTATAATATATGAACCCGTTAATCGTTGTAACATATAATGACAAAGTATACAAGTATATCAACAATAATAAGCAATTTATGCTACCGGTATTTTATCTTTCTTAATTGGGCAAAGGTTATTGATTTTCACTAATTTAATGTTTTGTAATTTTAAAGGTATTTGCAGAAAGACTACAGTTTTCTAAATGTAATGATGCCGTATCAATCACACCCCATATTTTAAGTACATAATCTAACCTAAAGTTAAGCGTACATAGACAAGTTTAGCATACGTTTTCATTAGTAAGAATGGGCTAACTATTGCGTGGTTTTGTCTTTCTTTGTTTGGTTTAGTTTTATCAAAATGACGTATACTGTACGACTGTAAGCCACGAGCCAAGAGCCCCTCTGTGAGTATGCTAAAATTTCACTACACTTTGTAGATTCGTGCAAGTGGTTCAAATAATATTTATGCCTTTGTTTACATTCTCTTTGTATTAAATCTAGCGGAGTCTCGTGACATCGCCTGTGTTTTATAGGTAAATAAATTACTTTGTAAACTCTGAAATTTAAATACAGCCGGAATCTAATGTAGTTGCCCATTTTTTGCTTGTTTAATGGTTACACGTGGAGTAACACATAAAGTTTATTTTTAAATTGATTAACACCGTTTTTTATGTTTCCGTATTTCTTATCAGAGCATTGGCTAACCATCTTTTAGGCTAATTATAAATGATGTACAATAATCGAAATTAGTGTCTAACTTTTCTGCAATTTACGTTTAGGACGACCACAGATTGCCCTGTTTAAATAATAATTAGGACACATTTAAATCTTCAGAAATCTAGACATAAACCCTTAGAAATCAGTACTTATCAATAATTTTAAACTTTTCCCTATATCTCTAAACGCATAATAAATAACCTTACCACTTTCCCAAGTTGTCTAATGACGAGCTTAAAGCCCAACCTAGATAAGAGAACAATCAACTCAGATTAGAAGCGCAAGCGCCACTTTGGTACTAAAACAAATGCCCACGCGCATATTTCCGTTAATTTATAAATAGTAGTGACAGCGGTCGCAGATATGTTGACGATATCGCACGACACACTTTAGAGAGATTCACGTGATGCTAGAATTAAAAATTAGATCGCATGTGTTAGGGTTTGCAAGTGTTGACGATTTTGTCAATAATTAGCTCTTAGTTTAACTCTACTTGGGGTGGGCGCAATAACTTTTCTTCGTCCATTCTCCCCTGTCAATTGTCTCGACTCAGACTATCATTCACTCCTTTCTCATCATATCATCCACATTCACAGAATTCCTTCATATTTTCTTTGTTCTCTGTCTTGCTTCCATACACATGCAACCTTATCCGTTCTTTAATGCTTTTGTTCTTTGGATTTGGCTGGAGTATATATTTGATGTTTGCTCTAGCAGCTTTGGGTGCTTCATATATCAGTAATAATTACCGTTTAAATTTGCTGTTTCTGCTTCCTTTTCAGTTTTTCAAATGTTATTCTGATTGACTTCTTTGATTCATTATTTAATACCTTGAGCATGTGGAAGCATACCTAGCCATAGCTTTTTACCTCTAACTACTAATAATAATGGTAGCTTTTAGATAACTTGTGCTCTTTCCAATATACCCGCATCCTTACTCTCAATGTGTATGTTTATAGTTGTCGTGACTGTAATGCTCGTAAATGAGGTTGTTTGAAAGAGATCCGTACTAATGGTCGTTGTTTCAGCTGTCTGCCATTGAATGAACCGCCTCTGAGGTTTTATACGATCTGCTTATCTGTGTCAAGCCTGAAATAGAACGAAATGAAAGAAATGACGACCTCGCGAACACGATTTTATAGAAGAAAGAAAGATGCGGCGTTTGATGAAAGCTCAATTGAATCTGGGCGTTTTGAATACTGCTAATGGTGTTTCTGACCCTGATTGCCAAAGCTTTGATGATGGATGATGCAATAACCATACAACTGGATAACTGAAAAGTTAGACCAGAAGCTAGTAACATTCTAGCAACGAAATCGTATGATAGAGGATGGAAAAATGTCAAAAATGTATGAGATTGTTAAGCGCTATGAAAATGTCACGTGTGTTTCTGTGTATTTATGTGTCTGTCTATGGCATCACAGCACCTAAATGGATGAACCGATTTTGATTTAGTATTTTTTTTTGAAAGGTGACTTTATCGTGAGTGTTATTTGCTTTATTTAACTGTTTGAATCAGGGTATTTTCGCAAGATATCGTGTCATACTTATGTGTTCGATAGATTGTTGATCGAAGCGCGTCTACTAAACTACTAAATAAATTATGTAGTTTAAAAGCATGAATTTAAAAAAAAACTGGTTGGGGGATTTGGCAAATTTTAATTTTTCTCGTAGAATTCCACTTCTGTAATTTCGTCATCATCTGATTGATATCAGAACATTTGCATTTACAAGATGCAGAAATTAAATTAAAGAATGAAAAAAAAAAAGGCGTCATTGCCGCGCTATTATTAAGTTTGGGACGTCAGAAAAAATATTTAATCACTTGCGTACGTTGCTGCATTGGTACATTGCCACGCATATTCAGGATTGCGAAGTAATCCTTATTTCATTTCATATTTTCAAATTTTCTTTGTAGGTTGGTAGAGTCCAGATTTATAGGGATTTTGGGCCAAAACACAGTTCATGTGAGGAAACCGGCATGTCCTAGAACAAAAAATTCGAAGACATGTGACCACCAAACCGCACTGGGCCCGCGTGGTGGATTATGGCCCATTCCCTCTCACAGAGAGGAGGCCTGTGTCCCAGCAGTGGGAACATTAATAGGCTGATGATGAGTTAAATTAAAAGAAATATATCTGTTATTAAATTAACCCTGATAATCCATAGATACCAGGCTCTCATCACATACGTGGGTGGCGACCTACTAGAAGGGAAAACCTATTCTTAACCGGGACCACCAGTAAATAAAAACCTACACAATATTTTATATTAGAAAATAATAAGGTCAATGATTTTGTGGAGTGCGTAGAACATTTCTTACTACGCATTTTCCGACTACTTATTTACGATTATTCGTCGCGCTGGGTTTTATAAATTGGAAATATCATTTGGACGCGGCGTAAGAATCTCAGACAAAAAATAGGTCCCACTGAAATGGGTGTCTGAGAGTATACTATCAGCTATATGATTGCCAAGCCCAGTCATTAGGAACGATTATAAAACGCCGCATTTTTATTACGACAATTTATTAGTAGTTTTAGATACAGTTGTGATCTGGTTGAAACTGGTTTTCGTTAAATAGATTTTCGCATTTTCACACAGTTTGCATATTCTCGGTCTTTGTAGTTTATGTTTCTTTGTCTGTATTCAAAGTATCTAGGTTAAGAGAGGAGCATGTGGCTGTAGATCTCTGTCGAGATGAAAAGTTAGATTTTGATTTTATATTTATAAAATATCGCTTAGGGAAGGTCATGATCGATTGTATCTATAATATACTTGTAGGTATATTATAATATATGTTGTCGTGGCTATTCAATTATTTATTAATGTTTAGTGATAACAATGTATTTTATTGAAAGACAAACTTGCGAACGTTTACCGATAATAGCCTGCCACAAACTATAAATTTTTGTTTAAGGCATTTTGCAATATTAACCTATGATATTATTGCAGTATAAGACCCTTTTGTAAAATTTACTTTACTTTAATGTTTTAAAACTTCAGGAATCAATTGTAGTTAAGATATATTTCAAAGTTCAGCCGTTGGATGAACTTTCACGTGCCAATTTTTTTTAGAGAGAAGTAAGGCTACAGAATGCTGCCAAATTTTCAGGCAATTTTCCCATTGACAGCTAAGCGGAAGAATTTTCAATACCCTCTGAGTTTTCGCCCACGTATAAGATAAATATTCGCAAAGAATTCATGCATTTTTACTCGTGATTACGGGTGTTTTGACAGTGTATATAACTAATGTACATATTTTTTTTTACTTGGCCAAATAACTTGTAAACAATTCTCACATTTTTCAGAATCTGAAACATTTTTTCAGCTCTTTCATCGGGCCAGCTTTGCGTCGCTCAATAAAAATAAAGGGTTCGTCGACCCGCTGTGCTGACGTCAGCAGAGGCTCGTGGGCGGCTACCATTGTCTCTGCCGGTGACATATCACGACTCGTCGGTCCGATGCTTGCATTATTCAAGCATTTTGTACGGTAGTCATACCTACTGTTATTGACTGAAAGTTGGCTGGATTTGTTTTCAATATCTGGTTGGTATTTTCTTTGGTAAGATCGATGTTTTATGCCAGGAACCTCTTTTTTTTATGTATTATTATTGTGTTACTTTAAACCTTAACTTACGCGTAAAACAACGCTAGGTATGTTGAAGAAAACATTTTCCAATGTTCATCAAAGTTGTTCGAAGGAAACCCTTCAATCTATTTTGGTGAAAATAGGAAAATGATTATGTTGTCAATGGAGTTATTCGGTTACTGGTTTTCCTACACATGCTTACATAAATTCACGCCTCTTTCCCTTGGGATTCTATAGAGAAACTACAGAACGCCACCTGCTATGATACTTTCTCCACCTCTTCCTGTTATTCAATATTATTTTGTAAATGATTTTCAGTTTCACGTCAGCTAAAAGATCTGCGATGAGTTAATCTATGGCTACAAATTATTGCGCTACAGTTCGGGTGGTCCAAACAAATATCTCACTCACAGTACATCAAAGTAAATAATCTTCTTCGACTCTCATATATTCTCACTTTGTAGTGGCGCTAACAATGTTTTAATACGCACGACATAGTTTCTATCAAAACGAACACGATGGATAATATCGCCAATGTCGCGTCAATGGAGCATAGACAAAAAAAAGGCCAAGTGCGAGTCAGACTCGCGCACGAAGTGTTCCGTACCGTTATCGTAAAAAACGACAAAAACATCACGTTTGTTGTATATTCTGTTTTTAGTATTTGTTGTTTTTTCACATCATCTGTGAAAATTTCTTATATAATTTGTAAAAACTGTCTAGCTATCATGGTTCATGAGATACAGCCTGGTGACAGACGGACAGACAGACAGACCGCGGAGTCTTAGTAATAGGGTCCCGTTTTTACCCTTTGGGTACGGAACCTTAAAAAAGTAAATCATTTAGATACATTTCATGGTGGTGTGAACCTTTAGTGATAAAAGAGAGGTGATACGAAGATATTAGAGAGGGGAAATGGACCACTTAGTGATTTAGTTGTTTACTGTCTTTTGTGCCAAATTATTTCAATAATGTACGTACGTAATGTACCGTTTCGTATTAGTTAAGATTGCGCAAGATCAGGGAATCTGTCTGCTTACGTAGCATTCTATGATTCTGAAGAATACCAGGTTTTTCCAGGTTATCCCGTGGCTTAACCGATGGCAACTTTGTAAGTTTTCCGTGTTTAAAAGGTAGAGTTGTCTATGAGTATAAATGTAGTTAACTCTATGTGAAAGAATTTACAATTTTGAATCAGTACTTACTTTTGCCTCTTTCATATGCATTGGATACCATATAAACGGGATGAATATGAATGTAGGGCTGAATGGGAACAAAATTTTGATTAGGATTTTAACTTTGTTACCAATTATGGTTTCTAACAAAGCATCGTGTTTTTAGGGATCCGTACCCAAAGGGTAAAAACGGGACCCTATTACTAAGACTCCGCGGTCCGTCTGTTTGTCTGTCTATCATCAGGCTGTATCTCATGAACTGTGATAGCTAGGCAGTTGAATTTTTCACCGATGATGTATTTTTATTGCCGCTATAACAGCAAATACTAAAACAGTATAAAATTAATATTTAAGTGGGGCTCCCATACAACAAACGTGTTTTTTTTGCCTTTTTTTGCGATAATGGTATGGAACCCTTCGTGCGCGAGTCCGACTCGCTCTTGGCCGGCTTTTTATAAATATTATTTTTTTTCTACACCCCTGCATTCCTATTCCCCCCGTTTGACGCTAAGTCTAATTCTTCTACCGTCTTTCGAGCACGCGTGGTAATCTAATGCTCGTGACTTCTCTGTACGAGAAGAGGCCTTTGCCCTGCGGTGGGACAGTAATGGACTTGTGTATTGATCTGTCAACAACCAATCAGCCTTCTCTGGAATGTAGACCTATTTTCTTGCATACATTTTAACTGACGCTCAGTTCTTATCAGGTCACCCAACTTCTCCCAGGTGTTATGTGTGGTGAAACTGGGTTATCCTATATTCTATCGCAGAATAACAGTGTTCAATCAGGAATAGACCTACAAACAAATCTGGATGGTGAAGTACTTGATGGAAAACAGACGTTCTGTTATTGGTTTTTTGATCCCGAGCTGACCTGTACAACATTCTAGTACGATGTAGGTTAGTTACAACAAACTAGCATACGCTACATACCTTAAGTATTTTGTTTATAGTACAAGCCGTATGCACGATGAGTTTTCACATCGGCAAAAATAACTAATTTCAGCTACTACACAAGGGTTGTGAAAATTGTATGCTTATATATATGCATAGCGGTTAGGCTGTGTGTTTTTCTGTCAGTGTAACTTTAACTGACTTTAAAAGAGAGTAGGTTATATGTTCGTTTTTATGTATTTTTAACCGACTACCCAAAAAGGAGGAGGTTCTCAATTCGTATATTTATATATATATATATATATGTATGTACGTCATATATCAATGGATTTGCAAATTCTTTTTTTTGTTCCAAAGAAGTTTATTTCAAAATGGTCCCATTTAAATTTGGTACAGATTTGATGAAGAACTTCGGAGATATACAACAGAGCTCTTCAATAAATCTCGGGATTGCTGCAATCGCATGTCTGTTTATTGTTTACCTTTTCATAACATACCATCACGCCAGTATGCTCTAAAAGGGTACGCAGATGTGTACAGTTCACACTGGTACACTGTCATTCCACTGGTTATGTTCAAGTTACATGTTATTCGTGTAATCTATTCTGGCATCACTGTGGGCATTATAGACACTTTACTATAGAACTTGTCCATTATTAATCACTAAAAAGTGAAAAATAGAAAACGTTTTTACAAAAAAAAATACAACCGACAGCCAAATAAAAACACTACAACGTGAAAAATAACTTCAATTTCGGAAGGCGCTGTCAAAAAACGAAGAAATGAAAACAGGAACACCGACTGCCGAAATTGAAGTTGTTTTTCACTTTGTAGTGTTATATTTTATTATTTATTTATAACACGACGTTTTTTTTTCAATATTGTATCGCGGACATGTGGCTGTCCGCGTTCTTTTTTATACTGTATATTGTTTGTTTTTTTTTTTTTTTTCATTAAAGTTTCAATTGTCTGACCCCTATGTCGGACATTATTTTTGGGCTTACTTAACTAACTTAAGCATACCTCGACGTTTCGGTGATATATTTGTCATTGTCGCTTGGTTGATTGCGTTCTAGCCAGGCAACGTGTTATTCTATCAATTAAAAAAACGTTGTTTGAATATCACGTCTAGAGCCTCTGGGTTCGATTTCAGGCTCTGAAAAATCTTATTTAGAGGTTTCATTACGATTTTTTTTATAGCTGCCTGGTGTCACTTCAAACTTAAAACATAAGTGGCGAAAATTTATGAGTGACTCTCTGGATACCCCATCGCAAAATACAGGCGTGAAGCTATATAATTCTCGTGCGTGAGCTTACAAATATTTTCGGTGACGTATGTTTTTATTGTGCGTATCTTACTGCGTTCTGCTCGGGATGGGGTCACAGCCATTCTACTCCGTTATGTGCCGTGACAAACTGTCATGTTTACTATCAGGGAAGTAATCAACTGATGAACACGTTTATTTGTTTGTTATTCATGTTTTAAATTATGATGTTGTCGTAAACGTTTGAGAAAAAGATTTTTTAGTTAATAAAATTAAATGAAAGAAGTGTGAAGACAAACAAGCGTGTCTTTGAAGACAGAAGAAGCACAATAATATATTTTCTGACTGCTTCTTTTTCTTTTTGTATTTTCTTTTCAAATAGGCGTTGTTTTGGATGATCAGAAATGTATTTTAATTAAAAAGATTATTCAATGAACCTGACCTGGTGAAGGTTGCGGGAATCCGCTGGTTGCGAGACGCACGGGACCGGTCAATGTGGCGACGCTTGGGGGAGGCCTATGTCCAGCAGTGGACGTCTTTCGGTTGATATGATGATGATGATGATGATTCAATGAACCCAGGGTCACAGATTTATTCAATAAAATTGGCAGTTTCGATAAATTACCGAACAAATTTTACTACGTTTGCTATAGAAGGCAATCATGTTTCTTATGTTGAGTGTTTGTGTATGAAACTAGTAACTACCTATCACTAAAATTGCTGCACCCATTTAGATGTGACTTTCACTGCTATGATCGTAAATATCATCACGCTATGGTATCATTACATGACGTGCTGTGGTTACATTAGGGATATGTACTAATAGCTATATTACATTAGAATTATGTACTAAATAGCGATATTACATTGCTTCGCAAATAAGCTTCGATTTAATGGTGTCATTATTTTTTTATTATCTATTACGGGTTTTTGTTATTTTGTATTAGGCCTATGTATGTAATATCTTCGAACATGAAAGGGTAATTGTCTGCCGAGGACATTGCCCGAAGTGAGTCTATGAAAGATCTCTAGCTCTGATTGGCCTGGAGCTACACGAAGAAGCCAGAACCTGACACCAGTTTTGCCAAGATGTATCTTGCTACCCAGGTACAGTAGTAACAGCGGATCTTTGTGTCTCTGAAGTTAGCTGCAAGACCCTGCACAGTTGCTATTTTTACCCGACTGCCTAAGGAGGGTAATGTGTTTATCAGTCTATGTATGTATGTTTGTTCTTATGTGGCGTTCCAGAGACCAAACGCGTTGGCCGATTTTGATGATTCTTACGTCAATCGATTCGTCAACCCTGCGAGTGTCACTGGCTATATTAAAATTGTAAGATAGAAAAATAGCGGATTTTGGGCGCCTTAAAGTGGGGGCCCAATTATTTTTGGATTTGGTTGAACATCTGGTTTTGGTCAGCCTGCTCGCGAATATGTATCCTACGACTGCACAGCATGATTTTCTTCTTGTTTACGTCGTTTTAGTTCGCTTCTTAAGAAGTCGGGTTTTTTTATTTTTTTTAATTAACATTTTTTTTTGTGTCTATATTGAAGTAGAAGATAGCATTGTATAACTGTCTCTTTCACTCGCTTACGTTTGTCACATCGTCCTATCTCTCTTACAGTATGCAGTATACTCGATGACAAACTGTTTCTTACGCAATGGTTCGCTGAGCCAACTTCAGAGACACAAAGATCCGCTGTGACTACTGTACTGGGTTGATGAGATTTGATAGGCAGTCGCTCTAAGTAATAAACTGGTACATAGCTGCATCAGGATAGGCTGGAAGCCGCAACCAACATAGTTGGAAAATGCAGATGACTGGTCATCATCATCATCATAATTTCAGCCGAAAAACGGCCACTGCTGGTCATAGACGTCCCCCAGGCGTCGCCACATTAACCGACCCCGTGCGTCTCGCATCCAGCGCTTTCCCGCAACCTTAGCCAGGTCATCGGTCCACCTATTGGGAGGCCTTCCAATGCATTGTCTTCTGGTTCGCGGTCGCCACTCCAGAACGTTTCGGCTCCATCGGCCATCCATTCTGCGAGCAATGTGCCCTGCCCACTGCTATTTAAGTTTCGCAATTCTTCGGGCTATGACGGTTACTTTGGTTCTCCTGCGGATATCCTCATTTCTGACGTAATCACACAAGGAAACTTCGAGCATAGCCCTCTCCATTGCGTTTTAGGTGACTTTAAGCTTTCTGATAAGGCCCATTGTGAGCGACCACGTCTCGGTCCCATATGTGATATCTACTAGATACTAGATGACTGGTAACTGAGGCAAAACAGGTAGATACGCAAGACTTCATGAGTCTTAACTTCATGTCACCGCTATGTATGAATCTACACTAAGAATGATGATGCGCTTACACCAGAGATGATGGTACAAGGAAGAGAAGCGAAGCTATGAAACGATGGGATTTTTTCTACTTAAGCTGTACGAGTAAGCTGCAAATAATAATAGCAATTGATAAGGTAGTATAACGCCGGCTGTACACTCTCGCGCGAGAGCCCGATGTACCTACGTTGCTCTCGGTACTCTCGGTTCTCGCCCGAGAATGTAGAACCGGCATTAGATAATTGACTATTAGAAAAAAAAATGAGTACGCAGAAGGTTTTATAGAAAACGCTAAACGTAGATGGTTTTTTTACTACTCGTGTAATGTCACCTATTTCACTAATACCACTACTTTTACTTCTTCGTGATCCGCCATGATGGTTCTACAGATAGTGACGGTCCAATAATAAATTCGATTAGTATTTTTTACTGCTAGCAATCTGTTGTACGTGTGGTATATACGCTGTTTTTGTGGCAGTAGTTATTTTTGAACCGCTGCTGAGGCGATAACTACGAATCATGTAGTTTAACTATCGAAGGAGAGGAACTGTAGAGCGATTGCAGTAGGACAAGTTTGTGAAACCCGTGAAATGGAAACTGTGATAATGATGATCAAATCCATTGGTTTTCTTTCAGGAAAGCTTCTTCTTTCTCCTGGCTAAGTTCCCAATTTATAAGACGTCAGCCCTCCTAGTACCTTCCTAGTCTGTATGTATGTTTGTTCCTACTCGTATGTGGCGTTCTAGAGACCAAACGCGTTGGCCGATTTTGATGATTGATACGTCAATCCATTTGTCTTAACCCTGTGAGTGTCACTGACTGCATTAAAATTGGAAAATAGAAATATGGCGTATTTTGGGCGCCATATTGCGGGGGACAATTTTTTTTTTCTTTCTATCCCATCGTGTGGGGTATCAAAATGAAGGGTTATAGAGGCGATTTCAAACACACACACAACACACGTATATAACACTTATATGTTTAAATGTACCTAAATATAAAAAAAAAAGTTATATTTCTTTTTGTTTTTTTGAATTAATTTTTTTTACTTGTTTCTTTCTGCTTTCCTATCTATTTCTTGCATTATTCGTTAACGCTGAGGAAGGTACCCAAGTAGCACAAAACTGCATTATAGGATGTCACAAAGGGTAACATCGGTAACTTTAGCATTTATAAAGACTTATTACAGTACACTCGAACTGCAATAGCTGAATATTACGCTTTCGTCTGTATAATAATGCTTTTATGCGTCACGGAGACAACACTGTAATGCTGCAAGCGTTAATATAGGTATGCAGTTCAGTATTAGTACTGTAAGCTGCAATTAAGCATTTTTATGGACTTTAACTCAGCAATATTCTGAATTGAAGGCCACAAGTGTACCCTTAGACCGCTTGCATTTTAAGAAAGAACATGTGAGCTACTATAATGCAATCAGTTAGTCTGTGACTTCAATTAACAATGATATAATGCGTCTTGCTGCACATAGTTGAACTTTAGTAGTGTTAATCAGCTTGTTACACGCAATCTTATAATAGCACTTATATAGCCCACATGATCACTATGGGTGAACTTATATGATGCTAAATTACAGCAAACTGCTATAAATTAGCTCACACGTTACCTATGATCCCGGTTAGAGCTGAATACGTGTACTAGCGTCGGCAATTAATCTACTAATGCAGTTAAATAAGATCTTGTAGACTTATCTTTTCAGCACCACAGTTTGCAAAAAAATATTACGAAAATCGGAGGAGTGTTTCTTGGGATGATGTAGGTAACCAAATAACATAAAAGGATTGACACAACAGACGTATAATTTTGTAAAATAAATCCATAGATCCCTAGAATTCCTGCTGAGACTTTAGTGGTTCACTGATGATTCTAACAATATTTGTGTACATGTTACCCAATATAAAGCTTTACAGGAATCTGTGGCTGACTTGATTCACACAAGAACTACTCGTATCAGCTCGTTGCTGATTTATGTACCAATAGTGGATACTTAAACAGCACATACCGCTTAATTGTGTTTAATACAGTGCACATTGCTTGTCTGCCATTTTTTAGGTTCTAACCTATGTAAAATAATATATTTAACATTTTTTTCTTTGTTAAATAACGAAAATAACAACTGGATTTCAATAGAAAATCTAATGATTTTATACGCAAACAGCTTATTGTCAAATTACAAATGCAAAATAAAATTATTTATTTTTTATAATATATCATCAACTTATTTTATACTATAACTTTCAAGTAAACAGTGATATTTTGAGAGCGCGTGAAAATTTTCACCTATATTCATATACTATTTGACAATAAACTCTCTTTCCCCTTCGAATTTCACGCAACGGGAAAAAGCAAAGATTTTGTTACGGAAAACAATATTTGTCTATTTCACCACAAAATGTTTAACAGAAACAACATATCAAAATAATAAGGAGTAGGGTGAAAACTATTCACAATTTTGCCACTTGTGAATTTTCAATTCCAAAGAAGCATTATAAATATTCTGGTGTGTACCTTGTGCTGAAAAATAGGTAACCATAACTCTATTAATCGGCCATTGTGCTATATAAGAGGTAACAAATACTCTAACAATCAGTCAATATTCAGCTCTTGGGATGACTATTACCTTTAATAATGCTCTAATAATGCTGATATAATGCAAATAGTTACAGTTATTCAGCTAACAGCTGTTTAATTTGTGCCCAAACCAGAGTTATATCAGCTGAAACAGCGCCTATAATGCTCTTATTCAGAAGGCTTGTTCAGCTTAGGATTCTATTGTGGACAGTGATTCAGCTACTATACAGCACTTTTGTGTTACTTGGGTAGGCATTTCCCAAGTCCGAAGATGTGATTAACAGACCTCACATCACTATTTAGATTTACTATTCATTTAAATTTTGATATTTATTTATTTTTCAGCTTAAACTTCTGTGTCCTCGACACTGTCTTCCGCAAGTCATGTTGTTAGGTCCCTCACGACAGTCACCACTGGTCACTTAACCGCCCGCAGAGCGCGGGTCTTCGCCTAAGCTTGCTTCGACTGCCTCCGAGAGGCTCCGACTGTCTTCGAATGGCTCCGAATGGCTCCGAGTGATGCCGACTGCATCTCGATGTTGCATGATCTTATGTACCTACATTTGGTTTAGTTCCACCACGACAGATGTCTCAATGTCTTGTAGATTTAATAAGGATCGCGTGGCTCTCTAAATATTGGATAAGAGCGACAGAGATAAAATATCGAAAAAGTCTTAAGATTTTCCGGCTGGTGATTTCTCTTTTGCACTTTCCATCTAGAAATAGGTAGAACTATTACAGATAGGCACTTGAATAATAATATCAAAGATAAAACACGCGTGTACGTGTACGAAGATGATTTTGAGGTATTATCTCTAAGATGCCATGGGGCTAGCTCCTTCAGGAATTGTTAAATTATGCCAAGTCTGAATAAGCCTATTAGAGATAATGTAATTCATTCATGAAATCAATTTCATTTTAACCTAGCTTAAACACGAATAAAATACATTATCATACAATTACTATCACAAGTACTGCCCAAATTATGTATGAAAACGCCATGTTCCACACAAAAATATAATCACACCAATTAAATTATAATAATAACGGAACAGAACGGGTCCAAATGTATTCATAATTACATAAATGCCTGTTAATTTCTGTGGGTCGGCCATGATTTACGTGGCCGTCGTACAGCAGTAGCTGTCACTATATGACATTTGGCCGATTTTGAGTTTTTAATTTTCTATATTTTTCTTTTATCAATAAATTCCTGATAAAAAATAAAAACAGCCCCCTTTTAGGGTTCCGTACCACAAAAGGTAAAAAAAGGAACCCTTATATGATCACTCTCTTGTCCGTCTGTCCGTATGTCACCACCGATTTTCTCAGGAACGGTTGGACCTAGCAAGTTGAAATTTATACGAGATACTGAGGTCTATAGTCCCCATTAGGCGTATAAAAAGTCAAGGTCCTAAGTCAACAAGATAAAAAGATATAAGCAAATTTAGATTTTCGCGAAAACTTGTAAGTATCAAAATTTTCCTTAATTTTCAACCTTTTTTATTTTCGGGTTTTTCCCTTTACTAGAGTACTGTAAGACTTTGCTTTGCCACCTTGGGTACAGAAACCTTCGTGCGCGAGTCCGACTCGCACTTGGCCGGTTTTTTGATAATATTAAGTACCTATACGATTGCAAAAAAAAAAAAAAACTAACAACGTGCCTATTCAAAAGTGCGCAATTAGATCTATGTTATGACACCAGAAACCCTGTGATAAAAATCGCCATATTATTTTATTATTTCTTGGTTTTGTCTCTATAACTCAAAATATAATTTTTTCAGATAGTGACACTTTATAGGACGGCAGTAAGCGCAATTCCATTGAAAGCTTAAGGTGTGTCTTCACTGGAGTGGGTAGGTACCACGGTGGAACCGGGAATTGTTAAGTTAATGTGTCGGAGAATTAATTGATATAGCAACTTTAATGGGTTATGGTAAGTTTTTAAATAGAATGATATTAAAGTGTAATGTAATTTTTTTATTAGTTTTGTGTTTAATTATAACTTCGTGGTGGGAGCTATTTATCAGAGGATATTAGGTCAGCTGAGAACCAGTGTTGTACATGGAGTGACTGCCTATCTGACCTCCACAACCCAGTAACTGGGTAACACGGTACCTCTTGGCAAGACTGGTGTCAGAACTCAAGTTTCTGACTACCCGTAACGACTCTCAAAGATCTTCAAATTACAGCCGGGACCAACGGCTTAGCGTGCTTTCCGAGGCACGGAAGAAACTCGGTAAGTTGAAATGGTCACCCATCCACGGCCCGACCTCGTCAAGCGTTGCTTAACCTTGATGATCGACCAGTGCGGCTGTTATTGTTTAGCCAAGAGCTCCTCTCATTAGATTAGACAAGTAATAGTACTCAAATAACAAAATATAACATCACGGCTGTATTGCACGAAGGGTAGGCTGAGATGCAAGTACTACAACTATTTGCTTAATGTCCCTCGGCAATCATCGCATTGCCGAATACAAACGAACGCTAATTTCCATGTCCATCAATTATTAGATTTACCGTGTATAATAATTTGAATTCAGAGCCACAAAACAACAATAAAGTAAGCACTTTATTGTTGTTTTGTTTTGATTTCCTTGTGAAATATATAGAGCTGTATAAATAACAGATTTAGAAGCTTTCCACCCATTTTAAAAATAAATTACATTATGTTAAAAGAGTATTAACATCTCTATATACTTCCAAGTTGATTGAGAGCGTCGTGATTGAGATTGAGTCGTCGTCAAGTTGGTTGGTTTACAACTCTGCACCAAGTGCAAAGGGCAACTGATAGAAAGCCGACGATTGACGAAACACGAAGTTTGCCGAGGGACATAAAGAAAATGTTTGTACTGTACACCCATATTTCGCCAGTTATGTTAAAATCCCATGTCGGGGGTGAGTCTACCATCAACCGTGCACAAGTCCAGTCTACGGCCCACTACTGGGCAATTCCAAATGGATAACCTAAAGATAAGTATAGTCTAGACTTGTACTATTATTTATTATGTGGTCTAGCAGCGTTTCCTAACCTTGTTCAGTCCACGGACCTCTAGGCAATCAAGCACAATTTTAAGGATCTGCTTAATAAAAAAAAATCAGGAGTACATTTGGGACCATTCATTTTAATACTTACAAATGCATAGATTTATTATTGTTAAATGGCCCAAAGATGAGACATAGTCCACGGACTAACGTAAAGAAAAACTGGACTAGAGAATTTACTTGTAACAAAACATCGAGCATTCGCCGTTTTTAACCGCACTTCGAACAGGCTCTCGATGTCTTGTTACAAGTCAATGCTTTAGTCCGGAGGTTGTCTAACTTATTTCTTCTACCGTCCACTTCGAAAATTATTTTTCAGCGCTCCCCAATTTTATTATTTTACAGAAACTTATTAAACGCACGTTACTTAAAGATATGCTAAATACGAGTATTTTTAATTTTTATACAATCAAACAGGGCAGAAATATGAACTAATTAATCGATGTTGCGTTATTGTGTAGTAATTTCCGTGTATTTTTTAATATTAAGTAGATTAAATTACAAATAAGCCATCGCCACCCTAAACCACTTCAACTCACCCTATTTTTTTCTAAGCCCCTTACCTCCCCCTTCTATGCTTCCAGCACCCACAAGGCGGGCGTTATCACCCACTTTGAGAAAGACTGCTTTAGTCTATACTCACCTTAATAACACTTTTCCTAACCCTGGAATCGAACCTGGAACCTCGTACTACTCGTATGATATCGCCTATCGACGCAAATTAATTTGTGTCGCGCCATCAGAACAGAAAGTTCGCTAGCAGTTACCACATTTTCACGATCTTCACCCAGCCCTGCGTAGCACACTGTCACAGGGTATAATAAAGTAGGTTACAATTAAACGGATAGAATATACTTCATTGTACAGCAATATTGTAACAAAGCTCTTTTACAATATTGCTAGTAGTTTTACCCCTATGAGAATTGTTGTATCTTCCTTACCCTTCAACTTAGTTTGAATGCAAAATTCATCATCTGTTTTCATTAGCATTGACCGTTTCCACATTTAAAAGTACCTAAGAACTCAAAGTACGTTGCCCGCATGCAGGTCCCACCCACATGTGGCGACCATGTTGCCACCTAATGGGCCCAGTGTGAAGGGTTAGCCACCTCGCACCTGCAAGTAATGACAGTCGGTTATACAATACGTCAATTTGATGTTAGTAACATGTTACGTACTGTTACAAAACAGCAAAGAGTTAGTCAAGATTAGAGCCAAGATTTAGAAGCATATTTAGAGATAAGATAGCGTGATTTGAGTGAAGTCAAACAGCAGCACTACTAACTAGGGGGACCGATGACCTGATAAAGGTTAAGGGAATCTGCTGGATAGACGCACAAGACCGGTCTATGCTGCAGCATTTGCCCCCTGCCTGTGTTCAGCAGTCAACGTTTTTCTGCTGATATTATGATGATGACATAGAAGGCAACAGTTTCAGATTTGGTCTTACTGCACTGAAAAACAAATTAATAGGCTTGAGTAAGGCTGATAGCTGCAGGGTGAGAATCCTAATAAATGGCATGCGATTGTAGAGGTTTATGTCTAGCATTGGACTTCTGCAGGCTGGTGATTATGAGATTTGATGGTAATACTGCATTGATCTATTTAATGTCTATTTATCCTGAATTGGGGTTTAACGGGCATTCTCCACGCCTCCTGATTTGGTTACTCTTAGAAAAGCTTATCTTTAATTCAGTTTTGTTCTGAACAGCATTGAAGTCGTCTATGGGCCAATACACCTGTGATGGTTGTATTCCCCTATCTTTAACAACAATCTATCAAGCTATGCTCGACAGGTTTAGAGAAAAAGTATGAGAAAGTCTCAAACTTTACGTGATCAAATAGTAAACTAGCAAAACAAAGCTGTTGCAATAAGTTCACACATTTATATCTGTTTCTAGTGTTTTATTACATCCTGGAAGTGCTGCAAATATACGTAGAGACGACTCAGCCGTTCATCAAATCGAAAGCCAGGCCAATAATCAACAAACATGGTGTTTATTTCGCGTGTACTCCGCCATTTTCTAATTAGTTATGGTCATAAAAAGAACCAGTTATAGCTAGTTATGTGTAATTTTATAACAAACTAAACACGAACACGCAACGCTCCACTATTTAACACAAATAATAGAATAAACCGCGCAGTTAGCAACAGTGGCCTGCGCAGGCGCACCCGATCTAGGTCGGAGCGATGACCCGTGCCGAACGTGCCCGAACACTGTCGAGCGTGCACGAACTTAGCCGAACGCGACTTTTAAATCCTTTTTCACGAATTTATCACGCGGTTTTGTTTGACAAATTAATTCTCTCTAATGGGACGTATGTAGGTAAATGGTAGTTTTGATTGGTTGCCGTACGTTCACGAAAATAGGCGATTACGTAATGGCCCAGCAGTAATAACGTTCGGAACAAACAAACAAATAATTGTTTTCTTTATTAAATGTCAGAGCGGAATCAACGCTCGTATAACAAACATCGAGTACAGTTAGAAACGAAATGTGAAATGGAATTCGAGTTTTAATTAAAAACCAATTTAATTTAAAAACGTTTTAGAAATAATAATGGTTTGTTTTTTTATAGGTAGGTGAGTATAGACCAGCGATTTGAGATTTGAATATATGAGGATTGTGAAATCCCAATTGTGACAGATTACGTTATGTTTATGTATTTCGGCAATAATTTCACTCAGGTTTAATATTATACATCGGTTTAATTTTAAATTCATAGTCGGATGTCATCTATTAAACTCAACATTAAACTTTTATGTTGCGGTGCTGTGAAGTAGTCCACAGATTAATGTGTCGTCAAAACGGATAACATCAATTAAGTAAATTCAAAAAATCTAAAAACCGAAGCGAACTAAAGAGACGTAAACAAGAAGAAAATCATGCTGTGCAGTCGGAAGGTACATCGGGTTTTGGTCAGCCAGCTCGCGAATATGTATCCTCCGACTGCACAGCATGATTTTCTTCTTGTTTACGTCTTTCTAGTTCGCTTCTTAATAACTTTTTAGCTATTCATTTTTTTCGAATTATGTACATTTAAACATATAAGTGTTATATATTTTTGAAATCACCTCTTAAAACCCTTTATTTTTATACCACACACGATGGGTTTGGAAGAAAAAAAAATGGTCCCTCACAATATTATGGCGCCTAAGATTTTTCAATTTTAATCCGCCATTTTTCAATTTTAATGTAGCCAGTGACACTCGCAAGGTTAAGACGAATTGATTGACGTCGAGAGTCATCAAAATCGGCCAACGCGTTTGGTCTCTAGAACGCCACATAGGAACAAACATACACACATACATATACTGATAAGCGCATTACCCTACTTCGGCAGTCGGGTAAAAAACGTAATGTATCTTATGCTACGTCGTTGTGCTACACTTCGCTACAATATGCTACGGCGTCAAAAATTTTTTTTCACTACTCTTCATAAACTAAAAAGAACAATCCGTTAGTGTTAGCATTATTGAATAGTGTGTAGAATGTAGCACAAGTGCTACCAAATAAGAACACTGCTATTAATATAAACAATTATTAATAAAAACAATTATTAATAAAAACAATTATTAATAAAAACAATTATTAATAAAAACAATTATCAATAAAAACAATTATTAATAAAAACAATTTATTAGTTTAGGTTATAATTAAATTACTTTTATAATTAAAAGATCCATCCTTTCGTCGAACTCTAAGACAAGAGAAAAAAACTTCAGATTGTTTTTACGTAAGTCTTTTAGTAGATACCATACTATGAAACTATTGTAACATACGATTACAAAGTAACCAACACGATTACGAAACAAGCTGTGTTGCTAACTGTACCGTACGGTCTACAAAAACAGTACGCGGCAGCACGGAGGCGAAAATGTCAGTTACCATACATTTGACGGACAGACAGACAGACAGGCTGTTTATATGAACCTGTACAAACACGCTTTTTATACACGCGCCGTATTTATTATTTATTAATATATGTACACATACTGTAGGTAGGTATAAAATGCCAGACAGGGTGGGACCGTTTAGGATAGATGGTTGAAAAGGTTAGGAAAAATATAAAGAAACGGTGTGGAAAAGTTAATTAAAAAAAAACAAAAAACCCGACTGCTTAAAAAGCGAACTAAAAAGACGTAAACAAGAACAAAAGTCGTAAGATACATGTTCGCGAGCTGGCTGACCATAACCAGATGTATCCTCCCATAATTTTGTTCTTGTTTGCGTCTTTTTAGTTTGCTTTTTAAGCAGTCGGGTTTTTTGTTTTTTTTTATTTTTATCTTTTTAGTTATTATTTTTTTAAATAGGTACATTTAAACATATAAGTGTTACATATTTTTGAAATTACCTCTTAAAACCCTTTATTTTGATACCCCACAGTCCCACACGATGGGGCTGAAAGAATAAAAAAATTTGGTGCCCCACAATATAGCGCCCAAAATCCGCATTTTTTTTAACTTTCCATTTTTAATGTACCCAGTGACACTCGCATGGTTAAGACGAATCGATTGAAGTACGAATCATCAATATCGGCCGACGCGTTTGGTCTCTGGAACGCCACATAGGAACAAACATACTACATACATACATAGACTGATAAACACATTACCCTCCTTCGGCATTCGGATAAAAAGGTAGTCTGAGGAAACCTGGATGCTATGAAACTTAACGAAACGATTAATGTTAAGTTTTTCGATACGGGATGCCATTTCATGGTAAAAACTAATTAAGCATAAGCCTTTAAATAAGCTTATTGCCAATAATATCTTTTCTGCTGCATAAAATCAGTAGTGCAAGCAAGTCAATCTTCAATAGTTTGCCCGAAGTTGAAATTAGTAATTTCATTAGTTTTATAGCCCGATTAAAGCGAATATACCTCGGGATTCCTTAGTTATGAAGACCCATTATAGAAAGCGGGCTCCAAAGCTATCCAATGAAAAAGAGTTTGTTTTGCCCGATAAGAATATCATCATATTTAATGGCTTCATTTGTAACGAAACACGCCTCTTCATCGTTTTAATTTAGAAAGTTTAAACAATAGTTTGTCAGAGAAAAATAACTGGCCATAAACAAACACTGCTGCATCACTGTTTGCCAAAGATAATCCTCGAAAAACCACATAAGCATTTCTCCAACCATAACTCTGGCTAACCTGTCGGGCAATACTGGCGTGTTATATGTTTACCAATAAAAAAAACTGATCCTATACCTGTGATCTGTGACTATCATAGATAATCTAATTTTCATCAATTTCTCTGCATAGCAACAAACTGCGGAAGCCGGGTAGCAACGACCCGCAAGCTTTGAGCTCGATCAGACAACTTTCATATTATGTATTCACCGTGTGCCGGAGTGCCGTGTTGCCGGAGTACCGGATAGCTACAAAACGTACGGCAATGCGCCATCGATACATGGTGAACATCCCACACATAAGCACAAAGCGTTTTGGGAAATACTTTCATCGTGCGTACAGCTAAGAAGTGGAATTCTGTCAGTCTTTGTTTCCTGATAGGTACAACCTAGGAATCTTTAAGTCAAGTGAAAAGGTTACCTACTTCTAGACAAGCGTGCTTCACCGTCGACCATATCATCGCTTACCATCAGGTGAGATAGCGGTCAAACGCGTACCTATCGGCAATAATTAAAAAAAATGCCTGCCGTACCGGATAGCCGGATGGCTGCCGTGTTGGATTGCCGGATGGCTGCCGTCCCGTGCCGGTTTTCCGGGCGCCGTGCAATTAACTTGAAGAGTAGAAGACGCCGGCGCCAGCTTCATATCGCTTTCTAATATCGACTGTGTGGGTACAGGTGGGGACACAAGCAGTTTGATTTTTATTAAGTTAAAATAAAAATTGCAAAAAAAATCGGTGCTGATAAGAAAATGGAAAATTTACTGAAAATGGGTATTTACATTGTAGACTAGTATAGTGTTTCTTCCTACGAACCTCCAGAAGAATTCAGCTGCTCGGGGTTGCAGTCAGCTGACTTTGAATAACATTTTGTTCTGTAGAACATCATGCCAGAGAAATTAATTATTTAACCCTTTATAGTTTATAGTATATATAGCACCAACACTTTTCACAATGCAAAAAAGTCTCATAAGAATCCTAGTAAATATAGAAGATACCGATAGCTGCAAACCTCATTTCCAAGTACAAAAATTACTTACCCTCCCCTGCCTATACATTCTAGAAATGTGCAAATTCGTTCTAAATAACCAACACTTTTACACGACAAGAGAAAATATACAATCAAGATACACATTACGCCATAAAAACAGGTTACCAAGCTCTAAGCTAAAAATGCACTCAACAAGTACATTAGTAATATCAATGAAAATATATAATAAATATCCAGAAATAATTAAGGAACAACAAAAATTGAATCCATTCATTAATAAATTAAAACAATTTCTATTAACTAAATGCTATTATAATGTAAATGAATACTTAAATGACAAATTTTAAATTAAACTAATTGCAATCTAATAAATAAATAAATACCTAGTCATATAAAAGCCCTCTTCCTCTCTCCTACTTTTGCAGTGCCCGACAGGGTCCACAATGATCTAAATTTGTAACCTACCATCTAAGTTCAGATGTGGAAGCAATAAATGTATTGAGTATTGAGTAGTTGCACATTTTAGTAGGTTCTATTGAAATTTAACTAACTGTATTTTTTTTAAATAGGAAACTTGCTTTTGGTGGTTATTATAATCATTTGACGTATTATTGATGAGCAATTCGTCTGTGTTTGATAGCAATGACTAAAAAGTAAGATCAGTTTTTTTAATCAGCATCCAAACCACTTGTGCCTCCGACGATACCGGCCAGTAGGACAAGAGAACGCTTCACCTAGCAACAACACCGGTCCACAGACGTGCGGAACCCGTCCCACCTCTATCACGGAACCCGTCCCACTCTAGCGGGCCTCCTCTATACATCACTCTGTTGATACCGTTGCGTGTGTTTTGTTATGGTGGTATCAACAAACTGGATTCGAAAATTGGCGTTAAATGGTACCTAGATATAATTGCGGCAATTGTACACAAACAAACTATTTACAATTACCGATTGGTTCAGAAATGATTGCTGTGATCTTTAATTGAACTTGTTTAAGAAAATTAATGCTTTGTGAGAAATTGATTTCTTGATACGTTACGCTTTCAAAACCATAGTTTTGGGCCAACCAAACCATACTTCGGTCGGCGTATAACAATGCATTATATGAATCTTTACTTCTGCTGAAATATCGTTAACGCATCTCCAATTACTAAGATTTTCAGGTTTTTTATCTATCTAAGTATTATTTCAAAATTGTCGTGGTTTGGCTTTACTTTGGTCACAGATAATATATTACTAGCATCTTTGGTGATGACACATAATACTTTATTTCAGCAGCTGTAAGTTCGTCAAGTTAACGCCAATCGTTTGGGTTTTAGATTTAGAAATATAATTAATTACTACACGTAAGTTAATAAATTTCTATCAACAGCAGGATTATGGATAGTTCAGTTCACAGAAAAAGTAATCTTCAACTACATTAAATCTCAAAACCCCTTTAAAACAGAAGAAACGTTTGTAAGTTCGTAAGTACGTTCTATTATTGTAATATCAGGGCTACAGGCGAGCAGTGCACCGAGCTATATACTACAGCTATATACTCGTAATAAATAACCATCGTTAGCGGGCAAAGGGCGCGGGCAATCTATCTCGAAGGGCACTAATGTACAGTGCGGGCAAATAACCTGTTTGAGGCTACGGTGCTGCTTTCTGCTAATGTAAATAATACTATGTTGAGATTTTCGGAATATTTTTATTGTGCTTACAGCTAAGGAGTGGAATTCTCTGCCGGAGTCTCGGTTTCATTTTGAATTTTATTCAAAATTGGTTAGAAATTAGCGCACATCCAGTCAGACAAAATTGCGACTTTATTTTGTCCTATTTAGTGAAGTTTTTTTACAAGATGCTGAAGGAAACATTTTGCTTGGGCCTTTAAAGCAATAAATGCCTTATGTTTACAAAAGTTCCCTTAACTCAAAATCTACAATATTTAAAGTAAGATATTCACAGCTAAGCTAAGGAGCTTGTGGCTAAATAATAACAGCCACACTGGTCGATCATCAAGGTTAAGCAACGCTTGACGAGGTCGGACCGTGGATGGGTGACCATTTCAACATACCGAGTTTCCTCCGTGCCTCGAAAAGCACGTTAAGCCGTTGGTCCCGGCTGTCATTTGAAGATCTTTGACAGGCGTTACGAGTAGTCAGAAGCTTGAGATCTGACATCAGTCTTGCCAAGGGGTACCGTGTTACCCAATTACTGGGTTGTGGAGGTCAGATAGGCAGTCGCTCCATGTAAAACACTGGTACTCTGCTGAATCCGGTAAGACTGGAAGCGGACCCCAATATAGTTGGGAAAAGGCTAGGCAGATTGATTGATATTCACAGCTAAGCCCAAGCCATCTCTTTTATAGAAATAACTAAAACCACTGACACAAAAAAGTAACTCGTAAATAATAATATATAAAATTTCACAATCCCAACATATTTATATCAAACGCACCAAGAGGCTGCCCATAAAAGTTTAGTTCTCCAACTTAGGGCAGGCCACATTACCGGTGTCTCGGAATTATGGCCCATCCACAAATAATTTTGCCCATTTGACCGGCCACTGTGAATAAAAATGCCATAAAGATACCCATACACGATTAGGCTGGCAGTTTTACCGATGGACATGTGTGGTTATAAAATATTGAAAAGAGCTGTATCGTTTTTGATAGAAATAGTTTAAGAGGTCAGATGGTCTTAGCTGTGGGCGGTATGGTGGGTCCACACTACACAGAGTTTTACACAGACTTCCATCAACTTCCATAGAATTTTGTCTGTGCAACACAGCAGTACACAAGTGTCGGTGTATCAGAAGATGTATGGACCCATCATTACTATCTGTATCTTTCATTAGGAAGTTTTAGTTATAGATAATTCCATAGCGAATGCACAATTATGTACAGTTCATAAAACCTAACTTTTATTTGATGCATGAATACTCTTAACCCCTTGAGTGTCTTAAGTGACTGAAACTAGGCACACGAGACACAATGGCGTGTTAGTGCCTGAAACGTGGCACACGAGACACAATGGCGTGTTAGTGCCTGAAACGTGGCACACGAGACACAATGGCGTGTTAGTGCCTGAAACATGGCACACGAGACACAATGGCGTGTTAGTGCCTGAAACGTGGCACACGTGACACTATGGCGTGTTAGTGCCTGAAACGTGGCACACGAGACACAATGTCGTGATAGTGCCTGAAACGTGGCACACGAGACACAATGGCGTGTTAGTGCCTGAAACGTGGCACACGAGACACAATCGCGTGTTAGTGCCTGAAACGTGGCACACGAGACACAATGGCGTAGTAGCGCCTGAAACATGGCACACGAGACACAATGGCGTGTTAGTGCCTGAAACGTGGCACACGAGACACAATGGCGTTTTAGTACCTGAAACGTGGCACACGAGACACAATGGCGTTTTAATTGTTTCGGTCTCGCTAAAAAGATAGATATTAAGAAAAAGTTAATAATGTCTCCTGTAAAATGTTGAATGGACGATTACCAACTTACTGCTTGGGGACATCGATACAGTGCTTAGAGTTTTATGGGTAGTGATCATCGGAGTATTGGTAAAATTATACCACACTATGATAATTACACAGAGGTCAGACACTGTCATTTGACCTCTCATATACGTGTGAATTAGTTATTTATACTCAGCTGTATCCGGAAGCCTATCACATAATAACAGTACCTATAGATAAAGCCAGTTTCATGATAATTATTATGAACATCACACCTTGTGACCTGTGTTGTCGTGTTTCTAACATTTTCGATGGCAAAGGAAGGATTTGAACCGGATCCTTTGTCAGCTGCCAAAACAAAAAAACAACTTAAGGGCCTTTAGTGCCGTAAAACGGTTACTTTCTAAAGCATACTACTTAGTAACGGCTAGGTTAAAAGGTTTGAAACTATATATTTATTATTGATTCATGTACATTATTTGTGAAACATGGTTTTTTCGTGTAACTAATAGTTTTGCTTTAAAATAATAATTAATAATACGACATTTAGTAGCTATTTATGGATACTCTTCCAAAACGACTTGGATGTTTAAAAATATCTTCACACAGAAAAAATATGGTTAGAATTTATTCTTAACCTACACAGGAGTAAATCAAAAAATGTTTTGCAAGAAAACTGTCCAAATGGCGGTCCAATATTGATATTATATCAGCCCTTTATTTTTGCCACCCTCGGTGTAGGGAACTGTAAAGAAATCGTCATCGTCTTTGGGGGCTGAGTCACCCGCGTCCGTAGGAGAGTTACCCCTACTGATGTTACCCTACACGTGGTCCCCGGGTGGTGCTAATCAGGTGACACTACTGGTGGTAGGCTTCGGCCGAAGGCTTGTGACCACCCACCGGGCAAAGACGTACCGCCAAGCGGCCTAGCCGTGTTCCGGTACGATGCTCGGTGTAGCCACTAGAGGAGTTGGGTCGAGATAGTTGTTCCACTGCATGCTGACCAGCCTGACTCGCGCTGTTTTGGGCGTATCGGGAGACTAGTTGCGGAGGGTAGCGGGATCCGAGGCACGGTGCGCCGCTGGCCGACCGCAGGTAGTTGGGGGCCCAAGTAGTGTGCCAGCCACACACGAAAGGCTGCCCCGCCAACTGTCGAAAAATCCCGGAATGCACCATCGTGCTGGTTGGCGACCAGATGGGAGGGCCCGATGGACATCTCCGGGGGGGCTCGGGCGTCCCCGCAGTCTCCGGACTAGTGCCCCAAAGATGGCGACCTTTCAGTGCGTGTCTGTAGGTTAGTAGCGTGGAACCTCATCTCACTTCCTTCTCCTCTCCTTTCACTCTTACAAATAATGGCACGTAATAAAAAGAAAACTGGAGTTAAACAGCGGCTGCACCCCCTCCCACACAAAGTGCACCTCACTAATATTAGAGGTCTGCACTCCAATCTCACCTCAGTCCACCATCATCTGGAGACTGAAAAGCCAGCACTGTTTTTCCTTACGGAGACGCAGATAGGAAGTCCGTCAGATGTGTCGTACTTATCCTACCCAGGGTTTACCCTGGAGCACAATTTCAAACCACGCGCGGGTGTATGCATGTATGCCCGAGACGACACTTGCTATCGGCGTCTCCGTAACCTTGAAGACTCCAGGTTCTCAGTGCTGTGGGCTCTGGTGGACACAGGGCTGGATAAGATTATCTACGCCTGTGTCTACCGGTCGCACAGCGGAGATCAGGAGACAACCAGGCTCACAGAGTACCTCAGTGAGGCGGCTGATGCGGCACAGCAGCGGTACCCTTCCGCCCAATTAGTGCTACTGGGGGACTTTAATGCCCACCACCAGGAGTGGCTCTTCCCATACCAGTGCACTGACCATGCTGGTCGAGAGATGCGCAAGCTTGCGCTAGCGCTAAATCTCACCCAGCTGGTCCAAGGGGCAACGAGGGTGCCAGATGTTGATTCGCACACAGCCAATTGCTTGGACCTTCTGCTGACAACAGATCCAGACAGATACTCAGTGTCGATATCTTCACCTTTAGGTAGTTCCGACCACTGTCTGGTGAAGTCTGTATCCGTCTACTCCCCGCCCGATCCCAGCCCAAGAGGCACCCGGCGGGTATGGCGGTACAAGTCAGCAGATTGGGATGGGATGCGATCTTTTTTCGCATGCTATCCTTGGCAGCCCACTTGCTTCTCTTCGGACGATCCATCGTCGTGCGCTGACGCCGTGACTGATGTGTTGCGTCGGGGGATGGAGTACTATATTCCATTTTCTGACGTAGCAATGTCTAACGTCAACAGACCATGGTTTGGAGCCGAGTGTAACCACGCCAACGCGGTCAAACACAAGGCCTACCAGGAATGGGTTGACGCTCGAACGCGCAAGGCAAATGACGTGAGTCAGAAGAAGAGAGCCTTCAACAGGGCTGCCAAGTCCTGCAAAAAGGTGATGCGAAGAGCACGGTTTGACCACATTAGCAGAATCGGGAACAAACTTGCTTCATACCCAGCGGGTAGCAAAGCGTTTTGGTCCCTGGCTAAGTCGGTCGAATCAAATTTCTGTCGCCCCTCACTACCACCACTGCTGAAACCTGACGGGTCATTAGCCCACTCCGCTGAGGAGAAGGCAAACTTGTTTGCCTCCCTCTTTGCGGAATCTTCGCATCTGAATTCTGATGGCGCGCAGCCTCCTCCTTCTTCTGATGGATGTGTGACGAGTATGTCGAACATTCGCATCCATCAGAAGGACGTCCGCAGGGTGCTGCGTAGCCTTGATGTGAACAAAGCGAGTGGCCCCGATGGTATACCAGCAATTGTACTTAAAACCTGTGCGCCTGAATTGTCTCCGATCTTGACACGCCTGTATCGCCTATCGATAGAGACTGGAAAAGTGCCGAAGGCTTGGAAGCAAGCCAACGTACAGCCCGTGCCCAAGAAGGGCAGTCGAGCTGACCCTGCCAACTACAGACCCATATCTGTAACGTCCATCCTCTGTAAGAGTATGGAACGTGTGCTCAACGGGAAGCTCCTGGCATACCTAGAAGCAAACGACATCCTCAGTGACCGCCAATACGGCTTCCGCCGAAATCGGTCCACTGGGGATCTTCTAGCGTATGCCATTCACATCTGGAGTGAGGCCATCGAGAGACACGGGGAAGCACTAGCCGTCTCCCTCGACATCTCGAAGGCTTTCGACAGGGTCTGGCACGAAAGCCTTATTGGTAAGCTTCCTTCCTTCGGTCTGCCTAGTGGTCTGTGTGATTGGATTGCGGACTTCCTGAGGGATCGATCCATCCGAGTGGTTATCGACGGCTGCTCGTCCGGTCAGTTAGATATCAACGCCGGAGTCCCTCAGGGGTCAGTGCTCTCGGCAACATTATTCTTGCTGCACATTAATGATCTGCTAAAACCCGGAACCTTTGGGTACGCAGACGACAGCACTGTTGCTGAGAGATACGTGTCCGACGCGCGGGCTACTGGGCCTCAGATTCGGTCTCTCCGGGAGGCCATGGTTGAACGCTTGAACTTGTCCTTGGAGGCAGTCTCCGAATGGGGCGATGCCAATCTGGTCAAGTTCAATGCCGCAAAAACACAGGCGTGTCTCTTCTCCGCGAAAAAGAGCCAATTTCACCCGGCTCCTTCTTTCCGAGGTGTAACCATACCGTTAACGGACCATCTTGAGCTTCTTGGCGTAACGTTGACATCGACACTTAATTTTGGCCCATACATTGAGGCAAAGGCTCAACTGGCTGCCAAAAAGTTGGGGATCCTTGCGAAGGTGAGACGATACTTCACGCCGGAACAGCTGCTTAAGTTGTATCAAGCGCAAGTTCGATCTTGCATGGAGTACTGCTCTCACCTCTGGGATGGATCTGCCAAATACCAGCTTGATGCACTTGAGTCGATTGACAGACGGGCCAAAAGGCTTATTGGCAACGATGCACTGGTCGCCTCAAAGCTCCAGAGCCTCGAACATCGTCGCCGAGTTGCCAGCCTGTCGGTTTTTTATCGGTTACACTTCGGGGAGTGTGCGACGGAACTGCACAATTTGATTCCACCTAGCCCTTTCCATCATCGGACTACAAGACGTACGGCCATGCGCCATCGGTATATGGTGGACATCCCTCCCATACGCACAAAGCGTTTTGCTAATACTTTCATTGTGCGCACAGCTAAGGAGTGGAACTCCCTTCCGGGGTCTTTGTTCCCTGACAGCTACAACCTTGGGGTCTTTAAGTCAAGAGTGAATAGGTTTCTTCTAGGCAAGCGTGCTTCACCGTAGACCACATCATCGCTTAACATCAGGCGAGATAGTGGTCAAACGCGAGCCTATAAATTATAAAAAAAAAAAAAAAAAAAAAAAGTCATCCAACCTAAGAGCAGTTTCCCGTACTGAAAACTGCTAATCGTCGTACAGCAGATTTTTAATAACATTTGGTTCTGCAGAACAATATGCAAGAAATATAGCGTCGCCTAATTTACTAGTAAATATATTCAGTCCATATGTAATATGTAGGCAGCCTATTGACATAACATTGGGCACGCTTCCAACCGAATAAACGTGTAAACTTAGAAATTGTATATAAAACGCTGAGTGCACCTTTGGCCTCTTCTAGCGATCGACGATGCGTGGCTCAATCGACGAAATAGAAAGATGAATCTAGGTGGCTAGATGAATAGGTTCAACTCATGTCAGTTTAGAAAGTGGTGCAAACTCTGACGGATCATTACAACACTAGTATCCACTCGGAAATACTTATATTTTTCACGTTGGGGTAGGTTTGCCCGAGATACGGGTCGATGACTGCACACAACACTCACACAGCTAAAGTACGTCACTTTTATACACACACCAACTTACCCTTACACTCTCGCAATAACCTCGAAACCATTTCCGCCTACAAATAAGGCCGAAACTCGTCTACTTTTTAGTTTCAGAACGGTATAGTATAAAATTGTTTTTTTGTCATAATCGAATGCAGTTTGTGCAAGTGTGCGTGCCGCTCGAAAGATAATAATAGGGTTGTGAAAGAGTTGCGAAATTTTTGTCGAAACTGATTATAAGACATTAGGAATCGCGTCGATTGTCTTAAATTGTGCGAAAAGGTTGGAGTTGTTGTGTAACCAGTGGTGATTGACTAGATTAAGAATTAATTGAGGAGATAAATTAACTATTGTTACTTTTTGGGGAGATAAACTCAGATTTTATCTTCCTAAAAGATCATTTGATTTTAGATCATTGATTACTAATTTGAAGTTATAGCGAAATGTCAAAAATAATAATTATACTTACATTTCTTAATCTCTAATACTCAATTTTCCTAAACCGCAGCATTTGCCTAAGGGTAAAAGGTCAGCCTTATTTATAATGAGCTTGCTTGTACACATATATTTCATCACAAGCCCTGTAGGTACTACATCGATAAGCAACACAGTCGATAACATCGAGGGCACGTCACTACAGCCTCGGGCACTGCACCCACCCACACCAGCACAGCGCTTGCCTAGCGATCGAAGTGAAGGCAGAAAGATCTACTACAGCGCCCCCTACCACAGCTACAGACCACACCTTTCTCTTCAAACACCGTTAGAAACCACTGCTGTTTATCTATGAAGCGATAGAACTTAATTGCATTGAAAAGATGCAATGTAAATGAAAATTTTTGTGCAGTCGTAGAAACAATTTTCCTCGGTACTAGTTCATAGAATCGCGATCTATTTTCTAGGTTATATAGCTGTTATAAAGTAAAAACATGTTGGCACATGGACTTATATTTTAAATGGCGGATGCATTCGCCATGTAGGACGGGACTGGGTTTTCTAAAACAGTCTAGAAATGCATTCTTAGTGCTGAGCAGGTTAAAAAAAAACGATGTTGAAATAATCTTAGGAGGTTTCTCTTGAAGGAGAATTTGCATTTTTACATGGAGATAAGTGATTTGTTAGTTTTTAGACTGGTCTGATGAGGTTTCATAAAAGTTTAGCGTATGCCCATGTCTCGTGCTATTAGGAATATGTCGTAGAAAAGTTGTTTATGCAGTTGAGAAGTTACGAAAATGGTTTTACTGCCTATTAAGAGGCCAAACCTTTGTTTGTATTCCGATGAGGCTTTCTCTGCCTTACATAATCATCACGCCATAGATGGCAGAAGGGTTTGAAAGACGTACATTGTCTTACAGAGACAAGTCATTGGTAATCCCTTATCTGGTATTGTCATTAGAATATGTCTAAGGTCTTTTGTTACAGCTGTCTGTGTCTTTAATCACCACATAAACCCAACAGCAAACTATTGGTGTTTTACAAAACAGTGTTATATGATGTTTTAAGTTTACGCCAGTTGATAATTTTTCAAATGAATCGACAAAATATCGGTCTAGTAAACTATTGATGTACTATCAACACAAAGAACAAGATTAAAAAAAAGTTAATTCAAAAATCAAAAAACCCGACTGCTTAAAGAGCGAACTAAAAAGACGAAAACAAGAAGACAATCATGCTGTGCAGTCGGAGGATACATATTCGCGAGCTGGCTGACCAAAACCAGATGTATCCTCCGACTGCACAGCATAATTTTCTTCTAGTTTACGTCTTTTTAGTTCGCTTTTCAAGCAGTCGGGAATGAATTAACTTTTTTATTTATAACTTTTTTTTTCGAATTAGGTACATTTAAACAAATAAGTGATATATATTTTTGAAATCACCTTTTGAAAACCTTTATTATGATACCCACACGATGGGTTTGGCAGAAAAGAGAAAATTGCCCCCCCACAATATGGCGCCCAAAAGCCGCCATGTATCTATTTTCCAATTTTATTGACGTAAGAATCATCAAAATCGGCCAACGCCTTTGGTCTCTGGAACGCCACATAGGAACATACATACATAGACTGATAAACACATTACCCTCCTTCGGCAGTCGGGTAAAAAAAGCTGTAAACAGGTGATGCTAAAGCATAGGATTTAGCAAACGTTAGGATTTTATTGATACACTCACCCAAAAGCAACATAAACTCATTCAATTATTCATATTGTATTAAATAATAATCTCTTAATATGTACATTATAACTAAGTTTTATCTGAACTATCATCATCATGATCATGGTTGCCTTACCTAACTAGGAAGAGACTGGACCCCACAAACACAGGGAATCCTAGTGTGGGGTCCAGGGAATTTGTAAACACCTAGCACTTAAGGCGATATCTACGCCCCAATGTTAACGCAGTACTGGCCGTGCCGGGCGCACGGCTCGATGCAAAAATATCAATATTGAACCTCCTTTTCAAAATCAAAATCGTTTTCTTTTTATTTTACATAGGCCTACATGGGCACTTATAAAACGTCGACAAAAGGCGCACGGTTCGGGTTGGTCGTTTACTATGGAGAAGAACCGGCAAGAAACTCTATGGTTACTCTTTTAAAAATATAGTTTGTTTTTACAATATTTCCGTGTTACAGCAGTACTTAGATATGGGGGGACAACGTAGGCCCAACAATAAGACGTTAGAAACTAAAAATAAAAAGTATCATTATCAAGCATCTAGAAATCTAGAAGGCCTACAATGTTCACACATTCACAAAACAATCGGTAAAAGCATTTATACAAAGGTAAAAAAATTAAAATAAATGTATAACAAGACTAAATTTAACATGTGGCACAAATGTAGTTATCAGTGCTGTAACTATTCTTTCGAACAGTTTTCTTTGCAAAATATTATTTGATTTACATATGCTATGTTAGTTATGAAGAAATTCCAGCCATCAATTTTTTTGTCTAAAAATATTTTTAAACATCCAAGTCGTTTTGGAGGAGTTTCCAAAAGTTGCGAAAAATATCGTGTTTTAATTATTTTTTTAAAGCGAAACTATTAGTTACACAAAAAACCTTGTGTTCAAAATTATGAACATGAATCAATAATAAATATATATTAACTAACTCCTCCAAAACGACTTAGATGTTTAAAAATATTTTTACACAGAAAAATTGATGGCTGGAATTTCTTCATAACTAACATAGCATATGTAAATCAAATTATATTTTTCAAACAAAATTGTTCAAAAGGAGGTTCAATATTGATATCTTGGCATCGAGCGGGCGCACGGCCAGTACTGCGTTAACATTGGGGCGTATATATCACCTTTAGGATCTCTGTAAAATATGTTACGGTAGAATCATTTTAATGTAACGTTCAAAAGTGCCGCTTGGTGGCCTAGTTGAAATAAAATATCTTTGTCTTGTCTTGTCTTGTCTTGTTATTGGTAAAATATTGTACTGTGTAAAAATTAACTAAAGAAAGATTTCCATTATTTATTTATTTTATTACTGAGGTTAGTATATAATTTCAGTGTTAATATTTGTGTTATAAAAACAACAAGGCTAACGCATATATACCGTTCTAAAAATAGACAAATAATAAATACACGACAATAACATGAATAAATATATTCTCCGGTGTAAATAACAACCATATAGAAATTAATTAAGTGCACGGATTTAATGTTTGTTATTTAAATATTTATCGGGCACATCCACGGCCGTGAGCCAGCTCGTTAACGTAAAGGATATAACTATTTAAATAAATATGAACAAGTATATAACAGATGTTATTTTAAAAGGTTTTTGCACTGTAGCGTCAATATTTGCGAGAAGAAAGAGATCTGAGCTTTTAACATCTTTATATTCTCATTTTTGATACTTTGATTATTTTTTTACATTTCGTTCCCTAATAAATTTTTCCGCTGAAAATCATTTTTTGCAATATTTTTAGCTTAGTGAGCATTGGCATCCAAACCAAAGGTGTATTCAAAATTTCAGTTAGATCGGATGGGATAACTGTTTTAAAGGGCAAAATAAATTAAATAAAACTGGTAAAAATGTTATTCTACATCTACAATGAATGGGAGGATAAGACTAGAAAATCTTTCTTCCAAAAAAAAGTTAAATGTCAGTGATTATCGATATCGATAAAAATCTTTTATACAAAATAAAAATACAACCGACTTACTAAAAAAAATTACTTATTTTTCGGAAGTCGGTATTATAAAACGAAGAAACGAAAACAGGAACACCGACTGTAGCGCTCCTGCTGAAGTGATAAGATTGTTTATTTACATTAACGCAGGCGCTACATTACTTATGACGCCGGGCACAGGACGCCACTTACCAGTCGTTCATATGCACTCATACTGATAAGTTAGGTTGTAGAATAGTTTAGAGTAAAAATTAATTAGTATTTGTTGTAAGTTTGATGTGAGAACAATATAGTACGGTTTTATTTTATCGTAAATTGTTATTTCATTTGACAACCAGAACACACGCAACATAGTTCCCTAAACCGACTTCCGAAATAGAAGTTATTTTTCACTTTGAAGTGTTTTTTGGAAGTTGGGTGTATTTTTTTAGGGTTCCGTACCCAAAGGGTCTAACGGGACCCTATTACTAAGACTCCGCGGTCCGTCTGTCTGTCTGTACGTCTGTCATCAGGATGTATCTCATGAACCGTGATAGCTAGACAGTTGAAAGAGAATGAGATGATCAACAGAATAAAATAAATATTTAAGTGGGGCTCCCATACAACAAACGTGATATTTTTGCCGTTTTTTGCGATAATGGTACGGAACCCTTTGTGCGCGAGCCCGACTCGTACTTGGCCGGTTTTATAGAAAAGATTTTATTTTCACCAACTTCAAAAAAAGGGGGTAAGGTATTTTAAGTTGTGGTGCATAATAGGCCAGTTCCTTGGTAAGGTACTTATAATGCCCAAAGTGATGACAGAATGGATTACCCGAATAACAGGAAACTAGAACATAGCCGGTAGAATGAGAGTGTGGTGAACTGTATACATCTGTTTACCCCTTTCAAGCGTACCAGCGTGATGCTATGTTATGAAATGGAGTAAAAAATAAACAGGCATGCGATTGCAACAATCCCGAGAAATTGGCCGTCATTTATTGAAGAGTTCATCATCAGATCTTCACCAAATTTAAATGTGACCTATTCGGGAATTTCAATAATCACTTTTGGAATTTCAAAACAATCGCACAATGGACAGAGATATCGCTGAACATACACAAAAAACGCTAAGCAATAATATTGTCAATAAATAATAATAATCTGTTTTACTCAGCTGGTAGCTAAAGTCGATTCGTGTCAAATGACAAGTATCGTGTAGCTCTATTTCTAATTAACTAATTAAATCAAGCCTGCTTAATATTCTCTGCTTGATATGGACACCGCAGGCCATCAATAGGACCGACTTCTAAATGTAGTCTGACTGTAATAACCACGCTCGGCTCGGGTTTCTGGTTCGATGCCATCGCAGTCACTTAACTTCATTTCTTATAGAAAGGTTTAACCACACGATTTAACGGTATTTCGCCCAATTGATTGCGTTCAGCTTAATGTGAAAAGTTCGGAAGACGGTGTCTTGGTAGCAATTTTTTTTCGTTTTTGACACCGACTTCCGAAAATAAAGTTATTTTTCGCTTTGTAGTGTTTGGTTTTGAAAGTCGGTTTATTGTTTTTTGTTAAATAGTTTTTATTTTTACTTTTTTGTTTTGGTACCTTATATTGCCATGAAAAACATGTATAGCCCTTCTCGTAACAATTGCAACAAGCCTAAACTCGACTGGGATACATTGTTTTACTACGGTGTTCCGGCTTAATCACCAGATCAGCTCGATGGTATCATTTTCATTTGAACCATTTATTTAAAATTTATTCATCACAGTCATTTAACTATTCGAGATATCTTATACCCAAAACATAGCTAATTATCATTGAGAAGTTCCAGTGGCAATCTGTGATCTTCTTCATCAGTTCCACTTCACCAACTGATACTGAAACACATGTTGATGAAAATACCCAAATCATTATACATATGCCTATAAAATTTTCATGGGATTCCCTCGTCAGATCCTGACATGGTAACAATGCACAGTGTTTTATAGACCCAAAAAAGTGACATCGGCTTTTTATTTGCTATTTCTACTTAATAGTTTATTACAAATGCACGAGTAGAACTCCCATGTGTCAATTTTGTGTCGTTGATTTTTAAAAAGATCGTAAAGTTTTCGTAAAAAATAAACTGTCTGCTTTATTCATATTGCAGGTTTATTAAGCAATTCAAGGAGAAAATTATCCCGTATTTATGTAATCAAAAACGATAATAGAACACACGAAAAAATTAAAAATTATTTTCCGAAATCACTATTTTTTTTTTTTTTTTTTTTCTTGTTCGAAGTAGAACCTCTGTCTGGTACAAATAGATTGCTTTTACTAAGGTTTTTCACCCATAAAAATATTACTTTCAACTTGGGCCTAGGTTTTGAGAACTGACGGAGTAATAGTTCAACTGTTCAACATACATACAGTCGAAAAACATAGAACCGCCTCCTTTTTGGAAAGTCGGTTAAAAAAGTCAACAATGTTTGGGATTATCAAACACGTCACGTGCTCAATCCCTTGCATATTGGCATTTTGACCATCGAATGTCACTTTTGGAGCCAGTGGACTATTGGTTGCTCAAACATTATTTTCCACAATTGAAGTAGATTGATTCAAGCCCAGTTCGTGTACCGTAGTCCATACCACGCCAACTGTTATTTCTGAGTAACTTAACTACTAATATCAAAAGTGTAAACCTCATGGTTGCCGATCACTATGTGGGTGTGAAGTTACGAATGGAAAGCAGAACGACACGGTTTTTAATAGAAAAGGTAAAAGGGATGGCTAAGGGCTTATAAATCAAACGCTTTAGATATTTTTCATATGTAATATTGTGCATATTCCATCATTATCAATATCTGCTTAGCAATTTTCCAACAAAGGGCTGGTTTCTGAATTGAGTCAATGCCAAAGTTCTCAACTGCAAATACAGAAAACCATGATAAGTGCTCAATATCAAATACTCCATTCAGAAAACTGATGTAAGAATATTAGGATCGGCTACCAGTCTTACCAAGTGCAAGTATTGTGACTGTCTAATCTGACTTCCAAAGTTAATAATTTTTTGAGATGCATTTTCGTAGGAACTTAACACAATGTAAAATACAGATTAAAAACATCTAACCCAGCATAAAAGTAACTAACACAAATAAATCTAAAAGCCAACGGAACCCACAACTCTGGGACACAATGTAAGCAGTAATTTTGCTGAACTACTGGGTCAAGTCAGTCGGTCACCGACACAAAACCGTGCTTACTACCGGTGCAGTCGGCTGACTTAGCAACCGGTGGTGGGCAGGCATCACGTGACATGGAGTAACACGTGACGTACTCAGTAAGATGACTTAGTTAACTGTGGATCTGCCTGTTTCCATGTCAGTTTTTTTGTGAAACGTAGTCTAAGTTCTTCTAAAGGCCAAAATGATCCAGTTTTTGGCATTCGCAGGTAAATTAACAACAATGAAAACGTTACGAACTGGAAGCACTAAATTTGTTATGTAAGGATGAATAGAATGTGTGAGGAGAGGAGTGATATGAAAGAAAAGGGAGTCAGTGAAAGGGGCAGGGAGATGATGATTATGATTTGTAATCTACAGAGTGGACAATAATGATTTAGAAAATCAAGTGTCTACAGATAGGTTGCTATAGAATACAAACAGAGTGCGAAATAAATAATACGAGCTAGAATGTCAAGACCATGCTGCTCCAAGATCCTGAAAAGTCAAAATAATTTGACTGAGAATAATAATTACGGTACCTTGTACTCCCGATTATTTAAAACAATATTTCATAGTGTTGGGCAGTTCTCACGATCCTTAAACCTCGTTCCACGATTTTCCTTAACCTTCGAGCTTCCAAAAACTTCCTTCCCCATATTCCTTTTCACCGCGCTGGGTTTCTATCTAATTCTTACACTGTCTCTACTATAAAACTCTGGAACGTGCTTCCCCTTGACATAAAAAAGCTGAGAGTCAATTTTCATTTAAGCGTACGGAACTATTATTTGTTATCTCTTTTATAGCTCGGCCTTCGTCAAAGTTAATATATTAAAATTTCGGTTTATTTCGAATTTAGTATTTAATATAATATTTATTAGTCTATTGTTGTAGAAATTATTTATATATTTTATTGGTTAGGTAGTTTATTAATATCCGACTTGAATTATTGTTCGTATTTATTATTTATTTTATACTCCCTTTCACTGTTGTGTCCTTTTTAACCCAAAGGTTGATTGGTAGAGAATGCCTTGCTGCATTAAGTCCGCCTATGTATGACCATTGTACATGCAGTTTAAATAAATAAACAGTAGAAGTAAACAGCGATGATAAACTGAATCATTTTTATAGATAGAAGCTGCCTGTACTTATGTAGAAGCGGCAGAGTTATGTTTGAAACAGAAGCACTGCCTACATATATAGGCGAAATATGTCGAAATCAAACACGACTCAAAGACACATCATCATTTCAACCGAAAGACATTACATCGATTGGTCCAGTGCGTCTCGAATCCAGCGAATTCCTGCTACCTTCGGTCCACCTAATGGGAGGCCTTCTAAAGCAGCGTCTTCACAAACACAAACTGACATTTCAAAAGTCCCATGTTCCTGTTATTTTCTCGAATTATTTTCCCTTCTTACACACCTTCACACAAATCCTTCGTTCGCAAGTAATACATTTATTTTTACATTCTCAACAACTATTACACACACACGCACTCACATACACATACACACACATGCACACACACACACACACACACGAACTCACACTCACTCATAGCTTACCCCCTTATTCACCTCTTTTTCTTTTTTACGTTGTTTTCTTTGAGTATTTGATTATTCGTGTATAATCTCCTGATTTAGCGTTAGTACTGTTTACTTGAAAAGGGTAATATAAAAGTCCAAGCAGCAGTGGAACACTGACTCCTAAGACACAGGGTATCCTAGTTTAGGAGGCAGAGTTTAATAAATTAGTACGCCTTTCACAAATTGTATAACACAAGCTAGATATTAAGCAAAATAATGTAATGTAAGGTATTTGTTCAATAAAGATTTATTATTATTACACCTACGCCATCCGCTACGCACTCCGCTATCATACAGACACAGCCTTATTCCAATAATATTGGGTCAGCGACACAAAACCGTGCTGTACGAACGGCACAGTCAGCTGACTTAGCAACGATGAAGCGATGGTAGGCAAACATAACACTTGGTAACACGTGACTTACTGAATAAGCAGAGATGGAAGGTAAGATGACTTAGGTCACATAGGACCTGCATGTAGGTCATTTCAGGAATAAACTTACATTCTAAGTTCATCTTGCAAATCGCTGACATCACAAGCCGGGACTATGTTAATATAAGTTTGAAATCGCCAATCAGCCCTGAGCATCATGATTAATGTACGTGCCTTCTCTGTATGAGAAGAAGCCTTTGCTCTGCACAGAAAGAAGCTGATATAATTATTATTCATCGTATTCTGCCTCGATGATGTGTGGTCAAAAGCGTGCCTACTAAACGACCACATCTGGGCCCAGGGCAAACAATGTGTGTTTGAAAGTGCTTTCATCAAGACTTTTCAGTAGAAAGCAGGTTAGAGTTTGGATTTGTATTACGGACCACGATTTGTACCCAGTAATAGCAATAGAACGTCGCCCCTTTTGTATTGGAACACGTAGGGTGTGTAATAACGGGCAGGGAATACGGTGTAGGTATGATACAATTACAAGTACAAATTGATTAAACAGGCTATAGATACGTGCCCAGCAGTAGGTATGAACGAGTAAAATGGAGTTATTTGAAACAGGAGCGCTCCATTTTGCTGAAACATGTCGAAACCTAATATGTCACACAGATGTATTGTTACTGACAACGCCAACGTCCCGTGTTCCTGTTATTGTTACTGACAAACCCACCGCACTATTCCCAAACCACTGCAACTCCTGAAAGCCAGAATCAACAGTGGCGACCACCAGAAAAGCGCCGAAGCAATGAAGCTCGATGAATTCCCGGCGAATGAATACTACAGCACACACCAACGACAGCGCCAACGTCCCGTGTTCCTATTATTGTTACTGACTACGCCAACGTCCCGTGTTCCTGTTATCGTTACTGACTACGCCAACGTCCCGTGTTCCTATTATTGTTACTGACTACGCCAACGTCCCGTGTTCCTGTTATTGTTACTGACAACGCCAACGTCCCGTGTTCCTGTTATCGTTACTGACTACGCCAACGTCCCGTGTTCCTGTTATTGTTACTGACAACGCCAACGTCCCGTGTTCCTATTATTGTTACTGACTACGCCAACGTCCCGTGTTCCTATTATTGTTACTGACTACGCCAACGTCCCGTTTTCCTGTTATTGTTACCGACAACGCCAACGTCCTGTGTTCCTGTTATCGTTACTGATAACGCCAAAGTCGCGTGTTTCTGAAGTTGCTACTGACAACGCCAACATCCCGTGTTCCTGTTTTTATTACTGACAATGCCAACGTTTCGTTTGCCTGTTATTTTCTCTAATCAGCCTTGTTGGTCTAGTAGTCAAGCGCTATTGCTGAGCAGGTGCTGGTTTCGAATCTCGGGACGGACAAAGTGTTAGGTTATCTGGTTTTATTCAGAGGTAGTCTGGAGTTTGAACTGGTGCCCGGCTGATGGTGGTTGATGGTAATAAGGGGCGAGCCTAGTCCCATGGGATTTAAACTTTATGGGATTCACAACTGGCGAAATGTGGGTTTAGGTACTATAGATGTACCTCTGCCTAACCCCTTTGGGAATCCCTTCCTGTAATCACAGGCGAGATGTTACGTTATGTATTTTAGTTTTTTTTTTTTTTTTTGCTTTTTATCTACAACGCATGCCACCCGCTATTCGCTCCGCTTTCATACAAACACAGCCTTATTTCAATATTCGTTGGGTCAGCGGCACAAAATCGTGAGAATTACGAAATTTGCTGATATGGCTACTATCTCTACCACTACATCTGATTTAGCAACCTATGTTATACGTGACTACTGAAAATCACGTGAAATCTTAATTTGCATGAATCTTTAGATGCTGATTCAATCTTAACTCCACACTCCATGTCGTCTGAAGATGTGTTTCCTGATTAATGTTATTGATCGAAGCACATACCTACCGATAACGGCTTCTACAGTTTTTCCTCTAGTCCCATTTGATGGCTCCCACAGTCCCACCGTAGCATAGGTAGGTAATGGCGGTCTAAAGACCTCCGCAACACAGTTACTGGACTACTGCTAAACTGTGATGGCTTCACCCTGAAAGTCGAACTTAACTTGATGAACCGTACAGCAAATCATGCTCAGACATCTATATGTCTCCTACTACAGTGGCATTTCCTGCCGGAGACTGGTTTTCCTGATAGCTACAACCTAGGGGGTCTTTAAGGCAAGAGAGAATAGGTTATTTCTAGGCAAGCGTGCTTCACCGTCAACCACATCATCGTTTACCCTCAGCCATCAGCTGAGATAGTAATCAAAGCGAGCCGATCAATAAAAAAATAAATACTAATTGTGAAGTGGTGAGACCACTTCATACAGCTTGACCTTTCAGTACTCCATTCGATTCTCACATTAACCATGATTAGAAACAGAATCAATACAAGCACAAATCAAAACACATAACCTTGCACACTGCTCCATAGCGAAAGCAACACAATCAGCTGCTTATCAGTTGCCGGTCATAAAACCGCCGGGCTGACCATTATTGAGTCGCATGAGTACCAGGCGTCCATGTTTGCGGCAATATAGTTAGTATAGCAAAGTAGTTGCATGGCTTTGTGTGCGTTTCTTTGTCATGCACGTGACTCGGCGGAGAACTGAACTCATAGGAACATTCAGGTGGTATGTACTGGTGCTGTTGGTTTCAGAATTTTAGAATGTAATGTTGATCTTCACACACTTGTTATAGAGATCCATATCGCTTTGAAAAGTGGCATTCTATCAATGAAAGCGTCACCATAGCAATTGGAAAAGTCAAATATTTAAAGGAATGCCAAGCGCAATCGAAAAGTCATGTGATCCATCCTTTACATTTCGGCATTTCGATCAGCACCATCGTTGGTAGAAATCCACTTTGTGTAGAGTCTCTGGGCTAGAGAAAACAATCCCGAGCAAGTTTTATAGATTTGATATATGCTCGCGCTAGACCACCATCTCACCTGATGGTAAGCGATGATGTGGTCGACGATGGAGCACGCTTGCCTAGAAGTAACCTGTTCACTCTTGACTTAAAGACCCCTAGATTGTAGCTATCGGGAAACACAGACTCCGGCAGGGAATTCCACTCCTTAGCTGTACGCATAATAAAAGTATTCTCAAAACGTTTAGTGCGTATGAGTGGGATGTCCACGATGTACCGATGGCAAATCGCCGTATCTTTTTCTATCCCGGGAATTTTGGAATTTTGAAGCGTAATCCTGGGATCCCGGGCCTATCCTAGGATTAGACTATGTGGATTCTAATTAAGCTCAAATGAAAAAAAAAAACAGAATAATTACATATATAAAGACAACACAAAAAAAACTATTTGGAATTTCAAAAATATAATCGTAAAAATATCAAAGCATCCAATGTTTGAGTTCCAAGCCTGCTTCGTAGTTTATTGCCAACATAAGCAGCAGCTGAAAACGCTCGCTCAGGTTCTACGCTGGTTGGAGTACGGCGTATCTAAGGGTTGTTTTTTGTCGTTATGTAATAAATGCTATTAATATAATCTAGGCAAGGTTATTGTCAAGACGCAACGGAATACGGAATACAAATTAGACTTGTTTGTGGCAATCCCGAATATCCCGAGATTAGCCAAGTACAGCCCGAGATTATCGGGACCAGAAAACGGTCGGGATCCCGGGATCCCGAATCTCCGAACTCCCGAATTGTATTCTCTACGCTGGACCCATTTGGTAGATTACAGCTCGCTTCCCTCTCACAGAAAGGTGGTCAGCACTGGGAACAGTATAGACCGATAATGTCTATGCCAAAGATAATATAATCCCTTTTATCTGTTAACAGAAACAGATCAGAAGAAACTGCAAAAGTTCAATAATCACAGATTGTATATTGTGCATTTTCACCCGTCCGTGTTACCCAGTATCCGGGGAGTTATGATAGACAGTCACTCCATCTTCTCTCTCTCTATCTTTTACACTATATAATCATCATCATGAGCCTTTTTAATGTTCCCACTGCTGGGACACAGGCCTCCTCTCTGTGAGAGGGAATGGGCCGTAGGTAATCCACCACGCGGGCCCGGTGCGAGTTGGTCACTATATATTGAAAGGATTTTTTTTTTTGTAAAGTTTGTTTGTACTGGAAAAACTCAAAAACTACTTAACCGGTTTTGAAAATTCTTTCATCAGTAAAAGTTACATTATTCCTGAGTAAAATAGGCTATTTTTATCCCGAAAACGGATCCCGTGGGGTGGGCCAAAGAAGCGAAGCCGCGGGGAAAAGCTGGTGTAAAATATTGAAATTCAGTTGCATTATTTAGACTAAAAGTTGACCCTTTTTATATGTAGTTAGGAAAATGCTGGGCAGATGATACTATTGAAAAGTCGTTACCCTCTACATGCAACAACAATGAGCATATCTAATATATCGATTAGTAGTTGACCTCAGTGACAAAGTTAAACTGACTTATTGTTATACCTAGTTCTTAGTACATGACGTGGCCCGTAATACTGGCCACGTATACCATACAATCCGATTTACTCAGAATATATGTAAGGAATACATGTTTTAATCAATATAGAATTAGTTACAGCATCGTAAAAAATAAAACAATCGTTTTTAGGGTTCCGTACCCAAAGGGTAAAAACGGGACCCTATTACTAAGACTTCGCGATCCGTCTGTCTGTCTGTCTGTCTGTCTGTCTGTCTGTCTGTCCGTCTGTCTCCAGGCTGTATCTTATGAACCGTGATAGCTAGACAGTTGAAATTTTCACAGATGATGTATTTCTGTTGCCGCTATAACAAAAAATACTAAAAACAGTATAAAGTAAATATTAAAGGAGGGCTCCCATACAACAAACGTGATATTTTTGCCGTTTTTTGCTCGATATTAATAACGGCAACAGGTAGACGCTTGAAATATTCACAGAATGTTTAGTTGTATATTTACTTCAAAAAATAATAATTAATAAATTAAAATAAAATAAATTAAGGGGGCCTCCCATACAACAAACGTGATTTTATGCAGTGTTTTGCGATAATGGTACGGAACCCTTCGTGTGCGAGTCCGACTCGCACTTGGCCGGTTTTTTAATCAAATAAGACTTCTATTTTTGGACTACGACTTAGTTCATCGCAAAAATATGGATAAAACACCTGAAAAAGCAATAAAATGATAATATTAGCACAGCTTGAGCTTAAAATTAGCGAAAAAGCAAAAACATCAAATCATTTTTCATTCAGTCATCGATATTGTTAGTCATAATCATTCTCAAAGCACGTGAATAATAACAAAGCAGTAACCTGATTCGCTGATGAAGTGAAACAAAATGATTTCTAAGTAAATGGTCCTTTTTCACTGACAAAGAGAAAACTCGATACGTTGCGCTGGTCATGGCTGGCCGTTGCATTTTCTGTGCATAAGCGTTATCGGATAACTACCACAAACACAAGCCAAACCAACCTGTATTTTGTAAGGCATAAGAAGGAGATTTCTGTGTAGTTTTAACGGTAAACAAAACACTAAAATATGTGTCGTCAAGAACCGATAACGTATGTTTGATTGAAACAGAAATAGAAAAGTGTTTTCGATCAAGCCAAGCACGGTATAACCGTAACTCATTGTAATCTTCACGCTTTGAAATAACATTCTGTAATATTAAACTGAGGTTACAGGTACATATAGTGTAGAAGGTACTTTACGAAGTTATGCAATGTAGGGAAGTACCTAAAGGTTACTTCATTATGATGAAGTTAAATATTGGTTATTTTGGGTTAGGTGTGAAAATTTTAGCACAGTTCTCCTCAACTTTCAGTTCAAAATTATTTAGAATGAAAAGGGATTTTGATGACTACGTTTCTGACATCATTTAAGTATTATCTAGATCATGGAAATCCATGGTTTAGGCAACAGATTACTTCATACTGTGAATGGAAACCACATTTTCCCTGTAGGTTGGAGGTCACTTACGTAACCTTGAATTTCGCGCAGATTTTCTTCTGATTCTTTACTATTTATACCATGACTGAAGATTACAGGGTCTTATCACAGTAAAAATATACAAACAGTATGGAAACTACCTACAAACGCTCGAAATGGCACACACACAAACATACGTGACCACTCGTCGCGTGCTCAGTGTGCTGATTCCGAGTTTTTTAACGTACTCACTCGTAATAACGTAAGCGATATCTTATGTCAAAATGTATACAAAAAAGAGGTTTCTCCTTACCGTCACCAGATGGCGCTTATCCAGTTTCAATACAAATTGAGGTTTACGTTAATGCGATTGACGGTGAGTAAAATCTCCCACTAAGGCCTCTGGTACTGACAACACAGCGACCAGCGACCGCTGCGTAAGGGTCTCGTCGGTGCGTATATTTGTGTGAGTGTGCCGTTTCGAGCATTTGTAGGTAGTTTCCATACTGTTTGTATATATTTACTGTGGTCTTATGACATGACCTATCTACTGATAGGTCATTTCAAGTCACAGAAAAAATAAACGTCGATACAATGATCATCATCGACGTACATAGGCCTACCTCAAGCGTCGTCACGTCAAGCAGTCTGCTTTTCGCATCTAAATGCTTGATTATGTTTTGTTATTGTGATTAAATAATCGAGTCCAGTCATGCGTGTGTTTTACTATTTGATTTAATCTGGCCTTGTATATATGGGAGTACATAAAGAGCTGTTAAGGTAGGCCTACTGCTAGGTATGATGGCAAACAACATAATTACAATGGGTGTTAACTAATCAATTTGACATGCGTCACATGCATGCTGATTGTGGCGATGTCAAAATGGTCTTTCTTTTTTTTTCTGGTAGAAGAATGACTGATTAGTTGCAGAAATGTACTGGAGGCTGTGGTTTTGTTGATTTTTGGAGGACGCGTATGTCCAGTTGTGGACTTCATCAGAAAGAGATCATATGCCTAGCTAGTCTTATCCAACCTGGGCGAAACTTTGGAGTCGACTTCCAGTTATCCAACAATCCAGACAAGCCAGTATCTGGATATAACTTACGTTACTCCTTGGCAAGTCAGGTTGTCTATATAGCTTCTGACGACTTCGACTTCAGCTTCTGCATGACGACTATCAAAGATCTAAGAATGACATCCAATTGTTTAATGTGTTTTCAATCACGGAGGGCTCTTGTATCAAGTCACTCATCCAACCTTGGCAAGTTTGTATACCTTGAAGATCAATTTGTGCGGCTGATATTATTTAGCCGTGAGCAAATTATAAACTGCGGTTGCAGTGTGTTAGAAATAATACCTTAAAAAAACAGCCTTTAGCTTAACTCGCTCCACCAAGTCTTGTTACTATGCAGCGAAACAATGAACAACAGACATGTAGTACATGCACAAGTACATAAAGAACCGTGTTTCCCATGCTATGTACCGGTGATAAGAAACAAAGAGGCCCATTTATGTGCTCTGCGAGGCAGTCGCCTGGCAACAGCGGAATAAGCAATACTGTATTAGAAAGGTTGGTGCATTTGATGAGAGGCAGCGGTGGACTTACGACTGTGTTGAACTGAGAGGGGATGAATTGATGAAAAGAAAAAATGGGGATAGTAAGAATTTATAGGTACGTATGATAATGGGGCAGACAGAAGAAAATTCGTTTAACACAGTAGATAATCAATTTTATTTATTTATTGTATATTTTATTTTACTCCACATAAAAGTTCCGTAGCTGGTTTTCCGGTGTAACATTGAATAAATAAAAAGTTTTTATTGTTTCTCATACAATTGTTCTGCAGCACAAAATTGAGGGAGCCACGTTAAGTTATAAGGATACTTGTAATGGGGTTACCTTGCAAGTTCCCGTGGGTTACTATCTACAATGTTGAGAGAGTAAACTTGTTGTACAAGACAACTTTGTCCTTGACACAAAACTATGTCAACTAAATAGTCACGCCTCAAGAGGACGTGATCTATGAAGTATTTATTAGAGTTGCTATGCAGTTCCCAGGTTGAGATTGACCCACTAAAAGTTCGTTTGTTTCTGTAAATTTATAAGTCAAAATTGAATGTATCTGGGTCTCTTTATAATCTTTTCTCATTTCGCATTGAGTTCTGAACATCTTCATAATTTATTTAACGAAGCTTTTATCCTCGTTAATCAAATTCAAGGGAGAGAGAGAGAACATTTGCATAACTTTGGGACATAACGGGCTATTTTTAACCGACTTTCCAAAAAAGAGCCGGTATATCAATTCGACTGTATTTTTTTTATGTGTTACCTCAGAACTTTTTACAAGGTGGACCGATTTTTATTTGAAAGCTGGTGCTTGTCATATGGTCCCATTTAAATTTCATCAAGATCTGATGAAGAACTTCGAAGATATACATCAGAACTCTTCAATAAATGACGGCAAATCACTAGGGATACCTGCAATCGCATGTCTGTTTATTGTTTACACCATTTCATAAAATAACATCACACTGGTACGCTCTAAAGGGGTACGCAGGTGTGAACAGTTCTCCGGATAAGGCGGGAGGAAACGCCCGGGTGTCACCATTGTGTGGACCGCCTGGAGGACACGGTGGAGCATACGGTGGAGAGCTGCCCGCTTGGGCGGAGCACCGCCGTGTCCTCATGGAGGCGATCGGCGGTGGCGACCTCTCGCGTCCGGCCTTGGTGCAGGCCATGGTACGGAGCGAGAGGGCATGGGAAGCTGTCTCCTCCTTCTGCGAAACAGTAATGCTCGCAAAGGAGGAGGCGGAACGCGTGAGGGAGACGCAAAGGTGACGCCCTCACGCCCCTAGCCGATTCCTGGCCACCGTAGGCGCGGGCTTGCGGACGGAAAATAATGGGTAGCTCGCCGTCCGATAAGGACCAAGCCCGAGTTTACGGCGCGTAGTGTTCCACGCGCGCCTCAAAGAGATGTCAGCAAAAGGGACGGGGTCCGGTAGGGCCGATGCCTGTCTGGGTCGCGGATAAATTTGAAAGAGAGTTACCGTGGCCCTGGCACAAGCAACTGAAGGAACACGGGTGGGTTTTAGTCAGTAAAAGTCTGACACGCCCTCCCGCTTCACCCAGAGCGGGAGAAGTCATTGGATGATTTCCCACCCAAAAAAATAAATAAAGAAAAGGTGTGAACAGTTCACCCTGGTAAACTCTCATTCCACCGGTTTTGTTTAAGCTTCATGTTTTTGGGTTAATCTATTCTGGCATCATTTTGGCCATTATAGATACAACAAAAAAGTGAAAAACAAAAAAAAAACATAAAACGAAGAAACAAAAACAGGAACACCGACTTCCGAAATTAAATAAATTTTTCACTTTGTAGTGTTTTTATTTAGAAATCGATTGTAATTTTTTTGTAAAAAAGTTTTTTGATAGATCAAATCACACACAAGACCCTGTCCGCTATATCTCTTAACATACTCCATACATGATCGCAACACAACAGTACTCCATGTAGAATATTGGCCAACTGCTTGCTACGCACCACACAGTCCCTACTATTTTTACTCTGTGTGTATTTTGGTATTACTATACTACTGCCTACCCACTATGAACGGGTATCTGTGTTACGCCGTTTTTGCTAAACAAGAAGCTGTTTTTTGTTTACATATACGTCGATTGTATGCTGGAAACTGGATTGGTTTTTGCTTCCTAGTTTAGATTTGTTTTTTTGGTTGCCTTTGATGTGTAATGGTAAAGATTGAGCACGCTGTCTGTTTTCAGATTTAAGGAACTTTGTAGTGAGGTCAGCTTTTCTCGTATGTGTTTTAGCTGTCATATTAGTTGCGTCGTCTTTAAAGATTTCACCTTTAAAGAGATTTTTTCGTTTTTCTTTCCTTGGATAATTTCCAAGGTAAAGATGTTTCCTTATAACATCATCATTAGCCTATTAATGTTCCCACAGCTGGAAAACAGGCCTCTCTGTGAGAGGGAATTTGACGTAATCTACCACGCGGGCCCAGTGCGGGTTGGTGGATGTCACATGTCTTCGAATTTTTGGTTCTAGGACATGCCGATTTCCATTCCCGATTCCTTTTCACGCTAATATTATGAGGCGAAATTTGTGAGAGTGTGTTTGTATGTTTTTAATTCTTCACACTCAAACAGCTGGACTTATTGTAATGAAATTAAGTATAAAAGTAGCCAACATCCTGGATTATCACATAGGATACTTTTTATTTCGGGAATATGGGGCGTATATATATATATATACAGGCGAAGTCCTTGGCAAAATCTAGTATCCTATAGTTTATTTAACTGACTTTGAAAAAAGAGGAGGTTAAGCATTCTGCGAGCCTTTTGCCCAACGTGACTATAATAAACCATCTCATTATTATTCTAATCATCTAAACTTAATCCGTACTTAATTGTAACTATTTATAAGTCATGTGCAACCATTTAAATGACTAACTTAAGTCACTAATTACGCACTTATATTTTTTTCAACCCCTTATGACATATATACATACCTACCTACCACGTATAGTTTAGAGGGATTTTAATGACAGCTGTAAAGTGCAGTAGATGTGTAGGGGAGACAAGTGGTGACAATTAGCCGCCAGCCCGAGGCTTAGCACCATGCACGAGGGTCGTAAAAACCCACATACTGAGGGTCACACAGACCCACTGTGTGCTAAGAGGGGTCGCTTAGACCTACGTGTGGAGTAACTTGTGTTTGAGGACTGGTGTAAGTGGTTGTATACTTGTTGTAAAAATATATCTTAGCTGAGAATGTTCTGAGTGATGTAGGATAGAAGTGACATGGCTGGTCGGTTGTTAAATTAAATTGGGAAAAGTTAATGTTCTTTCTTCATGATTTTGGAGTAGAAGATATCTTCAGACTATCATGACTCTCTTGCCCTTATATCAATTTATTTAAATATCTTCTGACAATGGTATATCGAGGAAGTAAAAGAAGTAGGGGAAGACAGGTAAAGCGATCGAAAGACGATCTCAGGAAAGTAGCAGATTGAGAATTGATACGGGTAGCGAGGGACGAAGTCAAGTGGAGAGTCTTGGCAGAGGCCTTTGTCGAAAGACATGCTGGTGGGAGGGTGAATAACCAGGTGTCGAGAAAAATACAGAAATAGTACTTAATATAGTGCAAATAGGTTGAAATCTTGTAAAAATTAAGTATATTGTAAATAGTTACCAGCAATAAAGGCAGATTATATTTTTTTATATCGACTTGTGTTTCTTTTACTCTTTCAATAATACCACGTGCCTGTTTTTGTATCAAAAACAGTAATGTAATTAATTATTGTAACCATGGAGCTGTATTTTATATGTAGGTATCAGCAGTGAACATCCTCATAATCAATCAGTCTTCATCAACAAGAAATCGGCTAACATTCGCTCAACCAACTAAACATCAATAATATCTGTTACCAACTCAAATCAAAGGCTTCATAAATTATGGCATGATTACCGCCATAGACGTCACAATAACATCAGCGGATCAATAGCACATCCCGTGGATCCGCAACCATTAGAGCCCCTTTATTTACCCTCACATTCCATTGTTTACCATGGCATCAGAACAAACATACATTAAGCCTATCAATAAACACATATCCGGGAAATCATATCAATAACATTTAAAACGTTTACATAAATTTACATTTAGAATTATGAGTGTTATCGGGAAAACCAGAGTAAACTTTTGTAATAAAAAACCGGCCAAGTGCGAGTTGGACTCGAGCTCAAAGGGTTCCTATTAAACATAAGTACAAAGTTTCAATTGCATAGCTCTTATACTTTAGATTTTACTGTTATCTGAAAAAAAACCCGATTTCGTGACTGACTCACTCACTGATGATCACCAAAATTCTTAGGGTATCCTGAGTCTGAAGTGTAATTTGATTTGGTTAGTATTAACTAGCTTGCATACCAAATTTCAGCTTTCTAGGACGTTTTCTAGCTTTCAGTGAAACGGCCATGCCATATATTTTGATTAAAGTGTAGTGTTTGTGAAGTTAGGGATTTTAGGGTTATGGCTTTTAGAGTAAGAAGCTTGGCTCTACATAAGTCCTGATAACTTTTTGACAGTGGATCCATATGGTCTCGTCTTGGCAACATTTTACATGAAAATGTTTTGGTGGGTTTTTTATTTTATGAAATACAACCATTTTCACCATGTCCACCTGGTCATGGCTGCGGGAGTCCGGTGGATGAGAAACGCACAGGACCGATCAGTGTGGCGACGCTTGGGGCAGGCCTATGTCCAGCCATGGACATCTTTTGGACGACGATGAACCATTTCATGAAATGGATGGCCATATCATGATCAATTTTGAGATCTGGCCCGACATATATATACCAGCTTTTTATTGTCATAGCAGGGCAAAGGCCTCTTTTCATAAAGAGAAGACACGAGCACAATGCGGGTTGGCGATTTCAGGCTTATATACGAATGTTATATTAACTATAAGTCCTAGGTTACCTCACAATGTTTTGCTTCTTTCACCGATGTTAGCGAAGTCTAAGACAAAATTAGAAAGTAAAAGAAAGAAAAAATATTTTTTTGTGAGCCGCACAGGAGACACGAGAAAAAGCATAAAATTAAACAAAAATAAAAATAAAAACTCCGTGCGAGACCAAAAAGGCTCCTATCTCAGCATATGCAGCGATATCTGAAAACGAAATAACGCTGCGCTGATATTCTGATAGGGCCACTGTTGATGCCACGGACACACTTACAAGTACATATGAATTTGAAAGAGTCACATTGGTACTTACTCGGAAGTTAACCTACGACCTCATGTAGGTCTAAGCCACTGGGCCACCCATCACGTTGGACATGTAACTGGCTGAATAATAATGAAAGACATGGAAAAGACATGGAAAAACAAATTTCCAGTTGTCTAACTTCTGTCTAAGGCAAAAAAAGTAACTTCTTTTTCCAAATTTTTATGCATTTGTTTAGTGGTGTATTTACAGTAGATAGATCATCAGTTGGGTAGAACACAACCACACAGGTAAAAAGTGAGTTAAATTCCCAAGATTTCCCTTAGTAAGGGTTCCAGATGTAGTTAATGATGAGCAGGCAGTCTGGGGCACGCCTTTGCCTCGTCCCGAATCTCTGGTAGCCATAGACTACACTCGAGTCTCTGGCCAGTATAGTGACACTTCGTTTTATTATCTCTGTACGCAATTGGCTATTGGTGGACGCACTTCCATTTCCTTTGATTGTGTTAAAATACACTAAACTTGAAGGGTCATATACTACTATAAGTCACTAAAAATAACCTTTTATTTAATGCAAAATTGAATAGATACATTGTTTAAAGAAAAAGAAAATAAATGACGTTATTTAGAAATTTTTTAGTTATGTTAGAAAATAATTAAATATATAGAATATCAAAATTTGTTCGTTTGCATGAACCCCTCCTCAAGTGAAGGTGAAGGTCTCCTCTAAATAACTCCATTTGTCTCTATCTTGAGCTATTTGCGGCCAGCAGGTACCAGCTGTTGTTGTCAACTCGTCTGCCCATTTCGTGTGGGGTCTGCCTTTGAGACGCTTGCCGTTTGGATCCTTCCACGTTGTTACCCTGCTGGTCCATCTCTCGCCCTTTAGCCTCGCTACATGCCCAGCGCACTTCCATTTTAGTTTTTATCGTAGGTTAGAGCATCTGTCACTTTGGTGGTTTCTCTGATTTTAGTGTGACGAATTTTTTGCATTTTTTAAATATAATAATTCACTAAATGCAATTAAATCGTTGTTCTATTTCTGTTAATCGTTTAACCGTGTGCCATAATTACCGAAATAATTAAAAAGACGTTGTGTCTCGCGTGGATCCACGTTTCGGTCACTCAAGGGGTTAGAGGTAACAACACCATAACATCACGCCTATATTGCTAAAAAATAATTAAGGTTTTTTTTACGTGGATCCCTTATTCTTTTTCCAAAATGAAAGTAGCCTATGTTACTCCATATAACATCTGCTACCAACCAGTGAAAGTCCCGTCAAAATCGGTACAGCCGTTTCGTAGATTACCCGGAACAAACAGACAGATAGACAAAAATCGTACCGTATATACTTTCACAGCAGTGGTGACCCAATGGTAACGGCCGCGACTTACAAGTTGTAGGTCGTGGGTTCGAACCCAGGCAGGTGCTTTACTTTGTGTAAATTATTTCATCACCACTGTTCTCAAAACGGTGAAGGAAAACATCGTGAGGAAACCGGCAAGTCCTAGAACCAAACATTCGAAGACATGTGACATCCACCAACCCGCACTGGGCCCACGTGGTGGATCTCGGCCCATTTTCTCTCACAGAGAGGAGGCCTGTGTCCCAGCAGTGGGAACATTAAAAGGCTGATGAAAATACTTTCACATGGATTCAATAAAACGTTGTTATTTTGAAATTACATGCATACACTTCAATTTGTTAACCTGTATAGATGTCTAAATGTGCAAACAGTGTGAAGCTACAAAGATGGACTTAATGCAATCTCTACCAGACCACCGTACTTCATACTTTCATAACTAAACCTGTATACCTGCCTATACCGCAAGTTTATAGTCGTTATAACGCCTCTCAGTATCAATAAGCCTTTTTATGTGACCACAAACAAATAAACAAAATGATTCCTGTTTTAAATTATTATTGATTCTGATTTATCACTTATTATCGTGCGCTTACGCAACCCAAGGCGGTTTTTAACACAAGTTTTTAGTTTATGGCTATCCAATCCAAGAATGGTATAGGGCATAAATTGTATGGTTAGCTTACGAAACTCAATTTTATGATGTTTGTATGGCAATAATTTAAAAAATCTACGTTTTTAATATGTTTGATTTGTGAGTAGTTTATATTTGTTAGATAAGATAGATAAATGTGTTAGAATTTAAATAAAGAATTATAAAAATTTATTTATTTGTTAAGTAGGATGTACTTAAGTAATAACTTTTTATTTTTTACCTAGAACCACCCTTTTTATTCATTATCTTGTGTTGGTTCACATAACCTCTGGCTGTCTGAAGGATGTCTAGCAGAGATACCATCGATCTAATGCCAATAGAAAACCTAGTTTTTATCATATCTATATCCTTGAATGAATCAATAAATGCCCTGGAATCGGTGGAGAATATTAAAACTCTTGCTCTAGCTCTTGTGGCCACATGACGTATCCCACAAGCATTTTTACTGGGGGAGGGTAATGTTTTTCGAGTGTATGTATATGTATATCCATTTCTATAGCGCGCTCTACAGCCCAAACGGCTTGACGGATTATGACTTATGAGGTGTTGTTGGATTCGTCTCAATTGTGGGAGTGACATAGGCTAATGATATATTTTTTTTAAATAGCACTTCCCTAAAAAAAGGGGTGATATAATTTTTTTTTCGTTATCCTAACAATATAGGTATCAAATGAAAGCTACTTACTGGGCCATTCCAAAAATATATATATATTGTAACACTTTTATGTTCCTATTTTATTTTGACACAAATTCAAGATAAGCGTAACTTTGATAGCAAAATAAATAATATTTTACGACGTAACTTATTTGGAGAACTCGTTCATAGCCACCTAGGTCAAAAAGTATCATACCACTATACTACCCTCCAACATTTGCTATTCTCTCAGGAAAGTCTCCCATCTAGTCAGGAGCGTGTCACCCTGTCACCTGCAGGTGCCACGGTGTACTGCCATGACCCGCCCATTATACACACATCGTATTCTAATGTATTCGTCTACTGGCGCTGTTGTGGCGACAGCAGGAAGGTCATCCCAGTTGCTACTTAGAAAAATAGTTCTGTTGTGCTAGGCTAGGTTGTTTTTAATATCGTTTTTATTTTGTATATTTTTGCCAATTTCCGTTTTAACGATGAAATACTTATTTAATTTTGGAAGGTTACAATGACCAAAGATTGCCTAAACATTTGTGATTGTAATAAGGCTATTACGATCACTAATTTTTAGGGCCTCCTAGTGCTCAAATATTGATGTTTGATAACACCAAAAGGCTGAATTTTCTCCATACGGCGTCGCCTCTGCAAGATTTTACATAACCCAGAAAAAGTGGTCTAAGGAGATGAATAAATGGGACAAGGTCGAATCAAAGGCACTAGGCGAAAACCTCTCCAAATATTTTTGACTAGGCTTAAGACCATAAAGTTTCTTAAGAACATCCCTCCCCCTTCCCTCGTCGGGTTCCCAATGCTTGGGGTCGAGACCACATCAGAGTTCCCAAATCTTCTTCTTGATTATGTTTCTCCGGGCCTATTTTTCACGCTGGCTCCTACTTTTAGCAACAGACACGGCGTCTGAGGGATTAATGTAACACAAAGGAAAAGCAAAACATACAAAAGGGGGCCTCCAGCCAGTAGCGACATTCTTTTCTTTATTTTTCTATCAGCAGTGACCAGGAGTGCATCTTCTGCAGGTGGATGGGTGAATGCCACATTATGCACGTATCACGTAAGTTCAATATTACACAGAATAAATACGATAAATAGAAGAAAGGAGGCCTCCAACCAGGAGGCCCTTTGCCCTGCCGAACTCACTTACGGCTGCAGGAGCGCATCTTCTGCAGGCGGCTACCACATGATGCGCAGGCGCACGTGCCGCAGATGTCCGCCGTGTCCGCTCACCCGCGCGTGGTCGCCTTGCGTTCATCAATGACCAGGAGTGCATCTTCTGCAGGAGAATGCGTGATGGCCACGTTATGCGTAGGCGCACTTATCACAGACGTTCACTGTACCCCTTGCCCGCGCGTGATCCGCTTGCGTTCAGCAGTGACCAGACGCTCTAGACAGGTGGCAATCGAGTTCAGAGAAGGCGATAGTCGAAATATCAAAATGTTAGTAGGGGATTGATCACGTGATTTTTTGATATCGCTTGTTAATCCCATACAATTTTGCCTTTTTGACAATCACTTTCGCTACGCTTTTGATGATAGAATGCCACTTGTCTAGGGTCTCAGAAGTCATTTTCTGCAGGCGGCTGAGCCCATAGCTGAGGCCATAAGATGCGCGGGCGCACGTGTCGCAGATGTCCGCGGTGTCCGCTCGCCGGCGTGTGATCCTCTCGCGTCTCTCATTACCACACATTTGCTTATTTTATACCAACGACTATGAACAGATGAGAGTCACACTATCTACCCATCTAGTAGGTAGGTACTAGAGTAGGCTTTGTGCAAATGCTATATTTCATCTTGATAAACGGACTATAACGTCAAAAATTAATAGAAATAAGGAGGATGTTATCAGAATTTTCATAAGTGCATAACACCCGTTTCTGAATTGAGAACTTGTCAAACGACCACTTCAGAAACCGGAGGCAAATTTTCTTCTCCATTTAGGTGTCGCAGACGCGGTAAGTATGTATGTGTATGAAATTAATTTGGTGGCTGGCTGAAAGAATGGAAATATATATTTTCTCAAACATGCTTGGAAATTTGAGCATTATTTTGACAACCTTTTTCGAGATAAATCGAAATTGCTGTACTGGCCAAATACATGCGAGCAGCGGCCGGCAAAAGTTGTATGAAAATCCATATCTGTCGTGTCTAGCAGCCAAATAAATTACATAGTAAACTCATATCTGTCGTGTTAGTTAAAAATGGAACGATCTTTTACTCCGAAACATGACAAACAAGGAGGTAACTTATCAAAGGTTTTATTTAAATTTCGAACTGGCTTGCAAATAGAACGCTGTTTATTGAAATAAAAAAACAAAAGAACACTAACCCGGGAATAATTATTGTTGTTCGTCATTGATTTTAACAAAATGAGTTCTATGTACTACTTAGTTTTAATTTCCGCGCATTATTTGAGAAAAGTACTATACAAGCCTTGGGCACAACTAGGCATTGATGGACTTACGTATGTGTGCCTCGGCTTCGCCTCGGCCCACATTTACACGTTCGTCCATCAATGCCTCTTTTGCTGGCCGCTGCAGTAATGTACTATTAATTCAAATAGGCCAACTCAAAAACAAACGGAAAAGGCCGTAGGATCCTACTTACCTTTAATTATTTCAAAAATAAACGCTTATAATAAAGTGTACAAAGTCGCATAGCTAGCAACAAATAAAAATAACTAATGTAATGTAATTTATGTGAGTTTCTGCTAGATAAACACGGCCATATTAAAAATTCAACGTTTTTCCACACGACAGGTTGAGGATGTTTTCGCGACTTGTTTTTATCATTTACTTTGTATTTTAACATTAACATAGTATTTTAAGCAATGAGATCATCTTGTCTGCTGCACTGTACCTAACTCTTGTTGCTAAAAGGATGCTAGTGATACCTACATCATACTTAGCTAGCGTTTTCGCGCAGCTTTGCTCCCGTGGCGCATTTCACGGGAAACGTGCATTTCAGGGATAAAAGTAGTGAAAGTCAGCTACTGCAGCTTTCTATTAATTTAAGCAAATCTTAATTCGTGAAGTAGTAACTTTCCTACAAACAAAAAATCTAGATATTAATGAATACCTATTAAATATTCCTTTCTATCAAGATTTCACGACTGTACAAGGTGGATTCGTTTCGTGTCTAGGAATATAGTTTTCACGAATCTAATTTCCTATGCAGTTTACGTTTTTATCAAATTTGGGCCCAAGAATCCTTTGAGCGTTTTCCGTTATTCTTCATAGATTTCGATTTGGCCATCCACACCAACAAAGGACAATCAAAAAAAAAAAAAAGTTTTTATTATCTGAAATCTATATAATTAAGTTGCCGGGGCTTCCCAGAAAGTAATCCGAAGATACTTGTGATGGGATAAACCTCGTTCTTCCTCGATTAATTAACAATTGTTTCGTTGTGCTAATTAGGTATAAGTTACACATTTTAATTAAACTAATAAAAAGAAAAATGAAGATAAATGAAGATCGTGCTTGTGGCAGTGTGTGAAAGTAGAGTGTGTTTTGTATACATGTGTGTTTATCCGTGTGGTTATGTGTGTGTGAATGTATATTTTGTGTGTATGTGTGTGTGTATGAGTGGGTGTGTGTGTGAGTGGGCGTGTGTATGTGTGAAAGAGTGTTGGCGTGTGTGTGTGTGTGTATGTGTATGCATGACGTTCAACCCAGTGTAGCCAAAATGTCTTCCACAGCATCATAATTAAGTGTGAAGAGCCATTCCGTCAATGTCTTCTTACACTTATTCAGTATACAGGGTGTCTCCAGGGACAGGGAGTCCAGAATCATGTACTGAATCCAAGCTACGGCTTTTCGCCTCGTTCAAAGACATCTGTATAAAGAATTGGTCCTTTTGTGATTTTGTAGTTTTAACTATATTAACATTGTTCGGTGATGGCTGCATGTAGGATACATGTTCGCGAGCTGGCTGACCAAAACCAGATGTATCCTCCGACTGCACAGCATGATTTTCTTCTTGTTTACATCTTTTTAGTTCGCTTTTTAAGCAGTCGGGTTTTTAGAATTTTTTAATTAACTTTTTTATTTATAACTTTTTAGTTATCTTTTTTTAGAATTTTTTGATTAACTTTTTTATTTATAACGTTTTAGTTATCTTTTTTTAGAATTAGGTACATGTTAACATATAAGTGTTCTATATTTTTGAAATCAGCTCTTAAAGCCCTTTATTTTGATACCCCACACGATAGGTTTGGAAGAAAAAATATATTTGGGCCCCCACAATATGGCGCCCAAAATCCGCCTTTTTTCTATTTTCCAATTTTAATGTAGCCAGTGACACTCGCAGGGTTAAGACGAATCGATTGACGTAAGAACCAACAACATCGGCCAACACGTTTTTTCTCTAGAACGCCACATAGGAACAAACATACATACATACATAGATAGACTGATATACACATTACCCTCCTTCGGCAGTCGGGTAAAAACCATTTTACACATTTAGGGTTCAGTACCAAAGCAATATATTGGTATTTGTTAGTAAAATATATACGTAATAATAAACATTATCACCAAATTTCAAGTTCATAGGTCAATGGGAAGTTAAAAAATTGTTCGGATCAAAATTGTGTCACTAACCGCGACGTCGACGGACGGACAGACGGATACGTCTTAGGTCATGTGAGTGACAGCAATAGGGCTCCGATTGGACCCCTAAAAAGTGAAAATTGGCATCAGTTGACTACCATAAACTGCCGAACATTAAAAAAAATAGATAAAAATAATACTGTTTTGCTATACACAGTAGCACAATAACTTCTTTATCGTGCAAACAACTCTAACACAATGTATCGAGGTCGCTAGGACTCGGAAAAAATTAAGTAGCCATTGAATAATTTACGATTAAATACACACAATGGTTTGTTTATAATAATTAGTATAATTAGAAGTGTCTTGTAACACGAGGGTGTAGGGAAGTGCTTGCAGAGAGGTCTATGATTGTTTACCTCGAATACATCGTTTCAATGGGGTGCTTCTTCATCTTTCCTGAATGAGACTTATTGTACACTAGCTTCCGCCCGCGGCTTCACCCGCGTTAAAAGTCGCTACCAAACTTCACAGAATCGCCTGCTAAGCTAATTTGAAGATTGCCTGAAAATGACATCAAAATGAATCCAGCCATTTTGGAGTCCATGGGGAACATACACATCAGTTTTTATAGATTACTAATTTAGAATTTATGTACTTAGTACTAGAGATGGGCTTTAACGTTGAAAAAAAATAACACTGCTAAATGCTAATGCTAAAAATAATTAACAGTTAAAATTAGCAGTTATTTTTAGCAACTGCTAAATTTTGAACACAAGCGATTTTTAACATAATTAATTCTAGTTTCCTTCATACTTTTAACAGACTTAGGACTGTCAACTTTTTCTGTTGGCGTATTTAAAATGAGAATCAATTTATTTACAACGATTTCTTTTTTTATAGCTGTTTTTTTTAGTTTTCATTATTTGTTAAATATTCATCATACAAACTACTATTGCAATTAAAATGTATTAGTTTTAAAAAGTAAAAAACAATACACAAACAGTCAATTTAAATTAAACTCACAACACTCATTACCTACTCATTACATATATAAGAAACACGTAAATATACTTCGTAATCGTAACGAAGATCAGTCTTTATTTAACACTCACAAGTTAAATTTAACATTTCCGAACTCAGTTAGCATTTAGCAGTTAGCACTTAGCAGTTAAATAAATCGACCCGACTAAATAACAATCTGTCTGTCTCAACACTGAACTGACTGAACACAAAATTAACAGTTTACTTTTCATTTTTTGGTTTTTGTTCCTTAATTGAGACGTAACACCATGGTGTCCTTTCCTTTATTTTGCTTGAAAAATTACCAAAAATATTGCTAAACATCTGTTCGGAAGATATGTGTAGAAACTTAGAAAGTCTTCGCAGCTGTAGATTTTTTACAATTTCTTGAACCCTGCCATAAATTTTATTACGCTCTACTACAAAAAATACCCCCGTCGTGTTAGCGAGTTGTCACTGTTAAATTTAGCAGTGCTAATTTAGCAGCTTATTAATTTTAGACCCATCTCTACTTAGTACAGAAACATTTTTGATTACAATAAATAATGTTGGCAGGTTGATTGCAGTAACGGCTTGGTACGTGACGATGGAAAAAGACCGGATGGCATTGGTGCCGTGGAAGGTGGGTAGGCCTCTGGTGTGGGACGAAACCTGTCTCGACACCCTTGTGCCATCTCATGTTCTTAGTTCGGCGGGCTGTGCTGGCGCTGCTGCTGCGGCTGCTGGGGCCCTCACGCGGCGCAAATACTGTAACCTAATTGGTAATTACAGTTTTGAGCCGTTAGATCGAAACGCTTGGGTCATGGGGCCCGAGTGCACGTCTCCTTTTTAAAGAGATCCCTCGCCGAATGATCGACAGTGTGCGTGACCAGAGGGCTGGCTCTTTCTTTGCGCAAAGAATCAGCATTGCCATTCAACGTGGCAATGCTGCCAGTCTTCTTGGCACGTTCACGGATGATAGCGATGTTGAAGAGTACTTAGCCGCCTAAGTGTACCTTTCTTTTGTAAATAGTGTAAGTAGTTAGTTTAAGTATAATTTTGTATAGTTTATATTAGTTTAGTGTTTAAGTATGTACATATTTAAAGTACCAAGTTTCAACAGCATAGTTCTTATAGTTTCGGAAAAAAGTGGCTGTGACATACGGACGGACAGACAGACAGACATGACGAATTCATAAGGGTTCCGTTTTTTGCCATTTGGCTACGGTACCCTAAAAATGGAAATGAAATAGTAATTCGGTATGTTGAAATGGCCACCCATCCACGGACCGACCTCGTTAAGCGTTGCTGAACCTTGAAGATAGAACCGTGCAGCTGTTATTATCGAGCCACGAGCTCCTTCCGTGATCCGTGATGAATATAATGAAATCGTTTTGCCGGGTATCACAATTATACGGGGTCACAATTATTATCCAGGCTTTCAGGAGTTGCAAAGGATATAGTGTGGTGGGTTAGCCCGATAAAATAAATATAAAAAGCCATCGGTAATAATAAAATCGACCTTCATTGATATTTAAGGGATGTCCATTACAATTTTCTCACAAATCCACGCACGAGTTATTAATGAATAACTTAGCAAAATAATTTACATTTGAAAATAAAATAACAATCTCTATAACACGGTTTTGTATTGAATAGCAAAAACAGTCGTATGAATTCAAAAGAGTGTTTTATTTTAACTTAATATAAATATCAGAAACATGTTTTGAAATAACATGGCGTGTGTTTTGACTACAAATCGATTGTATTTGTAATTATAATGGCAATCCTTATGAAGATTATTGAGAAAGCTGTTTTTTGTCCCACTTTCTTTGGAGTACTCAAGTTTATTACATTATGCCTGTGTTTTCAAGATTTACATTTTCGTTTAAAATGAAGAATTTGGGTCATATTTCGATTATATTAAGTGTTTTTTTAATTCGTTTTTCTGTGTTTTTGTCATGGACCTATTGGTTAATCAGGGCGCTATGTATAAAGCATTATGGATCTAGTCAAGTCAAATCGGGCAATGTAATGAATACTGATTTAAACTTCTAAATTTATCACATTGTCTGGTCTTTATGAATATTGCTACGGAACGGTTGGGCAATTCGATAATTATGGTCAATTAATTAGTCAATTGTTTTTCTTTTTGTAAAAGCGTTTTTATTTTTACCCGACTGCTGAAGGAGGGTAATGTGTTTATCAGTCTATGTATGTAAGTATGTATGTATGTATGTACCTATGTTTGTTCTTATGTGGCGTTCCAGAGAACAAACGCGTTGGTTGATTTTGATGATTCATACGTCAATCGATTCGTCTTAACCCTGCGAGTGTCACTGGCAAACATACATACACTACATTAAAATTGGAAAATAGAAAAATGCCGGCTTTTAGGCGCCATATTGTGGGGAACAATATTTTTTTTTGCTTCGTGTGAGGTATCAAAATAAAGGGTTTTAAGAGGTGATTTCAAAAATATATCAAGTATACATCTGGTTTTGGTCAGCCAGCTCGCGAATACGTATCCTCCGACTGCACAACATGATTTTCTTCTTGTTTACGGCATTTAAGCAGTCGGGTATTTTAATTTTTTGTTTTTTTTTTTCACTTTTTAGTTGTACATAATGACCATGTATAATAGTAGGGTAGTAGTAGTAGGTAGGTAGGTAGTTGTAAGTATAATGCCCAAAGTTATGCCAGTACAGATCACCCGAATAACATAAAACTAACGTAACCGGTCAAATGACAATGTACCAGGGTGAACTGTATATATCTGCGTACCCCTTTAGATCGTACCAGCGTGATGTTATGTTTTGAAATGGCGTAAACCACAGACGTAAATCTAACAAAATGACGCGATTGTATGTACTTCGCGTGCCAAAAAACGGAGTAAAGTTACGATCAATGTTCGTAATCTGAGCTTTTCATTTAGCATTATCGGCACCGGAAAGCCACCGAAATCTAGAAAAAGTTGGCCGAGGCATTGGAAATGCTTTCTTTCATTAGTAAGCAAATTTTTTTGTGAATAAGTGGCACGCTTGGTTTTCATACAGATGGAGGGACTTTCATTATCTAATAAACAATAAACAGACATGCGATTGCAGCAATCCCGAGAGATTTGTCTTTGTTTATTGAAGAGTTATGTTGTGAATTACCGAAATTCTTCGTCATATTATTATCTTAATCAAATTTAAATGGACCACACGAAAAGCATCAGTTTTCAAATAAAAAAGAATCGTCAAAGTCGGTTCACCTAGTAAAAAGTTTTTGAAGTTGGTTAAAAAGAGACGATTTGGTTGCTGATATTACATGATTTTATACAATGCAACGCTTGTGCATCGAACTCAAGACATCTCACTCACCAGTCCACGTAATAACAGTTGGACTACTGCCACCTTTGTCAGTCACCCAGTATTTGCCAGCCTTGCGTCGATTTATTCGTGAGCAATCCGTCAAATCCACGGTGTGCTATCAGTGGGGGTGACGTCACTCATCAGTAACGGTTCACGGCCCTTATAAGACTTTGAAGAAGAGCTGTTCTTCAGGTTTGCGTATCGAGCTGGGTTTATGTAGTTAGGAGATGTAATCGGGTCGTTTAAAAGCTGGGAATTTGGTGTGATAGATCAAGTTTGTATGGGTATATAAAACAAGAAGAAATAAAAGAAGGATATATAGGGAGGGTATATGGAGGAGAACAGTATAAATATACGTACCTATCTATTTTCCTCGAAAGGGTCAGAGGTATTTCCTGTATATATATATCTCAAACTCTTCTTTGCAATATTTAAAAAGTGACCATATACTCACACGTAAAGAAGAAGATTTAAAAAGTAAACGGAGCCAATGACAAAGCTATACAGGTGGCTACATATTATTTTTCTCTGTGCTACATACTATTTGACTCAAACTGACACGACAGAAGAAGAAATAGAGGTCTAATTTTATTAAAAGGCAACTTAGAATTATTTTGCAAGCTCTCTTTGTCGAGCTAAGTTTTTTTAAGTTTTTTATCATATCTTATGAACATTATTACGCTTTGAAACTCATTAGATATTTATTTACGAGGGAAAACTGTCACGTATTACTAAATAATATTCGATTAAGTAGCAGGAATCGCACGCAATCCATTCCTAATCTCAAATTAACACTAACTATGCCTAAAGTTACACTTTAAACTCACCTCACCACTTCCTAAGATTAATCTCCAATCAACCAAGTCCTTACCATGCAAATCTGCCTCGTAACTCAGCTAGTGCACGTGTGTAGTTCGTTGCCCCCTATTGTATTGCAAATGGCGTCGGCTAGGCACAGGGCCGAAGAAACCATCTCAATATGCAATCGGTAGGTGTTCCCTCCATAATGCATTTATATTACAATGATGTTCTCTTGTGACCACGATTGAGGGACTTTTCAGAAAAAGGATTAATGTTTAATTGTATAGGTAATTTGTCACGGATCACAGTTGGTGATGGTTTTTCCCGAGTTTTCGGAAGGGTTCTGAATTTTCGATTGTGTTTGTGTTCTTGGTTAACAAGGTTTAGGTGATAAAGATGTTGCTAACGACGGACCAAAAAGCAGTAGGTATTGTAATATGCTGTTATAAAGTGATAGATTGTAAATATATGAAAACTACTTTTTGCCAGCGGCTTCGCCCGTATTTTATCATCCCAAGGGAACATTATACCGGGATAAAAAGTATGTGCTATTCCAGACTATAATCTATATCTGTGCCAAATTTTCATTGTTCGTGATTGAGTTACAAACATACATCCATCCATCCATCCAAAATTTCGTATTTATTATATTTGTAATAGTAAGAAGTAAGATTGTATTTTTAAAAAACCTTGTGATTAATGATCGTGCCTTCTTTTTAGGAGAAGAGTCATTTGCCCTCAAATGGCCTTTAGCAGCCTTTATGAGCTCATAAAAAGATGACCAGAACCCGGTTTCAATATAATTTTCTTTTACCTTTTCTGTTTCATATTATTTAAATCTAATCGAATACGTAACACGAAATTACTTCATGAAAAATGTAAGTTAGAAACCAAAAATACTCTTTGGAAAGTTTTTCGTATTTTGTGTGAATAATTATGTTTATGATGTTATGTGGAATCAATCTGAATTATTCTGAATTGATGAGCTGTGTCGTGGTAAGATTAAAATAATATTATTTTGATGATTCTGGCAATTGACTTACAAAAAAGTTTCGATTTTATCATTCCAAGAAGTCGACTGAAATAAAATATAAACGAAAAACAGCAAGCCTAACTACTTTCAGCCTAATAACTCTAAAGACCTTCAATTAACTTTAAAAGCCCACTCGGGACGAACATCTAAAGAATCTTGATGTTTCTATCCTTGCCAACTGCGAGAGGCAAATTACTTTTGAAACAAGAAAATAGACAAACTATCTTCATAAATATCGAAAAAATACTAAAATTTTCCACTAGGCAACGTAATTTTTACTACAATTAATGAGTTTGTTTTTAATATTGTAATTATTTGAAGGGCGCACGAGTCAAATGTTACGTCAGTTGTCTTCGGGGGGCGTTGGTGTAATAAATTCCGGACGAAACGCGAGCTGTCATAATTGTCAAGACGACAAGATGGCTGCAACGCATGACAGACGTGACAGCATTGCATCCACGCGCGCGTCTAAATAAATACTGCTAAACACGTGTCGATTATAATTAAGCAGCTATTTACAGACGTTTATAAATAAATTGTTGAACGAATTAGCTTACGAGAATTTTCTCGAACGAGAAAGAGGGAATGTAAACTGAGTAAATTTTTAACGGCATTATTTTAAATATGGAGGATTCTCGTGGCATAAGTCAAAGTCAAAATCATTTATTCCAATGACACTAAGCGGCGCTATGTCAAAAATATAAAGTAGATAAATAATATTATCTGATTCTACTGTCCATTCATAAAGATAGATTGTTATGGAGAAGAACAGACACTCCATATCCGAATTTCTGGTAGTGCGCACCTTATAGAATTTGTAGGTTTATCTATGACTAGCTGTCCCACGTGGCTTCGCTCCCGTCATCTGGCTACCTACCTACCCTACCCTACATATATGAATGTTTCGTAGCTTTGTCCGCTTACGCAGCGCACGCAATGGAAGATCTCATTAAAAAAAAATCCCGTTTTTGCAACATTTTTCATTTATGCTCCGCTCCTATTAGTTGTAGCGTGATGTTATATAGCCTATAACCTTCCTCGATAAATGGACTATCCAACACAAAAAGAATTTTTCAATTCCAACCAGTAGTTCCTGAGATTAGCGCGTTCAAACAAACAAACAAACAAACAAACAAACTCTTCAGCTTTATAATATTAGTATAGATGATTCATTTAGAATGTTAACTCCTTGGTACCAAGCATAGCATAGCTTCTGGCTTGTCCAAACGTTTTTGACAGAGCTGTCCCTGATCATCATATCCTATTGTCAGAGCATTTGTGACTTCACGCCCCCGTAGCGTGATTTTAATGTGAGCAGATCTGTTAAATATCTTTTAAACAAATCTCTCTAATAACGTAATCTCCGCGCGTGTTTGGCATGTTTTCAGCGTAACCCGTGTATGTACCACTCAGACTGCGCGTGATTCGACAACCGTCAACAATTTTCTGTCAGACGCTAGGGTTTCCCGATGCGTATCAAGCGTAGTAAGGTGACTCGTGGCTAGTGGCTGCGTGGATGTCGACACGAGGAGTTGGAGACTGTCAGTCTGCCAACTAGTCTGTGCCATCAGTAGGTATTGTTCCGCACGGATTGAGGAGGTGGACAGTTATCGATTAGTCTCATTGTACTAAACACCAGACTGAGCAATTCCTAACAATTTCTCTTTTAGCTTTTGGTTGATACATTTTTTTTTTTTTTTTTTTTTGCGTGGAGAAATGCTCGTGCATACTGCACTACCACGGGGAGATAGTGCAGTTATGTGGGACTCTAACCCACTAAAACTCCACGGTGTCCTCCTGTGCCGCTTATGGCGGGAGCACGGGTACGCGTTAGCACTCACCGCGAACCCGCCGCGGCTGTCCATCACCGGACCCTCCTCGGGGGAGTCCCCTCATCACCGGCGCACCAGAACACACTGCACGCCGTGACCACCCTAGGGACCAATCAGCGAATGGGCGCCAGACGACCCCGTGTATGGCACCCTTGGTCCCCCTGTGACGGGTCAAGGTCAATGGCCCCGCCACCTACCATTGTTCGGCCGCAGGGGATAGGGAGAGCGGCTAACGCAATACCGACACTCCTCCTCCCCTGCGGCCCCACCGCGTCCGCCATCAGACGGTGGCGACCCCGTCCGGGCCGCGGAAGGTAGGGAGAGCGGCGCACCGCAATACCGGCACTCCTCTCCCACCGCGGCCTCCAACCCTCAGCCGCGACATCGTATGGGACCTGGAAATCTCCATAAGACATGGCGGCCCGCCTCAGTTGCGATGTCGCCTGTTACCAAGCGGCACCGCAACCTACTAGTTGGCCGCTACGTCGTCGGCTTAATCGGCAAAAGCCCTGACGAGCGGCCCCTCCTCGGGTTCCTCTTCGCTTCTCCGTGGGTGACCAAGCCACGGTTACTGAGCCCCCCCGCATCGACAAAGCGGGAACCCACCGGGGGGGTTTGGTTGATACCTAGGGATGATAATCGGGTCTGGGGGCACGGTTGTGCCCTCGCCAAGACGAGCCAAGCGAAGCGCAAGGGTACTACATACCTTTTCTCGAAGCGCTTCGTCGTTTTGAACCCTCACAACTTGTATTTGGAATAAACCAGATAAACAAAATTCTCGGGGATGATGTCAATAGCCTAGACTAATTAAACATATAAAGTTAAAATTTCATGGCTCTTATACTTTAGATTTTATTGATATCTAAAAAAAAAAAAAAAAAAAACCCGATTTTCTGACTTACTCACTAACTCACTGTTGATTATCAATTTTCATAGGATACTTCCTGAAGTCCTCGAAAGCTGAAATTTGCTATGTAAGCTAGTATTAGTACAGAAACAACAAAAAATCTAAATCTTGCAAATTTTACCCCCAACCCCTTAAACTAGGGGATGTAAGTTTGTATTAAACTGCTGCAAATTTTGATGCTAGAGGTCTGAAAATTTATATAGGAACTCCTTGTTATAAATACGTATTTCAGGATTGCTGAAAAGTATTTCAGAATTATTAGTAAATCACCCTTAAATTAGGGGATGGAAAAATTACTAAACTTTAATTACGTACTTATTGTATTTTTGAATTGTTTGTTTTACTGTAGAAGCTTTTACGTGCACGTATTTTTATATCGTTCTCACATATGTATTTTATCAACAAGAATGATGCAACCAAATAATCGTAATTAAAACTGATGTAAAAGAGTGTCCGTGGAATTTCTTGCACATTCTTCTCCATTGAGACCTACTGACGCTTGCGAATGTACAAATAGTTTCATATTTTGTTTTATAATCCAAAATTACCTGTATAAGGTTTAGTTGAAATAACAATATTTTGATTTTGATAACAAAATAAAAACAAAATTGTCCTAAGCAACTTAGAAAAATAAGTGAAAAAAGAAAAAAAAGGAGGCCAGGTAGTGTTAGAAGTTTGGCTCTACATGAGATCTGATAAGTTTTTGACAGTGCGAGCCATATATGGTCTCGTCTAGGCAACATTTTACATGTTTTTTTTTTGGTGGTATAAAATTGACCAGCTAAAGATTCTGAGCATAATCTTTAGCATTTATTTATTTTATTATTTTGCCTGGATAAATGCTCATGCATACTTCACTACCACGGGGAGATAGTGCAGTAATGTGGGACTCCAACCCACTAGAACTACACGGTGTCCTCCTGTGCCGCTTATGGTGGAAACACGGGCACGCGTTAGCACTCACCGCGAACCCGCCGCGCCTGTCTGTCACCGGACCCTCCTCTGGGGAGTATCCCATGTGTACAAGAACACAGTTTTGCAATGATCACCCCAGGGACCAAACCAGCACATGGGCGCCAGACGACCTCATGTATGGCATCCTTGGTCCCCCTGTGACGGGTCAAGGTCAATGGCCGCACCACCTACCATTTATCGGCCGCAGGGAATGGGGAAACGGCCAACGCTATACCGACATTCCTCCTCTTCTGCAGCCCCATCGCGTCCGCCATCAGACGGCGGCGATCCCGTCCAGGCCGCGGAAGGTAGGGAGAGCGGCGCACCACAATACCGGCACTCCTCTCCTGCCGCGGCTTCCAACCCTTAGCCGCGATATCGTATGGGTATGGAAAGCCCCATGCGACATCGCGGCCCGCCTCAGTTGCGATGTCGCCCAGGTGGCACCGCAACCTACTTGTTAGCCGCTACGTTGTCGGCAAAAGCCCATATGAGTGGCCCCTCCTCGGGTTCCTCTTTGCTTCACCGTGGGTGACCAAGCTACGGCTACTGAGCCCTCCCGCCTCAACAATGCGGTAACCCACCGGGGTGACAGAATCTTTAGCGTGGCAACGATTTTAAAGAGGCGAAGTGAAGTAGGCAATACAATACAAAGTAAATGACATGTCCAAATGCAGGGCTTTTAATATATGCCCGTTAAATACTACATAGCTAGCCATCAATGGCCCCTGTTATATGTACCATGAAAGATTCATGGTTCTATAATGGCGTGAATTATCTTTTTGCACAAATTAATTGCAGTCAGACATGTTTAGTTAATAGGGCAGTCGACCTATTGATTAACGGTGAGCTAATCTGCCTGACGATTATTTATACATAACATAACATAACGCCTGTGTCCCCGAATGGTTAGGCAGAGCTGCCCACATATCACATGTCAATAGGTAGCGAGCCTATTACCATCATTCGAGCAAAAAGCCGGACTCTGGGTTGCTACTGATAAAGTCCAGATGAAAAAAAGTGGGAGTTGAAGCCAGGACCTCGTGCTCAGCAGTAGTGTTTGCGATCGCTAAACCAACGAGGCAGTCGGCTATTTATACACAGTAATTAATTATTTAATTAAAACAATCAAAAAACCCGACTGCTTAAAAAGCATACTAAAAAGACGTAAACAAGAAGAAAATCATGCTGTGCAGTCGGAGGATACATATTCGCGAGCTGGCGGACCAAAACCAGATGTTAATTTTCCCATAAAATGGCGCCCAAAATCCGAAAATTTTAATGTAGCCAGTGACACTCGCAGGATTAAGACGAATCGATTGACGTAATAATCATCAAAATCGGCCAACGCGTTTGGTCTCTTGAACGCCACATAGGAACAAACATACATACATACATACTTACATACATACATACATAGACTGATAAACACATTACCCTCCTTCGGCAGTCGGGTAAAAATGTCAAAGTTGTGTGAAAAACTGAGTAAGCGCGGTATTACACTATCATTTATCTAGGATCCTATCTCTTATCCTAAATAAAATAAAAAAATAAAATATAATAATATGACCTCTAGAATCATATCTTTATATTATTTATTTGACCAGGGTTATATCTCCCCACACGGTGGCCAAGTATCCCTGTCCCCTCTCTAAAAGCGAGAGGGTAGGGGATTCCGTGGCAGGCCGCGACACCAACGTCACCAAGTCGTCCCGATCACTCAGCCAACGGCTAGGGATCGAGTACGGCTAGGCGACCACCGCCAGGTCCACTAACCACTCAGCCATGGTCTGCATCAGCAGATCCTGGGCCGCTCTGCAGTGGGTGTTCGCCTAGAGGATGCGATGTACGACTCTATCCATCAGTCGGATATCACAAGAGGGGGGTGAGGGGAGGATACATCTGGTTTTGTTCAGCCAGCTCGCGAATACGTCTCCTCCGACTGCACAGCATGATTTTCTTCTGTGTAAACGGCTTTTTAGTTCGTTTTTTAAGTAGTCAGGTTTTTGACTATAAGACCTTGTTGTTGTTACATTTAATATTCTGGAAGTTTGCTGCAAGCTATGGGTATGTATCTATTTTTTGTTCACTAATTGAACCTTAGGAGGAGCCCTATGTATTTAAATGCTATTCGTTTTTTTTCAGGGTCGAAGAAATTTTCCCATGTCTCTTTCTACAACGATTTCCAATAACGTATTTAAAGTTTACAATTAATGCATATATCATATCCTTATAATACAAAACTAATTCCTCCAATAAAACTGACATCTCTGCTTACCACTCAACTACCGGCATGACGTCTTTTATCTCATAACACAAGACACGTGCCAGGAAAAACAAGTCTGACGTCACAAACTAGATAAAATAATTTATTCGCATGTTTTTTTAGTATTACAGTCCATTTATAATCCTGATTATTATTCTCAAGGATAACTGATTGATTAATATTGTGTTCCGTTATTCTCCTTTGATGATTGATAAAACATTATTTTTTATAATCAAATAAATAAAGTTAACAAGCCCTGAAAGTGGAGTTTCTTCAAATTTATTATTTCCCTGAAAAAGCTATCAATTTAAGAAAATTGGATATTAAGGTCGGTCCTCCAGCGGTTGTTAATTTTGTGGGCCTTATTTTTTATCAAAATATTAATAAACTATTCGAGAATAGTATACTTCCGTGTTGATGGTGGTGTCAAAGTTTACTAGCTTAAGTCCATGAAAACAGTTTCGTTATGTTTGTTACAAAACCTCCAAATCTGTTGTGGTAATGGAGTTTGAAATAAATGGCCCTCTTTTTTTGGAAAAATAAGGAAAGAAAATTTATTTAGTGTCGCAAGCACAAAAAATATTCATAAAATACACAATTTTTTTTTGGTTTTTATGCCAAAATGTCCTCAACTCTGCATAATGTCACACACAATTATGTCATTATATACTGACTAAGCTCTGCTAGTGGCTTCAGTCTTCACCCGCGAGTATGGTGAAAATTATCGCAAGGGAAAATATTCCTGGAATAAAAGTATTTATCTCTGAACCAAATTTTATCCAGATCTGCTCATTAGTTTTTGCGTGAAAGAATGACAAATACACTTACACACTCACAAACTTTCGCCTTTATAATATTAGTGGGATTAGGAGCTATTCAGAACATGATAAGACATAAGTAGCTGATATATTCTTGAGGATAGAAAAAAGTCCAAGTCAATCCTCATCTGTAGGTAATTCCACAATTAAACCCAAAAACATCGTAATGATCCAACACATGTTAACCACGAATTAATTAGCCATTAAGCGATCGTAAATCTCCGTCACTTTTCGGAGCACATCGGGCGTCCGCCATTTAAAAATAGCCCGGGAAAGCTGCGCGTGCGGCGATGGACGCAAAACAGCGTCTTGGCAGCTTGCCAAAGATATGGATGGATAAAATGGATTGTAAGGGCAGTAATCGAGCTGAGATGTCGAGAATTAGTTCTTGTCGGTCGTTTAGGTAAAAGATCTTGTTCTGAAGAGGATTAGTCTTTGTTCTGATCCTCATCTAAGAATAGGACCTGATGTTTGTGTGTCGTTGTTAGTTAAAGGTGACAGGGCGATGGACAGCAGAACAACTGCAGTGTATTATTAACTCCCTGCGGTCGCCAATCAGTCTGCCAAACATCGTTGTATAATTTGTAACTGGGATAGTCTAGAATCGTTTACGAAATGTACATACGTAGCTATATGCATACAGTAACAGCTTTATGAATTAAATAATAGCAAATCAAATCAAATCAAAAATATTTATTTGCTAGAATATGGTACATAAGGTGTTATACTAAATTTATTTCAGCATATCCTGCCATAACATGGCGTGCAAATGTATTGACAATCAGTGATGTCACTTAATCTAACTTACAAATTTCGGACTCAATTGACTTGTCTTCCAAATAGTCCTTAATGCTATAATATCTTTTATTTAATAATAGTTTGAAAAGTATTTTTTTAAACATGGTCAGCGGTAGGTCTTGAAAACTATTAGGTAAATGATTGTAAATAATAATCGACATGCAGTATACATTTTTCTTAAATAATTCTAATTTTATTGATGGCATCTGAAGTCTATCTTTATGCCGTGTTCTGCTATTTGGCCTGTCAGTGTTAATTTCAAATAAATTGTAGTTCATCTTTACAAAAGTACATATTTTAAAAATATATAAACATGGCAAGGGTAGATAGAATTTTTAGTTTTAGAAATAGTGGCTTACAGCTGTCTAAAAAGTGAGCACCACAAATTGCTCGGATACATTTTTTTTGACCTTTAAAAACTCTGTCGAATGCTACTGAGTTACCCCATATTATAATGCCGTATCTAAGTACGGATGATACATATCCATGATAAGCCAGCATTGCAGTGTTAAAGTTTACTGTTTGTCTAATTCTTTTCAAGACATATATAAAACGATCAATTTTTGTAAGAATTTTATCTATGTGTATTTTCCAATTACAATTTTTATCGACCGTTATACCCAAGAATACACAATTATCGACAGTGGTCAAGTGAGAATCTTTATAAAGAATATCTAATGTATTTATGTTTGCATTGTATGTTTGAAATTGTATTATGTTTGTTTTAGTCATATTTATTTGTAAGTTATTTTTCTCTAGCCAATCGATTGCCTTATCAAGAGTTTGTACGATTTCATTCTCTAAGTTTTAGTTTTTAGTTAAGCATTGTTACATCATACAATAATGATTATCTACTTCACCCGGATTCACCTCTCAATGAGAGAAAATCCCGAGAACTGTTAGGTGAACAAACAACATGTTTTATTCGTAAAATATTGATGTTATTCTAATTCGTCGGTAATGAATAAATTACTGTTAAATTTCCAAAACAATAAACATTCTTCGATCTGAAGTGATTCCCCGAACGTGAATTAGTTTATTCTTTTAAAGTAAATTTTATAGAAACACCTTGTTTTTGTACCATATAGATTTATCAACTATTTGGTACAGGTTATGTGTTTGTCTATGGTCTTCGAGATCAATTATTGCATTTGTGAGCATGAGAAATAACGAAAAATTAACAACTGAAATTGGACTGATTCGTATGTTGCCAATATTTAAAATTTCAGCTGAACGTGCTAGCTTTCTCAACAGACTGCTTTCTCATTTCTAAAATAAACCAGCACGAAAAAACCTTTAGTGCAAGACAGACCATTAATAATTCCAAAAAAACCTTCTCACTGGCCCCGAGTGTCCATCTGTCACCTGAAAAAGTGTCAAATGCCAGAAACAACACAATTCCCGCTGTCACTCCTCAGCTGAAGGGGTGCTTGAGGGGCGTCCTAAACAGCTGGTTATTTCGGCCCCGCAAGAGCGAGATAAGACAGGCTTCGTCACTTGTCACAAGTGCAGCAATTAGGAAACCGCCTCGCTTTACATTTTCAAGATATTTTTATTGTTGGATTCTTTAAAATTGTCCAAGTTTATTTTAAGCATGCTTACTTCTAATTTAAATGTTATGCGTTTATTTTTACGACGGTATATCTAATCCTTGTGTGTCTGCAAAAATGATTTTATTTCTCTTTCTTTGTATTCCTTACTTTGTTCCAAAATAGGCTTCGTGTGTCCTTTAACTTAACATAACATCACACCTAGTTGTCCTTAAAGAGTTAGGCAGTGGTATGAAAGACTCCCTGGATCCTCGGACTAAACTTTCTCAAGGAGTTCCTGGCAACCCAATCCGTTAAGATACTGTTTAATTGAAGAGTTAAATGGCAGTACATTGGAATTCCTTCCCAATCAACTTGGAAACACCTGAGACTGTTGGACATGCGCCAGCGCAGTCGATAAATAAACTATCACGGAGACACTAGGATTCCCTGCAGCGTGCCGTTACATACGTTAATCAGCCAAACATCTTGAGGCTTCATAAATATGGATCCTGAATTGACTTGCTCCTCAGCATATTAACTACTGTTGCTAAGAGCATTCAGCTCCTCCTGCCGATATGCGAGCAGTTTTCTGGTGTTTAAGATCAGCATTTCATCATCATCATTATTTTAACCGAAAGACGTCCACTGCTGGACTTAGGCCTCCCCCAGGCGTCGCCACATTGACCGATCCTGTGGTGTCGCATCCAACGGATTCCCGCAATCTTAACTGGTTCATCGGTCCACCTAGAGGGAGGCCTTCCGACGCATTGTCTTGCGAGAGCTTTATTAGTGGACAAAAGACAGGCACAAGAAGCAGGCCCATGCTAAGAACTCCCTGCCAATTTTTCAGGTGCCTATCACTTAAAATCCTCTGCCTTCAAAGCAAGAGTGGACAGACATCTTCTGGGCTCGTTAGGTTTCATAGTAGACCTCATTAATCACTTCCCATCAAGCGAGATGGTAGTCAAGGGCAGGTTTAATCTGTGTTAAAAAATTAAATATATTTTCTGATCGTAATGGGTGGTCCAAATGCGGAAGTTGACATCGTGAGTTATCAACTTATCATCCAACTAAAAGAAGGTCATTTAACTGTATCAAAACAGTGTTGTTAATTGATAATGATATCAATTAGTATTTATATCAGTACATACGTCAGACACAATAAATTAAACACTCAAAAACAGATAAAACTTCGGACGACTTCAGTTATTTGCATCCCGGCAAAAACATGTTTATCTGCCAGCCAAAATGTTAGCGATGTTTTCTAACTTTTGTCAAAACTTTTATCTACGTCATGACGTGACGTCACTGCTGTCAACTCACGTTGGCGCGGTATGCGTATGCGCACACGTGGTGAATGTTATTGGTGACAGGTGACACTATGGAGATGATCGATTGTGCAATGAATAAATGTATTCATTTATTCTGTAATAATAATACAACGTCATGACTGAATCTCCTGAAGGGAAGGATATGTATTATGTAGTATTTACTCCTTTTAGCCTGTTATGTTTCTGGTCTTATGCAAGATTCTAGGAATATGGATTGAATATATTTATTCTTGGACATAGAATATATATCGCAAAACAGTGCCGACACGTGTGAAGATCATTTTATTCACGATGGAGTGAAGTGTGAAGATTGCAACACTGTTTAGAAGTGACTGCTGAAGCCACTTTGGTCTCAAAGCACAATTTAGTGATATATACATCAGACTATCAGTTTAGACATAAATGGTTTGCTATAAGTGGAAATTGAATTACAAATGACCGTTGACCTCACAAGCCTCGGAAGTGCTCTGCATGCGAGATGCCCAGAACTGGTTGATGTGGAGACGCTTGGGGAAGGCCTATATCTAGCAGAGGACGTCTTTCGGCTAAATGATGATCATCATGATGAAACACAAATAGAAGTCACCTCTATCTCACTCACAAATTGGACAACATCAAAAGTAGTTTTTTTTTCTGAATCTAGTGGGATGCTACTCAAATCTCCAAAGCTTTTTACCAAATCTCAATATCTTCTAAATCCGCTAATTAATGAGTTCACAACGTAAACAGAGAACAATTTTGGATGTTATCAATAGTGTCCGGTCAATGGAGTTACATTGCTATATTTATTTCGTACAATGGTTTCGTACAATCTGTTTACATTGTATTTGTATCTGAATCCTCCATCGGCATACAAATAGCATACCACGTGTATCAACTACTCGTATGTACTTACTATGCAGGAGTGACAAACCTTTCTGATTGCAATCCAAACTTTATAAAATATTTATAGTTTCAGATCTGAATGACCAACCCGCATTGGGCCCGCGTGGTGGATTACAGCCCATTCCCTCTCACGGAGAGGAGGCCTGTGTTCCCAGCAGTGGGGACATTAAAAGGCAGATGATGATTATGAAATCTGAATGAAATATCTACCTGACTGAATGTAGGTAACACGATAATATGAAGTCAAAAACAGTTTCATTTTTAAATAGATTTGTAGAAATCCCAAATCTATTTACATATTTTTAAATGACTGCTGATTAAAAGATTTTTGGTACACTATTTGCCTACTGTCCTGAAAGTTATTGAAGTTTCTTTTATTCAAGCTTACGAAGGAAAGTAAAAAATCAAAAGAAAATATGAGAACGAAATCTTATTAAACAGGAGAAAATGGTGTCTCTGTGTTGGACCTATAACTCAAAATAGTCACGTAATTACCTACCTGATGTTGAAAAAAAATAGTGTCTGTCTTTCGGAACTAAAACTCAATATAGTCACGTAGAAAGTAGGTAACTGAAACGACTACTCCTGGCCCACTTGGACGAAAAACCTGATTCACAGTTAATTGCTAACACGAGGTTAAATAGACAATATTGTATGATAAACTATCAATTTAACCTGGTGTTAGCAACTACCTCTGAGTTAAGTTTTTTGTGCAAGTGGGCCTTAGATTTTAAAATTGGAATCCTTGTAGATAAATCGCACCGAAGGTTGGCAGTCCCGAGTTAGGCGCACGCTTGCCTCGCGTGATGATCAGAATTACGCGCGAACAATTTATGTGTTTACCACGTTTGATCTCAACGGGAATCGAACCCGCGTTACACAAGAATTGATATTACAGATAGGAAAGTTTTTGAAGTGTTATTTATGGTTTAATTTTATATGTTTTTGTGGGAATATGGAGAGGTTTATTGGTTGATTCGTCTAGATCTTTCCTAGAGCTTCTACAGAATATTCTAAAGAGAATATATAATTTCATATAGAGTCAATTCAGACTTGTAGAAAAGGTATCTGCAGTAATTACTTAGTTTTATAACTACTAGTTTAGTGAGAGGCTGTGCGACAGGGAGTTACGAGATGGCGTTCTTAAATCATTACCTCTCCACGGTAACCAACATGCCTACAGCTCGGGTAAGTCAACGGAATCTGCTCTCCATCTGGTGGTGGGCCAGATAGAGGAAGCAATCCATCAAAAGGGTACATGCCTGGGCACTTTCATAGACATCGAAGGGGCCTTCGACAAAACCAACTTCTCCAGTATAGGTGCTGCCCTCTCCAGACACGGAGCTGAACAGGTACTAATTGACTGGATAACTAATATGCTAAGCAAACGTGCGGTTCGGCTGGAGGGCGAACAGCAACTGGCCTTTTTAGCCAGGGGCTGCCCTCAGGGAGGGGTGCTCTCCCCTCTCCTGTGGAATATGGTAATCAACGACCTTATCACCAGACTTAACGAACACCGTTATTACACAATAGGGTATGCAGACGACCTCGCAATTCTAGTACCCGGGAAGGTGACTGGTACCATCTGTAACCTTACTCAGCAAGCGCTACGCATAGTGGAACGATGGTGCAGGGAGTATGATCTTTCAGTTAACCCATCTAAGACTGTACTGGTCATGTTTACTCAGAAAAGAGCACTGGGCCCTTTCCGTCTACCGAAGCTGTTCGACACAGAACTCCAGCTGTCCAATGAAGTAAAGTATCTTGGGGTCACTCTCGACAACAAGCTGAACTGGAGCAGTCACTTGGACATCAAACTTAATAAGGCATGCATTACCTTTTGGCAATGCAAGAAAATGATAGGTAAAAAATGGAGCCTGTCCCCCAAAATCATTCTCTGGCTGTACTGCGCGGTGATTCGACCCATGATCTCATATGGAGCCGTGGTTTGGTGGCCCCGCACAAAGGTAAGTACAGCCGTGAACAAACTGCAACGCACGCAAAGACTGGCCTGCATGGCGACGACAGGCTGCATGAGAACTACCCCGACCGCTGCGCTCGAGGCCATGCTGGGACTGCCACCGCTCCAGCTTTTCATTCAGCAGGAGGCTACGACGGCGGCAGGGCGGCTTAAGGCACTAAATCTCTGGGGTAGGAGAAAGACACAACACACGGCTCTGCTCGAGGACCTTAATAAAGAGTTCCCTCTAACAACAGCAATTATGGACCGGATACCTAAGCAATTTGTTTTTGACAAGAAATACAAGATCCAACTCCATGAGGACCACCACTGTGAGGGGTTACGCCCAGACGAGTTGAGGATCTTCACCGATGGTTCCAAGACTGGTACTGGCTCAGGTGCGGGGGTGTTCTCAGAGGACCTCAACATACACATAGCCGCGCCACTTGGGGCACACAACACGGTGTTCCAGGCAGAGTGTGTGGGCATCACTCTGGCTGCATCGGCCATTCTAGACAGGAAGGTAAAAGATTTCCCAATACGCATTCTCTCTGACAGCATGGCCGTCCTGCAGGCGTTGGGCAGCCACACGGTCTGCTCTGGACTGATATACGAGTGTCACCAACGCCTAAACCAGGTTGGGTCAAACAATAAACTAACCATTCAATGGATCAAAGGGCATAGCGATTCCAGAGGCAACGATGCAGCGGATGAGCTAGCCCGTAGAGGCTCCAGTATGGCTGTGGTGGGTCCGGAACCAATCGTGCCAATACCATTTGGCTACCTCCACAGTCTGGTAAGGAAACGAACCAAGGAGCAACACCACAGATTGTGGATTGACCACAATGAGTGCAGGCAGTCCAAAGAAGCACTTCCCGCTTTGGATAGACGTTTCACGCAGAAGGCCCTACGCCTGACGAAACAGCAGTTACGAGCAGTTACAGCTGTAACGACTGGCCACGGGACTTTTAATAAGCACCTCTTTGTCTTAGGGATCACGGACAGTCCACTGTGCAGAGCATGCATGGAGGAAGACGAGACAGCAGCGCACCTGCTTCTAAGCTGCCCAGTAATCGCCGGTTACAGGGCCAAATACCTCGGTGAACCAGGTACCGTACAGGAGGTAGTCAGCAACACGAAGGCGCTGCTGGCCTTCCTCGAGGAGTTGGGATGGATCGAGTGAGGTAGCTAGTGGAAGGTTAAGTCCCACCCGTACGCAAAATACGCGCTTAGTCGTGGAGTTGCGGAAACCAGCCCGTTTTAACCTAACCTAACCTAACCTAACTACTAGTTTTATCGACAATATATAACTATCGAATGTATCTAAAACATATTAGTGCTGAAAATTTAACAAAGCACTAAATAACAAATCTCAGCAGATTTTGGCCGACTATGTGACATCAAAAGCAAAAACATAAAAAAGTGCAAAATAACTTTTGTTTCGGAAGTCGGTGTCGTAAAATGACAAAAACAAGAGGTACCAAAGACACCGACTTCAGAAACGAAAGTTATTTTGCACTTTTTTATGTTTTTGCTTTTGAAGTCGGTTTATTTTTTTGTGAAAACGTTTTTATTGTATACGTACTACAAATATCCAGCCTTTGCCTTTACGTTGATTTTCCATTAAAAATATTGATAAAGTTCCACGTTACCTCAATTTCGTGTGGCATCCATCTTAGATTCACCTAACTCTTCAATGTCATGGGGTTATGGTAACACATTTATTTTTATCCCTTTAATTTATTATCTATGCTACTGGGGAGATTGTTTTTCTACTTGTATAATAAAATGCGTTATGGCCAAACATTGTTGTAATAAAAGTAGGTTTTGGGCAGAAAATGGCAAATTTTACCAACAATTTCTCAGACCAATTATTACTGAAATATTCTGATAGTCTACTGAAATATCGATTTATTTATAAACAAGATTGCAGTGTATTGCATATTCATAGTTGGTCGGATCGTCGCTACTGCTGAGCAGTACGACCTAGGTTCAACTCCCGGGTCAGGCAAAATGTTAATGCGTATTTTTACATCAGAAATTTCTCGGTTCTACGCTTGTCTCTTATTAGATGGGAATTAACCATAACTAGCAAAATGAGGGTTTAAGTACCATTTAAAACACACCACTGTCTTACCTTCCGTGAAATACAAGTGTGATATTACGTGTTAACAAAATATGGTCTCACTTTTTCCTATTATGGAACTATTCAATGTTCCAACGCAATATTAACATCATCATCACACCAACCGAAAGACGTCCACTGCTGGACATAGGCCGCACCCAAGCGCCGCCACATTGACTGATCCCATGCGTCTCGCATCCAGTGGATCCCTGTAACCATCACCAGGTCAACACAATATTATGTCCAATTTAAAATGTAGGTTTGTAACACTTACCCTATTCGAATATATTTGATCTACTTAAAACATGTTAAAACGAGACCTGTCTACTATGATCAGGACAGAGATGTGAATTACATCATATTTGTTGTTTTTTGAGATGATGAAATGTTTTAACAAATTGAATCATACAGTTAATAATAAAGTTATTGCTTAATAAGACGCAGTTTTTGACACTATTACATGTGACCGATTTAGTATCACTAAGAGATACTTAAATGCTCCCGCAGAATAGCATAGAATAGACTAACCAGGAGTAAGGGCTCCCGCAGATAGGCGCGACGTAACAATACAATGCAAAGTCAAAGTCATTTAGGTTTGCATTTGTTAAGGCTCTCGGTCAAAGAGCATCTGCCACCGCGGTCTCGAATTGCCGTGGCCTATTTGGAAAGCACTGAACCGAAGCCCAAGTAGCGCGTTGATATATAATTTAGCAAAGTGGGGGATTATGGACCCATCAAACACCCAGTGGCAGTGCGGTGCTCCTGATTAGAGTATGCCCCATTTGCTGGAGTACTCCAAATTTCTGTATACCTGCACCCTTGATGACCTAATCGACGCCATCAACCCTACAATAGCTTTGACAACTTACTGTGTCCAAACAGTATAAGGAAGATGAAATATTTGTTTCAGATACGGAGGTTAATATTTTCTTCTATGATTTATGATACGAATGCATTTGTCAGTGGAAATGTAAACAAACAGTTTTCCTTTGAAACGTTAGTATAAGTTAGTAATATTGTTCAGTCTCCCGGGAACGAGAAGCGTTCGCACGGAGATGTGAAAATGATATGAACCTTTTGAGGTTGAATTTTGCAAATACCATGGAGGATTTGCAACGGGAAAATGTTCCAAAAATATGTTTCGGAATAAAGAAATTGAGATCGGTTATGAAGTGAAATTAGATATTTGTTTGATTCAAAATACTACCAGATGATATTATCTAAATAAGCACAAAGTGTAATTATAATACAGATTAAAAAATCACAGGAATATCTTTTTAAAATCTTTGTTAAGTTAAAAGTGAATTACTTCAAGGCAAGCGTGCTACATTGTCGATTATATCATCACTTACCATCAGGTGAGATAGTGGTCAATAGGGTAGTTGACAAAAAAAATATATTTAATCCGTCAGTTTGATAACCTAAAAATATTAGACACGTATTTTTTCTCTTGCCACGTAAACAAAAATTACGATGATATCGTGCGTCGAAATATAGTGTAACGTCACGATGTGCTTTATACTGACAAAGTGACGTCACAAGCCCCCACTCCTGCAATTTGATGCCCTTTATCTTTGTGATTTTCTATTTATTTGATAAAGCAAAAAATACGGTTCCATTATTATTTGATAATCTCTCTCTCTCATTTTTCTACCCAGGAAACATCCCTATCGCGAACCTACCAATACTAAAAACTTTTTGCTTGCTAATTTGATTCTCCCGTTAACAGTAACAGAGTATTCATATTCCTTGTGATTGGAGCTAAATTATTTTGTGTTAAGCAACACATATATGAACAATTGCTTTTTTCTCATGGCACAGGCAGACACTACAAAACTCCACTTACGAGTCATACACGCACGCCGCCCGGCTATGAGTAGGTACTGCGCACCTGGAGATCCATGTATATCCTTATAGGGCGTCCCCTCGAGGCGTTTCCACACATGTCCGTCTTGTAAATATCTTTTGATAGTTTAGTTAAGCAACATGAGTCAAAATAAAACACCCTAACGATACATTCCCTTCAAGATCAGTGTCGAAAACGTAGTAGATGGCGTAAGAAGCAATAAACCAAGGTACCAGGCTATCAGCTCGACGCAGTGGTTTGGAAGCATCAGATAGTAACAGGTATCTGCGAAGGGAGCCGGGACACGCAGCGAGAAAAGTGCCTCGCTAGGGAATTGTTTTTGTGGTGTAGTTTTTGACGGGTTATCGATTTCCCTTGTGACGTGTTTTTGAAGGAAGTTTCTGTCTATCATCTCGAGATACGATAGTGGGAATAGTTTATCACACTACAAGGAAGATGGAGATTCTGTTCTATCGGAAAATAAACTAGTGAGTAAGAAAATTATGTGTTAATGTAATGAAACAGATATCTATAAATTTTTGGTGACAAAATGTCAACAAAAATAGAAATATACGTAAAAAAAAATTCAAAAAATCAAAAAACCCGACTACATCTGGTTTTTCGTCAGCCAGCTGGCGAGTACATATCCTCCGACTGCACAACATGATTTTCTTCTTGTTTGCATCTTTTTTTTTTTGAGAGCAATGGTGGCCCAGTGGTATCGGCCGCGACTTACAAGTTGTAAGTCGTGGGTTCGAACCCAGGCAGGCGCTTTACTTTGTGTAAATTATTTCATCACCACTACTCTACATCAAAACGGTGAAGGAAAACATCGTGAGGAAACCGGCATGTCCTAGAACCAAAAATTCGAAGACATGTGACATCCACCAATCCGCACTGGGCCCGCGTGGTGGATTACGGCCCATCCCCTCTCACAGAGAGGAGGCCTTTGTCCCAGCAGTGGGAACATTAATAGGCTGATGATGTGATGTGATTGCGTCTTTTTAGTTCGCTTTTTAAGCAGTGGCTTTTAAATTTTTTGAATTATGTTTTTTATTTAAAACTTTTTAGTTATATTTTTAAAATATTTTATGTACATTTCAACATATAAGTGTTTTATATTTTTAAAATCGCCTCTTAATACCCTTCATTTTGATACCCCATACGATGGTTTAAGAAGAAAAGAAACATTTTTACCTCACAATATGGCGCCCAAAGTCCGCCATTTTTCTATTTTCCAATTTTAATGCAGGCAGTAACACTAGCAGGGTTAAGACAAATCAATTGACATATGAATGACCAAAATCGGACAACGCGTTTGGTCTCTAGAACGCCACATAGGAACAAACATACATACATACATACATATACTGATAAACACATTACCCTCCTTCGGCAGTCAGGTAAAAAAGCTTCTTTTAGCGACTATCGATTCTGAATGCTTAACATAGTATAGATATACCATTGTACCTTCCTACGTGTCCTTGTGACAAATAAAACCTTCACGTGTAGATAAAAATAAACGCAGAAGGCGCTCTAAAAATAGAACAGGCAAAAACCTAATCTAAAAATATACCTACAAAACTTTTATCGTTGACGGTACGAAGAGCTATCATTTTCGGGCGAGTAAGAAACCGGACCCTCCTTATCGCTGGCCCAAAATTTACATTCTTACATTTCTTACCTCGGGGAAAGATGAAAAATTGTACATCAAAAAAATCTTTATTTATTTTCCCGGAGTTTCACGTTGCCCTATTTTAATTTTGTTAGGAAATTTCCTTCGGAGCCATTTTCATGAATATTGATGGCCACTTATGAGGGGGAAGAGGGTATTCTTTTTAATTGGTTCATGTCTCATTTGGAGGGATCAGCTGATGTTAAAGTAGCGTTCATAATTAGCATTTTTAACGAGTAGATGAACCGGAATTATAATAAAGAATGTCGCTTATAGGAATCAAATTCTCTGTAGTAATGACTAATGACGGACGGGAAACTTAAGGGAGGGGCTCATTTCTAACAAATTTATTTTCAGGGTTCCGTACCCAAAGGGTAAAAACGGGACTAAGACTCCACGATCCGTCTGTCTGTCTGTCTATCCATCTGTCACCAGGCTGTATCTCATGAACCGTGATACCTAGACAGTTGAAATTTTCACAGATGATGTATTTCTGTTGTCGCTATAACAACAATTATTAAAAACAGAATAAAATAAATATTTAAGTGGAGCTCCCATACAATAAACGTGATCTCTTTGCCATTTTTTGCGATAATGGTACGGAACCCTTCGTGCGCGAGTCCGACGCGAGTTTTTTCACACATTACCAGTATTACCACACCATCCGATGGTTTTATTACCTACCTATAAAGCGTGTGTTTTTTTTTCAAAATTATCTGGTCCGTTTCCCGGCTATAGGAATATTGATATTTCAAAAAGACAAAAGCTTGCCAAGTGCGAATCGGACTCACGCACGAAGGGTTCCGTACCATTATTGCAATAAACGGCAAAAAAACGTTTGTTGTATGGGAGCCCCACTTAAATATTAATTTTATTCTGTTTTTAGTATTTGTTGTTATAGCGGCAACAGAAATACATCATCTGTGAAAATATCAACTGTCTAGCTATTTATTTATTTATTTATTATGTACTTTATTGTACACCATAAGTTACATTTATAAAGGACACTTAAAACTGAAAACACAGACAATGCGGCCTTATCGCATTACGCGATCTCTTCCAGGCAACCAGGTTTGGACAGTAATTGCTGGACACGAAGTGGGGCAGTTATTGGTGTGACAATACTAGTGTTACAAAAATTATATAGCTATCACGGTTCATGAGATACAGCCTGGTGACAGACGGACAGACAGACAGACGGATCGTGGAGTCTTAGTAATAGGGTCCCGTTTTTACCCTTTGGGTACGGAACCCTAATGATGCACTTTTAGTTTTCATCAAAATCAGATGCTAAACTATATCAGCGCAGCGTTGTTTCCTTCTTGGATATCGCTGCACATGCTGAGATAGGAGCCGTTTTGGACTCGCACGGGGTTTTTATTTTTATTATTGTTTTTTAATTTTATTCTTATTTCTCTTGTCTCCTGTGCGGGTCACAAATAAATATTTTTCTTTTTTATCCTTTTCTTTCTTTAAACTCCTTTGAGTGTTTTTCGCTATTACTCGTAAATATGTAGTTTCGGATTTGGCCACACCCACTTGTAAGATGCCAGTATAATTGCCGCCTTTGAGAGAGCAAGCGTGATGATCGATACTCGTTTCTTCCTCGGATAAAAGGAGGCGTAACCTGCTCTATATCAGGACTTTTATAGTCCGATAACACAAAACCGGTTATAACCAGTATCCAAGAAGAAAATAACATTTATAAACACTATATTATTGTCAACATCGCGTGTTTTTGTAAATTTATCGTCGCTCTGGTTTGTTATTAATTAAATATAGTGTGCTTGCGTCAATCGCTGCAAAGTTTATATTTTTATAAGTAGAGTGAGGGTTAACTGGGCTAGGTTTGTTAGTGTTAGTGTTTGAACGAGGTCTCACGTGACGTGCCGTGTATGTTGTAATTGTTGTCTAGATTGCTAATGAATGGATAGTTTCACTTGGCGACATGAGTAACTGATAATATTAACTTTATCGACATAATTATGTGGATAATGCTAAGTTGTTAATACCTCATGGTGTCAAAGTCTACAAATAATAGGTGAGTCTCAAAAGCCAGGCTGCGAGAAAAGAATGGGCATTTTGAAATAATAAAATATAATTAGCTTCTTAAAAATTAGAGGAGCTCGTGGCTAAATAATAACAGCCGCACGGGTCGCGGTCGATCATCAAGGTTAAGCAACGCTTGACGAGGTCGGCCTTGGATGGGTGACCATTTCAACATACCGAGTTTCCTCCGTGCCTCGGCAAGCACGTTAAGCCGTTGGTCCTGGCCTTCATTTAAAGATCTTTGACAGTCGTTACGGGTAGTCAGAATCTTGAGATCTGACATCAGTCTTGCCAAGGGGTACCCTGTTATCCAGTTACTGGGTTGTGGAGGTAAGATAGGCAGTCGCTGCATGTAAAACACTGGTACTCAGCTGAATCCGATAAGACTGGAAGCCGACCCCAATGTAGTATGGGTAAAGGCTAGGCAGATGATGATAGCTTGTTTAAAATTATTTTCAGATTCCTCCACCTAATGTAGTACTCTTTCTAAGCCAGTTACAACAATGGTTCTCTGAAATAAAACATAACTACCTGTGTCATCAGCATATCGTCGACGGCTTCAGGAAATAAGATTTAACCAAAATGTTGCTGTACTTCTTCTCTCTCTTAATTTTGCTACAAAAAAAAAACGCAATCCTCCTATGAAAAACTTTCAGAAGGTCAGCAGTTTATCGCACATTATTATAACATTCACTGAAAACCAATAAAACTATTACCGCCCAGTCTGTTGTTTCAGGGACCTTCTGAAACTAGGTCACCTGCTAACGAACCCGTTGTTACAGCTAAATCAGTAGTTATAAACAAAAGAACTACTATAGCTTCACTACCAACATACTATACGCACTGTTTAACATGTACGGTCTACACATAGAGAGGAATAAAATTCGATGGATGTGAGAACTCGTTGTTTTTGTACAAGGATAATTTAGTTGCTGCAAAACTGTTTGTCTGGCCCTATATGATCAAAAGTAAATAAAAACAAGGATCACTGTGATTTGTAGATAAAATAGGTTAAGTTAGCTTTGCCCTACTCGGCTGGGCAGCGTTCGGGAAGTTGCGCGGTATCTTCTCGTCCAACTTACCATAGTGTCTCAAGTCGAATGTCTATGACAAGTGTGTATTGCCAGTGCCGTATAGGACCGAAACGTGAACGCTCACAATGGACCTCATCAGAACGCTTAAAGTCATCCAAAGGGCAATGAAGAGAGTTATGCTCGTTGTTTCCTTGCGTGAACGATTCAGAAATGAAGACATCCGCAAGAGAACCAACGTTACCGACATAGCCCGCATTAATAGCCAAACTTAAGTGCACATTGCTCGCAGAACGGATGGTTGTCGGGGCCGAAAAGATCTGGAGTGGTGATCTCTTACTGGAAGACGCAACGTTGGAAGGCCTGCCCCTATGTGGAGCGACGACCTAGTCAAGGCTGCCGGAGCCCGGTTGATGGAAGACGCACAGGACCGATCAGTATGTTGACTCTTGGGGGAGGCCTATGTCCAGCAGTGAAAGTTTTTCGGCTGAAATGATGATGATGACACAGCGGTTCTGTAGCTTTTCATGACAGAAAAAGTATTCGTAATCGGGTAGCATATCCTGATAATCCTGATAATCTTGATTATATTAGTTTGGATTACAATTTTGATGTTCGTGAACAAAGTTCAAGAGTCGCCACACCCTTGAATTACTTACTTAAACATACGTCCTGTTAACCTGAAAACCAATCATAAATGCCAAGTCGTTTAGCAGATTAATTAATGTAATTATCAATTCAACCCAGTTAACTTCCTGACGTGATCACCACGTAGCCCACTTACACCGGCGAGCACCAATTAATTCACACTATGTTTTTTTACGATCCAGCAAAAACATCGCTTAAGAGCAGCTCAACGTAATTGTCGACTAATTAATGCAAATAGCGATCGACAGATAAAGCTATGGTCTAATAACACAGCATCTCAACTGTTATATTATTTATGAATGAACTAGCTTCTGCCAGCGGCTTCACCTGCGTGTACGTCGAAAATTATCTTACGGTAACGTCCTCTAGGGATACAAAGTAACGTATATCCTTCTGGAACGAGTTTGAATAACGGGACAAATTAGATACCTACAGACAGGTTGGTCTACACTTGCTAAAACTGGGCGAAGTGGAAAAAATAAAGGGATGCCTTTATCAAAACCTAGACAACACAAGCTAAAAATAAAATCGCTTACAGCTAAGGAGTGGCATTCCCTGCCGGAGCCTGTTTCCCCGACCGTCGAACGTTATACTGCGAAAAAATCTTGATAACATTGATCAAAAAATTTTTGCAGTCGAATATCATCGCTTACCATCAAATGAGATAGTGGTCAAGCGCGTCCTATCCTGACCTTTCCTGAGGCTCTAGGCAAGTGTTATTCGACGTCATCGAAGGTGATAGTCGAAATGTCAAAATGTAAGGGCAAGATCACGGGATTTTTCGATATCGCTTGTCGGTCCCATACAATGTTGACTTTTTAACCCCCGACGGAAAAAGAGGGGTGTTATAAGTTTAACGTGTGTACCTGTGTATTTGTGTATAGCATCATATCTCCTAAACGGATGCACCGATTTTGATTTAGTTTTTTTTTTATTTGAAAGGCGACTTTATCAAGAGTGTTCTTAGCTTGGTTTGATGAAAGCGGTTCAGCCGTTCTAAAGTTATTTGTGTTTTACTGTTTAAATCGGGGTGTTTTCGCAAGATATCGTGTCATAATTACGTGTTCAATAGATTGTTTATCGAAGCGTGTCTACAACTAGATAAATTATGTAGCATGAAATAAAAATGTTTCGGGCGCTTTAATTTGTTTTTAGAGTCCAATCTAAAAAATCAAAATTGGGTCAGCCATTACGGCATAAAAAGATAAAAAACAGACAGACAAAGTGCCCTTTCACGTTATGAATGGAATTATGGATTGGTTTTAAAAGACATGATGGAAAAGTGCGAGGTCTTGCGTCAGACAAGGTGAGAGAAAATTAGGTATTGTTCGGAGAGAGGTCAGCAGTGGTTGAGGTCTTCAGTACTGATTCGATAAATAAGTCTGTTTGTTTAGATAAGTAGTCAACGAGCTCGCCGAGAGGCGAAATAAATTGCTCATTATAAAAAGTGCAAAGAGTATGCTAAGCATAACTTAGATGGTTTGGCCATATTGAGAGGATGAAGCCTGACAGTTAGAAGTCTGCCAAACCAATTTATTTTTTATTTTTTGGTTTCGTCTTTCGGCGAGCTCATTGGCTACTTATCTAAACTGACAGTGAGTGGAAACGCTGGAAGGGGACGCGCTAGCTAGACATACACGCATCTTATTGCTGATGATTTTCAGGGAAGACTAGATGTATGAACACAAACGAAACAAAAAGAGTATCAGCAGGTTCTCTTCCGTAGTTTCTGCCTTCTCCATGCGAAAAAGGCGTGAATTATTGAAAGATTGGAAGATGGGTACAAAGCTTTAAGGCGAAGATAGTACAGATAATTTAGAACCATTTGAGCCATGATTTTCTTAGACGAATTCTTACCATTTTTTTATTTAAAAATTCATAAATATTTTTTGTAAACTTTTTTTTTTTTTTTTTAATGGAGTGTGTGTTTTTGTTAAAAAGTTTTTGAAAACATGCTTGATAATCGGTTTTTCGCATTAACGCCGATATCTTACATATCATTGAAATTAGGAAAAAATAAGAAAAAGAAAAATAAAAAATTTTAGGCAGACTAATTTAAACAAAGACTATTTAATTTTTTTTATGTACTTTAAATGTCTGTAAAAAAAAATGTCTTACAATCACCACATAACAGATAGATGCAGCTAAAGCCGGGTACTAACTAGTGAGCTGTTGCCGTGGGCGTGGTTCATACTGCCGCGTACCACGGGAATACTAACTTTTTGGGGTCAGTCCAAAGTGGTGTTTACTAGGAATTATAGCTGCTGTTATTTTTACCCGACCACGGCGAAGCCAAAAGAAAGGGTAATGATTTTAGCAGGCTATGTACGTATGAATGTTAGTATTTACGTATGTTCCTCCGTAACGCCTAAACTATTCATCCAAAATTGATGAATAAGGTGTTGATCGATTCGTTATTATGGCCCGTGTAACACAGGCTTAAAAAAAAGCCGGGTTACAGTTTTTAATTAAACTTTTTAACTTACTATTGATCCCACAGGTGTTTATAATGTTGAGTAGATACTGAACAGTGTTGTTATTGAATGAAAGGCGTCCGTAAATAACTAGATGAATGAACGTAAATGGGACAAGAAACCTCATGTCTCTGACTAACTTCAAAGTCAAAGTCAAATATATTTATTTCAATTAGGCCAATAAGCGGCACTTTTGAACGTCAAAAATTAAATGTAAATAAAAAATGTACAAGTAATAAAAATTGACTCTACCGTGCATTCGGAAAGTAGCTTGTTATGGAGAAGAACGCACAAGAAACTCCAAAAACTTAGTGGTTCAAAACAGTATGGCACTCAAACTTTTTCAGGCAAATTGCAGCACAGACAATAATAAGGGCAAGACATTAATAGAGCAAGATTAATGACCTGAGAACAAAACAGGAAAATATCTACAAATTATTACGATAATGATAATGAACACGCAGCTTACGAAGAAAATCACATATTTAACGACCGTGTCTTATTAAATTAATTCCATTTAATTACCTTCTTATTTAAATGTAAAATATAAACTAATCTTTATAGAAAACTTATGCAAACTGCAATGTTATCTTGGGCCGATCTTCCAAATGTGCTGGTAACAGCATTTATAAGCGTTTTAACAGTTCATTGGTTGTTGATAAGTTTCGCTGATAAGCTTTTAATAAGCGGTTTGAGCGATTTATCTTTCGCTTAGAAGTTTCGGGATCGTATGGTTTTATGTTTGTTTTGTACGGTGACCAGATTTTGGCTAAAAGACTAAAAAATAGTACACAGTACAATAGTACATACGAAATTTTATATTGGAAAAATAAATTGCAATTAGGAGCTGTTAAGAGTTATCAGGGTTAACCAATGGTTATTCTTACAATTTGTTAAGAGCAATCTTCAACGAAAATCGTTAATGATAATGATAAATGATTTTATTTCTGTAGGTTGGTTTGTACAAACACTTTTACATGTCGATCATATTTTTTTAAACTAGCTCACCTAGTTTCCTATCTGACTATTCGGAGAAGAAAGGCCGAAACAAACTCAGAGGTCACAGTCTCTTTTAAAGTCCAGACAAAATCTTGGTTAGATCATGTGAAGACCATGTAGACTGATGTCTGAAATGGTCTTTAGAGTATAGAACCAGCCAGATTGAGTGGACCTGTCCAGCCAGTGCACGCATTTGTCAATAATCGTGCAGCTCAACTCAGAATTTAAGGAGCTCAACGATTCGAAGAACAATACCAAACAAAGGATTTTCGGTTAGGCCGCATAAACTACTCAAACTGCCAGACCATGATTAAAAACTGACTTAGAAAAATTAAAATTAAAAATTAATGAATGATTTACATAGTCTTCACATTCACTATAATTAAAAAATAATACTTTAAAAAGTAAATATTCTTGTCATTGCAAGAAAACCAAAAAGAAAAAAATATATTCTGGAGGCTATCTTCTGCCTTAATATTATTAGAGGGCAGGAGATATAGTTGCCCTTTTCATCTTCACGACGTCACCGAGCCTAGCTTATAATTTTCAGTACATATCCGTTACAGGCAGCAACCCTACACCCTTCGTACTACACTGATATGATATTGCAGCCGCACATTAATAACATAATTACCAAAATTACATAATTCCATCCCATTACAGTTTCATGGCTCCTCTACCATCATTATAACCGCGCCAGAACACGGCGTCGCGACATTATCGTAAAACGTTACGACATCACCTACTACACAATTTGGCCGGATTATACCAGTTAATTACGATGCGAGATGAGCATCTCATGTACTAAATACTGAAGCAAGGCTTTGTTCTAAAAGGTTTATATAGTAAGGCCTTTATGCGATGGAGATTATGTTTTGAGACATAATTTTAAAGATGTTATACAAATAAGGGCTCCAGAAACCTGTTTACGTTTTGAACCATAGAATGGAGACCAAAATACAAGCACATGATTAGATGCTTCATATCATCAGCACGAAAACCAATTTTAGTTGAGCACAATGGATAATCAAAGCTGAATAACAGTATAGTCCTCGCCAAACTTCTTGGCCACCCTGAAGTTGGTTTACCGGATGAGCGAGGCACGAAATGGTGTTGTTTTTGTACGAGATTTACTGCTGCGCAGCCCTTGTAGCCAACTTCAGGGCGGCCAAGAAGTTTGGCGAGAACTATATCTTACATGAAGTGACTGTCGGTCTGATAGGAACTCCACCACAACCCAGTAACTGAGTATGTTGTACTAGGCAAGCATAGCAGGCATATGGGTTTGTCAGCTCAACATGCTTGAATAAGTACATATCATTAAATGCACTATACTGTACCTAAGAATAGTTGCTAAGTCCGTTCTCTGTCTGCCTGTATGTTATACTTTTTATGCTTAAACCGCTGAACCGATTTAGATGAAATTTAGTATGCAGATAATTTGACACCCTGGTAAGGACATAGGATAGACATGTTTTTTTATCCCAGAAATCATCCTTAAAGTGGTGGAATATTGTGTAGAAGTACGTATGGTGAATCAACAATTGCACAAGTGAAATAGCGTGAAAAATAAGCTATTGGAAGTACTAATACTACGCAGACAAAGTCGCGGGCAATAGCTTGTTACCTATAATTTAGGATGAAATATTAACCCATACAACAAACAAAGGAGGATCTATCAATTTTACGGACCAGAGTCATTAACGCATAATTTTCAAAATAGTGCAGTCCAGTTATGTCGCCCACTAGGAGATACAGTTGGCTGGCCACTTTCCTAACAGCTTTGTGTGTAACAACTAGGCCGGTTAACGCAATTAATAAATTCAATTAGTCAACTCCATTACCAGAAAACATTAACGGCGGATGGACAGTAGGGTGGACAATAGGGACAAAGGAAACATCAGGAAAAAAAGGAAATAATATATCAAGCCAATGAAGCTGTGAGTGAATCTGTTTGATTTCTAGGCTCTGCAAACTTGAATACAGACTCTGTGTTTTCTTTTGATTATAATAAGCATAGGGGGGAATATGTCTGACCCCTATTAAATGGGAAATGTGGGTGTACTATTAGAGTGAGGCCAAACGAACGTAATTTTGTGAGTTGTAAGTCGCGTAAAATACGTCGCGGAATTTAAGCTGTGTTCGGTTTCATTCTAAAGTCCTGTTGTCTGCTGACTCTCGCACATTATTTCAACTGAATTGCGCTCGAGGTGAGGAAGGCAAGCGAGGTAAGCGTTAGTGCCCCGTACAAACGTAAAATACCAACTGACATTACGTCCGCCCATCTGGCAGTCTAACCGAATTTCAATTGAACGTAAATTCCGAGACTCATTTTACGCGACTAACAAAATTACGTTCATTTGGCCTCGTGTGACATCACGGTGTGCTACACTTTATACTGACAAAGTGACGTCACAAGCCTCCACTCCTGAACTTTGATGCACTTTTTCTTTGTAATAGTTTTATTTAATTGATAAAGCAAAAAAAAACGGGTCCAATATTATTTGATTTTTATTTATTTTTTACTGACGGACTAAATACAATTATATTTTTTCTACCCAGAAGACATCGCTTATTTTTGCCTGAATAAATGCTCATGCATGCTGCACTACCACGGGGAGATAGTGCAGTTATGTGGGACTCCAACCCACTAAAACCCCACGGTGTCCTCCTGTGCCGCTTATGACGGGAACAAGGGCACGTGTTAGTATTCATCGTGAACAAGAAATATCCCTGAGAGACACTTTTGGCCTTTGAAATACGTATGCGACGAGTAGATTATAAAACTCATATTTTTTGGTACATGGCATAGCCTCTCCTCATGTTATATGGGACTTAAACATTACTAGTGAAATGTGAGTGTGTTATATACGCAACTCTGCCTATAACCCTTCGGCATAATGTTATGCTGTGTTTTTTTCAAATGCCACCAGTCCAGACCCCCCGTGTCAGACCAGGAGACACAGTTGGCTGACCACTTTCCTCACACCTTTGTACTCAGCAACTGGGCCGGGTAATTCAATTTATCAACACCATCAGATCAGATCAGAGCCGCATGCTAATCATTTCACGAATTACGGCCCACTTGCCGGAACACTGGGTTTGGAACAATTTGTCTTGTATCGTGGTGTGTGATCGAAATGAGAATAGGACTGGCCTTGGAAAGAGTTGTGTTAACTTAGATGAGCATACGATCACAAGGCTCCTTCCATATGCTGATGGTTATTACAGGTGTGGTTTCGCTGAGGTCTTCCAGGCGTCTTCTGCAGGTTTCCTCAGAAAAAACAAAAAAAAGAAGATGAGCAGACGATATACAAAACAACTCACGTTTCGTAACTACACGATGGACCAAAAAAGTCTATAGAAAATCCTAGGCTATGTAGCTGGCAGAAAACCTTAGCATCATCTGTAGTTGCTTAAGTCCCTTGGCAGAGCTGTTTACTTAGGGCCGGTTAATAAATTGAGAATTAGAGGAAATGCTGTCACAGACATCCGACTGAACTTCCGGAGTACAAATTCACAATTCGAGGTTTGGTTTAGCATTTATAGTTGTCAGGCCTCTGTTGACAGCGCAGTTTTGAGCATATTTTAAAGGTTCTAGTTCTTCTAAAGATAAGTATACCTGGGCAACCGAGCTAAGATCGGGTGAAAATACAGAAAACGACGTTTTCCAACAACCTTGTCCAACAAACTTCCAACAACCTTGATTGGGTTGACTCTATTTGGTTGATCATGGGCACCTTGGTTGGGCGGTTGTTCCGACTATATCGAAGGGGTTTTTACTGTATCTACTATTTATATATAGACCCACTCGTCTACCATTTTTTTTATTTAGCATTTTTTAAACATATTTCGTTTAAACTTCACAGTCCATCAATTCTTTTAAAAATAAACAAACATCCACAATAATAGTTAGAGAGATAACATCAAAATTAGTTTAGTTTTTGCTCGATTAACCATACAAGCAATCTGAGTCTTAGGCAACAGGAAACGTTCGCAGCGACTGGTTAGAGAGAGAGGGTCTCATACTTGTGCATCAAGTGTGATAGAGATAGATTCTCTTTGTTTTTTGGTAACAATAGTCGGCAAAATTTATGAGCTTCAAGTTTGGTCTATTGTTTTAGGGTTCCGTGGGACATTGTGATAGGATATGCGGTCGGCGAATGTTTCGGAAAATATTTCAGTTGGACAGAGCGGCCATTTGTCAGAAAAGTTGCTTTTAGTGTTATATGTGCGGAAATTGTGGGTAGTTTGGACGTGGCCGCAGATACACTGCGAGGGTAAAGTTGGCATCTTTTTTATAGGACAAGTCACCTGTAGTTTTTCATATGTTATTAATTTTGGGACCACTATGGAAACATAGAGCTTTTATATGTTAAATGACTAGTCGTAGATATAAAATATTATTCATGATTGATTCGCGAATAAATTCAGTACGAACCAAATCAATATTATAAATAAGCTTAATTGTATTGTTAGTAAAAGGTAAGTAATATATAAATAGAAGCATTGATGGATTATTTCACGAATAGAACATCTTTTATACACTCATACATTATTTCATATCCAGAAAAATTGCATAATTTCTGTTGTATAGGCTTGTACTATTATTTATTCTGTGGTATAGGCTACAGGAGCGAAACCGGGAGTATTAGCATTATTATTTAGTCAGTTGGTCTGAAACCCGAATCTAGGACGGATAACGCAGGAGAGCTGTGGTGGCCCAATGGTATCGGCCGCGACTTACAAGTTGTGGGTTTGAACCCAGGCATTTCATCACCACTGCTCTCAAAACGGCTTTGGTGAAGGAAAACATCGTGAGACTTAGAACCAAAATTTCAAAGACATCTGATATCCACCAACCCGCACCGGGCCCGCGTGGAGGATTACGGCGCATTCCCTCTCACAGAGAGGAGGCCTGTGTCCCAGCAGTGGGAAATAGGCTGATGATGTGATGATGTGGATAACGCAGGTCAGATAGTAATAGAAACATTTATTTATCGCCCACAAAGTACAATTTTGTTTCTATAATGTGTTACAAATATTGGAGGTACAAAGGTTTGTGGGAGTCAGGTATCCAAACTAGGATACCCTGTGCTATGGACTCCTGGCCCCGCTCGCCGAGATTGGGCTTTACACAAGTGTAGAACGAAGGCCATGTAGGACTATTGTAAAAAAGGAAAAACAAAAAAAGGTACCAAAAAAACGCGTGTGTATGTTTGTTAGTATGTGAAGTGTGAGTGTGAAGTGGAAGGTGTCGTGTGCGTGGTGTAGTGTTATGTGTGAGTGTGAGAGAGAGAGTAAGATAGGCAATCATCATCATCATTGCAGCCGAAAGACGTCCACTGCTGGACATAGGTCTCCCCCAAGCGTCGCCACATTGATCGGTCCTCTCATCCTATGCGTCTCACATCCACCTGACTACCACAGGCTTAATCAGGTCATCAGTCCACCTAGAGGAAGGTCTTCCAAGGTAAGCAACCTTGGAAGACCTTCCGCCAGCCGTTAGAAGCTAGTTTCATAATAAGAAAATAGGTCCTCAAAATATTCATTATTCTATTAATTCAATGTTAGTAACACTATCTTTAATAATAACAACAAAGACTAAGAATAACCCTTACTTACGGTCAATATTAATTAAATGTAGCATGTATGTTAGTCATAAATTACTAACAAGCAAATAACAATGAAATAAACAACGTTTCTTTGTCACAGTGTAGTAACATATCGTGTTATTAACACTTATGTCATCATTATGCATGTTTGATGTTATTTATTACTTATTTAATTATAGTTACCGTTAATATGGTGTTGTTTTGTATATATAATTGTGTATTCAAGTATTTATCACACTATTTTAGAGGATAAACAGTAATTCCCTGTATCATTTCACCATCGTAAGTTGACTGGTAGAGAATGCTTAAGGCGTTGATCCCACATTTGTGCAAGTCTAAATAAATAAACAAGTTTTAGAGCAATTTCAAAAGTCAAGAAGTGTTAGATGCATTTCAACATTTATCTATACTAATAACATTATAGATTGTAGGGATAATCTCTGGATCTACTGAACCGATTTAGAAGAAATTTGGCAAGGAGATAGTTTGTATTCCGTTAGGATGATAAAACACTTTTTACGCGGGCGAAGCCGTCGGCAGAAGCTAGTGTCTAATAAAATGTATCTAATAATCTGTTTATCTTTCATTAGAATACCTAATAAATAAATGTATATCACGAAAAACGCATTAATTAAGAACTAAACTTGCCACAAGCTTGCCACTAATAAACTACAATATAAACTAAAACAGAAAAGCTACTGTATATCTAAAAATATATAATAAACGCCACTAAACTGCAATAAAAAAGATAACATATACATAGCTATAAATTACTCTGTCGGCCAATCAGACATTAACGCCGGTTAGAAAAGAACCAAGGTTCAAATTGTGGTTAAAATTAACATGAAAAGTGACACATAGGGAACGAACACGCGATGTTGTGACTTAAAAGCCCCATTTAGGGTCATGGGGTCACTTTGTACCTTAGCAACTGATTTAGGGTTATCTTTGTTGTAAACTTAGATTATGGTGTGGGCAGAGGCCCGGGTCTCTGTTTTTGACCTTAGCTCAAGTAGTATTTTGGCTAACAAACAACGAAATTCTACACCAGGAGTGTAGAATTTCTCTACAGGCGGGTAAAAGGATTTAAGAAAATCGAATAGATTTATATGCAAAATTTCATCCAAATCAGCTCAGCCGTTTTTGCGTGATTGAAACGCTAGCATACATAAACTAACACATTAATAATATTAGTAGGATTATCAGCACAATAGTATGTTATATAATTGGTTGGCAGTGCTAAAGACACTGGTTGTCAATTGGTAGTCTCGCTGACGGTAGGCTTACGTGCGCGTGCGCATGGCAACTGTGTGTTACGCAAGCGAGTGCAGCGATGCAATTGTTTCGACGACTCGCATGACAACCAACAGTTAGTTGTTACTGTGATTTAGTGCGACTTAAGTCATGAACGGTAGCGTTCTTGTGTTCTTTTACCACCTTTCTTAGTACTAAACGACCCAATTTACTAACTGAAATGTATCAAGTAGGTATACTTATATTTTAAAGGAATGAAAAGGATGAAAGTAAAGGATGAAAAATATTGAGCGATGTTTATATTAGCAGGTTGTGTGCGGTTATTACCGAAACAATCAAAAAACCAATGTGTCTCGCGTGGATCCATGTTTAAGGCAACCAAGGGATTAAAAGTCGGAAATTTGTCATCTCAAAATTATGTATTACAAATAGAAAAAGAGAGGGCTAGCTATATTTAAACCAAATTTAAAATATATACATAAGGTGCAATATACAAATGGTTAATGATAAATTTATGATTTAGTTGAGTATTTCTAAAATGCCAAATTTATACCTATTCGCCGCAAAGAGTGCTTGTACAAAATCAACATTATTCGAGATGCTGAACAACGTACAAGCACGCTTCATCTCTTTCAGCCGCTCCCGCTTCCTCCCCCAACTTGCGCCACTTCCTTCTTGATTACAATTTATTACCTGTTTACGTGAACTTAGACAACAATCGTTGCAATTTCGCGTCGATTAAACTTGCAAATGTGTTGGGAAACCGTTGTTAACAGCAGTTAAGTGTTTGTTTTTATGTTGTTCATAAACATGGCGTTTTTTTGTGGGCGCGGCCGGTTTCTATCTATGACGTACGTATTGATTGGCGGCTGTTATTATTTTCCCTTTTTATGTGAGGTGATAATAGATTAAAGAGCTCTTTTTAATGGTCACCTAATGAGCCTTTTCACAACTAGGTATAAGCCGACAACAGGCTTTGAGTCTAAACGGATGCAATTGATTACCAATATTTTAATGATTGCCTATCCTCCCTCTAGGTGGATCAATGACCTGGTTATGGCTGCGGGAATCTAGTGATTGTGATATAGGTCAGTTTGGCGACGCTTGGGGCTTATGTCCAGCGGTGGACGTCTTTCGGCTGAAATGATGATGATGATGATGATTGCCTATCTTACTCTCTCTCTCTCTCTAACACACACACACACAACACCACACACCTTCCACTTCACACTCACACTTCACATACTTACAAACATACACACGCGTTTTTAATTTTATTATATTGATTAAATTTTTTGGTACCTTTTTTGTTGTTCTTTTCTTACAATAGTCCTACATGGCCTACGTTTTACATTTGTGTAAATCCCAATCTCGGCGAGGGGGGCCAGGAGTCCATAGCACAAAATTGTACTTTGATAGAGATAAATAAATGTTACTATTACTATCTGAACTGCGTTATCCATCCTAGGTTAAAAGATGTCCCTTGGTCAGACTGGATGTCAGATCTTCGGGTTTCAGACTACCCGTAACAACTGTCGATGATCTGCAAAACGTTATCGAAATATGGTTTCAAACGTTTTCTTCACGGCATATTAGTAAAGAAATTATGAAATACTTACGTTTTTGTAATGTATATTAAGTTACTGTTACTGTAAAAGCTCGAACCACGGTATAACCTAGGATTTAACGGTAGTTTTTACCGTTAAATCCTAGGTTTTACTAGTCTTACTGGTAAAAGTTCGGCATTCTTTAAGTCAAGAGTGAATAGGTTACTAGTTATCTAGGGTATAGTTTATCTTGGACATCACAGGCATTGGTGAAGTAAAACATCGTGAGGAAACCTGGACTTATATAGTTAATGTAAGTCTGATATAGCCATATCAGAGGCCTGTGAGGTTTCCCAGAGGCGGCTTAATTAACTCTGACACCAGAGGTGGCCACACCTCACACGAAAAGAAGAAGATAGGTTACTTCTAGGGAAGCGTGCTTTACCGGCGACTACATCATCGCTTACCATCAAATGGATAGATAATAAAAAAAAAACTAAAATAATCGCAAATTTCGTCCCTTTTTCAACAATCACACAGAGACTTTTAAACGTTGAAAAGTAGTCATATTTATGGTTGACAGACTATGATACGAAATGATGAGATCAATAAAATTGTTAAAAATGATTAAATAAATATTTTATGATTTGAAATGTCGACAACGTCGAAAAAGAAATCGTCTAACAAACATAATATCTACATTGGTGAAGCTAAACATTCCGTGTTAAGTCTCTAAGAGAAATCCTAAGATTTACAGAGTTATTTCTGGTAAAAATCCGAAGTTATCGATTATCATACATAATAAATTTCTGACTTTTACCAGTAAGACTTGGTAAGTCTTAGGTTCTACCGGGCAATCCTAGTTATTACCATAGTTCGGGCTTTTTCAGTAACATAATATAGATTTGGAAGAAAGAGGTCCTCTGGAAAGTTATATTAATACCTAAAAGAGCTCTACAACTTCCATGTAAAATTTGTTGATTGCGAAACAAAATAATTTAATTTAATACTTATCTAAACTACATTTGCGATAACATTAGACGTTTAAATTAGCCCATTTTACAGCCCGTTAAACCGATTTTGACTTATATTGCGTTGGTGATACGACATATGGTAGCTGTAGTAAACAGTTGGTTTTGGTAACAGGTTTATGCTTTTTATGTCCTCCTTATATTTACGGGATAGAACTCAAAATCGGTTGAACGGACTGTAAAAAGATTTGGAAACATGTCTAATGTTATTTCAAATAGAGTATAGAACACTAGTCACATCCGAAGTTGTTAGCATTATCAGTCACACTTGCCAAACGGATTGGTCATTTGTTAAGGTGACTAACTGTTTCCTATCCTACTGATTCCAATTAAAAAACAACAGAACAAAGGGCTCGAGAGCACGAAAAAAGGAACTACAGGATAATATAAAGCACCTATGACTCTTATCTGAACGGCTTCTATATAAACAGCAAAATAAAAACACAAAGTAGAACAAAATGGTAATAAAGAATATGCACACAGAATGAATTTGAATTACTCATACGTGTACACAAAATAAAAGAAAACTAATTATGTATAATTTTAACTGTGTATTAACGCCGTAAAAGTACTAGGCTAGTATGAATTAGTAGGAGTACAACAGTTCACAGCGGGGCGCTCAGTGTTCCCTTTATCATTTGTTTGTCTGTTCACAACCCCCGTAGCGGGCTAGCGGTACACTAGGGGGCAAGGAAAAAGGGAAATTGAAAAAGTTCACTTTGATTACTAACAATGAATGTCTTCGCTTTTCCTTTTAAGTTAAATGCAGTATTTTTTTCTCTCTAGTATTTATGTGTGTAATAGTCGTCGCAATAAGATTGATATGTCAGTTCAACTGATAACGGATGACTGATGGGCCAAATACGTTAAATATACCTACGTTTCCCAACGATTAACCTGGGCCTTTAGACAATCATTCCATAAGGGATGTTCAAAATGCATCACAATTTATCACGTGACATTTCGATAGCGCTTTGCATTCCCATATAATTGTGTAATTTTTGCATTCGCTTCCGCGCCGCTTTCGGTAATAAAATGTCACTTGCTTCTTGTTGTTGTTTTTTTCTAGTAAGGATACAGTTAATTACCGGTATTATTATAACCTTTATTCCAACGGAGCCCAGAGCAAAACCCGTCCCAGTAACAAAAAAGGGAAAGCGCAAAACAACCGGTTTCCTTGTACATCACCTGTATCCTGCCGTTCAATGAGGCTTCGACAGCTGATAACGGCGAGTCAAACATCTTATTAGCTTTAAACCCGAGGGCTACACTGAGATGTTTTATTTACAAGAAACCGGGCTTTATTATAACAAAAAATAAAATATTTCCTTTGAAGCTTGTTAGACTTTTGTTACTAAATTCACCTTATTAAGAAAAACCTTGGTAGCAACACAAAATGTTGTTTTGTTCACCTTGAGAGTTTTAAAAATTTCCTCTACGTGGAAATTAAAAAAAACAGGTTGAATTTTAAAAAGACTTATAAATGTCAAGTATAAGAAAAAAGCGGTCAAACTTTTGCAATAAGTCTTTACAACAAAAAGACGTAAAAATACCGAGAGACCATTACTGCTTAAATACCGCTCATCCTTAAACAAAAACAGTACGAACAAGATTCTGCCGAAGATTTATCGGTGATGTCTCGCAAATAAATCTTACTGATGACGTCACCAGCACTCCTTGGCACTTTATTAACGTTAATGTGGTACGTGACTCTCGCAAACCTGTTGTTGTATTAAATATAGCCTTACTTTGTAAGACCTTTTACTTCCGACCGGAAACCTCAAGAAAACTGGTGATATTTGCTCGATTTTATTGCTGTTTTTCAGAAATTGGTAAATATTGACAAAGTTGCATGCAACTGCCATTTGGCGTGCATGAAAAAAACTACTTTCACCCATAAAAATAATTAATCTGATCTCAAAGAATGTTTAGTATCATTCAAAAAGTCATGCGTGGAAGCCATAGAAAGTTAAAAGACATCACGTCGGAATTGGCTCAAAAAGTTCATAAATTCAGTAAGAGTAGAAAAATACAAAAACATTTTCAATATTAGCTCTACTTACAACTTAACGTTAGCACTTCTGCTATTAATATTTATAGTTTAAACTAATTTGTAGGACAAGGGAGGGTACCAACAATAAAATAGTTACGAAATAGAAATAGTTACGAGTACTCAACGTTCTGTCAAAACGTCACTTTTTAACCAACTGCCCAAAAAGGAGGAGGTTCTATGTTCGAATGTATTTTTTATGTACTATTTGCTGACTAAAACTGTTTTTTTTGTTATGTCTGATTACTAAAAGTCCACCAAATATGTAAACAACCAGTACACACAAAAAAAACTTCAAACGTGCCCATTATTATGTCCGCCAGTGTCTCAACGTAACGTCCGGGGCGCACGCGAAGGAAACACGTCGTAATGTTTTTTTTTTCAGCAACTTCCGGTGCTAGTTATTAACTTTCATAATGTTTGTCTGAAGGGTTTTTTTTTATTTGTGCATCGCTTTCAGCAAAACTTCCACTTCAGTAATAGGAAATTTCTTGTGTTCAAGGTTGGAAGTAAATACAAACTTGTTTTTTTTTTGGATTGGCGGAACTCCAATTTTGTTAGTAATAGTGAGCATGACATTGATTTTTCTTGAATTTTCTTGACATTCTTCACTTCAAATACGGAAATAACGCAGAAAACTGGCCAAGTGCGAGTCGGACTCACGCACGAAGGGTTTCGTACCATTATCGCAAAAACACGGACAAACAGACAGACAGGCAGACAGACAGACTGATCGTAGAGTCTTAGTAATAGGGTCCCGTTTTTATTCTTTGGGTACAGAATCCTAAAAACCATCTTGAATCTACATCTATCGCAGTCCAAAGTTTCAAAAGCAATTCAAAATTGGGTACTTCGAAAACGAAATGTCTACATATGTCTATTATTAAAAAAATCTAGTAAATAATCTGTTGCTAAACAGTTCACCCCTTTATGGTCTAGAAAAAAAATGGCAATTATTTTAGTAGGTTGTATTTTCTGGGCTGCTGGAGTATTATCGATTCTGCCAAACCCTAGACAAATCCTTTTTCATCCAAACCCACATTTCCAAATGTGACGTCACTCTCAGATATAAGCCGGCTTCAAAATGGCTTCCACCCAAACCGAAGGAGAGGGAACACGTCAAGACATGTTTGTGTGAATAAATAACAAATTTCCACCATTGCCACCATTATCAGCGCGCCTTCGATGGTTGAACGTTGTTACTGAAGATTTCAGTTACCTGTCGCAATTGGATTGAGGGATGCCCTTGTGGGAAATTGGAAGGATGTGGTCAGAGAGGCGGAGGATGAAGCGGAAGTGATTTTGAAAGAGAAGAAGCATTTTATTTCGAACATGGTTGTCTCTCCTAAAACACGATGCCCTAAAGAAAACTATGTGAGTAGCTAGTGATAGCTGGTAATGGTGGTAAAATTTTAGGCTTATCTGAAACAGTGGACTACGGTGGGCTGAGTAATATTGATTAATTTATGATTTAGATGTATGAACGTTTTCGACGGCGGAAAACACACCTGGTAAGGCGCAGTGATGATCGGTAAAGTAAGGCGGTGACCGTATGGCGGTCAACGATTGTAAAAAACACGTTTGTTGTATGGGAGCCCCACTTGAATATTTATTTTATTCTGTTTTTAGTATTTGTTGTTATAGCGGCAACAGAGATACATCACATGTGAAAAATTCAACTGTCTAACTGTCACGGTACATGAGATACAGCCTGGTGACAGAAAGACAGACAGACGGAGCGCGAAGTCTCAGCAATAGGGTCCCGTTTTTACCCTTTGGGTACGGAACCCTAGTGGAAGTGTCGGTCATCAGGCAGCGAGATGGGCAGAGGACAATGTTGCCATCGGGGGTAAAACCTGGATGAGCCTCGCACAGGAATATGGGGATTGGCATACGAGAAGACAGGCCTAAGCCCAACATTGAGCGAAGTCTGGCTATGAAAATGATGAAATAATTAGAAGTCTTTTTTCGCAGTAAGTAATGTTATGTTTGAGCATTAATTTACTATATTCCAACAAAAATTATAAAGTAGTAAGTCAATAGTTTAAATATCGCATGTCGGTGCTGTCGTTAGAGTTGCAGGCTTAAAGATGTGTGACCACTTTAATAGCAGCGCTGAAGGGTTAACGAGAATCATAAAAATATACACAGCATAAGTAAATTATGTGTGAAAATTGTAAAATGTTTGATGTATCTGTTGTATTTTATTAATTTCTGAAACTTAAGTATTTCACAATAAATTATTACAAAATGATTTGTATTCAGTTATATTCCTACTTAGGTACATTTTTAATTGTTAGTTTGCATGCTGAATGAAGTAAGTGAAAAACAGATTCCATTTAATTTTAAGGCCCCCGCTATGATACTTGCATACCCTATTATTGTTCGATAATCTTTTATAATATTATAGTTACACTCGCGTTTGACCAGTATCTCACGAGTGTATTACCTGACCTAGAAAAGTGTTACACCGAATAACACATCCCCGTAAGTTTAATAAAACACTTAACAACGAATGCACGCTATCACGAAAAACTTACACTCCAGGCAAGTGGGATTCGACGTCAGCAAAGGCGATAGACGAAATGTCAATCCTCGTGATTTTTCAATGTCGCTTGTCCTACGATATTGCCTTTTTGATAATCGCTATCACCACGCTTTCGATGATAGAATTTTACTTGTCTATGGCCTCTGATGGGAAGCGACGATGTGGTCGATGATTTCATACAAATAAAGTTATTATATTCTATACTTTCGTATTGCCCGTGACTTAATAACACCACTTAACTTATTTTATTATAAGCTATTTTTTTTTGGGACCGTCTCAACGCACTATTCCCAAACCACTCCCTCCCACCAACTCCTGAAAGCCAGAATCAACAGTGGCGACCACCAGAAAAGCGCCGAGGCAATGAAGCTCAACGAAGTCCCGGAGAATGAATTTAACTGTTTTGGATCCCGCAACGAAATTAATCAGAAAAGAATAACGGCGGAGTAGGAAAAATACAAATTTCCCACCATATCAAGCAGGAGACAGAACAAATAAGGTCAATAGGCACAAAGGGTCGTTTACAACTCGGATAAGCCCAGTTGCCTAGCACCACGGATAAAAATTAGCTTTAATATTAATGGGTCCTAACATTGTGAGCTGCTATATATGTTTTTCCAATAAAAGGTATGGCAAAAACGCTTGAACGCACGGAAATTTGTTCTAGTTTCCCCAAGGTCCGTATAGTAAACAACTCCTGATTCAGCCTTTACATAATTCAACATAAAATTGCGTTCATTCTGGCAAAGAATACACTCCCATAAGATATGATGTGCAGATTGTACATATTCGCAGCCAGATGTAGAACACTGACATAAAGGCGAGGCAACGAGCTTGAAGGAAATTAATTTGCTTTTAAACTTACCATGCCCTGTGAGAAATTGGGCAACACAGTGATCCACTTCCAGCCACGTCCTGGCCAGCCGCACGCGAACGGATGGAAAAAATTGGTGGAGGTATCGGCCCTTGATGGAATTATCCCACCTACATTTGCATTTTATCTAAGCTAGTAAAAGGTTAGGCACTTTTACTATATTCCGCTACAACCTTTTAACCGCTCCTACCAGCACCCTATCCCTACCCTATTCGCATAGCCGGTGGCGCAGGTTATCCTATCAAACGCGATTGATTCGCCGTCGACGTCGATTCCACAAGCCGGAATGACACACAATGTATGAAGGTATGCTCAGGGTTATATTGTCATGTCAAACCTTGAAAAATGAAAGGTGGGATTATGGATCTCATATTTTTTAGGTTCGTAAGTTTACAGAGGTGGAATATTCATGTATCTAGACGGGCCTATTATAATTTAAAATTAAATAGTACGTAGAGAAAAATGGAAAATACCTGAAAATATAATTAAACATTTTTTTTATTTTTTATAACAAGCTTTTTTCGTATTCTTCTCAGCAAACCCTTTCATTTAATCCCATATCATGGCAGTGCACAAAAAATAACTAGTCCGCTAGTTAGAGCTGGCTGACCAAAACCAGATGTATCCTCCGACTGCACAGCATAATTTTCTTCTTGTATATGTCTTTTTAGTTCGCTTTCTAAGCGAACGGGTTTTGTGACTTTTTGAATTAACTTTTTTTTTTTTTAATATCTAGTCCGCCATTTTTTTTAAGAAATAACTAGTCCGCCATCTTGGGCCGTCCGCCATATTGGATTTAGAAAGACGTCACTTAGCTAACCATGTCATTCAAACAAAACGTGTCTGCACAATTTCATCTTCATCGGTAAAGGTTAACTGCTTTAATTTAGTTGTTGATTTGACCCGAACACACATACATGCATACATTGCAAATTAAATAAAAGCTTGTAAAAAGTCTAAATAAATGAATTTTCCTCGACTGATGACATTTCAGTGCTTATTTATATCGTAATGCCAGATTTCGTCTTTTATTATAATCTTTTCCTTCATCTAAATTTTCTTTCTTATCCACATTGGTAGGATCCGATAAGCCAGTAACGAAGTTTGCGTACGGGAGTGAGTGCGAGGCAACTTTCACGCTATCAAAGTCAGGGACACGGCAGAGCAGTGCTATCAGTGGGAGGATGGACAGTGACTTGGCTATCTGTTAACGACAGTTGACAACTTCCCACATACTATCAAGGACAGATCTGGGCGAGTGAAGTTTAAGTTTCTAGATTATATCTTGTACATCATAATATCGGGCTGAAATAGATCTTTCCACAATTATAATATAAATGCACGCCTATATAGCCCGAAGTGTTAGACAGAGGTGTACGTAATTATAGTAAGCGCACGCAATGGAAGTTCTCAAAAACCGGCCAAGTGCGAGTCAGACTTTGCACGAAGGGTATCATTATCGGGGGGTACCATTATCGCAACAAGCGGCAAAAAATCAAAAATTTGTTGTATGGGAAAATAAATATTTATTGTATTCTGTTTTTAGTATTAGTTGTTATAGCGGCATCAGAAATATATCATCTATGAAAATTTCAACTGTCTAGCTATCATGGTTTATGAGATACAGCCTGGTGACAGACAGACAGACAGACAGACGGACCGCGGAGTCTTAGTAATAGGGTCCCGTTTTTACCCTTCGGGTACGGAACCCTAAAAAGGATTTTTTTTCCCTTTCTTGCAACATTTTTAATTTATGCTCCGCTCCTATTGGTCGTAGCGTGATGTTATATAGCTTATAACCATCCTTGATAAATGGACTATACAAAACAAAAATATTTTTTCAATTCCAACTGAGATTAGCGCGTTCAAACAAACGAACAAACTCTTCAGCTTAATAATATTAGTATAGATGGGAATTGAACCCAGGACCTATAATACTGACCTGCAGTGCTTGTAGTCACTAGACGTACACTCAACAGTCAAGAAGAACATCAAAATAGATACTAAAGTTATTATTAAGAATTACCAATTCTCTCATTTTAAAAGCATTGCATTAAAGTTTATCCTTCCGTAAAAACTCTACAAATCGCTCCAAAAATTACCCCTAAATACAGTCATCAACCCCGTGCTCCTAACTGCAGTGTAATCTACCGGGATGATCTGCACTACTGTTGATGTCACCGCCGTTAGCCGGTTAATTTTAACCGTGGCTGTTAGCTAACTAATGAAGCGCGGGATGCTGGAGATAACGTTATCTCTGATAGGGTGGCGGTGATGGGGGATGAGTTAGGATTTTCTTATAAAAATTGAGATTAGAGTGACGTACTAACACTTTGCATATGAATTAGTGATTGCAGTTGGTAGGTATGAGTTGAAATGAGGACTCTGACATTATCCTTAGAGGGGGGTGCGGAGACCTGGTAGGGTTTTTGAGGGATCATATTCAGGGCGAAATGTGAATAGTTTCAGATGCGAGCCCTTTGGTTAGGGGTATACTTTCAGTTTTCTAAAATCACAATGAACACAGGGTCGTTCATTTTCATTTGATCGAGCATGGCTCGACGCAAAATGATATTAAGGGTACACTAGTCGACGGCACGAACTATTTTGTGCGCGGGGTTAAAATGCGTGCTATATCAACCGACAACACGTGCGGAACAGATAGATGCTGTTATGAGCAGTAAAAAGCTAGTACGCGTTCGAATTAGCACTTTTGCAAGTTTGTAGCAAAATGGATGATGATTTAGAACGAAAACGAGCGCGCGAAATTTTATAAACAGACCTTTGGGTGTCTGGATATCATGAAAAAACGACTAAATGTATCTGTTCAAAATAAAATTATTTGCATTGTTGAACTACTAATCTATCCCTGTATGGAAGCCAATTTTCCTTCTTCTTGTGGTACTTATTTGCGCCCAAAGATACGTTAAAATTAGTGTTAAAATATGGAACTTTCGAAGCTCATAACTTTCAAGTAATTTTTGTTTTTCCTTTTTTGCTTCCATACAGGGCTAGATAATGATGAGACAAATTGATATCATTTTTTATTTAGAACGTACATCGTCAAACAGTGGAGTAAAAGCCAGACTACGTTTGTATGGAAGAATTTTCGACTAGTGTGCCCTTAATAGGCAAATCTGACGAATAATTCATTGTGAGCATGCCCGACTTCGAATCGATATTTATGATTTTTCAAAGTCTGCTTTAGGGACTTGGGGCTTGGGGCACATTCGTATAGCAACGAATATGTCCGTATGCCAAAGTTTTAATAGGAATTGTCCAGCTTCTCTTCCAACCCTACAGCGTCCCTACAGGAGGTACATTAGACCCCCGAACATTACGCATAATCTCGCGACCACCCGAGCCGCAATTAAAATTTATATATACTGCCTGATGACAATCCTTTCAGCATTCCTTCTTAATAGTTGTAATGGGGGCTGGTGGTGTTGATGGGGACGATTAAGTTCTCAAATGGGAGAAATATGAAGGAATTCGAAAGATAAGTGCAGCTGCCATGTTATCTCTTCACCACCCTTGGTTAAATTGTCTGGTAGAGAATATCTAAGGCATTAAGTCCGCCAATGTACCTTGGTGCATGAAGTTTAAATCTTACTAATATCTATTAGAAACGTGACTGTTTGTCAGGATGGATGGATGTTTGTTACTCTTTCACTCAAAAACTACTGAACGGATTTCGATGAAACTTTACAGAAATATAGCTTATACATCAGAATAAAACATACGCTATAATTTATAAAGATATTGAGAGAAGTACTAATACCACGCGGGAGGAACCACGGGCGGTAACAAGTAAATAAATAATTATGTTTTATCGAGTCAGAAACGAATGATAGGAATAATCATTGCATTTTCTGTAACTAATCTTGTGGTGGTTTTACTTCCGTAGCATTTCCCCCAGGTTTGGCTTAAAAATATGTAGCTTAGAGCTCTTTACGATAGTGTAGGTAGCCTTGTATCTGAGACAGTATTTTCGGACAATTGCTTCCAGAGCCTACCAACAAACAACAAATACTTCCTTATAATATATGGCAGTTTAGAATCATTTTGATTTTGATGATCTTCCTATATTTATAATTAAAAGACCACAAAAAAAAACATTACATACATAGTACCTACAGTGACCGCTAGGCAATAGTCTTCACAAATTGGGTGCCTGAGGATGGACGGCGCAGCTGAGGCCAGCCCAGAAAGAGGTGGTGAGACGACCTAGACGCCCACTGCAGAGGCTGGTTCGAGGGGGCTTAAATAAAAATGGAATGATTTGGAGGAGACCTTTGCCCAGCAAACAATAAAAGCTAACATAAAATAAAAAAAACTTACCAACCATTTTTATTAACCCCCGACGAAAACAGAGGGGTGTTATGTTATAAGTTTGACGTGTGTATCTGTGTGTTTGTGTATATTATGTGTATTTGTGTATATGTATGTGGCATCACAGCTCCTAAACGAATGAACCGGTTTTGATTGCTCTTTTTTGTTTGCTTTGTGACTTTACCGAGAGTGTTCTTAGCTATGTTTGATGAAATTCGGTTCAGCCGTTCAAAAATTCTGGGCGTTTTACTGTTTGAATCACCCGATACGCAAGATACCGTGTTATTTACGTGTTCAATAGATTGTCGATGGAAGCATATCTACTTCTAGATAAATTATGTATATATGCTTGAAATAAAAATGTGTGACGGGATTTTTAAATTTAACTTGTCTCAAGTGTAAGATACTATTTGACCTACAAGTACCTAAAGTTTCGCAAACCCTTGAAAGGGTACTCTAACCTAACAATAAAGTAATGGTTTCGGTTGCAGCAGCAAAACACGAGACAGCTAACACGAGCGGCGTGACCTTTCCGTCACTCTCGAGAGGGTGATGAACTGAGCCAGTAAGGCCATTGTTTTAAGGAGGTCTGTTTTGGTTTGATACTGCTAACTCTCTGTTGTACACGTCATTGCGGATTACAGCAGCGTCCTTAGAATATTCAACAGAAATAAATTTAAAATACTGAATTAAAATGGACTCATTCAATTTACTTGCTACCAGGTAATGGGATAGCCCTATACTATATCTTTAAATGTCCAGCCTAAAGTAACTCAGATTTTGGCGAAAAGAAAATCCAATAACCTATTTCTTTTCAAACTTGACTAAAAAAAATTCGCCCAAGTGCGAGTCGGAGTCGCGCACGAATGGTTCCGTACTTGGTAAATTGCGGTTTACGATTTATGACATATTAAAAAAATACTTCTTACTAGATCTCTTTTAAACCAATTTTCGGTGGAAGTTTACATGGTAGGTAATGTACATCATATATTTTTTTTTAGGGAGGGGGACACATTTTACCACTTTGGAAGTGTCTACGCGCAAACTATTCAGGTAAGAACTAAATGATATTAGAAACCTCAATATAATTTTTGAAGACCTATCCATAGATACCCCCACGTACGGGTTCGACGAAAAATTTTTTTTTAGTTTCATTTCTAAGTATGGGGAACCCCCAAAATTTACTGTTTTTTTTTTCTATTTTTGTTTGAAAATCTTAATGCGGTTCACAGAATACATTTACTTACCAAGTTTCAACAGCATAGTATTCTTATAGTTTCGAAAAAAAGTGGCTGTGACATACGGACGGACAGACAGACAGACATGACGAATCCATAAGGGTTCCGTTTTTTGGCATTTGGCTACGGAACCCTTAAAAACAATTCCGTTGATCCTGAATCTACTTTACAATGTCATCGATTTCTGCTCTCAAGTATATCTCAAAATTACGTGCATATACATTTCAAAGTTCAGATCAACTAACAAGGACCTTTGGCAGCAATCTCGTGTCAGAACTACCCACTAAATCTTAAGCAATTAACTTACCTTACGACGCTGACATTTGAACTGGCCATTAAAGAAATGTCACAACGAATTGAAAAAACTTTCCACAGTATAATAATAAACATTGAAATGAAACCATTGAACACTTTAATTGCTAACTACCTTCGTATGTAGGGCGTCGCCCGACATTTGTAAACGTTGAACTTTTGATGTTGCGAAAACAAGCCGTAGTGCTGCGCCTTCCCGGGACTATTGATTCCGGTAACTGCGGGATTTCGACAACCCATTTTTCAACTACATTGGGGTCGGCTTCCAGTCAAACTGCTTGCAATATAATAATAATACCAGTTTTTTACGCCTGGCTTCTGACTATCCGTGACGACTGTCAAAAATCTACAAATGAAAGCCGGGACCAAGAGACAGGGAATTTCGGGAAAATTGCTTGATTCCGCTATCGCGGAATTTAATGGAGGTCTTAGCAATAAGTGAGTCGATTTAATGACAGTCTTGGGTAAGCAAATTCGTTATTTCCACCCCTCTGATTATGTTGTGGTGGGGAAGTAGCTTAATCCTCTCATTTGACTTTTAAGTAAGCGTAAGTAAGTGGCTTCTTAATTTAAGTTTTGGGTGTTTGTGTTGGTCTGTAATAACGGTAAATTGTAAATTTATTAATGTAGGTAAATTTATTTTAGACTTACATAATCGTGTTGTTTACGTGGATGGCACATACTGACATATTATATCAGGGGACAGAAATGTCCACTTGTGATTTCAGATTTCAAATACCTGAGCCAGTACACGCCAGTGTCAATTTTGAAAAATGTATCAACAAGAACATTGACTGGTTAAGAAAATTACCAGTTCCGAATCCCGGACTTCAATACAGGTCCGCTTACATTAACCACATCACTAGTAACCTATGCTCTTCTCGGAAATTATTATTATTAGCTAGGGTAGTAATAAATCAGGAGTATGGCTCCCGAATGTTTCCAGTAGGTACATCGGCGCCGAGATCCGCGGCGAATCTCGGCGGGTCTCGGCACACCCTTATAATGTCATTACTGCAGTACAAAGGATAATGGCGACCGCCACTAATTGAAATTATGGCCCTAGTGGTCCGTTGTGTTGTTTACCTACTACTGTAATGTTGGTTATTGAAGTTTGTGGTCTGAGTTATGAGTAGACTGGGAGAAGAAATTAATGGAATGTAATTAGTGAACAATTACTCATTACTAATTACTTATCGTACCCACATACAGGCTCAACTGCAGTGCGCAGCCCGACTGCTAGGAGCTTTATATTTTTTTAATGCATCCCTTTGAGTGTCCATCGAGTCGAATCGGCTTAAAACAATGGTAATTTCTATTGTGTCTGTTAGTTGACACTTGAATCACAGTTTCACAAAGTTTTAATTTACGAACCGAGTAAACCCTTTTACTTGCAAGTCGCTGCTAACACCATCTATAGCCGTGGAATGGGACCGAACACGATGTACTTATAAAAATAATCAGATCACTCAGACGAAAAACGCTAGTTACATCGTCGGCACGGTTTCTTTGTATGGGATGAGGCAACTGTATGCTAGTATTATATTATCTGTGTCCTGGGTTTGATTCCCGGATCGGGCACAATAGTATTGGATTTTTCTCAAAATCAAAGTCAAAAAAAGTATTTATTTCAACTAGGCCATTAAGCGGCACTTTTGAACGGTCAACAATTAAAATTTACAAGTAATATTATTTGATTCTACCATCCATTCGGAAAAGAATGGACAAGAAACTTCATACTTACTCTTTTAAGAAAATAAGTGTTTGACAATATTTACTGAAGTCCATACATTATGAATTCATATTTGTGAGGCAGTTGCACCCAGAATAGCACTGCATACGTATAGGTATAAGGTATTAAAAGCATTAACAGGTAAATTCATTAATTTGATAAATAGGAACATGGTTCTCACATACTTACATATTCTCTCTGGAATTTCACAGTAGCAGCCTGGAGTCTGAATTAATGCCCGGTTAATGACAATAGGATCACTCCCTATTAAATGGGACTTAAACATATTGATTAAATGTGGGTGCAACTACTTACCTACTGTAGCTACACCTCTCTCACACCCTTAGAGGAACACAGGATTGAGTTCATTTAAATATCATTTAAATATTTTTTTGTGGATCATAAGGTTCATAAGATGTTGTGATGGTTACAGCTTACAGGTAGATCTGCTATGATGCGCCGTTGACGCATACAAAATTCATAATGTCAGTCAAGTTAAAATACAACACATCAAATTGTCATGCAATAAGAATTCAAATTAAATTAAGTATAATATGTAAGAAAATAGTGAAAACAATTACACAGTGTCACTTCATAGTTTGTGAATATTTATAATAGTTTTCAAATCAAGCTTATACGCCCATTAGTTTGTTGTAATGAACAAGCTGTTTCATTGTCTTTTCATTTAGAAATTCAATAATAGAGTAATAACATTGGCTTATTAATCATTCGTGGAGTTTGGGGCATTAATATCGCTAATAGTTCTGCAAAGCGGCGGCAGATAATTATAGATACGTAGAAATACAAAAGATCCTTCGGTGCAAAAGTTTTGTTTTACTGGCGACTGTACGCAGCATGTCTGTTTCTGTGGTCCTAGTACAAAATTCAAATAAGTTTGGGTTCGATTTTATGATAATTTGATGATGATGAGTCAATTTGTTAAATACTTATTGCTAGATTGATTTTATGTACGTAAACTTTATACAACAACAAACTTACAGTGGCGGACTAAATAAAATCCCTTTACCTATACATACATGCTTTTTATTTATTGCACAAAGAGAAAAAATCACGGTACATAAAACACCCATCCGTTCCCTTAGAAACCCGTTACCATAGCAACGGAAGGAAGCTCGTATGATTGATAACGACTTAAAGCTTTTAGCCGATAGCCTGATATAGCCGATAGTGGTCTTTGTCGGCGACCGGGCTATGTGCGGCTTTGTGGCGCTAGCTTGTTGCTAGGGAGATAAGCAGGTGTGTTGGAGATAAGGAGGATAAAGGAAGTGAAAGTGGTGTAGTTTTTTGTAAAATGCATCCGAATTGAGAACCGCCTCCATTTTGGGAAGTTTGACGCTAAAAACTATGCACGCTTTGAAAAACTCGATAAAAAAGAAACAACACCGAATTTTGCACCAACTCTAAAGTCGAACGTATTTAAATAAATTCTTGAGTTTGTACCTCCAGCCTTGACTACCCGTCAACAAAAATTGTTGCGATGAAAAAGTATCATCATCACCTTCATTATTTCAGCCGAAAGACATTAACTGCTGAATATTGCCCTCCGGCAGATCGATCGTGCCTGTATCTCTGCTGATTCCCGCACCCTTGGCTAGATCATCGGTCCACCTAATGGGAGGCCTTCCAAACCAACGCTGCGAAAAAGAAAAATATATGACTAGCTTCTGCCAGCGGCTTTGCACGAGCGCATATCGAAAATTATCCCTAGGGAACGTTACACCGAGATAAAAAGTAGCCTATGTGCTATTCCAGACTGTAATCTATCTCTGTGGCAAATTTTATACAGATCCGTTCAGCGGTTCTGGTGTGATTGAGTAACAAACGTACATCCACACATCTATCCATCCAAACTTTCGCATTCATAATATTAGTAAGCAGTAAGATGAGATAATTTTTCGGCACACGCTGTGCTGAAAACGTATCTGTCATACTTTTTTCATCCAAAAAGGAAAAAGTCAACAATTATTATTAGGTTCTTATTCCAGAAAATGGTTTATTATTTATTTAGCAGTACATTACTGTACATACAACTAAAACCGAACCGAAATTAATATAGAACCTATATTAATAATAATACCCGCTTCTGTTTATATTATATTATACCTTTAAGCATAACATCGCCTTCTAGAACAACAACAATATATACAGCTCATATTTGCTAAACACATAGTATTTATGGCTCATTAGTCCTCCATATTGCCTAGCGAACGATGTTTAGGTCTCATTTCCGACCTACATCTAGCGCTCAGCATTATGCTGGACCTTGGTCTTATATTTACTGCGCCTCGCAATACTGCGTGCGTTGAACTGCAGTCGAGTATGTTTGTACCGGTGGTATTATTACTTCATTATGTGTCAAGCTTGATCAGTTAATTACCTATGTCGGTACTAATACCTATTCTTTATAGATACTTCTAAAGTCTATGACCAGTGTGTGTTGACAGTGATAACCTATGGCTCTGAGACATGGTCACTCATAATGAGTCTCATCAGCTAAGTTTACAGACACCCAAATGGCAATGGAGAGAGCTATGCTCAGTGTAGAGATCCGCAAGAGAACCCGGGTTACCGATATAGCCCGAAGAATTGCGAAACTTAAGTGACAGTGGGCAGGTCACATTGCTCGCAGAACGGATGACCGATGGGGCAGAAAAGTTCTGGAGTGGCGACCGCGAACCGGTAAACATTGCGTTGGAAGGCCTCCCACCAGGTGTACCAATGACCTGGTGAAGGTTGCGGAGATCCGCTGGATGCGGGACGCATGGGACCGAATAATATGGCGATAAGTACTTCTAGAGATCATTTTGAACACCTGCATTGCTGAATACCTAGGCATGGTCTTCAAACATTTTGGTACAGCTACCGACGTCAATCAATCCTATATTGGGTTCGGCTTCCAATCTAACCGGATGCAGCTGAGTTTACCTTGAGTGACCACCTACCTGACCTCTACAACCCAGTAACTGAGGAACAAGATACTCCTCGGCAAGACTGGTGTCAGATATCCTGGCTTCTAAGTATCCGTAACGACTGTTCGTATTCTGTTTCGTACCGACCACAAAAAGTATAATTAATCAAGTCTATGCAATGGTAAACAACTCATAGAGAGACGTGGATAGTGTTGGAAATGCTCTTCCAGTCTCACTTCAGTCTCACTCCAGTCTTCCAGTCTCACTCCACTCTCAGTCAGTCAATTAAAATGTATCGATAGAAGACATCACTAGGCAGTAGAACCGATTTCAATCTTAAATATCAGCTAAGTTTTATTTTCGGTTATGCTAAATCTTTTTGTTAAAATTGAAACTTATATCCACCATTTGATTAAGTAACTAAGCCGCGAGCAAACCAAATCCCCCTTTAAAAATACCATTGCCAAAGATTTATAGTACGGTGTGACATACACCTGATACTCTACTTGCCCATTAACAGCAAAAAGGCGTCACCGTCCCGCATCGCATAGCCAAGACATAAGCGATGGCTTACTGAACCACTTCATCATGAAGTCACCTTGAAATCGACACCGGTGGTGCCACTATTGTCACATAAAATTCGTTGGACAGAAGGGCCAATTGCTCAAAGTCGTTGAGACCTCCCTTTAGGTGGACTGATGATTCCTTAACCAGATCATCGGTCCACCTAGAGAGAGGTCTCAACGACTTTGAGCAGAGAGGCGAGAGGGAGGGGGTAATGTTTTAGCATGCCTTATAGGAATAAGGCGTGCTCAAACTTACAACTATCTTTACAGAATAGGTCCTACACTTAACTAAATTACACTAACCTAACTTTATAAGCCTACCTGCGCTTCAATGTCCCCAGGAGATTGGTTAGATTTAATCCACCTATCTCCATTCCTTTTTCTTATTCTAACTACAGGCAAAATTCATACATGGTGCAAGCGAGTAAGGACTTTAATATTCTTTGTAAAGAGTTCTCATTTGACCCATTTACCACTAAAACCTATTCGGCACGCACTCGGCTGAATGCTGACTTTTTTAAAAGTGTATAATTCTTATTGATCTTTATTTAATCATATAAATCGTGCTTGTTAGTGATCCTAAGTTTTCTACTACTTATTCTGTTTCTATCCGTGAGAACCTGTAATTGGCTCTATGTCTCATATACAATTGTTATAGCTGTTGGTTCTCCTAGTATTAAATAAATAAATAAGAAATTGGGGTAAAGATGAAGAAAGAAAAAGAAAAGAAAGATGATGGTTCTTTTCTCAATTCATGGTGAAAAAGCAGAAAAAGGCCTTCGTTAGTGCAGTTGTGCTTCTGTATATCTTTTGTGGCAGGTGAATCATTGCATAATCCAATCATATGCATAATAAACATTGTCGGTCAGTAATGTTATGTAATATGAGTTGTTTATATTCAGTTTATTGCTATAGTTACCCTTTTTAGCATAATTTTAGTGCTAAGGTAATCACAATTCAATCTGTTTGACTGTACATTACAATTAACTTAATTTTATTTTAATGATCAGTAAATTATACTTTTTATTTTAAAATTCAATTAGGTAAATATTTGGATTGTTAATGGGCAAACTTGAAAGTCTGCATCTCGCAAAAATACAAAAAAAAAAATTTATCCAGAAGGAATTACTTAAAGAAATGTTTATGGCACATAAGTTTATGTTTAAATCCGATAAGTAAACACAATAATAATATATTTTAAGCTTCAAGTTAAATAATGAAATTGACCTCTTGAGTTCTGAGGTCACCTGTAATAAAGCTGTCTATTCACTACACTTTTAGTCTCTACAAAAATATAGCCTTTTTAACACTCTTTTTTTCTTAGTCACACACATCACATAAACACAGAGTGTGCAATCAAAATATATTATTATAAAACTTCTCCATCACCTAATGGTTGCAATAGTTTTGGTTTCAGGAATAAACTAATTTTATGAAAAGCAAAACCGATCTAAATCTGATCAGATTCGAATTAGAACTTACCTTTCTACCTACCTTTCTTGCCTTCCTTTTCCTATTGTTTTTGGGTCATTCTTTCGCGGAGAATCTTAACACCGCCATTCACAAGATTGAACAGAAATATGTCATAATATTCTATTAATGTAACATGAAAATATGTATTTCTTCTTTTTGCTAAATAAATTATTGTTATTCAGAAAATGACGTCAAATACTTCAAGTTACGCACAATTTTTATGTATAAACAGTTATCTACATTGATGTCATATATTTTAAGTGATGCGTGCACAACTAAACAGACAAAAACTAGAAGGCAAATCGACAAACAGACAAAACAAAAATACCAAAAAGGCTGGAAATGGGTCCTGTGGGTTATCCTTTAACACCCTGGCTATATTTTTTGGAAATATTTACGATGTACAAAAGCGACTATTCTACAGATTTATTATATTATATATATGTATTGATGATATGCGGATTAACCAGGCTCAGCCGCATGGTGAATAAGCGTCTTTATCTTAACATTTAACGTGTGTAGGTGTATCTTTAACGATATTGCCTTGGCTCACATTAATTTGTTAGCACTTCCACAAATATTATTATTGTTTCCTTTCAACTGAAGAAGGCATCATGATATCCTTATGTTCATCGATTTTATAAAATAGAATCGTGATAAAAGACTTTAATCTCAATATATTTCTTTATCAATGTATTCGGCAGAGAAGAGAATAATTATGGTGAAACCAATTCCCCTATATACCCCACTAAATATTTCGTCGTAATACGTTCCGACATGTAAGTGCCATAGAATAGTTATAAATCAGCTGATTCGATTCCTCTCTACCCCTTCTCGAGGACATTTCAATAAATTTTCATTAGACGAACGCTAGAGTGAAATCGGGTCAAAAGGACATCTTCAAACTTCAAACGCTGTAAATCGTACATCTTTATTATTTCACAAGGTAGTGCGCAGTACGGGAAGGCAGGACGCTATCCATCGACGCGTGAAGCTATAAATTGTGAAAGCAAGCACGCTTGTCAGCAAGTAATGTATTGCCAACGGAGGGAGAAGCCTTTTATTGCGTTACGTTGGGGTAACTCGCATGATTCATGGTCTGACGGTATTTGCATTAATGAAGGGACCGCATGATTGGTTAGAAAGAGACGAACATATTAAAGATGAGAGGAGAGAAAGGGAGGGGAACTTGATAATGCATTTCGGTCTAACAAGAATTGGATCTTTATGCAAATGGCGGATATAGAGACAATATCCTCGACATAGTGATATTTCAATTTAGTTTAGGGTTCCGCCGGAACCTTATAATTATGATGTCTTTGTTTAATTTATAGAGGATGGCAAATCAACAATGTGCAAATCCGGCTTTTGATTAAAACTTAAGCCTGTGCTACACGGTTTAAAACCAAGGTCATCTTGGTTTGAAGCGGCCGTTTTAAACCGTGTAAACAGTGGTTTTAAACCAAATTTAGCATGACCTTGGTAGAAAGGCGTGCGTTGCCAGCCAGTTGGTTTAAAACTTGTTTGAAACCGTGTAGCCGCTTGTTTAAAAGCACGCGTATGACAGTCGCGCTTCTGCAGGTGGCGAGCTCAGATGCACGCGTCGTCGCTGCGCTCAAAATGACTCAACAGAGCGTACATAAAGTATTACCAGAACTTATCGATATATACAGAGACTTGCATTATCTATGGGATTTGACATCGGAGTCATATAACTTAAAATAAAAAGACTAAACTGAAAAAAAATGCATGGGATATTTTTTTAAAGTATATTCTTTTACTTTAAATAGTACTTAGATTAAATATACTAGCTTACGCCTTAGTGTGTTTTTATCCCAACTTATCCCAAGGGACCATTATACTGAGATGAAAATATGCATATGTGCTATTCCAGACTATAATCTATCTCTTGTGGCAAATTTCATCCTGATCGGTTCAGCCATTTTAGCTTGATTGAGCAACAAACTGACACACATCCATCCAAACTTTTGCATTTATAACATTAGTAAGAAGATATAGTAGTAAGTGTATTAGTATATTCTTTTTAAAGTTTTGATAGGCAAGGCGCCTTGACGTCGTTGTAATGAACGTACGGTACGAGCGTAAATACGTCCTTTCTGCGCAGCGTTCTAAACATACTGAGGTTAGGAGCCGGCATCGGCATCGCCCCACCCGCTACAAACCAAGGTGACCTTGGTTTTTGGCTTGGTTGGCAACCATGTAGCACAGGCTTTATTGGTTCCATTTGCGCGGAGACTTGGTTCACTTTCAGATTTCCACAAAAGACACAGGACTGATGAGTCCCTGAACGTTAAGTGTCCCTTTTAAACCTGATAGTGGACCAAAGGGCTCCTATCTAAAACTTTTCAGATATATTCTCGGTGTTCTCTCAGAAAGCAGTACGTACGCAACTATCAACTTATCGCACTAAATATTCTTGCTCAAAAACAATGCTAGCTTTCCCTTACTTAAGAATAAAGTTTTATAAACCAGAACGTGAACCAAGTTAGAAGAAAAAGGGAAAATGTGCTGATAGTTTCCTGAGACAGCTGACCACTAATTCACAGGATTATCACAGACGATGAGTCAACAAAAACACGACATCGTCTTTAAGGTTCAGAAGAAAACAGACATGGCTGACAGCGCTCAAACTTTTGCTTGCACAGCGACAATATAATCCGCTTACGTCTCTTACAACATTGGACTACATAAGCTACTTTTAAGGATAAAGATTGTCACCATATTGTCACCATTTTGTGAATATTTCTCGAAATAGGAGCCGACAAACAACTCATCGCGGTTGGGTAAGCAAAACAAAGACCAATTGTTTTATTTATTACTAGCTATTGCCCGCGGCTTTGCAGATTTTGTCAATCAATTCTGGTGGTCGATATTCTCCCCCTTTTTTTTGTTGACGGGCAAAGGCGCCTGGACTTTTGGAGAAAAGACCAGGGAGTGCAGGATTTTTACCTCACTAAAACCACCCCGGTGATCACCATCAGCACTTGGAAGGGGCCCCGTTACCTCTTAAAAGAGCACCCCGGAACCCCCTCTGTGCAACGCCTGTTAGGGCACATCCCTGGTTAGATTGACAAGCGTGTCCCCTGAGCCTCTCTGTGCACGGCAGCACGTGATCACTGTGCCACCGTCTTTCCTGAAGTCCCTTAGAGGGGGGACAGAATCCCCAATCAGACCGCCCGTGACCCCAGAGTCCCGCCTGCTCATGATGCAGGCGGGGTTTAGGCGTGGTTGCCTCCACGACGCCTTCTTCTCCGGGAGAACGATATATGTTCCCCTAGATATTTTACTTCATTATGTATTCTCCCGGTAGTTTCCGAGTTTTTTACCACACGTGATTCCAGCCCTGGAAATCTATTTTTTATGATTCTTTGCTCCTGGTGGATTGAGAGTCCTGAGCACTCGTGATTCCAGCCTCGAATTTTTCGTTATTAATTGATTCTGGTGTCCTCGTACTTTGTAAGTAAGCAAATACGACAACATAATTTAAAAAAATGCTAAGAAATGGGCCCTCCATTTCATCCCGTTCAAATTGTATGCAAAAAGAAGTAGCCTATAGCCATGGTCGCATCTATCTCTTTAGTAAAATTCACCAAAATAGGTTCTGTGAGTTAGGCATCAAGGTGTAACAAACAAACATACAAACAAAGTCAGTTTCGCATTTTATTAATATGGATTATAAATAGTAATTCTACACTATTGCCGTCTCTTTTCCTGGTTTAACCTCGTATATATTTAGAGTTGTTTGTAACTGTGAGAACAAGCTCGTTTTCCTTGGCAACAGTTGTGGTGCATGCCCCTTGCCGAGTAAACAGATTTGACCTAGTAACTAACAGTATTGGTTTGATTAGTTCTCGACTTGATAGGTTTTCGATTTACTCTGGAAAGTTCTGCTCAGATTGTTTTAGAGTTCCGTAACGTCCGATTGAAAAGGCGGAACCCTTATTTTTTTAATTTATGCATCACTGGTTTTAAATTGATTTTTTTTCTGAGGAAAGCATTTTGAAAGAAATTGTTAGTTAAAAGAAGATGATTAAAAGACATTCTAAAAGAAATACGCTAAAAAAACTAACCTTAGCTCAATTATAAGCGTAAAAAATCTCTTCTTACTTTAACTACCTAATTTTTCAGTTAAACAAAATTAAGTATTCAATCAGAAACTCCAGCATAATTATTTTTAACCGGAACAAGCAAATAGATTCAATTTCCCCTATCTCGTCCACTTAGGTTTTCAATTAATTATTAAGTAATCCCCCGAGCAGTGCTCCGAACAAACAGCGTTCCATTTGTCCCCTTTCTCCCCGGCTTCCTCAAAAACGCAGTAACCAGTAACCTTGTGATATTTCATAAGTATTGGTCGGGGTCGTCGGGTCGTGTTGAGACAATCTCACTAAGTGCCCCCCAACGGGGTTACGAATGGTTCCATCTAGGGATGTTATGGATATGAAGTTTCGGATCTGGATACGGATATTGAAATAATATTAAACCGTTTTTGGATACGGTTAAGATCTGAAATTATTTCGAATTATCCGTTAATTTCGGATAGTTTCGGTTACAGATATTCGATTTTTAAGAAATTGTTAAAGTAAAACACAAATAAATAAAAATTTAAGTTTATTTCTAAGTTGTCTTTTGGTACTTGCATTGCAAATGACATGCGCGGCTGTGTCGTCTCAGCCGGGCAGTAAAACGTGTCTCATTTAAACGTAGCCCCTATCCGAAATTATACGAAACCTTTTATATCGGATATCCAATAGTTTCGGTTAAAGTTACATCCCTGGTTCCAACTACCGGGTAGTTTGCGCTACGGTCGGTTATGCGTAGGTTCCGCTGTTTGCTCAAGATGTAGGTAAGTGAGTTTGGATGTTCGACGGAATTAGATTTTCGGTTCAAAGATGTAGCAAAGCGTTTTGGGGTGTGTCTTCTCATGAGGGGGGGGGATAGGGGAGTCACTTAGCGACGATATTCTTCTAAGATGAGTAAGTAGATTGAGTAGGTAGACCGTTAACCGATTTGCAAATATTTATATACTGAAAACAAAACACAATTTACTAAATAAATTATTATTAGTACTACCAGGATCCAGTTTTACTTTGCAATATTATTTTTGATGTTTTTATATTACCAGACCATTACAGCATTCCCAAAATAGCCAGGTACCGATATTTATCCGCATTAATTATTTACGGCGATACCGAGACACACGAGGAAATTAAAAACAGGCTTGTAGTAGATATAGTCAAACGGATCTGCACAGTAACAGTTTGACATTTGTTGCAACTTTATACTGTAAGAGTAAGGGTGGTTTTCCAAGTTACTGCTGATATCCGGTTGAGTGCAGGCATATACATTTGCGGAAAAGAGAGCATAGCAACAAACTCACAGTCTGAAGTGCCGGTAGGTACTGATAGACAACTTCCTGAAATACTTCCTGCCATACATAACTAGTTTTATATAAATAGACCTCACAGCAGTGCTCTCTGAATTTAATTTTATCTATTTTTATATTAATATTATTTCCCTGTATGTTATTAGAGATTGTGTGACACAGTGAACATAGTTGCAAAAAAAAAAATCGCAAGCGTGCTTCACTGTCGACCACATCAAGACTTGCCATTGGGTGAAATAGTGGTCAAACGTAAGACTATCAATAATAAAAAAAAACAGCCAAGTGCGTGTCGGACTTCGCAAATTTTGGGTTCCGTACCAGACCGAAAAATCAAGTTGTTGTAATAGGAATAAAACCGGCCAAGTGCGAGTCGGACTCGCGCACCGAGGGTTCCGTACAAACCTCAGCTTAATGGTATTATAGACCTGAGTATTTGATATGAATTTCAATTTTAGTTGTACAGTCATTATGCATTTACCTCGTTATGTTTTCAGCAAGATAAGCTTTAAAACTGCTAAAAACTGTACAATTAACTAAAGTGATTAAATCATGATTGCCGGCGCACCGCTCGTCAATACAACACAAAAACATCAATTGAAAGAACCAATTTAAAATCGGATTTCAAATCGGTCAGCTTTTTCGTTGATGATAAACCCGTTTACTTCCGTACAACAATTTGTTGGTTTACCGTTGTGGCGATTTGTTGAAAATTCAGTTCTGTTGATTGCGGTATTTCTGGATACTCTGAATTATGATTCATCAATTATTATTATTTCAGCTGACAGACTTCCGACAGCTGAACGTCAACCTCTCCCACTCGTATCGCCACACTGACCGCAACTAAGATTATTGTCAGGTCAGGCATCAGGCAGGCATCAGCCTTTTAATGTTCACACTGCTGGGCTTCCACGGAGAGGAAGCCCATTCCCTCTCACAGAGAGGGAATAATCCACCACGCGGTCCTAGTGCGGCTTAGTGGATGTCACATGTCTTCGAATTTTTGGTTCTAGGACATACCGGTTTCCTCACGATGTTTTCCTTGACCATATTGAGAGCAGTGGTGATGAAATAATTTACGCAAAGTAACTCGCTGGGTTCGAACCCACAACCTACAACTTGTAAGTCGCGGCGTTACCACTGGGCCACCACTGCTCGTTTATCAGGTATTTTTTTTTGTAATAGACCATCAAATGTTACAAATGCAAGCTGCTTTTTGTGTGCCCAAGGCATGTTTATTGTTCTTGAGGCTCCCGCAGACAGTTTCAAAGCAACAATTTGGCAACGAATGGTTCTAAATTGTCTACGAAAACGCTTCGATAAATCGATGTTGCAATGTCCCGTCGCACCTGTCTGCATGACATCCAACTTTTGAAATCAGCAGAAATTTAATAGTCTTACTATAGTGTCGTCTGCGGCCCACCTTATAGGTTGAACTAAATTATAAACAATAATATTATTAGCTCCGCGATAAAGCCTTGGGAAGTATATTATTATGATAGTGTGGAGTTAATTAATTTACTGTGTTTAGCACGTGAGTGTGTGGGTGAGTTTCCTGTGAGTACCTTCCGACCTAGTACGATAAAAGCAACAATGTTTTTATTACTATTTATGTCGTCTTGTTGGTTTTTCATTGTGTTATTATTTTACTAAAGAAGATAATGCCATGGTGTTTTGTTATGTCAACTTTATTCTTAAGACCCCATAACAACAACATTTCCGTAACGTCGTCTATTGGTTGTGGTGATAAAGTTTGGACGAGTCCTACATTTGTCCAGCCGCCCCTGTGTCCATTGGGGGCCGAACATTGTCCGAATAATGTCCGGTTAGTCCGGTGCCATTTTGCGGTATCGACTATCGACCTGGACTCAGTAAACACCGATATTTCTCGGTATTTTTGTATGAGAACCATGTATGAATGTTATGTTGTTAGATTCGTTATGAAATAAGCTATCAGATTTCACAGGGATTTGCCCAGTTTTACCTTGTAATTTATTTATAAAAATTGTGTAAAGTGTAAGGGAATTATTTTCCCAGTTTTGGGTACTTCGTGCACTGACTTTGACAATAAATATAATGACGTTTGGCGGATCCAAAGACCATAGGGATTTTAATAGGGTCTCGGAACCCTAAAAATGGATAAACCTATTAGAAGTGGATGGCGGGCGTTATTATATTACATGTTATGTAAATTCCAAGATGTGAAGGAACTGCACGATGTCGTTCTTAGCCAAAAACAACAATGTTTACAAGATATCGCAACGTTGACGTGTACGTCGTGCTTAATGATTTTAATATTTGGATTTTTGCATAATAGAGAAAAATTGGGCAGAGAGAATAGCTTGAACAGGTTAGATATTGGCGTAATTCAGACGGTATTATCATAGCCTAAGTCTGATCTAGCAAAACAGCTTTGTAGGCTGGCAGCAATCTCAAATCCGATCAAATCAATTCTTTTTCGTTATTTACACCGACTTCAGAAAACAAAGTTATTTTTCGCTTTGTAGTGTTTTGTTTTGGAAGTCTGTATGATTTTTTTACGTACAAAGTTTTTTTGATTGAGAATTCGGAGTTTAAAACGTGTGAAATCCGACTTTAATGACAAAATTTCACAGGTTTTTAGGTAAAAGTAGAGTTTGACAAAATTTAGTCTTAATTTATTATCCCGATTACTTTTTATTGGCTTTATTTGGGCTATTACCTAGCCCAAATCAAGCCAGCATCCAACCAGCTTCAATCACAAAAATCTCCATTGTTGTGATTGAACCTCCTAAACATCTAAACGAAGGCATCTGTGTTATTCTTGTTTAGACGATCTATTTTTCATTATATATTATACTAGGGTATGCCTAGCATATTTATCAACCTATCACTAAGTGTCTGAATTGCATCCCGTAAGGTTATTAAACTATTGCAACAAACGACAAAACTTATTAAATCATTTATTTATTAAATTCATATCAGCAATATTATTATTCACTCCAAATTATCCTTTCAGTCAGCTCAAAACATAAGTTTTTCAATAATAATATTAATTAAACCGTTATTATTTCTGCAATACAATATTATTAATTATTACATTTATCAATATAGGTGCTGGTATCGTAGTAATTACAAACAAAATAATGTAGAATAAAATACTATACTGCAGATATTGTAATAATTATGAAAAATTACGTTTCAGTGTTTGTTTGGTCCGGTTTTAGGAATTAGGTCAGTTTATCGCTTCCTGTAGGCGGCGTTAGCGGAGGCAGACTTATCAGCAATTTGGAGATTACTGCTGGATTTAGGCCTTTTGTGACAAAAATTAGAACCCGCATTTTAGGTATAAGATTTAGAGATTATCCGAAATAAAGTTGCAAAACTCATTTGTGTATGATTTTTCACTTATTAAGACATTCGCAGAGAGCCGTGACGGTTCAACCCGTTTTCATAGAAAAATATGTTCTACTGATTAGAACATTTGTTCCGTTACTTATTTAAAGTCTTTTATCTACGAAGAAACTTGTAAAGTGATAGAAATATTTACAAACAAAACTGCCAAACCATTTTTCAGCAAATCCATATTCAAAATTCACAAACAATGGATGCACATCATCGGATATATGACAGCTCGTGGTACGTTGGCAAATAACACCGTCACTAACGAGTGACGACTGACATTCACTTGTCACTTGTGCAGCACTTTTTCAAATGCAGTTTGGCAAACATTCAGTTTTTGTTGAATTATGTTACGTATTTACTTATTTATGTTATGTGAACACCTGCACTCTGAAATACCTTTACGAGGCTAATCGTAACGCTTTCGGCGTGGCAAAATTTTGGTCAAAACATATATAAATTGAAGAAGAAGAGGAAGAATCAAAATATATTGTTTCTAATTCAAGTTGCTTATATTCAATTTGGCAGAGCACATTGCTCGTAGAACAGATGGTCGATGGGCCAAAACTTTCTGGAGTGGAAATTGCGCACCGAAATATGTAGCGTTCGAAAGCCTCCTACTAGGTGGAACGATGACCTGGTGAAGACTGCAGGCATAAGCTGAATGCGAGACGCATCCACTTACTCTAGTCCAGGGATATAAATGGTGATATATCTATCGCCGTGGAACGGAACCGAACGCGATCGATTTACAAAAAATAATCGGTATAATCAGATGAAAAATGCTGGTTACGTCGGCACGGTTTCTTTGTATGGGAGGGGGTCTCTAGTACAGTGGAGTAAGCAAGGATTCTTCAAATATAAGTCAGTTTAAAAAGTTCAATCTGCATTGACCATTTGGTAAAATATATCTAGGTGCCTGTGTTTGGGTATTTGCATTTGTGCCTCTTGCAAATTGAATTATGATGTAAACAGATAAAACAGACGATAAAGAGACCTAGATCTATGAGCTTATCACTAGGTCAGTCAAAATAATCAACAGGTTTTCCCAAAATATCAATGACGTAAAGATCTAGTACAATGATTACTAAACCTAACCTAACAACAGCCATCTTGTGACGTAAACCAGTGTTACGTCACAAGATGGCTGTTTTTAGGTTAGGTCACTCTCTCAATCAACCTGCCTGGACTTTTTCCAACTATTTTGGGGTCGGCCTCCATTCTAACCGGATTCAGCAAGATACCAGTATTTACATGAAGCGACTGCCTATCTGTCCTACACAACCCAGTAACTGGGTAATACAATACCCCTTCGGCAAGATTGATGTCAGATTTCCTGGTTTAATGTGCTTTCTGAGGCATAAAGATTAAGATGGTCACCCATCCACGGACCGACCTCTTCCAGCGTTGCTTAACCTTGAAGATCGACCCATGTTATTATTCTCACTGCTCGTTGCTAGAGCTCCGGTCACTCTCTATCTGACATAAAAAGGCATCGCTTCGTCTTGTCACATCTGAATACATAAGACAGTAGTAAAACCTTTCTGCAGCACATAAATATCCGCGCCGCGCCGGTCGGCAGAGCTAGTGCAGCGAAGTTATTGACCTGCCGCAACAGGCGTGTGCACGCGCACGTACGCAACGATAAAATTACTTCGAAGCCACGCCTCCTTCCCTTGCAGCGAGAGTCGTGACACATGTTCTGAGTTGGAATCCTGGATGTGGATCTGGGATTGAAGAACGAAAGAAAGTTTAAAGAATGATTTTTTTGGGCTTAATATATATGACGTGTAATTTATTTTTATATTTTGAGAGCGTATTTTGTCAAACTGCTGGGCATAGGGTAACCCAATATTTCTTCAAATATTATTTCCTGCAGTGTTTAGGTCCAGCCTTCGCTGCCTCATCATCATCTTTCTGCCCTTAGCCCATGTTACTTGGGGTCAGCGCAACACGTTTTCTTCTTCCATACCATCCTGTCCCCCGTCACCCCTCACACAGTACATCCAAATTTATATTCATAACTCTTTTAGTAACATGCGTTTCATCTCTCCTCATCACATGACCATACCGGGACAAACGGTTTTCCTTCAACTTTTTTCTGCCACTGGCGCCACTTTCAAACTGCCTCTAATATACTGATTTCTCACTTTATCCAATCTCGTCACTCCGCACATCCATCTCAATATTCTCATCTCTGCTACATGCAATCTCATTTCATCCATCTTTTTCGCAGCCCAACATTCTGATTCATACAGTATGACAGGTCTAATCACGGACGTATAGATTTTCCCCTTTAACTTAAGGGGCATCCGTGGGTCGCAAGTTGTTCCAGTGACCTGTCGCCATTTCATCCATCCTGAGTTGATAAGATGCGTTACGTCTCGGTCTACCTCACCATCCCCTTGGCCCCTTGGACTAGGTACCGGAAGTTGGAGCAGATTGGTACGTTCCAGCGAGAGCTATGGGCACGGAACTGGAGAGACCGCCAAAATCGCAAAACAAGTATTCAGTTTTGCTTCTGCTCAATTTCAGGCCAACACTCTCCAGTCTGTACCACCACACCTCCAATCTGCTCTCGGCAACCAGCACAATGTCATCGGCAAACAACCTTCGCTGCCTGATTAAATATACAAACAAATTGTACACAAATGGGAATAAATATACGTCACATCCGCGTAAAACGGCCAGCGCTCACTATTTTTTTGTATTTATTGAGATGAGTAGGTAATAAATTTAATGTAAGTATTTAGAGTAATTATGAGTAGGAAATATTGTAAAAAGCTACTAATTAAAAAAAGTGGGGCAAATAGTTAAAATTTTATTATTAAGAACTGCTTCAGTTGCCAAATAATTTCAGCATTAGGATTTGAAGGTAGGAATGCGTATTTCGTGTACATTTTTGTGTGTGATATCGTAAAATTTCCTACGTATACCCAGTGAAATTCAGGACTGATCTACAGACAAGCAAATCTCTCCAATAATACTAAATTTTTATGTTTATTACATTGATTGTCACCGATATGACCTTCAGATGACCTTGACTGACCTTTGATTGACCTTTTGTTTTCTTTTTCAGTATAAAAATTACTATGTGAAAATGCAATAATTTATCAATCATAATTCCTGCTTCCTCCGAATGCTACGAAGAATGCTGAATGTACTGGTCGAATTTGTAAATCTCGTATTAGTCAGCCAACTCGCGAATATGTATCCTCCGACTGCACAACATGATTTTCTTCTTGTTTACGTCTTTTTAGTTCGCTTTTTAGGCAGGCGGGTTTTTTGATTTTTAGAATTAACTTTTTTTTTCTTTTGACACGTAAACATAAAGTGACGAAGATATAATGCGTTGAAATATCGTGAAACGTCACGCCGCTAGTAGATTTTATACTACCTTAGTGACGTCCCAAGCCCCCTCTCCTGAACTTTGATGCGCTATAACTTTGTAATTTTTTATTGATTTGGTAAAGCAAAAAATGCGTGTCCAATATTATTTGATAATCTCACTGACGGACTAAATAGAATTATCATTTTGCTACCCAGAAAACATCCCTACTAGTTGGATATTATTATGAATATTGAAGCAGTAACTAAAACTACTACTTGTAATCTAAATGCAATGTATTCACACCACAACAAACCAATAAATGACCTGCCTACAAAACATGCCAGCGTTACACACCACACCACACCACACATTACCATAGGAAGCGCCTATAACACGAGATGTAACAATTTGGCTTTCGGCCAAGCGCAAGTGTGATGTGTCCTCGGCCTCATGCATTTTTAAAGTGTCATTGAACTATAATTACCTAATCGTCACCTAAGGCGATGTTTGCAGAAGGGAAATAAACTAATTTTGTCTGGTTTTGAAGTGGGTAAAGGCTCCCGGCAGACAGGTGTAAGAGCGACAATGCGCCAGCCTGCGTTTTTCACAGAAATTGTTTTAAAATTAGTCTTCAGATAGAACCGTTTCTATATAAAAAACGTGTCGTCACATTGTCATGTCACGCCTGTCTGATGCAACCTTTAATACGAAGAACTTACAGTTTTAAGGGGTGTATTTTTAGAAGGATTGTGTTTTATCGTTCGAAGAATGGACGTAAACCGATAGTATGTTTGTTCAGGCTAATTATTACATAGTTTAAGTGGTAAGACGATACGGGTATTTTAACTTTTTTGCTGTTTTCGAGTAGTTTTCTAAACTGTCTGATAGTTGTAGGATTAAAGGTTTTGGAGTTTGTCTTTAAAAATACAGGTTTCTGGTTTTCCCGTCTACTTTTCTATCCAGATGCATTCTGTTGCTTTTTTTATTTGAAATATAGCTATCTCAACTAAAACAAAAATGTGAAAGAAAGCCAAGTTCTTTATAACAGCTTCTCTGATAAATAAGTGAGACTTAACTATATTCCAACTTCTCTCAATGTAGTCTCACAATAGTGCGTCCTTAGTAAACTTTCTCACATGCACCTTGTTCGCATTTCAGACACGTGTCCCACGTGTGCATTATCTCCAGACCTCCAATTACATTAAAACGCAAAAAAAAATCGTACGATTCACACTCAAGCTGAATAAGCTGACTTCCTTAGAAAAAAACAAATCCGAAACCGAAACTCTGACGTCAAGCTGACAGGTTTAGCGTGCCTAGGTACTTTAGCACTAAATCGGCATATTTTATGTCCTAAGACTTGCTTTATAATTCCTAGAAATTGAGCAAAACAAACAAATGGCGCAACCGTTGTTATTAAACGATTTAGAAGCGAAAAGAGAATTGTTTACGTAAAATGTCATGTCTAATATTGTTTCACATTTGTGTGGGAAGACTGCATCGTTCCGAATGCACTTCTTGGAAATAGAATAAAATTCTGTTGAATATTCTTAGCTTCTTAGGACCCACTTTCTATAATAATTGTTGTAATAACGACGGTAGACTACTGCCAACATATGCTGTTAACTAGATGCATATGAGAATGCAGACTATTGTCTTGTTATAAATTAAACGATTCAAAACACAGATAAATGTGTGTCCCATTTTAAAAACAGTTATCCAATGATGCAATAAGGGATTGCAACATTGATTGATGGTCGATGGGGTCGAAAGCTGCTGGATTGGTGATCGCGTACCGGAGGATGCAGGATTAGAAGCCCTTCCAAGATAGACCGATGACCTGGTGACAACGTAGGCCTGACAATAAGACGTTAGAAACTAAAAGAAAAAAGTATTATTTATTTATTTATTATTTATTATAAACTTTATTGTACACCACAAAATAAAAACATAAAGGACAAACATTTTCAAACAAAGTGTACAATGGGCGGTCTTATCGCACAGGGCAATCTCTTACAGACAACCTTTGGATGGACTGAACGATAGGAGAAGAATTAATTAAGGGCAGTCAGTGTACAATAGATCTAAGATATAATAAGATATATAAGATATACTACTACTAAGATATATAAGATAAGATCGAATAATATAACTTACTTATACATAAAAACATAAAATACATACATACTATACTACATATCTAATATACTAATAAATATTGAATATATGACAGGGAAAGGAAAAGACTAAAAAATTATAGTGAAAGGTAATGCTCCTTTACCATTTTCTTAAATGTTGGCAGTGTTAGTGCGCGTCTTATTTCTATATGTAATACATTCTACAATCGAACTGCTTGAATCGTAAAAGATTTGTCAAAGAAGGAAGTGGAATGCATACGAACAGTCAATTTTAAATTCTCCGATGATCTCAAGGACCTAGAATGGGTGTCACAGAGGAACTGAAAACGTTCTTTAAGATAAAAAGGAGTAAAAGGATTAAAGAGCACATTATAAAGAAAAGAGAGTATGTGGGCATTCCGGCGAAGGCGAATAGGAAGCCATTTGAGCTTAGTACGAAATTCAGAAACGTGATCATATTTACGCAAGCCAAATATAAATCTAATACAGAGATTTTGAAGTCGCTCAAGCTTATCCAATTGGTCTTGGGTGAGATCAAGATAGCTGGCATCAGCATAGTCCAGGATAGGGAGAAGAAGAGATTGTGCTATCGCAATTTTAGTGGCGATGGGAAGAAAATTTCGAAGACGTCTCAGGGAGCCCGCAGAAGCAAACAGTTTACGACTGACTTCCTGCAGTTGTTTGGTCCAGGCAAGAGTGCTGTCGATGTAAATCCCCAAGTTCTTCACAGTGTTAGCAATAGGAATAATGGTGTAAGTAAAACGAGATAAAAAGTTATCAAGCATCTAGAAATCTAGAAGACCTACAATGTTCACATATTCACAAAACAATCGGTAAAAGCATTTATACAAAGGTAAAAAATAAAAATTAATGTATAACAAGACTTAATTTAACATGTGGCACAAATGTAGTTGCTGTAACTATTCTTAGCAAAGGGTTATAAAGATGATTGAAAACCATTGTAAAAAGTCTAATTAAAAGAAGAGAAAGTGGTAAGGTGCAGCAAAAGTGCCTCATGACAAAACAATTGCTCAATGGTTGTGTGACAGGTCAATGCAGTAATATATGACAATAATGCTTACTACGAAATAGCTTCTTAATTACCCACAAATATATATATATAAAATCATAGAGACGTCAAAACTGTACATTGAATATTTTTGAGAAAAAGCAAAAGCTACGGGGTATATGAAGGCAACAGAGGCAATATTTTTTTTTGAATTTTCTTCTTTTTGTCTGTTGCAATGCATTTAATTGGCACATACATTCCTTAGAGATCAGAGCAACATATAGGCTATCAATTATCACGCTATTATCCTTGAGAGATAAGCATTATGCGTGATTTCTACGATAGTTTAGCTTGGGCCTGGAAAAATGAGGCCAAAATAATGCAAAACGTTCTCTGTAGGTCTGGTAAACCTATAGGCTATATATTATCACTATGATTACTATGGAAGATAAACAACGCTCTATTATTATATTCTCTTATATTCTCCACCCAAGCTGTGCAATGGCACCCGACTAAAGAAAACTGCTCTTCAAAGAAACATTATCGAAGCCGAAATTCTCGCTGGGTGTGGCTTAGGTGAAATTGTTTTTATTCCGTGCATACCTCTCGTCCCCAACCACTTCCTCTTCAGGTTTAAGTGCATAGAATTTATGGTGGCCGCTTATTTCGCGGGGACCATAAACAAGAATCAGAGGCAAACCCTGAAGGCGGCTGGTGTCGACCTATGGTCTAATTGATTTTCGGCCAACTGTATGTGACTTGCTCGCGGGTTGGCTATGCTCCAGAGGGAAAAACAATCAACTAATATATAAAGATTTTTTGATCTGACTTATATTTCAAAGTATATTGTTAGGTACTAAAAGTAAACGTATCTGTCTGTGATATGAGAAAATTATTTGTACTATTAACCAGTGCGTGATAAACCGAATTGTTCGCGGATGAAGTCGCGGGTAACTGCTAGTTTGTTATAAACAGAAATACTTGGCATGCAATACCGTCCTACCTCAATAACAATCGGTTTGTCTAGCAGTAGAACAATAACACAAGTATTCAGGTTAAATCAAACAGAATTTCACAAGACACTTGTGTGGGAGGATCAGCGCATCGTGGTGCATATCTACACATCTTTACCGAGAGTTATGATCATATTGATCATGTGTTATTATCCGACAGATCACTGTATTGTTAATAAATTGTGCAGATTTATTAAAGCCTTCTTGTTTATTGGTGAATAAATTAAAGCTTTCAGAAGGTTTAGGCTCTATGCAAAGTATTATCGGGGAAAATCTCTGCAATGATTATACGTTTTAAGTATCTATTGAATGTTGGACCTTTGTTTTGTTTTATTATGCCTTCTAATCGTCGTCGTCTATACAGGATGGAAAAAATCAATGGGTCTTGAAGGAATACCACTTTAAATCTTTAAGATAAATTATTTTACTTAAAGGAAATATTCCTTTATTTTTAAAAAGAAACAAAACTGCGTTCACAGATTTCTTGACGCTTTGTGCGTATGGGTGGGTTGTCCACCATGTACCGATGGCGCATGGTCGTACGTCTTGTAGTCCGATGATGGAAAGGGCTAGGCGGAATCAAATTGTGCAGTTCCGTCGCACACTCCCCGAAATGTAACCGATAATAAAACCGACAGGGTGGCAACTCGGCGTCGATGTTCGAGGCTCTGGAGCTTTGACGCGACCAGTGCATGGTTGCCAATAAGCCTCTTGGCCCGTCTGTCAATCGACTCACTGCATCAAGCTGGTATTTGGCAGATCCGTCTCAGTTCCGTACCGAAATGAGCTGAAGAAGTGTCTGGTTAGAAGAAAATGTATAATGTGTCATGACATATTATGTATTTACGTTTTATCTTGCGATGTGTAATCAATATCTAAGTATGGGTATTATTTTACCTGAAGATACCATCTAGCCACAACAAAACGTGCAATAAATCATGCCATTTCTGGTTTTAAAACAATATAGTAAACTCGTGTCACATCTTAGCTTAACGCATAAATAATCTTCAACTGTAATAAAATAGTACTACTTTTGTTCTAGAATAACATGGAAACATGTAATGCAGGTCGTAAAATGGAGGCGTGATGGACATCAAACTGCAGTAAATCTTCAAGGCCGACCTACCTCAACCACTGCACTATACTAACACATAAAACTATGAAACAATGTGCCTGCAAAAAGCGGAAGTTTAATGTAAATAGCTTTACTATGTAGCTGAAATGTTGTTATGTAAATACTGGAAAGAAACGTGATATTTATTTCAGGGTCTGAAATCAAAAATATTTTTTTTAGATGTTGACTTTCAACTCTGAAAATGGCCAAGAAATATTTTTTTACGCTTTTGTACAGTTTGTCTTAATTTTATAAGAAAAGTGTTGAATTGAATATAGGTATATAAAATGCTTTTCTCAACAATTTATTTAAATATACAACGGTGTGTTTGAAGACCAGCGAAAATCTAGTTTTAAGAAAGTTTTTATATGTGTAATTAGAGACACGATAAGAATCATTAGAAACTGCTGCCACACCTACCTACCTTACCCACAAACCCACCTACCTTATACCACAAATTCTAATATGGTGTTCTTTAGTTTGATGAAAACCAAATAAGTGTAAGGTTATATTTAGTCTGACTCAGGAAGTTCCTAATTAGGTGAATCATTAGAAACTGCTGCTGAAAACAACAAATCCGTCTCTAGAAACATTCTAAGAATAGATTCCCAATACCTTGATGACTGAGTGCGTTGTTGATTTCAGATTTCAGTGAGGTAGGTAGCATGTTTTGCTCTACCGAAGCAAACAGCACTTAAACCAAGGCTGACCTACCGCAATCTATTTCTACGTTTTACTCTTTAACTGTTTGAAAACAATATTTTACTGCGACGGAGGGAGTATGAGTACTTGGCTATAAACTACTATGTAAGTATATTACGATAACTATAAATGTTTATGTTCATGCTTCAGTATTTACTGATATGACTGCTGCAGTTGCTAAGAGGTTAGTTATATAAAATCAACGCTAGATAACCTTAGGTCTTCGATAAGAAGAGAAAGGGTGTGTTCACGACCACTCTGCAACGACTTTTCTTTTTCACAAAGCTCAATTTTATAACATCAAAAGATAATTAAAAACTGTAAAAATAATTCTACCTGAAACCAAGACAATAAGTATAAAGTCATCTTAATTCTAATAAAAAAAAAGCTGGGCGAAACTGCCTTTCTTTTCCCACTTAGACTCCCATTTGGTCCGTTGTGTGTGCAGGTCTCCTCTCCGTGAGAGGGAATGGGCCGTAAACCACCACGCAGACCCAGTGCTGGTTGGTAGATGTCACATTTCTTCGAAATTTTAGTTCTAAGACATGCTGGTTTCCTTACGATATTTTCGCGCAAAAAAGATGCGTTCGCGCAATTGCTGGTATCTTTGTTCCTGAATCATGCGAACCATATATTAAAAAGTTTAAAATTCTGACCTTTTCATCAGCGTACATCTACGAAGTTGCGGTATTTGTTAAAATAAATAAAAATCTATTCGGTGAACTAAAATCAAAAAGATATATACTTAAAATAACTAGTATACCACATAAAACTGCTCTTCTGAGCAAAAGTCTTTTCGGAATGGCATCTAAAATTTATAATAGGATACCTGTGGTCATTTTAAACACTAAGGAACTGCCACTATTCAAATATAAATTGCGTAATTTTTTAATTGACAAAGCTTACTACACGATCCAAGATTTTCTTAATAATTAGTACCTACTACAAACTGTCACCATGCACCTAATTCTTATTTTGTAAGATTTGATTTATTTGTGATACTTATGATTATTTTGCATGTTGACTTAATTATTGTATGCCTTCTAGGTAGGACATAATGGAACTGTAATTTACCTAACATCTATGTATAACCTATGCCCACAATAAAAAGATTTGATTTGATTTGATTTCCTTCACCGTCTTTGAGAGCAGTGGTGATGAAATTATTTTCACAAAGTAAAGCGCCTGCCTGGGTTCGAACCCACGGCCTACAACTTGTAAGTCGCCTTTACCACTGGGCCACCACTGCTCAATCAGTGGTTCATTACAACAAAGGGTTGATAACAAATTAATAGTTAGGTTCCATTCCCCACCGTCATCATAAACAACCGTGAAAAGACGGTTGATAAACAAGTCCAACCAAAGGGACATTGACACTACCACTAGGTCTGTCCTGTCTCCTGCTGAATATGGGAAGTGGAAATTATGTTTTCTCTTACTCCTCATTAATTTTACTCCGGGACTTAAGACCAGTTGAATCGATTCTCTGGGACTCGTCGAGCTTCATTGCCTCGGCGTCTTTTTGATGGTTATTGTTAATTCTGGTTTCTGGTGGTCAGAAATAGTGTGGTGTACATGGGCTTGTCACTATAATCGTGGTGGACGGGCTCTTTGAGTACCATTTCAAGGCTGACCTAGGACAATCTTTATGTACGTGTTTTTGTAGTAAAACATGTAGGTTATGTATACATGTTATCAATTGTGCAACAGTCAATGCGGAAGCCATTGGGTAGGTAAGATATATAAAACACAATGTTGTATCCACTGTATTCTTGAACATGCATTGACATTGAATGTTTTAAACATGCAGATAATGTGCATTTAAACAAAACATGTAATACTTTTAAGCTACAGTGTTGATTAAAAGGTCTGGATCAGTATTTGGTCTTGTATGAATTGCCGTTGAAGGAATACAAGGCACAATGAATATGCTGTCATGACAAGGAAAATTTGCAGTCAAAAGTAGAACTAGGACAGATACATAATATCTACCGCATGTCAGGGTCTTGGGCTAAACCAACCACGATTTGGGTCCCAATAAACGTCCGGTGACATAGCGGTAGACACAGGTGAAGATGGCGAGGAGAATTTAACTTCTACAGGTGGAATGGTATATACTAGCGCCAAACAGAGACCCGTTTAGTTTTTACCCGACTGCCGAAGGAGGGTAATGGTTTATCAGTCTATGTATGTATGTATGTATGTTTGTTCCTATGTGGTGTTCTAGAGACCAAATGCGTTGACAGATTTTGATGATTCTTACGTCAATCGATTCGTCTTAACCCTGCGAGTGTCTCTGGCTACATTAAAATTGTAAAATAAAAAAATGGCGGATTTTGGGTGCCATATTGTGGGGGCCCAGATTTTTTTTTACTTCCAAGCCCCTCGTGTGGGTATCAAAACAAAGGGTTTTAACAGGTGCATTCAAAAATATATTACACTTATATATTTAAATGTATATTATTCTAAAAAAAAATAACTAAAAAGATATAAATAAAAATTATTAATCTAAAAAAAACAAAAAACCCGACTGCTTAAAAAGCGAACTAAACAGACGTAAACAAGAAGAAAATAATGCTGTGCAGTCAGAGGATATACAGTCGGGTATTTAATTTTTTTTAATTGACTGTTTTTGCTCAAATATTTTCTAGTTTTCATGCAAAAACCAGATCCTGATTGTAAAGAGTCGCTTACTCGCACTCATAATATTATATTATTATTATAATCCTGCCGTCTCTGTATGGAAAAAATGCCATGATTCGCGACTAAGACGATTACAGCGTTATTTTGACACATGCCTTTTAAGTGAATGAACTATATCAAAATAAGTCACATAGTTCTAAGAACTATCTCACCTTATAAGTAGGTCCCCTGGAAGCTACATGACATCACCAGGATCGGCTTCCACAAACATTCAACAACAAAGAAGGCTGACCTACCGCAAGCTATATCAGTTACTCACAACATAAAACAATACAACTATGTACGAGAGTTATTTTTACATAAATAACCTACATTGTAGGCAAATATTACTCAAAGGTGGTAAAATAATAATAATAGTTGCACATAGACTTGGAAGTTTGAACAACAAATTCAGAAAAACAGTCCCAGTAGTGTTCTGAATACGACCTGTCATAGCCCTCAGTTGAGATCGATTTCTGGACGAATATTCATATATTACATGAAGCAACTGCCACTGCCTTAAACAGTTCAATCTAAAAGTTTGACCACATGCAATAAGTTCTCAGAACAAGAACTGCAACAAGGTATGCATGTGGAGCCTCTACCCACTGTCCTGCCCTCTGTGCCAACACATGCAGCCAAAGTGATGAGTATTGATCCAAACAAATTTGAATGACTCGTGCTTGAAAAAGAAAAAAGATCTAACCATAAAATGAAAAAAATCTAAATTTGTTTATTTTCTCTCATAAGGGTTGACTTTATTATTTATTTGTTTTTTATATTTAATTTTGTTTTTTTTTTATCGGTTCAGTACTTAACGATTGTTATTTTGTGTTAGATAACAAGGACAGATAAGTCAGTGGAATGTGATGTGGCTTTGATTTAAGTTGCCTGAACATTGGGCCGTTCATTTCAGCTGTCTGAAATACCAGAGGCTGATCTTTGAGGGACAGGTGAAAATAATGTGAGTCAATGTACTGAAAACACTGAAATATATAAATTGGATAACGCTACAGTTACTAAGAAGCATAAACAAACACCGGACTTCGAACTAGCATTTTCAGACAGAAATGTTTAAAAACTGGCCAAGTGCGAGTCGGACTCGCTCACGAAGGGTTCCGTACCATTATCGCAAAAAACGGCAAAAAAATCACGTTTGTTCTATGGAAGCCCCACTTATATTTATTTTATGCAGTTTTTAGTATTTGTTGTTATAGCGGTAACACATCATCCGTGAAAATTTCAACTGTCTAGCTATCACGGTTCATGACATACAGTCTGATGACAGACGGACAGACGGGTCGTGGTGCCTTAGTGTCCCGTTTTTACCCTTTGGGTACGGAACCCTAAAAACATAGATATCGTGCCCCATCGTTGACTTGGTAACCAACATCCCACCAGTGGCGTCACTGTTACATGACAACAGAGCGGCATCGCATGTTTTAGTTAGCGACGATAAATACACGTCTTACGCATCAATTGTTTTGAAAAACATTCGTCCACGTCGGTCTTGCGGTGACGATATTATACATGACGATTACTTACCCCTAGTAACTCGATTACTTACTCTTGTGGATAGGTTTTGTCTCATAATTATGTGGAGATAATAAAATGCCCGCAACTTGGTTGTTCCAAAATGCTCAGACATAAAGTCTTAAAAATGCATTTCATAGTGCACTTTAAAATGAAACTGCAATATTTCCTCAATATCTTAATGGCAGTGCGGTATTTCATTAAAAAAGTCACCTACTTCCTTATTTCTAAAAAAAATCTGCCAAGTGCGAGTTGTTACTTGGTAAATTGCGGTTTACGATTTATGACGTATTAAAAAAAAACAATACTAGATCTCGTTCAAACCAATATTCGGTGGTAGTTTACATGGTAATGTACATCATATATTTTTTTTAGTTTTATTATTCTCTTATTTTAGAAGTTACAGGGGGGGGGGGGCACAAATTTTACCACTTTGGAAGTGTATCTCGCGCAAACTATTCAGTTTAGGAAAAAAAAATATTAGAGAACTCAATATCATTTTTCAAGACCTATCCATAGATACCCCCACGTAAGGGTTCGAGGAAAAAATAAAATATAATTTCAGTTCTAAGTATGGGTAACACCCAAAATTTATTGTATCGTTTTTCTATTTTTGTGTGAAAATCTTAATGCGGTTCACAGAATATATCTACTTACCAAGTTTCAACAGCATAGTTCTTATAGTTTCGGGAAAAAGTGGCTGTGACATACGGACGGCCAGACAGACAGACATGACGAATCCATAAGTGTTTCGTTTTTTGCCATTTGGCTACGGAACCCTAACAATGAAAATAAAATAATAATAACTTTTTTCTCAAACATGCATGGAAATATTATCATTATTTTCGAAAAAAGGACACGCGATGTATCGAATTTACGGACAAAGAAAATCAAATCCATTGCAGGAGCGTTTTTTGAATTTGGAATATTGTTCCAAATTCAAAAAACGCTCCAGCAATGTTGTATGAAACAGCGTGCTGGGGTTATTATAGTACTGCAAAGAGGCATTGATGGACAAACGTGTAAATGTGGGCCGAGGCGAAGCCGAGGCACACATACGTAAGTCTATCAATGCCTAGTTGTGGCCAAGGCTTGTATAGTACTTTTCTCAAATAATGCGCGGCAATTAAAACTAAGTAGTATCTAGAACTCATTTTGTCAAATACAATTACTTTTCAAAATCAAGGACGAACAATAATTTATCCCGCGTTAAAGTGTTCATTTGTTTTTTTTTCAATAAACAGCTTTCTATTTGCAAGCCAGTTCAAAATTTAAATAAAACCTTTGATAAGTTACCTCCTTGGTTACCATGTTTCGGAGTAAAATATCGTTCCATTTTTAAATTACACGACAGATATGAGTTTACTATGTGATTTATTTGGCCGCTAGACAAGACAGATATGGATTTTCATACAACTTTTGCCGGCCGCTGCTCGCACGTATTTGGCCAGTACGGTAAAGTACGGTACAGTAATTTCGATTTATCTCGAAGAAGGTTGTCAAAATAATGCTCAAATTTCCAAGCATGTTTGAGAAAAATACTCTTTGATTGGATCTCTTTTATGATTCTTGGCATCATAGTAAGTCTCTTTGCTTATTACAAATTGCGTTCACTTAGTTGTATAGCCATAAATGCGTTTGCTTTTCGGCACAGATGATAAACAAAGCTGAAAATTCGTCTTGATTTGTTATTTACATACTTAATAAACATAAATTTAATAGTTAAAATGAGTTCCAACGGTTCAGAGAGTGAAATGGAGATTGATTGTACTCCAACAGATTTAAGATCAGAAGCCAAATTGGCAATGGAAAACCTGTTTCCAGCGAAGTCAAAAGAAAAATACATGAAAGTATATGAAAATTTTATGATTTGGAAAAAGGAAAAAAAAAAGTGTTTCTTTTTCCGAAAATATTTTTGTCGTATTTTAATGAGATTGCTAAAACTAAAAAGCCATCTACATTATAGACAATTTATTCCAAAAATGTACAGTTCATGTTAAAAACGGCATTAACTTGAAAAATTATGGAAATTTAACTACTTTTCTTAAACGACTATCGACCGCATTCAAAAGCAAATAATCGAAATTTTTTACTGGCGAAAACATATTCAGATTTACTTTTAGTAATTGCCCCAATATGACTAATGTAACTTTTAATATTAGCTAAATTAAACGTATAATATAAAAAGTATGTTTTATTTCCCTGCACTCTTTTGAGAAAAGCACAATATATCGTCGGCGGAAATGGCAATTGCCTGTCTCGTATTAGTGAAGTCCTCGCCTACGGCTCGGCCTTCAAACTCATACTCGACCTGCAATTGCCTGTTTCACGGCCTTTGCAATAATGCACTATTAACAAACTTTTTGGTGATGAATGCTCGTCGCCTTCTCTTCTTTGCCCTGCAATGAGACAGTATAGCTAGTATTATTATAAACAAAAAAAAAACCGATTCCAAAACAAAACACTACAAATACGATTTATTTTTTTGCGTTTTAAACGTTTTTGGTTTTCACTTTTTAGGGTTCCGTACCCAAAGGGTAAAAACGGGACGCTATTACTAAGACTCCGCGGTCCGTCTGTCTGTCTGTCTGTCGGTCTGCCTGCCTGTCCGTCTATCACCAGGTTGTATCTCATGAACCGTGATAGCTAGACAGTTGAAATTTTCACAGATGATGTATTTCTGTTGCCGCAATAACACCAAACACTAAAAACTGAATAAAATAAAAATTTAAGTGGGGCTCCCATACAACAAACGTGATGTTTTTACCGTTTTATTGCGATAATGGTACGGAACCCTTCGTAGGCGAGTCCGACTCGCTCTTGGCCGGTTTTTAGTTTTACATATCTATAATGGCCACAGTTATGCCAGAATAGATTACTCGAATAACATGAAACTTGAACACTGCCAGTGAATTTAGTGTGTACCAGGGTGAGCTGTACACATCTGCGTACGCCTTTAGATGGTACCAGCGTGACGTTATGTTATAAAATGGTGTAAACAATAAACATACATGCGATTGCAGCAGTCCCGAGAGATTTGCCGTCATTTATTGAAGAGTTCTGTCATATATCGCCGAAGTTCTTCATATGATCTTGATTTAAATGGGACAACCTGAGAAGCACCAGCTTTCATATAAAAAAAGAATTATCAAAATCGGTTCATAATTGGCGGAGTAACCTACTCCTTTTAGAAGTCGGTTGATAAAGAAAGAGTTAGTGAAAAATTTCATGCCGTTCAGTATTTTTTTCAGTCAAGGGCTTTCAGAAACTGCTGATTTCAGTCAGTCGATTCAGAATTTTCCTAAAATCATTTCAGTGTTTTGTAAAAGGCCATAACGACTGCAGCTGGTGACCTCATCAGTCCATTGATCGTTTACCTTGTGATACAAATAGTCCGATGATCTAAAACAAACCGTGGCCAGCTAGAGCCATTGTGTACACGACATGCATAGATACACTGACCTACCGCATGTCAAATCTCATCAGTGACTTAATAAAAGTCTATGAAATTATATATGTATGTTGAAATCCATTACCAGCCAGTTACCAGCATGCATCATGACTGAACATATAGTTTTCGACGCGAGCCTAGCGTTGCATGGATATTGCAATACCTCCGGTCATTGACCGACTCAAGGATTTAGCACACCATGCGAAACTACACCCTATAACTGGTTTCATACGGTTACTTTTGAAATGGGAGGCGGTTAGTTAGTTTATAAATTAGCTATGGTTAATGAAAAACTGGTGGAAACAATTGAGAATAATTTCCCTTTGTAACTAATTGTGTGGTGTTTTTCTTAATTGAAAACATTTATTTTATTCTTATTGATATTTATAATCAATACCTATTGGTTTTGCATGTTTGTTTAAAACAATAGTAATGTGGAAGTTTCTAGAAATAAATAATTCGAGTGCTATTAAGTAGTGTTATGAACAGTATTTTAGTTATTTTAAGAGCAGTAGTCAAATCAAAGACAGCTATTTTATTTTATCTTTCAGCTAGAGGTGATAAGGACATGGTTTTTCATATAGTTCCTATTATTACCGGATATTATCATAATAACAAATGTTTAGAGAGGAAGGAAAATGTTTACATGTTAAATATTAGTTAGTAAGCATTAATTAACAGTATGTTTATAAGTTGTGGATAAACACAAATGTTGCATGTTGTTTGAACCAGATTCTAAGTAAGTAAACAGTGTTATGTAATGATTTTCTGAATAATCTAAATACAAATAACAATGAATTATGTTGTTGATAATTCTATTTTCTTTTTAAATTGTTGTTGTTTATTTTCGGAAGTCTAGATATTAGAGGTAAACGACTTGACTCTCTAAGAAAAACTCTGCTTTAGTCTAAAATAATAGGAGTACCTACACTTTCAATAACTGAAATAATAACGATATTTCAGGAATTGACAAACCTAGCGAATCATCATGTATTGCAAATGGATTGGTGATAAGTAGGCCTAGGCATAATTAGATTAAATTAGTGATAAGGATTTTCAAATGGACCAAAATGATCCTGTACCCCATTGACATGAACTATCGTAATGACACGTGGTAAATCCCTATACATAATTTTGAGACTCTGGCAGAATAGTTGAAACGGCAGCAGCTGCCAAAAAAATTGACAACTGACATAAATTGTCACTCAGAGCCACAGACCACAAAATGCTTCTATCAATAAGCAGATTGAAGGCAACTGTCACTTTTAAATTTCGAATTTTCCTCTTCGCCAATAAAATGCGTAAGTAGGTGACCTATGGAGTTGATCGAGTGTTTACTAGCACAAACATAAACAACAGACTCGTAATAAACACGATGTTTACCGGGCGGTGCACGACCCCTATCTAGGTGATGGTCGCGACTCGCGAGCCGTTTATTATGGTACATTCTCTTTACTGACGCCTGATTGGTCCGTTGTTAAGGGGTTTGAGCTCTTGTCATAGCAAATATATATAGGTAACTAAACTTCACGACTATTCCCCGAAGGGATAAGCAGAAGTGTACCAATAGGACACACTATACTTCATACAAGATAGCTTGATCACTGCGACATATGTCAAACTGACGTATACGTTATTGTTAGCCTGTCAAGCGCTATTGTTACTGTATTGATACTGACAGCTGTCGCAGAGATCAAGCTATCTTTTATGAAGTATAGTTATGTTTAAGTCCCATGTCATAAAGGCAGAGCCCGTTGCCATCAAACGGACACACGTCCAGACTAGCCCGCAGTCTGGACATGTGTCCGTTTGATGGCAACGGGCTCTGCCTTTATGACCACTAGACCAACGAGGCAGTATATAGGTGTTGCAGATATCGAAAGCTGCCTATACATTACAGTGTCGTGTCGTGTCGTACACCAATCATACGAATCTGTTCAAGCCTAGGTCATATCACAACGAGTCTTGTAGCCAATCAAATGCGTCATAAGGCGCCACGCCACGCGACGACACGTAATTATGTTTCCGCCTGAAGTCAAGTTCCAATGTTAATGTCATGTTTTTTCAAACTAGAAATAATGGTATTTCTCACTTCTTTTGTGTTCTTTTCTGATATATTGCGTTGCGGAATCCAAGATAGTTGAATCATATCTTCAGAACTCGACGAGATTCATTGCCTTGGTGATGGCTGACTTTAGGGAGTTGCAGTGGTTGGAAATAATGTGATGTGCTTGTACAGTTCAGTTCAAGAATGATGCAGCTTACAATCAAACTGATCCATTCTAATAGAGACCCTTTTGTGAAGCCAGTCCTGCTAAAAAGGATGTCTTCTTTTGTAAGCTGAGTAAGGATTTTGAGGATAACTAGCTTTTGCTCGTGGCTTCACTCTTAATGTTCTATCCCATGTATTTGCCGACATAACAAGTAGCACTCATCGGTGAAAAATTTAATATAAAGAGTTTTTGCAGTTGGAATCTCATAATAATGTCAGCTTAGAAATTTAGATTAATTTTAAATGAGATACATTTTTTTTTGGATTGTATATTATCCAATGACATATCTTCCGCTCTGGGTGAAGCGGGAGGGCGTGTCAGACTTTTAATGACTAAAACCCACCCGTGTTCCTTCAGTTGCTTGAGACAGGGCCGCGGTAACTCTCTTTCAAATTTATCCGCGACCCAGACATGCATCGGCCCCAGCGGACCCCGTCAGTTTTTGCTGACAGGGTTCGGTTCTTTGGGGCAAAATGTGCTACCTAGCTTTTATTTACACGCAAATGGAGTCTGACCTCCACTTTGAAAAGTCGTAATTTTGAATTAAACTTGCTGTAAATTTTACTGATTTCAAAAGGAAATAAGTACAGGATAATTAGCGTAAGAAGAAACCGTGTAAATATAAGTTTTACTGAATATAACCATCTCTTGCATAACTTCCTTCAGAATAAACAGTAATTAAATTACAATTATGATTTTAATGATAAGCAATGAGCTGAAAGTATGTATTTATTACCTAAATGAAGCAAAAGGAGTATGTAAGGATCGTAGTAGGTGGCGTTCTGCAGATTCTATCCACTCCATGGAAAAATGGCGAGAGTTTTATGTATGTATGTATGTCAGTAGGCTTATCTACAGTGTTTTATTTAAGTCATTTGGTATAACCTTGATATAAAAACATAAACATAAGATGTGACTTCATATAATAAATAGTAGGTATAATATAAGACAGGTGTTAATGTATTGGTTAACTCATACACAAAATCGGAATGTGTTTGCGGGTGAACATTTGCAAATCTTTGTCGCTTCTGTGTCGCATTCTTTCAGTCTGAATCTACCGAGTCTCTTCCCAATTATGTTGGGGTCGGCTTCCAGTCTAACCGAATTTAGCTGAGTACCAGTGTTTTACATGGAGTGACTGCCTATCTGACCTCCTCAACCCAGTAACTGGGTAACACGATACGTCTTGGCCAAACAGTTTCAGATCGCAAGCTTCTGACTACCCGTAACGACTATCAAAGATCTTCAAATGACAGCCGGGACCAACGGCTTAACGTGCTCTCCGAGGCACGGAGGAAACTCGATATGTAGAAATGGTCACCCATCCACGGACCGACCTCGTCAAGCGTTGCTTAACTTTGAAGATCGACATGTGCATTATTTAGCCACGAGAAATCTTTCAGTTTATGGGAGCCTATAATGGAATACAAAATGTATAGTACTTAGTAGTATTTTCTAAAGAATGAAGTCAAATTTCTTTTTTATTTGTAAAAGGACGTTGAAGACGAAGTTTACAAAATTCAAAACAATAAAATGGAACTAATTAGTGGTGTAGCTTCACCTCAAGTCCATTACACACACGAGTAGAAGGGTTAGTATTCTTTGGTATTAAGAAAGAAAGAAAAGAAGAAAACATTTTTATTTGTGACCCGCACAGGAGACACGAGATAAGAAAAACACAAACAATAATAAAAAATAAAAATAAATAAACCCGTGCGAGACCAAAAAGGCTCCTATCTCAGCATGTGCAACGATATTAAAAAGAAAATAACAAGACAATAACAACAACAACAACAACAACAACAACAACAACAACAACACAACAACAATACAACAATATTATATTAGTAAGTCTATATTTAAGAAAGTCCAATAATAACCGGCCGTTTGTGATGGAAGATATTTTTATGTGCTACAGCTGTAATTTAGAGTTTAAAAGTGAGGAAATAATTATGTACGCTCTTGAATAAGGTTATAATTTGTATAATGGCGCTGATGTAAGTTTGTGTTGGTATTACTAAGAGGTTAGAAACTAAAGTCATCGATTCAGAAATGAAGAGATCTGCAGGAGAACCAAGGCAACCGACCATATATGTAATTATCTCGAAGAATAGAATAAAATAGAAAATACTTTATTCTACACAAAAAAAAAAAATTACGTATATCTTTTACAAAAACTTAATCCAATGGGTACAAATGCGGTTTTATCGCTGACAGCGATATCTACCAGAAAACCTATGGATGGACTTAAAAATAAATACATAAAAATTATATAGCTGTATAAAATACGACACATAAACTTCTACATCATCATCATTAGCCTTTTTAATGTGTTCTCACTGCTGGGACACAGGAATTCACTCTGTAAGAGGGAATGGGCTATATTCCACCACGCTGCCCCAGTGCGGATTGGTAGATGTCACATGTTTTCGAATTTTTGGTTCTAAGACATTCCGGTTTCCTCACGATGTTTACCTTCACCGTTTTGAGAGCAGTGGTGATGAAATAATTTACACAAAGTAATGTGACTGCCTGGGTTTGAACCCACGACCTACGACACGTGAGTCCGGACCGTTACCACTGGGCAACCACTGGTAACGGTCCGGACTCCTACATACATAAAGTTTCATACATAACTAGCTGTTCCTCGCGGCTTCGCTCCCGTGGGCCACCCCACAGGATCCGTTTTCGGGGTTAAAAAATAGACTGTGTCACTCAGGAATAATGTAGCTTTCTATTGGTGAAAGAATTTTTTTATCGGTCCAGTAGTTTCGGCGCCTATTCGGTACAAACAAATAAAAAAATCTTTCCTCTTTAAAATATTAATATACAAAATTACAAAGAAAGGTTGAATAATGATAAAAGAAATTAGATAGAAATAGAAAAACATTAAAGAGAAAGGAAATGGTTCTTAACAAGATTTTTAAAAGATGGCAGTGACTGGGCTTGTCTTACTGACATCAGAAACTCATTCAACAATGGCACAGCCCTGGACCGTGAACGATATATTGTAGAAGAATGGGCAATTAAGGCACATTGCTGACAGAACGTATGGCTGATTGGACTGAAAGATTATGGTGTGGTAATCACTTACCGGGAGAAGCAGTGTTGGAAGGAGTCGCTCGGGGGAGGCTGGGTCGACCCAACGCGAATGTATATGTACATCCGTGGTGGGGCGACCCGGACTGCCAGGCACTTCTTCTCATGCAACCGAGCGGGTGGGCAGGTTGCGGATAGCCCAACTCCGACTGCGGGATCGACTGACGGCGGCTACCTTTGCCGTTGGCGATCCTGCGGTCGGGGCATCTGATATAAAGATCCCGGACAAGAGAAGTTCCCGAAAGCCAAATCCCAGGCCTAGGGTAACCTATACACCACTCTCCTATGTGCCCACCACCTAAACAAGCCATCCCTCCCTATCCATACACATCCCGTCGATCCTTAAATCCCTAGGTCAACTCCCAGGCCTAGGGTGACCCCCAAGAAACCCACACCTCTATCCATTAAACTCCCTCCCTCCTATCCCCCTATTCCCGTCGGTCCCCGAGGAAGGGTAACCTCGAACCCCAATAAAAGCCCACCCCCTACGTCATGAACATGCAGAGTGAAAGAGAAACTACCCAGGTGGGTCCCGGCCAAGCCGGGGAATCCCACACCGCTTCGGCGGTTAGCTCCCAGCGTATTATGGGGGGAGCATCAAACTGCGTTCTCGACCAACTCATGCCGCGCTTTACAGCGCGGCCGGCTGCTGATTTAGCGCCCACAACACAGGCTGCGACAAACGCGCCCATAAACCAGACCTCGGCTGCGTCCAACGCGCCAACTGACTCGACCCCGACTGCGACACCCGCTTCACGGTGTATGCCCCCCACGAACCCCTGGCAACAGAGCGTCGTGCGGAGCAGCACCAATTACCCAGACAGCGACCCAGATCAGCACAGACAGACAGTCGCGGGGAAGGATAGCGGAACTGGCAGTTCTACAACTCTCCCGGCTGTAGGTGACGGAGTACGCTCGCGTAACAAGCGCGGAAAAATCACGGCCCGCGAGAGGAGAGTAGGCGACCGAAAGCGCGACACCCGCGACGGCACCAGCCAGAGCGAAGCGCAATCGGACGCTGAAGGAGTGGCACGCGACCAGCCGCAAGTACGCGCAGGGGAGACCCAGCGCGAAAAGCGGCCGGACGCGGAACCACGCGACCAGTCGCAAGTACGCGTAGGGGCAACCCAGCGCGAAAAGAGGCCGGACGTGGGGCCACGCGACCGGCTGCAAGTACGCGAAGGGGCAACCCAGCGCGAAAAGCAGCCGGACGCGGGGCCACACGACCGGTCGCAAGTACGCGTGGAAGTAACCCAGCGCGAAAAGCGACCGGACGCGACAGAATCTGCCAGGGTCGCAAACCGACCCCAAGACACTGACAGAACCCACGACGGACCGAAACCAAGACACACCAGGAGCAAGCGCGGTGGTGCTGGGCGCAAAGCTAAACAGACCACGCCACGCTCTCCAAACCCAACACCTGGACCAAGTGGAACTGCGCCACTAAAGAGGGAGCGCCCCGACGACACGGCCTCACCAAGCACACTGCAAGGGGACGCCAAGCGGGTGCGAATCCACTCGGCTCAGGGGGGGCAGAGGACCTACGCGCGGGCCACGAAGGATATTCCTGCGCGGCTGGCGGTAGCAATCTGCCTTCCCCACCCCGGCAGAGAGCTGACCATACAGGAGGCCGAACACATTAAGACAGCACTAGAAGACGGAATGTTAGACACAGACTCGACGACACCGCTCCCGGCCTTCCGCAGATACCCAAGGGTAGCGGAGGGCACGGTGCAGCTGTGGTGCGAAGACGACTATGCTCTGACCTGGCTGACCCAGAATGTTCCCCTCATCAAACTCCCCGACAACGACCTTACACTGACGGTGATGAAACAGACCGACGTGCCCACCCGTGTCCGAGCCTCGCTCTTCGTCCCTCGTTATAGAGGTGACGTGGGCAGGCTCCATGGTATTCTGATCCGTCAGAATACCTGGTACGACATCAGCAGGTGGTCACTGTACAGGGCGACTACCGTCGGTGGCGACCGTCACGGGACCTACCTGACCCTGGGGCTGCCACCGGAGGAAGCCGAAAAGGTCGTGGGGCGGGAGCGACGGATATCGTACCTCTTGGGGTCGATATACGTGCGCTTCTGGCCCACGACCCGACCCTCTGACACACAGACTGACAACACGGAAGGAAACCCATCAGAGCAAACGACGGAACCGACGACGACCCCGACAAGCTATACGGACATTACCCACCTCGAGGAGGTCATGGCCCGTACGGTAATGGCCGATAGCGCTGACTCCATACCACCCGAGTCACCTGGCTGGAGCGAACAGCTCCTTGCCTCGTCACCGGGTGACCGACATGACGACAACTACAGAGAGGTGGAGATGGAGGGACTATCTGATGGATCCACCACCGACTAACCCCACCACACCTCCATCCCCACCCCTCAACATCATCCAAACCAACCTCCAGCATAGCCAAACTGCCACGGCTAGCTTACGCAGAGCACTGCTGGAGGTAAAGCCCAGAACCATCGCACTGATCCAAGAGCCGTGGATCAGGAATAATAGAATATGCGGCCTCGGTAACATCGGAGGTAAGATAATTCTCAACACACATGGCTCAGAAAAGCCAAGAACCTGCATCTACATACCCAAAGAAATTCCCTTTACGTCACTAACCCAATTCTGTTCCAGAGACCTGACAGCTGTCAGGCTCCATACCGAAGACAGCGCTCCAAATGTCGTACTGGCCTCGGCATACATGCCAGGTGAGGACACAGATTGCCCGCCAAAGGAGCTGGCTGACCTGGTGCAGCATTGTGAGCGCGCCGGTCTGGACCTGATTATCTGTACCGATTCAAACGCCCACCACCCGCTCTGGGGCAGTGTCACACCGAACCCCAGAGGAGAGGTACTATCCACCTTTTTATTCTCTACTAATCTTAACATTGTTAATCGCGGCACAGAACCCACTTGGGTCACTGCCCGGGGACAAACGATCATAGATTTAACACTTGCTACAGAAAACGCAACAAACCTTATTACTAATTGGCACGTATCGGACGAGCCTTCTTGCTCAGACCATAGAAGGATCCGCTTTACACTAACCACAAACACCAAAAAACCCGCACCAAGGCGAAACCCGAGACGTACCAACGTTCCCGGGTTCAAAAGCCTTCTGGCATCACTACTAGCTGGACATCCAGCACTGGGTACCGTAAGGGACCAAGCACAATTAGAACACACCGTAACGCAATTATCCAAATACCTAACAGAAGCTTACCACGCATGCTGTAAATCAAGAGCGCCACAAAGCAGGAACGAGAGGAACCCCTGGTGGAACGCTGAACTTGGTAAACTCAGAGAGACGCTGCGTAAGCAATTTAACAGAGCAAAAAACACGAGACTCCCGGAAGACTGGGAGATATACAAAGAGACCCAATATGCATACAAAAAACAGACTAGAACCGCCAGGAGGATGGCATGGCGGAAATTCTGTGAATCCATTGAAACGAATAATGAGGCCGCAAGGGTACGGAAAATCCTATCAACTGATCAGGACCGATCCCTCGGCGCGCTGAAAAAACCCGACAACTCATACACACAAACCGACTATGAAACCAGCAAGGTCCTTCTCGAAACTCACTTCCCGGACTGTCAAGTCCTGGAGAACAGGACATGGGAGGCTGAACCCGAATGGACCCCAACGGAACAAGACTGGTCAAGAGCCCATAATATAGTAACAGTGGACCGGATAAAATGGGCTATCAACACCTTTCAGCCATACAAGTCAGCGGGGCTGGACGGCATCTTCCCAGCCCTGCTACAGTGGGGGGTAGATTATCTCGCGCCATGGCTGTTGGAGATCTATCGGGCCTGCATAGCACTAAGATACATACCCCTCGGATGGCGTGAGGTGAAAGTCATCTTCATACCCAAACCTGGTAAAACTGATTACACACAACCCAAGGCATATAGACCTATAAGCCTCACATCCTTTTTACTGAAAACCCTCGAAAGACTCTGCGATAGGCACATCCGTGATGGGCCTCTCCGAGAAAAACCACTGCATAAACAACAGCATGCGTACTCCACAGGCAAATCAACAGAATCCGCGTTGCACAACGTGGTTTCTAAAATTGAATGCGCAGTGGACCACAAATGCTCAGCTTTGGCTGCCTTCATTGACATTGAGGGCGCCTTCGATAAGACCATGTTCAACAGCATAAACACGGCCCTCGACAGACACGGCATAGACCCGACCCTAGGGGGCTGGATCACCAATATGCTTAAACTGAGAGCGGTCCAAGTCACGGTTAACGACACTACAAGGGCCATCGTCGCGAAGGGCTGTCCACAGGGGGGCGTCCTTTCGCCACTTCTGTGGAACCTGGTAGCTGACAGCCTCATCAAAACACTCAACGATAAAGGCTATTTCACCGTTGGCTACGCGGATGACATAACAATAATAATAAATGGGACCCACGAAAACACCCTATGCAATCTCATGCGTCAAGCCCTGAAAATAGTAGAGGAATGGTGCAACGAGCACCAACTCTCAGTGAACCCCACAAAAACTGAACTAATTCTCTTCACTAAGAAGAGAAAACCGATGACACTGCAATTACCGCGTTTCTTCGGAACAACCCTAAGCCTTTCAACAGAAACCAAGTACCTGGGCATTTATTTGGACAAACAGTTGAATTGGGCAAAACACATGAACCATATCACCACAAAAGCCAGCATATCCCTGTGGCAGTGCAAACGACTGCTAGGCAGGAATTGGGGGATTAGCCCCTTGGTCACCTACTGGCTATACACCACAGTTATCCGACCAATCATTACATATGGCTCGCTGGTCTGGTGGCCCAGGACAGACCTCAGCACAGCCCAAAAAGATCTCGAAAAACTACAGCGGTTCGCCTGTGTTGCAATCACCAGTAGTATGAGAACCACACCCACTGCCGCCTTACAGGCAATGCTGGGACTCCCACCTCTACACCTAATTGTGAGGGAGGAGGCAGCCCTAGCCACCTTTAGACTCCATCTGTCAGGCTCCCTAAATAAAGACTCCAGAATTAAGCACACACGCATAAAGGATGATGCGATCAAGCGTAAACCGATGTTAGCATCACCATGTGACAAAGCCCCGAAATCACACCACTTTCTTAGGCACTACAACATAATACTCACAGAGGAAGAATGTGACTACTCTGGCCCGAAAGAGATGAGAATATACACCGACGGATCGAAAACTGACTCAGGTACCGGAGTCGGAGTCTTCTCATACGATTTCAATATAAATATATCCAGACCGCTAGGAGAGTTCAACACCGTCTATCAGGCGGAGTGTGTTGGCATCATACAAGCGGTCCATGCCCTAGAAGCCAGGAGGGTTACGGACACCCACATACGGATTCTCTCCGACAGCGCATCAGTCCTCCAATCCTTACGTAAAAAATACATTACATCAAAACTAATACTAGAATGTCACAACGCGCTAGAACAAATAACGGTATCTAGCCGTAACACGGTAACACTACAATGGATAAAGGGACACAGTGGATCGCTGGGCAACGACGCGGCTGACGAGCTTGCGAGGCGCGGATCCAGCTCGACGGTCTATGGACCCGAACCTGTTGTACCCATTCCCTTCAACCAGATACGCAGGTGGCTACAGGAATTCACCCAGACACAGGCGGAGAACTGGTGGGCCTCGGCACCGGGCTGTAGGCAATCCAAAGAAGCTCTGCCATCTTTGGATAGTAGGCTTACCAGGCGTCTTTTACGCCTGGACAGGAATGGCCTCCGCCAGGTGACGGGGACCATCACGGGACACTGCTCACTCAACAAACACTTTCACACAATAGGCATAACGGACAGTCCTCTGTGCAGGGCATGCATGGAGGCTGAGGAAACCGTTGCGCACGTTCTTTTTGAATGCACAGGTGTCACACAGATAAGAGCACAAACCCTCGGGTCACCCAGATCTTACACAGATGTTCTGAAGAAACCAGGAGCTCTAATTGACTTCTGGAGGGAGGTGGGCTGGTTGGAATAACCACCCAACGGCCGCCATGGCCCACGTACAAAAGTCCATTTGAGGGACTAAGTGCGGAAACCAAACCCCCCCTAACATAACTAACAACATAGGGGTCGCACAAGGTGCACCGGTGACCTGGTAAAGGCCGCGGGAGTAGGATGGATGCGGTACGCTGGATGCCAGAAACATCGGACCTCCAGATTTGGCAAAGCACGGCGAGGCCTATTTTTCACTTGTGAACATCTTCCAGTTGAGGTGATGAGTATGTGACCTACAGGTAAGTTGGAGCTCACCCTAATCTATTCTAATTATTCAACCAAACTTTGTGGTTATGAATTTGTTTTTTATTAGCTTGTGGCAGAGGCTTCAAATCAAAATCAAATCAAATCAAATGTTTTTTATTTCACATAGGCCTACATGGGCACTTATAAAACGTCGACAAAAGTTGCGTGAATGTCGAAAATTATCCCAAGGGAACATATTCCCTATGTGCTATTCCAGACTATAATCTATCTCTGTGCCAAATTTCATCCAGATCCGTCCAGCCGTTTGAGCGTGAAGAATTAACAAACATACAAACAACAAACCTCACAAACTTTCGCGTGATTAATAACTAAATGTAGTGTTGTAACAGACACTACCAGTATTCGTACTTACCCTATCCAACGTTCTACTGTAGAGGTACACCTATTGAGCCCTCGATAGCAAGGTCTACGACCTGCCCCAAAGCGACATATGTGCACGTCAGATAACGCGATGATTTGTGTGTATGCGCCTGCGCTGGCTTGATAGCGATAGGCCAGGAGCTAGGGCCACCGCGGACTTTGGTAAAATTAAAAAAATCACTAAATATGATAGTCTACATCTTTATAACACTCATGTTTTCTCCCATGAGACCTTCTATAGACATAGCATGATGACTTCTGTGTTAGGAGACGCCGCTCTTCCATAGCTTTGGATATTTGTACAACTTTCAAAATTATTTGAGTTAAATTATTTCGTTAAAACTAGACAATATATTTTTCTCGAGTGCGTGTTGTGTGCTTTATTGCCATTTAAATAAAGTATAATTATTATAAATTCAAACAATAATGTGGGTGTGCGGAGGGTGTGATGTGTGTGGAATGTGTACGGTGTGTCGAGTGTGTGTGGTGTGTGATGTTTGTGGAGTGAATGAGATATGTGGGGTGTGAGAGGTGTGTGGGTGGCGTAGATGTGTGTATAAAGGATGAGTACTTGTGGGTGTAACGGTGCAAGTATACCTCATTCCACTTATTGTAACAATAATTCAATATCTGCATAAGTGCGTGATTTTAACCATTCTGTTAGCATTTTATTACCTTCATGACGACGTTTAGTGTATATAACCGTGTTGATTGCTTATTATATTGTATAGCAAGATTACACACATCATCGTCATATCAGCCGAAAGACGTCCACTGGTGGACATAGGCCTCCCCAAGGGTCACCACATTGACCGGTCCTGTGCGTCTCGTAATTACAGATTACACACATCTTTGGTAAAGCAATAATATAGATTCAAGTAGATAGAAAAGAAATTAGAATAGAATGTATCAATTCCATGCCATAAAACAATGTAATATCTATTTAAAAGTGTAATGTGACAAATAATAAAATCATACCGTACCATAACCTCTAGATATCTTTAAAACAATTCAACTTTCCAAGAATATCAACTTATTTTTGAGGTCAGAGCTTGTGATCCTGCTGCCTGTCATAATTATTACAAGTGAACACATTAGATATATAAAATATAACACAGTTTTATTGTGCCACACTCGTTATATTACTTTTAAACTGCTTTATGGTAATGTCGTTATCTTCGTGCTTGCAAGGTATCCTTGTAGACTAAATAGAAGTTATAAATGTGTAATCATACAACCAGAACTTTTCTTCTTCAAGTTAGCTTTCGAGAGAACTTGTGAAAAATAAACTAAGGAAGTAGACCGATGCAGGGGTAAAAGTCCTTACTTGTAATTAATGTACATACGTAGGTCCATATCACACTTACATTCTCCGTAGGGTTAAGCAGTGGTGCACCTACAGAAGCAGGACACCCAATATTTCGGCAGTTATGTTTTCCGTGTTCCTTGTAAAACGACCCTTTGTGCCTATTGGCCTTGTTTGTTCTGTCTCCTGCTTGATATGGAGAGAAGTGGAAATTTGCCTTTTCCTACTCCTCTGTTATTCTTTTCTGATTTATTTCGTTGCGGGATCCAAGACAGTTAAATTCATTCTCCGGGACTTCGTCGAGCTTCATTGCCTCGGCGCTTTTCTGGTGTTCGCCACTGTTGATTCTGGCTTTCAGGAGTTGCTGTGGTTTGGGAATAGTGCGGTGGGTTTGTCCCAAGTCCCTTGTAATAGAGGGCGAGCCTATTGCGATCAACCGGACACTAGTCCAAACTCCTAACAGATACTGAGAAATGCCAGATGGAAAATTCCAATAACAGTTTGTCCGATCCAAGAACCGAACCCAGGTCATGTCGTTCGGTCGCGGATAAATTTGAAAAGGATTTAACGCGGCCCTGACTCAAGCAACTGAATAAACACGGGTGGGTTTTAGTCAGTAAAAGTCTGACACGCCCTCCCGCTTCACCCAGAGCGGGAGAAGTCATTGGATGTTTACCCAACGGAAAAAAAAATGTATATAAAAATAAACGTTTTTCAAAAAAAACAAAAGCATTTTTGAGGACAATAGACCATGACGTAACTTAGCTAGTTTATAGAATTTAATTTCATGATGTTGATTGACACTATTAGTGGCCGTTGACCACTAAAAGCATATAATTTTTGTTTCATCGTCATGCAGTATGTATAGATACGCCACCATGTCTGTGAAGTTTCGCTTATTACTTTAATTTAATATTGTATTAAAACCGCACTTTTTGTATATTTTTGAATTTTTTGTATTATTTCAACCAAAATTTTTTGATCAATAAATAAAGATGCCCATAAATATTTAAATAAAGTGGGATTCCCACCCTCTGTATACAAGAAGATGTAAGCAAAGAAGAACAACTGGTATGAAGAATAAAAGTACGAGAGGCTTGAAAGAGGAATGGTATGAATGAGTTTGCACAGATAAGGCACCAAGTTCGTTGGCGGGATTATGTAAGGCAGGAGGGGTTTAGATCAGTTGGCACCTGACACTATTCAGACTGGCTCACTTTTTGAGGCAGTTTGGGTGTTAGTCCGACCGGATTTCCCCTCCAGCCACACACACACAAAAACCTACGAACCGATTTTGATTTCGTTTATTTTTTGTTTAAAAGGTCATTTGTCAAATGTGTTTTAGCTATGTTTGATGAAAAACGATTCAGCCGTTCAAAAATTATGGCAAAGTTTTAGCAAGATAACGTGTCATAATTGCATGTTCAATAGATTATCAATCGAAGCGTCTCTCATCATCATCATATCAGCCGAAAGACGTTCACTGCTGGACATAGCTCTCCCCCAGGCGTCGCCACATTGACCGGTCCCGTGCGTCCCGCATCCAGCAGATCCCCGCAACCTTCACTAGGTCATCGGTCCAACTGGTGGGAGGCCTTCCAAAGCAACGTCTGCCGGTACGCCGTCGCCAAACTTACAACACTCCTCTTTTTCCGTCGGGTGTTAAAAATAATCTGCTAATGAGTTTCTAATCAGCTCAGAGATTTTTATTAATAAGGCCCCATGTGTTTTATTCATAAAGATCAGAATATAACACTAAACACACGGTTTCATTACATTACCCGCGTGCACCGGGCTCCTAAGTCCTAACCTACGCTGCTATTTCCATAGCGCTGCAACTTTGCACGTTAATAATAATTGCCGCATAATGAGCGTACACCCAAAATAATAGCAAACAGAAGGCTAATAATAACAATGCACGGAAAACATTATGGAAACTTGTGCCATCGAAACAATCTCGAAGAACTGCAATTTTACAGTTTTTTTTTGTCGATGGGCTCGCGCTTGACCACTTTCTCACCTAATGATAAGCGATGATGTGTAGCACGCAATATTTAGTCGGTTTCTTGAGTACCTAGTTTATTTAGAAGAAACCTGCTCCTTTGTCTTCTCATCGTCATTCAGCGCCTGTTTCATCATCATTGTTTCAGCCACAAGATTCTGCTGGAACAGGCCACACGTACGCATCGCCACCTTGATTGAACTCGCATCTAGCATCCACGGCCTGACCGTCCTCACAAGGTCATCAGTCCAACTTGCCTGGAGCCCTGGAAGGGTTTAACTTAAATGCCCTATCTTCCTCAAGAAAGATTTTCTCTTTGTCACTACAGGTTTATTGTTTTCAAGTGAGCCTTCTGATCTCATTTGCTACTTGATAGCACAATGCTTTTCACAGGGTTTTGTCCGAAATAATGGAAGTAATAATATCTTCATATGTTGATTGTGACAGCTGAGGTCGTTAGATTAACTTATCAAATTATGCTCGTTAGAAAGTTTCGCAAATAATTCTAGCTACAAGTAAGACATTTTTGTCATTATTTTGCTGCAATTTTGTTTTTATTCCGGCTATGAAAAAGATGTTCATTATCTTGTAATGTCATGGACAATATCGTTGTTTGAATAGTCGTTTTATTTATTCTAGAACATTATTTCTCCATATTCTTAAAGAAATCGCATGATAAAATATATTATTTGTTTCAGGACCTATACAAAGATTCTTCCGGTATTGTCGACGACTAATCTTCATAGTATCGGATAATATGACTTCCATTTTGTGTAGTCTTCAACCTGTTACCAAAACGAATATAAATATTGATATAAATATTGACAAACGCCAATTCCCTTCAGACTCATCATTACATCTGTCATTGAGTAGGCAATGTTCAGCAGTGACAACAATGCATGATGGTATCCTACTGCCAAGAGTTAACGAGCTGCCGGTGACACCCTGACCTGCCTCACTGCCAAGCTGCCAACGAAACAAGCACATAAACCGATCGCCAAGCGGAAGAGAATCTCATAAAACTCACAATTTATTCCCCGTTAATATTAAATTTGGCAGTAAATTATAGCCTGGCCTCAATTTAAACAGAGGAGCAGATAATAGCGGTGTCAAATAAATAATAATACTACACAATTGATTTTAATTTGACGTTTAATATCGCTGCTGTTTGCGCTGACGTTATTTAGCTTGTCAGGATTTTTAGGGTTCCGTACTCAAAGGGTAAAAACGGAACCCTATTACTAAGACTTCGCGATCCGTCTGGCTGTCTGTCTGTATGTCTGTCTGTCTGTCTGTCTGTCCGTCTGTCACCAGGCTGTATCTCATGAACCGTGATAGCTAGACAGTTGAAATTTTCATACATGATGTATTTTTGTTGCCGCTATAACAACAAATACTAAAACAGTATAAAATAAATATTTAAGGAGGACTCCCATACAACAAAAATGATTTTTTTTGCAGTGTTTTGCGATAATGGTACGGAACCCTTCGTGTGCGACTCGCACTTGACCGGTTTTTTTGTTTATTCTGTGTTGAAGATCCTCTGGTGATTTTCATTGCAGTTGTGAATGTTGTGATCTTAGAATACAATAGAATAGGTCTTTATTTGCTAAGAATGTAGGTGCATAAGTTGTTACATTTAATTTGGCATTAATTAGGCATTCATCATCATATTTACTAAGCGTCATCACATCATCATTTCAGCCGAAAGAGGTCCACTACTGGACATATGTCATTCCCAAGCGTCATTGACTGGTCCTGAGAGTCTAGCTAGACAAGCTACCGTTTTATCAGATGGATGCCAAAAATGTAAGCGATTGATCACATGACATTTCGATAGTGTTTGACATTCCCATAATTTTTTGTCATTTTTCCAGTCTCTGTCGCACCTACATCTTAAAAAATTGGACTCAGGTGACACAGCTCTCCGTACGTGATCTCATTCAGCTCGGCACCAGCTTTACTCAAGTGTCAGTAGACCCAGAGGTCGAAGAGGACAACAATTGGTGAATGGAAATTGATTACAGCGCCAACATTGCTCAGGTGGCTAACGTTTGCACATATGTTTGGCAGATGTTTTGCGCAGCTTCGAGGATTAGTCATAAGTTTTTGAATCATAGAATGAGCTGCTGATGATGAGCAGAGAATTGGTATCATTACAGGCTTTGCATTTCAGGATCGAAGCCTGTAATGGGTACTTTACTTTCAGTGCAGATTGTAGATACATTTGTTGCCAACTGAAGTCCACAAAATATGAGTAATCGGTTGAAGAAATTAACATACTTTTTTCAGAAGAAAATGCAAGCCCTCTTGTACTTTCGTACTCGTTGTTCAAATAAAATTTGGAATGGGACGGACAGAGGACCTGTCCGTCCCATTCCCAATTTATTTGTGGTTGGGCCTCCTTGTGCATCTCCGCCAGGATGGGCTTAATTTTTTTTTTGCGTGGTGAAATGCTCATGCATACAGCGCTACCACGGGGAGATAGCGCAGTTATGTGGGACTAACCCGCTAAACCTCCACGGTGTCCTCATGTGCTGCTTACGGTGGGAACACGGGTACGCATTAGCACTCACCGCGAACCCGTTGCGGCTGTCCGTCACCGGACCCACCTCTGGGGAGCACCCCTCATCACCGGCGCATCAAAACACGTTGCAGGCCGTGATCACCCCAGGGACTGAAAACCAGCACATGGGCACCAGACGACCCCGTGTACCTTTGGTTTCCCTGTAACCGGTCAGGAAAGTGGCCCCGCCACCTACTATTTTTGGCCGCAGGGGCTAGGGAGAGCGGCCAACGCTATATTGACACTCCTCCTTCAGCGTGGCCTGTGGATGACCAAGCCCCGACTGAGTCCCCCCGCCTCGACAAAGAGGAAACCTACCGGCGGGGTGGATGGTCTATCCTATATTTTGCCGTTCTTGATGTTATCCAAAATTTTCTGAGATTCCTGAAATGAGGCTGTGGTTACTAAAAGAGTATATCGATTATTCAGCCCGGTCTTCTCAATAGAGATCTATATTTAGGAACGAGCCACTAAATTCAACTTTCTGTCTAACTGGCCGACTCCTTGACACTTAAAGAAGTGACTGTAAACGGTTTAATTGAAACAAAAGCAAGGTACTGTAAAGGAAAATCATCAAAAATAATTTAAGAGAAAAGTATATTTGCACAGATGTGAAAACATAATTTTCCGAGGACAGTGATGACATAATAAGACAAAAATTTTACTTTCCTCCAACTGCACCATTATCCTTCATTAAACAAGTATTTTCCACGTTAAGTACACAATGTACTCAGGGAGGTACATAACATTAATTACAAGTAAACACACAAAGGAGACAAGTGTTCCGTACTGTTGCAGGATCTTTTGTTTTCACCAGCCTTGGAGGGTGACTCAACGGAAACACAGGCGCAGGCGCATGCACTGAACTCCACCGTATTGTTTTACTTAAAATGCATAATAATTTATTGGCATGGTGAATCAGAATATTATAATATTTTACTTTTGCTTTGTGTGCTATTTTTGTGAGTGACTAACCCTCTTGCCTTGTTTCATGATTATAACACCAGCCTGTGACTGTCCCATTGCAGGGCAATAGCCCCTTCTCATTCAGAGAAGGCACGAGCATTGATCACCAATCACCACGCTTTTTCAAGACGGGTTGGTGATTTTGTACTTATATAAACTATACATATAAGCCTAAGTTTCCTAACGATGTTATCTTTATCCAAGATAAAAGGAAGTACCTGAATAAAAGTACATGAATTTGAAAAAGTCACTTGCCCGGATTGGAACCCGCGCACGAGAGGCAAGGTCTAGCCACTGGGCCACCAAGAAGGTTTTTCGATTATTTCTTTAAATCTATCAGTTACGGTAGTTAAGTAGATAATAAAGTTTAAAGGTCAGTTTTCTATCTTCTGAATCTTTAAGACATGGTTATGACAACTTGTAATGGGTTCGAAAGTAAAGATCCTTGAAGATCCTTTTAGTAGGTTAAAGCAACCCTTTTTCATTTCTGTTTATCTATTTGGGTCGTATTTATTTAGCTTTCGTAAGGACGTTGGAAAATATGCCAATATCTCGTCTCATGGAATGTAGTGAACACTGCTTCTAGCCACCTGAAATACCAAAGGGATTGCCGGTACGTCACCAGTCTTAAAATCTCTTAGGGAGGACACATCAACATCGTTCTGATCTTGTCCCTTGGGATCGGCGCGTATACGTGTTGCTTCAAGAGGCAACAAACTAAATCACTATAATGATGATAATGTCTCCGAAAAAAAAAACTTTTTAACAAAAAAACAAACCGACTTCCAAAAAATGGAAATTCTAAATTTTTTGGAAGTCGGTTTGTTTTTTTGTTAAAAAGTTTTTATTTATCTCTTTTTAGTTTTGATAGGTTCTTCCAATTGCCATAGAATTCATATATAGCCAAAGTACATCTCATGACGATTCCAATAAGCCCATACACGACTAGGATACGTTGTTTTATTTCGGAGTACCAGTGCCTACCTGCCGGCTTCATCATCAGATCAGTTCGATGGTACCATTTTCATCAGCACTATGTATTTATAAGTATTTGCTTAATCATAGTCGTTAAACTATTCGAGATATCTTATAACCCATGACATACTTAGCATTAAGGAATTCTATTGGCCATCTGCGGTCTTCTTCACCAGTTCCACTTCACCAAATGTTATTTTCTGAGTACAGATGATTGCGTTGTTGATAAAACATATCAAAATCGCTATATGTATACCTATAATATTTAAGGAGTTCCCTCGATTTCTTCAAGATCCCATCATCAGATCCTGACCTGATGACTATGGGACCAACTGGGAAGTATACCCTTTCTAACAAAAAAATAATTTTCCAAATCGGTCCAGGCGTCTTATAGTAATCGGGGAACATACATAAAAAAAAAAGATTCCGACGAATTGAGAACCCCCTCCTTTTTTTTAAGTCGGTTAACAAACGAAAAGAAGGCAGACATGAGTGGAAACGCAGAGAGAGGACGCCCTAGAAGGACTTACACGGATCTTATTGCTGATGCTCTTCAGAAATGCCAGGTGCGCTGTACTCATAAGCGGCGTGCGTGTACGACAAGATGTATGAAGCAAAAGGAGTCTAAGTATTGTATAAATTGGCGTTATTTTGTTTCTGCCTATCCCCATGGGAAAAAAGCGTGAGTTTATGAAGGTATGTATGTGGCTCCGTTGGCTGAATTTACAAAACCCTGTTACCTTTCAAAACGAAACACACAGCAATGCTGCTTGCTGCACAGTTGTTCTACGAAATCTGTAATACTTTCTTTGGATAGCCCTTCAAGTAATTCTCCTAGGTAATTTTATTATTCCTAGCCCTGAAGCGTAAACACAGCACGTAGGGTATTCATAGCAACACAATTGAAATCTATTTCTTACGCACTGTTAATCGCTCTGACCTATTTAGCTGTATCGGGCGCCAATCGCGTGTTTGTATAGACGTATGGCAATAGACTATGGGTGGCTATTAGTTTCTATTAAAAGTAGTATTAGAGACAGTGTTTTTTTCTGTAATATTAATTATCCCATTACAAGTATTTGTGTTTAAGGTAATTAAGCTAATATTATGCATATGATTATTTCATGACCAAATATTATGCATATGCGAGGTATCTGACCAAAACCAGATGTATCCTCCGACTGCACAGTATGATTTTCTTCTTGTTTACGTCTTTTTAGTTCGCTTTTTAAGCAGACGGGATTTTTGAATTTTTTAATTAACTTTTTTATTTACAATTTTTTTTGTTATTTTTTTTTTTTAATTAGGGTTATTTAAACATATAAGTGTTATATATTTTTGAAATAACCTCATAAAACCCTTTATTTTGATACCCCACACGATGGGGTTGGAAGAAAAAAAAAAAACTCCCCCACAAAATGGCCCCCAAAATCCGCCATTTTATTATTTTCCAACTTTAATGTAACCAATGACACTCGCAGGGCTAAGACGAATCGATTGACGTAAGAATCATCAAAATCGGCCAACGTGTTTGGTCTCTAGAACGCCACATAGGAACAACATACATACATAGACTGATAAACTAAACACATTACCCTCCTTCGGCAGTCGGGTAAAAAAGAATATGTACATATATGAAATGCATAACCTTTCGCTCTCTGTTCAGTACTGTTGTTGGTAAAGTTAAGCTTTTACCGGTTTTCTTATTACATAATATCACGCCCTATATTACCCGTAGGGTTAGGTAGAGGTGAACCTAGAAGTACACCGACATATTGCCAGTATTATTTAAGTATTCTTAGTATCTTATAGTTTATTGATTTCCTTTAACATCCAAAGTTTCAAAGAGTTACTGAATGTTTTTAGTTAAATGGATTTTCAGAAAAAAAAAGAACAAAATTATTTGATTAGTAGATCGGAAACTTTCTTGGAAGCAACTTAACGTAATTAAAAGAGTTTAATTTTGTGGAACTTGTAACTCAGCAGATGAATAAAACTGGAGTTCAATTAATTAATTACTCAAAGAAACGAGTATAAAGCCAGGACTTGAAGGATGTAAAGTTTACCGAATAATTTCGAATTGAAACATTTTGTGAGTTTCAGATCAATCAATTTTAGGTTTCCAGGTCATTTCACAGAGACTGAAATCTTACTTGCAAATTGATTTAAGTATCTAAACTAAGTAAATATTTCTTACTGACAAAAATAAATTAGAAAAACACTGATGCTTCTCTTCTCAAGCAATATAAGCACCTATTACAATAATGTACATCTACCTACATGATAGTTGTCGCAATTTCTCTAAATGCAAATTCTAACAGAATTCTTATACAACAGCATTCATTTAACAGTAAATGTCCATTATAATAGACTCTATTACGTAACAGTACCTTAGGCCGGCTCGACACGTAATGCAGCACATGTGCCTAAAACCGGTTCAATCCGGTTCTAGCAACCTACTTTATTATCTTCCTTTTTGCAAATCGCTCGCACTATCAACTATTGCCAACAAACAAATAGACTCCTTATATTTTGAAACAAAAAGTTTATATTCAAATGCGTGGTGAAGAAACGTTAGGATGTTTCGGATTTAAAGATTAATCTATTCAAATAATATTTTAGTTCTTGTGATAATATAAATTCAGTATGGAGGTCGAGCCAGTTTGCTGTTATCTCGTATGTAGTCTGTTTATTGTTTTATTGATATTATTTAATGTTTAGACTTTTGAGCGAGTTTAAGAGCTCATCCTGCACCAACCTTGACACGTTTGCCATAGTTTTTTTTTTCATATATTCACTATGATATAACACACGGATACGATTCGCTCGGATTTGGCAATAAATCGATTGAGGAAGGAATGATAGCAATTTATCAACTCAAAATCCTTCTAAGATTAAGTGAAAGAAAGCGGAAGAAGTCGTGAGGCTACGTAGTTAATTTGCCAAACATCCATCCATCTATCGAGATTCATTTATATTCTATAGTATGTCCACCCATTCGATGTTAACTATCGAGATCTATGGGATGTGCATAGATAAAACAGAAGAGGAAATCGATCACCTAAATTTGTTTATTTATACTATAAGAAGACGCATCTATCTGTGTCTTCTTCTAGGATGTAATTACCTTCTATTGTTTTATATTCTATCGTAAGAAAAAAAAATGAAAAAATCTGTGAAAATTAAATGTAAAACCTGGATGGGTAAAATTAAATGTAAAACCTGGATGGATAAGATTAAATGTAAAACCTGGATGGGTAAAATTAAATGTAAAACCTGGATGGGTAAAAAGGCACCTAGCTGAAACATTTTCTTCGAACCCTAACCTACCTAGTGATCAGTTTTGATATACAGAAGCTATGGCATGACTTTCATAAAATACAAAAAAAAAATTAAAATAAAGTAAATAACTTTTCCTGAAAAACATTGCTTATTAAATATTAGGTTCATTAAGTCTTTCTTGAAAAACATTTCCATTGTAATAAAATTGGCTGAAATAATTGAAAGCAGAATTTTTATTTCGCACAATAACGTGTGTACATTGAACAAATATGGAAGTGGGTGTGACGTCAAAGACGACTTTGAAAACGAACAAACACACACCTGTAACCTAAATTGGGTAATTTTTATCTTCAAACTCTTGTCGGATGGTCCGGAGACCTTGCTTGGTGCTTGGCAACAAGACATTATTTTTTTTGTCCTTCAAAATTCAGGATAAAGTTGAGAGTTGGACATTGATATATGCGCCAATACTAATTGTCATTGTGGAACAAGACACGGACTAGCGCAGAGGCTCTGTCTCGCATATGAGTCCCAGCACCAGCAGCAGAGAAAGCTTATAAAAATAGGGTTAAATATACCACTAACCCTATTTGTATAAGCTTTCTTTTTTATGTTATGTGGTAAATTAACTCTATTTTTATTTCTTTTCTTTTGCTGGAAAGAACAATTATTATCCTTGTTCTATTTGGACTCGTTCATTCCAAAAGCTAACTTTAAAGCATGCAATACTACATAATTAAAACTGCATATTTCAAGATCATAACTTAACTAATTCCTTATAAAGCCAAATCTAGCTCAAACAATATTATATTTTATCAGAGATAACGATTGTCAAATGTCAAAATATGTGTGTTTGTTTTTTTTGGGATTTACCACATGATATTTTGGTAAGTCAAGTCAACACGCATCGCTATCACTGACAAACTGTCACTTTATCCAGGCACTTTAGTAGTTTGTAATGTAATTCAGGGAAAAGCCAAGTTTTACAAGCTTCATAAAAATAAACTTGACTTGAAACTCTGTGAGCGAAGCGAAGGAGACGAAGAAAATCTCATAAAGACATAACCAAACTATGGTTATACATGCCCCACTAACGGCTTACTACAACAAACTGGCAAAAACTCACCTGCCACCTGTCAGGTGAGTATACACTAGTAGAGCATTTAGGCGAGCATTACAATGTAATGTAACGTTCTTACGAATGGTACAAACAGACAAATGCTCAGTTTCCTAAAGCATTTACTTGTAATGTAACGTTCTTACGAATGGTACAAACAGACAAATGCTCAGTTTCCTAAAGCATTTACATGTAATGTAACGTTCTTGCGAATGTTTGACGTAATGCTCACGGCGAGCAAGCATTTACATGTTACATTTCTTTGTACTTTGCGCTCATTATTGACCTCACTCCACGTAACCCGCGCTCGTACCTTTGCTAGATAATATGTTACACCAAAACGCTGGTTGGTTTTTAAAATCAGGTTGTAACAAAACATCGAACATCATGATCGAAGTGTGGTTCGAGTAAATTTAAAAACAGCGAATGTTCGATGTTCTGTTACAAGTAAATGCTCTAGTCTAAACTCACCTTAGATTCATGAAGCTTTAAAGGAACCTTCCTGAAGACGCGACGTTCGATAGACGATATCGCATACGCGTGTATTTTCTAAGAAAATTTCGGTCAAATTGCTTTGCATTGCATCCATGTGATCATACTAGCAACAATTTCACTAAGCAAAAATCGCTCATCGGTTTGATATAAATTGAATCGCGTCGGTGTCAGGAAGGTCGCTAATTCTCAATGCGATTCTTTACTTCTGTGCATGGCAACAGCATTTTATTTCACCAACTTAGTATACGGATGCGACCTCGCAGCGATGACGCGGTCTAGCTTCAGATAATATTTTAGCGCTTGCCTTAACGTTAGCAACATACGCATAGATATGGATAGCCACATTTTTATTTTCCTGTCTTTGAAAAGAAGGTCGACGCCGACGGTTCCCCTGGTGATACGTTGGCATGACGTTGTAACAGCGAAAGAATTACCCAAGTTGAACTTCTTGTTTTTGCGCTTCTTGCTGAGCGTGATATCCTGGGTTGGATGGGTCCGTGCCCACTTGACCCGATTAGACTCAACCCGAGTCCTGCATATTTCTGTTTTGATAGGCGTAAAAACGTCAATGTATAGTCAGGTAGAAAAGTGAATGTAAAATTTAAATAATGTTTGGATAAATAAATCAATAATTTTACAAGTAAGTACTTATCCTTTTTTAGTATAATATACGCTTTGTACTTTGTAGTTATAATCACAGATTTTTGTTAATTATCATTACTATCTTATAGCTAGTGGCACAGTGGTATTTATTGGATCAGTCTTTCTACGTGATTATAATTATTAGGTTAAAAAGTAGGTACTAACTTCTAAAATAAAAATATGATTTACTAAATTATCTTTAAAAAAACAATCATACACAATATCTTAAAGAATACAGCACTAGGTAGGAACATCACAATTACACCATTAAAGTGTTTAGCAATATAAAATCAACAATTAATAAATAAAGCATTTTCTATAAATAATCAACATTGAAGTAAGAACCAGAAAATCGATTTAAGCGAGGTTGAGGCTATCTTTATAAAGCTATATTTTTTAAACGAAACCACTGACTACCAGGATAAATTATGTATTATAACAAAATATTTAATATTCTATGTATAGTAAAGTAATAAGTTATCTATAATTGAATATCACTTTGCCTAACTGTACAAATGGCACTGAATTGGTAGTAAAACATCTGGTATTATTCTTCGGGTCGAGTCTATTCGGGTCGCGTGGGCACGGACCCGGTAGGAATGGGGTTTTTTTTTTTTTTTAAATTGGTTCCAGTAGACGCATAGAAACGTAATATTTGAATAAAAGATGTTAAGGTCTTCATTGGTTTTAATTTAGTTATTGTCACTGGTTTTAATATTAACAATTTATTTTAATACGATCATACAACTGTTGATGTGCAAAGTGCAGATGTATGAGACTGGGGAACTCTCATGGGATTTCAGAGGGGTCTCTAAAACCTCATAATGCCAAGTTGATGCTATAGATAAAGTTTAATTCTATCGATGGCAATTGTCGTAATGCCAAAATGCATTGTTCTCGTGACATTTCAATAGCACTTGAAATGTCCCATAAATTTTCGACGTTTTTTTCAATCGACGATATCGTTGAATGTCACTTGTCGTCTTGGAAGCAAAATCTATTACTGTACTTAGTTTAAAGTCTCATGTGCCTGTAATTCCACGGTTATTGTTATTATGGTGCCCGTGGTAAGCTGAGCTGATTGATTGACGGCTGCCTCGTATGGTAGTGCTGCGGGCGTTGCACAGTTTTGACAAAAACATGTGTTCTTGTAGGTTACGATATAGCTAAGCATAGTCCTATTATTTATTTAAAAATTATGATAAGTCCCACTGCAGGGCAAAGGCCTCCCTTACTTCTTTTCATTAATCCCAGTGTTGGGCTAGTAAAGACCAGTCATATGTGTCAAATTTGTCCTGCCATCTTGGCCTGGGTCCGACGTAATGTCACTGTACATTTTTCAGGACCCACATTGTGGTAGATTTAGCGTATGCATCGTTCGATATGCGGTACCTACATGTGGTCGCACCAATTGTCGTCTTCAAAATACGAACGCAAACTACAATTTTCTCAAAATAATGTTGAAATAAAAGCAAAACTCATGACAGTACCTGTCTAACATACGAGTTGGACAACCACAAACTTGATCAAGACTCTCACAACTCAAACTCTGAACAAACAAGATGAAACAAAGATGCATTGTAACAGCATAAGTCACAGATGACCACAACATACGGCCACATATGGCTACAAGTGTGGTCGTCGACTCGACTGGCTAGTTCTAGAGAAAGTTGCCGCAAAACAAACAGACAGACAGCCCAAAAGGAGACAAACTTCATGGAGATAGATATGGGAATAGGGTGACAATATGCTGGTAGGACGTGGGATAGAATTAATAATATATATTTTGAAGTGGTGCACTTTATTGCAGTAAATCGTAGTTTGATATAAGCAAAAAATTACAAGAACGCAACCAACAGTGAGGATTGCAAAATGCATGGTTTTAGCGATAATACTATCACAGGACTGCAACGAGCTAGTAGGTGATTAAGAGGACGTGAGTATAGTTCTGGAGTAATCAGAAACTACATAACATCTGCATTTACAGTCCTCTACAATACCTACTCTACATAATTCTTTCGTTTTTCTAAAGCATACATTTTTCAACACGTGCACTCTGGTTATGTACGACTCCTAAGAGCCCCTGACACGTTACCCATACAGGACCATTAGTTCTCAGTATTTTTTCCATCTGTATTATGTTCTTCAAAGAACAAGGTTAAAAATATTGACTTTATTACACAAATATTAAATGTAATTAAGTTTCTTCTTAACAGACTGCTACAATTTACTTAACGTTTTGTGTAAATTATATGTAAACCGACTGTAATTACTACAGTGTGTGTGTTTTATAACATGCGGTAATAATTAACTCAAGGACACGGGCAAATACTGTTGAAAAAAAAAACATTTCCTTTCCTTTCTTTAATTTTGCGAAAGTGGCAAAATTTTCTTCTTGTTTTGTTAAATGTTATATTTTCTTTGTATAAGTCTATACGTGGCCTAGACTAAACAGATCTTGTAGCCGTGTAGTTGGCAAAACATAATTGAAGTGTTTAGTTCCTTAGACCATATTTGAAGTGTGCACAATTCAACACCATTGTACAAGACGTACGGCCATGCGCCATCGTGGTGGACATGCCAGTACCGTCTTTACCATAAGGGCACACGGGGCCCGTGCCCAGGGCCCCCAACCTCAGGGGGCCCCGAAGGACCGACAATTTCTCTCACATTTATTTTCAAAACATTCAACCCGGGGCGAAATAAAACTTACTTTTGCCCTAAAATTTAATTCAAAATTATGACGATTTTATTTAACCAAAATAAGGCAAAATTAAGTCAAACCACTATCGTAATCACAGAACCATGACTTGATACTGTTCTGTCTAGTCTAGGTCTTTGGACTGTCTGACTGCATGGTCACACTACCCACTATCAGTTGTAAGTCACGTCAGATATAAAACGATGTCTCCATTCCGCTTCCAAGCAAATACGAAGTTGTAGACAAGCACACAACACACACACACACACTGCGTGTCTAAGCAAACACTATACAAACACAGACTGACAGACAAGTGCATTTGTGTGTGTCTGTTTGTAACTCGTTACGTAAGGCTTGTCGAAGTGACAAAATGTCTGTGTTACCTTTTGTGTTGCCAGGAAGATATGGAGTAAGTGAAGATGACAGGGAAATGTGGTGTCTTTGGAAGAGAAAAGAAAATATTACAGGATTCCCTTAATATTCTTGCTATAAACCATTTAGATACATAGACGTAGTTAGATAGCCAAAAGTAAGTAAATGAGTTTCGTTTCTTCTATTTCAAACGTAGAATTAAGAATATAATGTACAGGTCTATTAAAGCATGGGCCTTATTGTGTGAAAACTTGTTTTCATAAACGCAGATTCTCACTCGCTTAGCGCGCATCTTATAAAATTATATATCACCTACCCGAGAACCTTATAGTACCTTATCCGTAATTCAGGACTTTACTACTTTGGACTCCTACACGGAAATATTAAAAAAAATAAAAAAAATATTCATGAACTAAGGACTAGATACATTAACTAATACATATTATAGACTAATTTCAGCGGGTGTTTAATCAATCTAAAAATTTATATTTTTATGTATTTACATCTCTATGATATCATCTTATCTTGTGGATGGGCCTAGAAATAACTTGGACACTTCGACCAATTGGGATCTTTTGAGGTCTCCTAAATACCATACTCCTCCCCAATCTCATTGAAAACTTTCTTCATGAGTTTTACAACGAGACTAAGAGTTATGAGCCTATAGTCTACTGGTCTTGGATATCCTACCCCTAGGAGACTCATTCGCTTACCAGCCAGTGCATCGCATGTGCACAGAAGGTGCTCCATGCGTTCCGTATGTTCCCTAAACAACCTGCATATGGGTGTCGCGGTTAGACCCATGGGCATGTCGTTAGTTCCAAAGTGCCCAGTAAAGGCCCCAAGTAGGTAGCGGATTTGCCCCCTGCCCGTGTTCCAAATGAATTCCCGTGCATGGAACGTAGGGCCCAGGAATGTCTTGATGTTGCTCCAAGGGCAAATAAAATTAAGTATTGACTCGTGTTAGATTAAACTAATTCAGTACAACTGTAAGATCAAATGTTAGCAAATTAGTAGATAGATAGTTATCTATCAGATAAAGAGCTGCGAAAAGTTAGTGATTCCGCCTAAAACTAGATTTTCTTACTTTGATAATGTCGATAAGTTACTCGTGTCGCTATTATTTACTGATTAATAATCTACTCTCTAGGTAGGTATAATAAAACTCTAAAAATAAAAATAAAATGTATATACTATGTCACATAGTTGATGAAAAATATTGACTAGTTAGTGCCAAGCTGTGTTTTTTCAAGTACTAGTTTTGAAATGAAATAGAAAAAAAATAAGAAAGAAATTAAGTGCGCCTTGGCATCGACTTTAATCTCACACTACACAGTTAGACACAAACACTGTACTTGAGGCTATCCTCAAGTACAGTGTTTGTGACTTCGTGAATAAAGTAAAAAAATATATTACTTTGATAATGCCAACAAGTTCTTACACGAAAATGTCTTTGCCAGCTTAAACAAGCGGAGTAGGGCAGTGATCGAGTGGCGTCCAAGGACTGACAGAAGAAATGTTGGTCATCCAGCGGCTAGATGAGCAGATGACATTGTTACTAGCGCAGGCAGAACTTGGATGAGGCTGGCGCAGCAGCGCGGCAGCGTGGGGATTGGCACAAGAAGAGAGAGGCACTCAGCAGTGGGCGAAATCGGGCTGCGGATGACGATGATGATAAACCCTTTCCTTTGTTGAAGCAAGCTTTTCCTAGCACGTGTCTCCATCAAGATATCTTCGTAGGAACAGCATCCACCCACGCATAGCTCGTCAAATAGAAACGTGTGGACACTCTTCGCTGCTGGTAACAGGTGATGCAACCTATGGCTCGTACGTGTCTCTAGTGGTGACAGGTATTATGCGTCGCCCATTATGTCTGCGTTTGCATAGGCTATACTGTTGCTAGGCTATCTAGTGACATGTCGGCCGTTTATGTTTTCCATACAGAAATGACATCGTAAGAGTCTTTTGTCAATACTTCCCACTAGCGACCCTACCGGATGGCGTAATAATACGATGTGTTATTTGTTCCAAATCAACGACCTCGATTGCTGCCTAAGAATATTCAAAAATCCAATGATGCAGTTTTGGTTTTCATCAAAATTGGGCCCGAGATTCCTTTGAGTGTTTTTCGCTCTTGAAAAATACACCCTGTTTAAATGAAATAAAATAGTCTAGAAAATACAACAGTAACAGAAAAACACCGGCCAAAAAAAAAACGTACCAAAGAAAATCTAATATATCAATATATTGGTATTTGTTAGTAAAGTATACGTAATAATAAACATTATCACCAAATTTCAAGTTCGTATGTCAATGGGAAGTAAAAAAATTCATCGGACAAAATTTGTCGGCGCCCTTAAAAGAAAAGTACAATTTTATTTTGCTACTAGTCTACGGTTTTCTAGAGGTACTTACTCATTTAATGCATGTTTAACCTTATTCAAATACCTAGTTGCTTAATAATGTAATAAGTATTAAAAACGTAAACTGTAATGTTTAAGTATGGTTCACATCCGTACTCGAACTAACTTAGGTTGCTATGGGAGATGTCGCTATGGGAGACGTTGCTATGCCCGACATCCGGAAATAATTAGCATAATCATAGTGAACATAGGTGCCTATTTGTTGCTGAAAATTAACTACAAATTACAGTAATAGCAGATTCTATAATTTAACACGAGGCAATGGCAATCGACTTCCTGAATCATAGTTCCAAAACAATTAAACATATTTCTGATAAGTCAGACGTTCAGTTTATTTTTTATCAGACAGTATGACTGTCATAATATACCCTACAATTGCAATTCCTGAGAACCAGAATCAACAGTAGGGTGCACCAGAAAAGCGCCGCCAGAATGAAATGATAACATTGGCTTAAGAACAGAAAGAACAATGAAGGTTTTCATCATCATAAGGATTAAGATAAACATAATTTCAAATTTCCTCCATTTCAAGGAAAAGATATGGCAGTAACTACATCCTAATAGCGTAAGTGAGTTCTGCAGGGCAAAGAGTATAACTCCATGAAAGAGTATCACAAATTCCCTTTAAATAATTAGGTTTTTATAAAAAATACTAGCTGACCCGGCAAACTTTGTTTTGCCATAAAAACACCAAACATTCATCTACCCTACCTACCCTACCCTAACAACCCTACACTACCTACCCTACCTACCCTACCCTAACTACCTACCCTACCCTACCCTACCTACCCTACCTACCCTACCCTACCCTACCCTACCCTACCCTACCTACCCTACCTACCCTACCTACCCTACCTACCCTACCCTACCTACCCTACCCTACCCTACCCTACCCTACCTACCCTACCCTACCTACCATACCCTACCTACCCTACCTACCCTACATACCCTACCCTACCCACTTAGGGGTATGAAAAATAGATGTTAGCCTATTCTCAGACCTACTCAATATGCTCACAAAATTTCATCAAAATCGGTCAAGCCGTTTCGGAGGAGTATGGCAACGAAAACTGTAACACGAGAATTTTATATATTAGATTAGAAGCTTTCATTGGTGAAGATACTCTTTTCGGAAGAGTCCAATAATTTTTAAGCTGTTGACTTTACTTACGCAATTAGGCTGCAGGAATTTCGGGCTTGTTATTATCAACATCAGAAGTAATTTTACAGCACAGTTTTTTTTTTGTTAGGTGCAGTGGCTGAGCGATGGGTTGCTGCGCTACGTATCACGGGTTCAATTCCCACGGAAAAAATATTTGCATGGCTTACAGATAGTTGTTGTCTGGCTGTTTGTATGAGCGTTTCAATGTTTGTATATCATGCATGACACAGAAAACTGACTTTCAGGCTTATTGTTTTCAACATCATAGGTGATTGTAAAACCATGCAGTTTTCATAGATCATGCTTCAGTCGCGTGACTGTCACCACCAAGCCAGTCCTATTGGCGACTGATAACAGTTATCATGGCTACATTTGTTTGCGCGTCTATTATCACGACAATTCGCGATAGGGTACGCTGTCAACCGTCACGTTGCCACAAATATATCATTAAAAAATAAGGTGATTATACCTATTTAATAAAATTGTTTTATATTATCAAAAAATAATTATACCTATTAAACTATCTTAAAAAAATCTCATCCGGGATCGAATTTGTGTTTTTATTTTAAATTGTTGAACTATCTAGATTCTAGAGGTTTCCTTTTCAATGAGTTTACTCGAAAATATAACTGAAACAAACCTTGTGTTCTACATAGTTGCGCATACGCAGCTGTGGCACACCGGGCCTCGAACCCGCGACCCCATTGTATGCTAAGTGCCACTGAGTCACTAGTCGCTGATACCGATACACTGATAACAATATGGTGCAGACTCGCCGTCGCCACTGATAAGCACGCTATTATTTTTAATAGAGCAAATAGAAACTGTTACACAGACTTATCTATGTTTATTTATTGCTGGAAGGTGTTCGTAATTTTACACGAAATCATTTTATCATTTCCTTGGAAAATATTTTTTTTTTCCCAGGTAGAAACTTGTCATCTCATTTTCATTATGAAATTGTGTCTAATTATGGGCCTACAACCGCTTTAGTGCCGTAAAACGGTTACTTTCTAAAGCATACTCCTTTAAAAGGTTTGAAAAAAAGAATATTATTGATTCACTTACATAATTTTTGAAACAAGTTTTTTTCGTGTAACTTATAGATTTGCTTTAAAAACAACACGATATTTTTTTGCAACTTTTGGAAACTTCTCCAAAACGACTTGAATGTTTACTTTTGCAGTAACGTACATTGCGGTAATGAACTTCGCAACAATGGGGTACACTCCGAATAATATTTTGCAAACAAAATTGTTCATAAGGAGCTTCAATATTGATATTTTGCCATCGAGCGGGCGCACGGCCAGTACTGCATTAACATTGGGCGTATATATCGCCTTAATGTCTGTTTAAGAAAAGATTAAATGGAGGAACTCAGGATCCTTAATGGCGACCAAAATATATCTGAAACCTCGATGAATATATACCTAAATGAAAGAACAGTGGTGGCACAGTGGTAACGGCCGCGACTTACAAGTTGTAAGTCGTGGGTTCGAATGGCAGGCACTTTACGTTGTGTAAATTATTTAAAATTAATTAATTTAAAACCGGCATGTCTTAGAACAAAAAAGTCGTAGACATGTGACGTCAACCAACCCGCACTGGGCCCCTCACAGAGAGGAGGCCTGCACGCACAACAGAAAAGCGGAAAAGGGGTGCATCTATCCCTACCTAAATGAAACGAGTTTTTTTCAGACCTTGTTTGTCCATGATCCATAAGCTATTATAGAATTAGGTACAGATTATGGTTATATGCTATCTTAGTGTTCATCATAACTATCAGCCTATTAATGTTCCACCTTCCCACTGCTGGGACACAGGCCTCCTCTCTGTGAGAGTGAATGGGCCGTAATCTACCACGCGGGCCTAGTGCGGGTTGGTGGATGTCACATGTCTTTGAATTTTTGGTTCTAGGACATGCCGGTTTCCTCACGATGTTTAGTAGTACTTAATTCATGAAAAAAAGGCTGTCTTGTTGGTCTAGTGGTCGCAAACGCTACTACTGAGCTTGAAATCCTGAGTTCGATCTCCATGTCGGGCAAAGGTGATTGGGTTTTTTCAGCTGAAATTTGTCAGCAAGCAGCCCGGGGTCTGGTCTTTGTGCCTATTTGATGTCAATAGATACACCCCTATTACATGGCTTAAAACTTAACTTAATATATGCATGAGGATATTACCATGAAAAAAAAAACTACCAAAAATAGGGAGAAAAGGGAATTACAATTTTATTAATTTCAAATACAAAAAATGTTACGAAACAAAGTGTTGTTGCCTCATGACGACTAACTTATGCACCACCTGATATTCTATATACCTACATAATTATATAATGTAAAAACGTTATATATTCGTGCGATGACTCATGCATAAGTAGATACATAACGACCGAGAGATTTTCGGTTGGTAACAAGTCTTCCACACAATAATAATTATCTTTCCATGGTGTCATGACATTAATTATAATTATTTATTATTTGTTTTAACATGACGTACACAGTATTTTCTGAAGTCACAAACAACATATTAATATGTGTACGTTTTATTTAAACATTTGGCCTGATTTCTTCAAGCAATTATTGGCATTTATTTTTGCAGTGCGCCTTCTAACCCTATAAAACTACGTTTTTGTACCTACCTAAGGGACAAGCATAGTTGTACTTTATAATGTACCCACGTTTCCCTCGTCTGGAAGCCAAAGAAGTATATGTAAGAATCGAAGCAGGTTGCTTGCCATCGTTACTGCCTATCCCCATGGCTAAAAGGCGTGAGTTTATGTATATACTTCCCATAATAATGATAATAAGATGCAATTAGATTTTCACTAAACTCTTTTTATTTTTTAATTATTGATAGGCTCGCGCTTGACCCCTATCTCGCCTGATGGTAAGCAATGTTGTGGTCTACGGTGAAGCACATATGCCTAGAACTCCTAGAAGTAACTTCACTCTTGACTTAAAGACCCCTAGGTTGTAGCTATTGGGCAATACGACACTCCGGCAGAGAATTCCACTCCAGCAGTACGTACAATGAACATTTTCTAAGATGTTTAGTGCGTATGTGTGGTGGGTGGTTAATTTTTCACTAACTTAAGGAAACCCCAAATTACACTGCCCTATCTGGGTATCAAACCCCGGCACCTCACTCAGCAGTCGCACTTATGAGCTAAAAACGAGATAGCCATTAGGTCAGGTCACCAAGTATGAAGAATGCAACAAGCAGTCAACTGGACTGCTTGTTGATGGGACAATACCACCGCACTATTCCCAAACCACTGCAACTCCTGAAAGCCAGAATAAAAAATGGCGACCACCAGAAAAGCGCGGAGGTGATGAAGCTCGACGAAATCCCGGAGAATAAATTTAACTGTCTTGGATCCCGCAACGAAATTAATCAGAAAAGAATAAAGGAGGAGGAAAACAAAAACATAATTGCCACTTCCCTCCATATCAAGCAGGAGACAGAACAAACAAGGCCAATAGGCACAAAGGATCGTTTACAACTGGGATAAAATTAACACTTTCACCTTTAGCTTGTCTAGCGTAGTAAGGAGTTTCAATATAATAAAAGCGGAGTAGTATTCCCAACCGCTGCAACACCTGTAAGCCAGAATCAACACTGGCGATCACCAGAAAACCGCCGTGTCAAAGAAGCTCTGCGAGTCCCGGAGAAACGATTAAACTGGATCCCGCCACGAAAATAATCAGAAAAGAACAACAGAGGAGTTAAAAAAGAAAAAGAGACCTTCTTATAGCCTAGTTATATACTTTAATCCACAAAAGAATCAAGGTTACCGACATAACCCGAAGAATTGCCAAACTTAAGTGCCAGTGGGCAGGGCACATTGCTCGTAGAACGGATTGCCGTTGGGACTGAAAAGTTTTGGAGTGGCGACCGCGTACCGGAAGACGCAGCGTTGGAAGGTCTCCCTCTAAGCGGAGCGAGGAAGTGCTGCGGGAGTCGGTGGAAGCGAAACGCACAGGACCGATCAGTGTGGCGACGCTTGATGGAGGCCTATGTCCAGCAGTAGCCGCCTTCGGCAAAAAATGATGATGATAAGGCTATAATGACCTGCCTATAGATCAAGTCAATATTATTATCTTCATTAGTTGACCTTGACTAGTACAGTTCCGTAGAAAGTAGGTACACACCCACTTGTCCTGATAAACGCTTGCAATTTGATATCCACGTGTAGCGATTATCGAATTTCCGTCAATATTATTGTTTACCAACTGTTTAGTTTCTGGGAAAATAATAAATAGGCTGTTTACCATTGATTCTAGTTAAAGCTGATTTATTGTTGGTGTATAGTAACTGCACACGTGCGTTGTTATGGGTAATCAAAAAAACATTAAAAAGTGACAACCCGTCTTGTCAATTAATCTAAAGTTACTGGATTGTGGAGGTCAGATATTTAGTCGTTAGTATTCAGTTACATCTGGACTGGAATCCGAAACCAACATGTAAATCAATCAAAGAAGTAGTCCGGTAATGTAAGTTTATTAAAAGTATTTATTCACAAATGTCACAGATTTAAAAATAAGGCTCCGTAATTTCACAATGCTCGAATAGTTCGAAGGCACTCGCTAAGAGGCCTCTCCGCGACTGCCTTCTCCTATGATTTCCTTAAATTCCCTATAACTGCCTCCCGACCCCCCTTCCTATTCTAATATCTTACTTTTGGCCACCTAAGCTCATTATTACATTGTAAAACCCTATTTTGCAACTAAGCTAGATTATTACATTGTAAAATAAGGGATCTATTATAATGGTAAATTTTGCCAATCAGCTTAACTACACTGTAACACAGGTACTAGTTCTTTAGGACGCCAATAAACATAGATGTGAAAATGCTAGGAAGATGATGTTAACTTAGAATATTATATATATAATTCAATGTAAAGCCATTATTTCTGTAAAACAGGCCTCGGAACGCTTCCGAAGCCTGTTTTACAGAAATAATGGATGCTATTTAATAGTAGTTTATGAAACTGTTGCATAATAAGGGGTTTTAAAAGTATCACACGAACGTTTTAATACCTAGATATGTGCAGTTTCATACATTACTTTATCTCAATGTATATTAGGATTGAACTTAATAAATTCAATAAAATAGTCAAAGGAGTAAGAAAAATTCAGTACAGCAAAACGTATGAATGGCGCCAAAACCTAGCACATCACCACACCGCATTAACCGCGCGTGCGCTAAAGCAGGCGTTGCCACAGACAAGTAAAATTTGCAATTAAAACTTTTTATAATAGGTACTATAAAAAAACATTTCATGCCCGCAGTCGGGTAAAAATGGCGCGCCTCGCGCATACACTTTCCATTACTAAAAAATAATTTATGGAAACTCCTTGGTTTAGTAACTTCTTGGATTTGTCCTGTATCGTAATAGAAAAAAAATAATGTTTTATAGCATTATTTTGTTAGAGAATAAGTTTTATAATAAGATTATATTTTTAAATTTGGGTATTATGTTTATAAAGTATGTCAATATAAACTCGTTTTGAAGTTTATAATTCGTATATTACGATATGAGAGTAGATAAAGCTATTTATAGAGCAGATACTTATTTACAATTCAACATTAATGTTTTTGTCTAGTAAGTTATGTGTCTCTGAGTCACAGTCGTACGTGACTCCTTTACTTACACTGCTGCCGATCACGTTAACGACTCACCATACATCAAAGTTGTTTTTCACAATACTCCGACTTATTACCTAGACGAATAGGAATTCTCGACACTAACTCTTGCATGATAAAACTGTAGAATACAATAAAAAATGTCTCAGAAGTATCACTTCGTTTCAACCACGAATAGAATACGCTCCGAGCAAAGATGGCAACTATAACAAAAAACAGTAGTCTTTTTCAGCCAACTTGGCAATCCTGATATCCGAAAGCCTGAAATAGTGTCTGATGAGTAAATAATAATATTGGTCAGTAAAATGCTTCTAGTTGTGATTGGACAGCAAAGTTGTCATAACATTTCACAACAAATTAGGTACATTGACAGATTTTGAGAAACCAGTACTTGTAAGGGAATAATCTATCTTATACTTTGTACTAGTTGAATTATACTACGGATATTGAATGCAACTGTGACTGCATTCCTTCGAGAGTTTTCTATAAGCGTGTCGAATTTTCTTATCGCGCGATAACCGTGAAACTTTTGTTTTCCTCGCATTATGTCATAGGTGAGAAAATTTTAATATTGACCTTGGGCCTTGACAAATACTTTACATACAAATCAGGCTAAATTCAACTGTATTGTTATCATCATAAAGATTTGGCAATGGTAAATTTATATTGGTATTTCGGTGTTATCGAATAAATGTGCACAAAAAAAACATGTTTACGCTACATTGGTGTGCTTACGTAATCCTATATTTTTTTAATTCATCCTTGAGATATGTTATCTGGAGTGAGTCTGTTTGTGCCTGGGTTCCATATTTGGGCAGCTAATTCTGTTAATTATTATTATTTAATTGTGTTTGTGAAGCCTTGTGGCGAATAAACTAGGATTATTGCTGTTTTTGGATCGAAAATGTTTGATCTGTTCCTAGAGATTAAAATTGTGGCGATAGATAAGACTGATTTAGACTAATTGACTTCTTAATTTAATAACCAAGTTGATGTATCGACTTGTTGGGAAGACAAGCAAGTGCAAATGTTATGTTACATGATATCTCTGCTTATCAGTTGCCGGCACGAGCCCCAGCTAAATGAGAACAGCTCATGTGTCTTGGCGAGTTGATAAGCTATTCAGCAAGTTTGCTACCGGAACTGAATGCCCAAGGTACACTTGACATACTAATGTTACTACCTAAGTAGATATAGAAGATAGATCAACTTTTGGTTAGATCAGCAATTTAATCTTACAAAATTGCAAGTGGAATTTCCTACCGGAGTCTGTTACCTGCAATGGGGATCTTATGTCAAAAGTGAATACGTGACTTCTAGACAAGCTTGCTTCAACTTCGACCACATCATCGCTTACCCTCAAGTGAGGTAGTGGTCAAACGCAAACCTATCAATAATAAAAAATATACTTTAATATGTACGAAATTATGTACGGAACCCCTTCAATTATCTGCCTGGCTCGCAATATTCGTGACTGGCCGGCTGCTAGATAAGGTATCAGCTGAATTGTGGACGTGCCCCGAACTGTGCCAGAGGTCACACTTCCTCGAACATGGCGGCCTGTCAGACAACCCGCCTTTTAAGGGTTTAGTTGATACAGGTGGGACACGACATCAAATTGTTAGATACGTAGTAGGTACTAGTAGCAGTCAAGAAGAGTATTTTTACAGTAAATTTAATGAGATCCAGATGTTTCAAAATATTTGTCTTTTAGGTTTATGAAGTTCTTCATTACTTGGTGGTTGGTTAAAGACTAGCACTTTTTTACAAGCTTTATTTGCCTGTATTTGCCTGTATACCTTACTTGCCTGTAAAAGCACCTAGTACTTAAGCCACTTTTCAAGCACTTCCTGGCATCCAATTAAGCTAAAACTTAGCTGCTTGTGTTAGTTCGGAAACATTGAAATAATACAGTACTATGGTGGTCTTATTACCAGATCAACTCAGGATGGATGAAATGGCGACAGGTCACTGGAACAACTTGCGATCCACGGATGCCCCTTAAGTTAACGGGGAATATATACAAGTCCGTCATTAGACCTGCCGTACTGTATGGATCAGAATGTTGGGCTGTGAAAAAGATGGATGAAAAGAGATTGTAAGTAGCAGAGATGAGAATATTGAGATGTATTTGCGTAGTGATAAAAATAGATAAAATGAGAAATGAGAATATTAGAAGACGTTTGAAAGTGGCGCCAGCGACAGAAAAGTTGAAAGGAAACCGTTTAACGTCCCGCTGTCGTAGGTCGTTCGTCACACGCTCCCTATTGGCGTGGCCTGCAGTGCAGTGCTCCCGCAGCACGAGAAGCTTAGTCAGCTGATGGCGAAGTATAATAGGCCGCTTCATCTCGGTCGGTGCGGGAGAGGCCTCGATCCGGCCCCTCGCCCATAGGACACCGTCTTCCAGCACTGGATCCAGCCTGTACATGGTCATGTGATGAAGAGGGATGAAACGCGTGTTACCAAAAGAGTTATGAATATAAATGTGGATGGATGGAGAGGGAGAGGAAGGCCGAAGGAAAGATGGAGTGATATGAAACAAAAGGGACTCAGTGAAAGGGGACAGGACGGTATAGAAGAAGAAAACGTGTTGCGCCGACCCCAATTATCATGGGATAAGGGCAGGAAGGTGATGATGAAAAGCATTATGTTTATTTTTAATAATATCAATGTTCAGGTTATCGTAAAGGAATACATTGGTGCCAAAACAAGACGAAAAGCTCTAATTACTTCACAAATAACCAATTCAAACCGGAAAACAGATGAGATCAGACTTTAGCAGGGTCTTATCATTGTCTCTCAGACACAAACGGTAAAAGATAACGCTGTCTCCAGGTCCACCTATTCTTAGTAAGGTCACGTCTCTTGCCCATCGTTATCACCTTACTGTTATCAGTATTAATGGCCAAAGCGGTTAGGTGCCAACAATCAGCACTGCCAAAACTAGGGTAATGATTTGACATCACCTACTAGTACATTCATAGTATGATCTTATCTTTCTACCTACCTCCATTAAAGAATAGGACTATCGTTAGTTTTTGTGTCAGGTTATCGAAAATTAACGACCACTTCTATGATGTTACCTAGATGAAGTCTGCATCATTGGTCTTATGGTCGCCATCGCTACTGCTGTACATGAGTTCCTAAGTTCGATTCCCAGGTCGGATTAAGTGTTTTCTCATTAGCACCTTGCTCTGGAGTGTTTTTTTGTCCCTGATTCATGGTAATAGTCTTACCCTTATTAACTGAGGTGTAATATTTATTTGACGTAGGCAGGATCAAGTTTCTACAACAGATAAAAAGAAACATAAAAGTTACAATAATAAATTCGGCAACACTCAACACCACTGCATAGCAACACTTCCAAAACTTTAATATAAAACACGTTTTGCAACCATAAATCAACTGTTAAAAAAACATACAAACACACCATATTTCAGCTGTCCACGATTATAACACGCCATCCGAAATGTCAATAACAAAATATATATTTTCCACTTAAAAATATTAAAGGACATATTTTATTTATTTGTTTAAGAATCGACACTTTTGACATTTTTCAATATTTTCGTATTTTTTACCTACATATGAAGATAGATACCATGTCAATAATAGGTACGTAAGTGCTTGCCTGAGGCCTGATAGACATACAAGGCTAGTCAGACACAAGGACACTGTATATTTGCTCAATAAACACATGCCTGTAATGTCAATATTTTGAGTGGATTTTAAAATCTCCACGTGCAAGATAGTGGGAGCCTTATCGAAAGGGTTGGTCTATATTTGCGCAGACGATTAAATGGGTTAGATAAGTTTGACAATCTTAGTTTTGTTGCTATGTGATAAAAATATTGTGTGTAAAAATGATAGCAATACAGCTTGGAATTGTCAATGTCACTGTCAAAGTTCTGTCATGGCGACAACGTCCAAAGCGAATTCTGCCAAATTTTACTTCTTAACTTCATATAAACAATACACATTTTAATTACACTGATTGGGCCCACTAGGTGGCAAAGTTTCTGACAAATCGAAACCAATATTATAAAGAGGTAAAATTGAATTTGTGGGTAGGAAGAATCTGAGCTCTGGTAGTACTAATCCTATGAAGAACATTCTTTGGAAGATTCTTCACTCAAAACAAGCTTAATACTTTTATATCGGCAAAATACACTTTCCCTGTCTGTGGGATAGGAGTGAAACCACGGCAATGAAGTAATATTACAATTAGGTGCCTTTCCATAATTACAGTACTTAAGCTTTTAAACAATTAGTGGCAATTTTAGTTTTCAAGGATTTTCTATTCATTAACAGTCTTTTAATTCTTGTTTATTTTAGTTAAATTAAACGAAGTTACGATTAATTTGTTTTGTGCTGCATGATGACCTACTTTTAGCGTAATGTAATTAAGGCAATTGTTTTGTTATTGGATTTAATTAATTATATCTCATCAGACATTAATATCATTTATTTCAGACATGCAAATGTTTTCAAAGTTTCAACAAGTAGGTACTGAAACAGAACAGTACATGAACATGTTTGGCGCAAACCCAAACCACTTGTTATGGGTTTTATTAGTTAAATGATTAATTGTTCAGTTTTGTGACAATTTGCCAAAATTCGCTTATTCAGAATCTACAATTTCAGCTTTAAGAAACCTTGCAGTTTTTACCCGATTACGGCGAAGCAAAAGGGAGGGTTATGTTTTGACCGGTATGTATGTTCATCTGATCCCTCATAACTTCTTATCATAATTTGACAAATGAGGTGTTGTCGGAAGTTTTCTTTGTTCGCTGGTTATAGGCGACGGCGACGTGACGCCATATTAAATTTTATGTGACGTCACATTAAATTGAATATGGCGCCCTCTAAGGCGCACTAAGTCAAGAACAAAAAAAAATATCTCCACATTTTTCTTGATTAAAAACTTCAGCTATACATTATATTTACAAGTATTTTACATGCAAAATCTAGTACTATTTTCCTTGAATCACTAAATCCACTATATGTCAATGACATCTTCGCGACAACACAAATAATTCAACACTCACTAAGCACTTACAAATCACAGAAAATTGCTAGAAAAAATCTAGATCGCCTAGTCTATAAATCTTAGGCTTTCTAAATACAGACATAGAACTCTAGCCAAAAAGCTTTTAGACGACGATTACTAATAAAGAGGTAGGTAGTTCAGTCATTATTAAAATGTCTGTCTTGACGTACTTTGAAGAATGTCAATCAAATTGTATTGCTCTTATTAATTTTCAAAAATGTTAATGTAGTTGGAAAATGTGATGCCATTTTACTTTGACACTTACTCTTCAGAATTTATAGCCGGGCTTTTTTTAGGGTTCCGTACCCAAAGGGTAAAAACTGGACCCTATTACTAAGACTTCGCGATCCGTCTGTCTGTCTGTCTGTCCGTCTGTCACCAGGCTGTATCTCATGAACCGTGATAGCTAGACAGTTGAAATTTTTACAGATGATGTATTTCTGTTGCCGCTATAACAACAAATACTAAAAACAGTATAAAATAAATATTTAAGCGGGGTTCCCATACAACAAACGTGATATTTTTGCTGTTTTTTGCTCGATATTAATAACGGCAACAGGTAGACGCTTGAACTATTCACAGAATATTTAGTTGTATATTCACATAAAAAAAATATTATTATTAAATTAAAATAAAATAAATTAATTGGGGCTCCCATACAACAAACGTGATTTTTTTGCAGTGTTTTGCGATAATGGTACGGAACCCTTCGTGTGCGAGTCCGACTGGCACTTGGCCGGTTTTTTTCTCCCTGTCCTACTCTTGCTGAAATGAAATGAATTCATGTCTTTCAATTGTTAATGCTTTTAATACTTTATACGTGTACGTAGTATTGTGTGTAGGACTATTCTGGGTGCATCGTCCTCACATATATGAATTTATTAATGTATGTACTTATGTAAAACACCTATTTTTTTTAAAAAGAGTAAGTATGGAGTTTCTTGTGCGTTTTTCTCCATGACAAGCTACTTTGCCGAATGCACGGTAGAATCAATTTTTATTACTCGCAAATTTTAATTTTTAATTGTTTGACGTTCAAAAGTTCCGCGTATTGACCTAGTTGAAATAAATATATTTGACTTTGACTTCATTATTCATGAATTCATTTCACTTCAACTTGTTACAGCAGATCGCAAAACATTTTTCGTGATCATTTTTTGTCATTTGAATTTAGAAAAGAAGTTTTGTAATAGTTGACATACATAAGATTTTATGATAGATTAATTCCTGTCAGCGGCTTCGCCCGCATGAATTTCGAAAGATGGTATATTTTTTAATAATCTTCTAATATCACATGCCATATAATGCCAACAGTCTAAGTTGGTAATCTACTCATTACCTCGCGCGTAATGTCGAGATCGTGTCAACTCACATGAGTCTTCGTTTTACGCATCCAATTTATTTTAGATCTCGAATAAGTGCGTAGAGCTGAAGAATAAATACAAAACAATTTCACAGGATTAGTCTATTCCACCAAAATAGTCCGAAAATGCGGTTAACGTCTTATTTAATATTAAAAAAACATTGCTCTAAATATCCCCAATTTATTGACAGACTTACTTTAGTGGATTATATGATTCATATGTATTTTTTCGAATCTTTATCATGACATCATAAAGCCTAATGTGCTTTCCGAGGCACGGAGGACACTCGGTATGTAATACGAGTAGATCCCCATCCACGTACCGACCGCAGCAAGCCTTGCTTTACTTTTACGAATCGATCTATTCGTGCTTAGCTAGGAGTTTTAGATCCACAGTCTCACACCAAACATTTCTACGATTGATTGAAAATAAGAATTGTCTTTTCGTGCGATTTTCTTTGACGTCAAGTAGCCTTTCTTGCAACATTTTCCTGATGGCTCAAGGTTATATTCCTTTTATGTAAGGTTACATTGTGCGCAAATATAGCAATGCAGCTGATGAATATATAAAAGATTATTAGCAACTTCTTTTTTATTTTGAGAAGTTGATTCTAGTATTAATTTCAAGGTGACGTCTACATTTTTTGCTAAAGATGCGCATATATGCAGATTATTATTATTGAGATCGGATACCTAGGCTTTGTAGTAAGAGGCTCTTGGCCCAGTCCTTGATTATTTCATAGAAGGCAGCAGGCAGGTGGTTTATATAAGACGTATTCCACATTGGAAAACCGTTTTAACGGCACCTGAGTTAATGGCTCCTGAGATATTCCACATACGGCACCTATCGATATTTTTCGCAGAGGCCAAATGTGGAATAATTAATTATTTACGGATCAGTAGGTACCAGTGTTGGGACGTTTATTGTTTTTAGGACGACAAAATAAAAAATTAAAAAAATCAGTAGATAGAGTCTAATAACACATTCTTACTAACATCTTAGTATGAACACTAACATAGGTTTCTTCTTCTATTAATTTATATATATATATATATATATATATTATTTTATATATAGTATTTATTATAGTACATATTTAAGTATGTTTATATTAACTATATATTTTTGTACTAATTTTGTGTTGATATTATTATTATTTCATTTTTATGCACCTGCCATGCTGTCTCTTGACCACCCGTGGTTGACTGGTAGAGAATGCCTCAGGCATTAAGTCCGCCTATGTACTTTTATGTTGCATGAAGTTTTAATAAATAAATAAATAAATAGGTTATAAGATTTTATATTGTTACTAACACCCTTTAATTATGTTATTTTGTCAGTATGGACCTTTTTGCTGTCTGAAATAAATAATTTATTATTATTATATTATTATTAATAACATGATAAAAATATAACTTCCGCATTTGCTATTTTTAGTTAGATGTTGAACATTCTATGCATTTATACCCAAACTAACAGGAGGCTAGAATCATTAAGAAGTATTTGCGGGCGTAGAATCATAAGCAGTAGAGAATAACGGAGTACCAGGAGGTCAGAATCTAAAATCTCCCGGTACTCTTTTTACATCTCAAGAATCCAGCCTCGGTAATACTTTCTCATGATTATAATCACCTGGTACTTAAGTTAGTCTTTACCAGTAATTATTCCAGCCCCGCAAATACTAAGATTTATTCATGATTTTCGCCTCCTGGTAGTTTGGGTATAAATGCTTATAAAAACATCTAAATAAAAAAGCAAAAGAAGAAGTTAACGTCCCAATACTTCTACTAATCCGTAGGTGCCATATGTGGAATATTTTTTATAATAAAAAAATATTCCACAAAAAATATCGATAGATTCCTTATGTGGAATACCTCAGGTGCCGTTAAAACGGGTGCCCAATGTGGAATACGTCTTATATAACACGATTTCAGCAATGCAGTCCTGTTCAGGAGTTCTGCAATCAATGGTTCATACAAATCAATTGGATTAGTTTTATTCACATTGAAGAGTCGTACAATAAAATCTCTTCAATCATCACTCTTTGAAAATTGTATTTGAAAAGAACATGCACCTACTACATGCTCAGCGTACACGCTTCTGCACATTATTGTCTATATCATTTAGATGTATAACAGCGCTTTCAATAAAACGTCCATCCCATCCAGACATCATATTATTTGTTCATGTTTCTGTTTATACATGCGTGCTAACAAGAAAACCGCATGAAAATGTGTTTAGCAATTATCGAGAATGGACGATGCACACGTTCAGCAGTCAATGACTTACAGTATTATTGTCAATGTACACAGGTCTTTTATTATGTATTGTTTCTCATTGACATCTATACTTATATATATAATGTTATAAAGAGGTAGAGTTTGGGAGTTTGTAGAGGGTAATGTCTGGATCTACTGAACCGATTTAGATGAAATTTGGCATGAAGATAGTTTGAGACCCTGGGAAGGAGATAGGATAGTTTGTATTCCCTTGGGATGGTAAAACACTTTCTACGCGTGCGAAGCCGCGGGCAGAAGCTAGTAAGTAATAATATTATAAATTATGAAGTTACTCTGTTTGTTTGTTGCCTTTTTATGAATAAACGGCTGAACCAATTTGGACGCAGTTTGTTATGGAGATAATTTGAGACGTTGTGAAGGACATAGGATATGTCCTATGTCCTTCCCAATGTCTTAAACTATCTCTATCTCGATAGTTTATATCCCAAAACTTTGTTCCCTTGACACTATAAACCACTATTAAGGCGAGCGCATCCGCGGGCAGAAGCTAGCAAGTAATAATATTACTGTGACTTTCAAAATGTGGTTTTAAAGTGATTAATGGAGGAATAAGTGCACTTTAAAACTGCATTAGACATTTAAAACCTGCAGTTTATTTATATTAGCTTATTAATATAAATGATCGCTTATGTTATTAATATAATTTTCATAAAAACCAGAAGCCAATTGGTCAGTAACTAATGCCCAAAATAAATATTTTCAATAAATTATTGATGTAATGTCCTTTTCATTAAGTGTTTACAACATATTGCAACTAAAAAAACTGGCCAAGTGCGGGTCGGACTCGCGCATGAAGGGTTCCGTACCATTATCGCAAAAAACGGCAAAAAATCACGTTTGTTGTATGGGAGCCCTACTTAAATATATATTTTATTCTGTTTTTATTATTTGTTGTTATAGCGGCAACAGAAATACACACACACAGAAATACATCATTTGTGAAAATTATAACAGTCTATCTATCACGGTTCATGAGATACAGCCTGGTGACAGACAGAAAGACAGACAAATAGACGGACCGCGGAGTCTTAGTAATAGGGTCCCGTTTTTACCCTTTGGGTACGGAACCCTAAAAATATAAGCTAATACATACGTAACGTACCTATATACATTATATTTTATAAACTATATACAATAGCGTATAAAAAGGGGACAGAGGAAGGGGCTCATTGGTAGAAAAAAAAAACATTTACATATTATTATCTTTTCGAAAATCACGACTTTCAAAACTATCACTATTAAACTTACAAGAAAATCATGAAAAGGCCATTTGCTTGATGTCTTTCTGAGGATTTTCTTGTTCTGTAAAGCTGAAACTCAATAGAAGTATTAATAAGCTATTATGTCAAAGGATTTACATAACGAATCGTGCGCATCTCGCCACGTGTCGTACATATATACCTGCACTAGTGTGTGTTGTACATACACACACATACACACCTCTGCGTCTGCGCAACGCTCACTAAATTTCATTGAACGTAATCATGTCAAGGTCTTATGTGAATGAACTCGGCTGCAAGTGTGTGTGTTCATATGTATGTACATTTAATTGCTTATATAATAAGTTTTTATGAAAAATATGATTGGTAGTGTGATTGAACTTTCGGGTGATAGGTACTGAGATTTTGTTTTTTTTCGGTGGGTCAATTTTTGTGGTCCACAGTGTAGTTATTGTTAACACACAATGCATTTTCAAAACACAAAAGTAAGGAAAATATTCAGAAAAGAAAATAGTAGGATAAAATATAGGACAGAAAGCTGTGGCAAAAAATAGTGGATGCAGATTCCTTTTATTTTTAATTTGAAAATGCTTTTAACTGTCTGCAGGTGGAGGCCAACACAGGAAACAAAGTGCTAGTGCCAACGATGCGAGCACTGCTCAGATTTATTGCTTGACCTTATTCGTGGTTTTATTTCAAGCGGTTAGTAACTCCCAGAATGAAATATATTAGACTAGCTTCTGCCAGCGGCTTTGCCCACGTGATAGTCAAAAATAAAAATAAAACCGGTCAATTGCGAGTCGGACTCGCGCACGAAGGGTTCCGTACCATTATAGCAAAACACGGCAAGAAAATCACGTTTGTTGATGCCCCACATAAATATTAGTTTATTCTGTTTTCAGTATTTGTTGTTATAGCGGCAACAGAAATACATCATCCATCAACTGTCTAGCTATCACGGATCATGAAATACAGCCTGGTGACAGACGGACAGACATACAGATGGACCGCGGAGTCTTAGTAATAGGGTCCCGTTTTTAGCCTTTGGGTACGGAACCCTAAAAAATCAAGCCTATGTGCTATTCCAGACTATAATCTATCTCTGTGTCTAATTTCATCCAGATCCGTTCAGCCGTTCTGGCGTGGAAGTGTAACAAACATCAATCCAGCCATCAATCCTCACAAACTTTCGCGTTTAAAATAATAGTAGTAGGATTTAACATTTGTTCAGGCTCATTATTATACAGCAGGTTTTTCACGCAGCTTCGCTTCCTGACTGGTGGCATATTTACGTTTCCGTGTCCCGGAGGTGGAGGAGGAGGAGGAGTACTGCCTTGAAACACGAACGGGTTTGGTTGCCAGTTAAATGATTTTCGTAGTTCAATTAGTACAAATATTTCCAGAGATTCCTACAAACAAGATACAAACAATTTATACCTTGCATTATTTTAGTTTCGATTTACCTCTGTAAGTTGTTCAGGCACTATTATAACAAATTAGATTATGTATTACATGCAAATAACAATATTACTAGATTATAAATCCAAATAATTACATGCAACTGTCGTTTCGTGAGTGCCAATGAGTGTCGTCATAATATTGACAAATGTTATATTTTTCAATCTAGTTTTACATAACCAAGTACGTAAAAAACGCTCCACTATTCTGTGAAATAGTTTCGAATATACGAGTACGACGAATACTTTTATTTATTTCATTGACCTATCTAGACTAAGTACATAAATACCTATAATTAATCAATCAATCACATAATAATTAAAAATACCGTTGATTTTAGCCGGATTATTTTGGTTACAGCGATTAGATTAGATTTTATTTAAACTTGATTAATTGACACTTTAGGTTTGAAATTGTGTTGTTACCACGCATCTAGCCTTCTGAAGAACATCACCATGGACGCCCTTGAAGGATATATTCCTTCTAGGGCATCCCTTCAGCACAGTGATGAAGTGGGGTCATAAACAGTGAGGCTCATGGGAGATTCCTTTACAGTCTCCCCAGGGATGTAGAACCCCTCAGTGCAACGTTAAGACACATGGGGTGCGGGGTGGTCTTTTAATTTGTACTTTGTGCTGATGGTGAGCAATGGATGGATTTAGTGAAGTCAAATCCCACTTTCCCTGGTCTTTCTCAAAAGTGGGGGTTCTTCCGGCGTTTCCACCCACGTCTGCCATGTAAATTTATTGCTAAATAATAAAAAAACATATTCAAATCGATCCTAAACCACTTTATTCTGCAAACTGTACTGGCAAGCAATTAAAATGGGCGATAATATTATGACATAGTAGAGTCACGCGATCACGCGAGTGCTTTTGCATTCAATCCAATATTCATCTGTTTGCATACTAGCTGACTTTCTAGCTTAGCAACTAGTTTTGTCGTCAGCCGACTCAAAACACGTGATTTCTTGATTAAATAAACGACTTTAATTTGACACTAAAAATGGTGACTAAAAGTTTTGACCTTTGGATTGGAAAGTCTATCTGATATATTCATTGATAAAATAATTTCGTTGATAAGTAACCTATTGTACAGATTTGGTTCCAGTATGTTTTATATTTTATCACCAAAGTGTTGTAGCACGCAGTCTCATGACAAGTATTCTGTCTATTTTTGGATTTATCAATTTGTATCTACAAATAAATACCCAGTAATAAAAGATTTATTTTCGATGGATCCCACTTTTGAATCCCATTTTAATATTTTTGGCGTTGGATCCCACAAAACATTATTATGTTTTTCCGTTGGATCCCAAATTTTAATATCTCTTACGAATAGAACTGTTTTCAAAAGCATGTTATAACTCCCTATTATCAAATGAAAATATTTTTGTCGTCATCAACTCATCATCATCATCCACCTTTTAACGTTCCCAATGCTGGGACACAGGCCTCCTCTCTGTGAGAGAGGGAATGGGAAATCATTATGCCATCAACCGATGGTTTGGGCTCCGCTCTCTTCCGGGGCCTTGGCTCTAATTGCCTAAGTGTATCTACTCTCTTCTTTTTCGTTTCGATGAAGCATTTGATCAAACTATTTCAGCCCAGTAGTGGCTACATTTATTGCAGCGTCAGAGGCATTATACAGGTCATCCAAGGTGCAAGTGAAAGGACAGTCGGGACACTCCAGCAAATGGGGCATAGTCTGTACAGGAGCACCAAAATCGCACCCAGTTTAATGGACTAATAATCACCCATTTTTCCAAATTATATTTGCAGAGGCCTACCTCGGTGCGCAACCGATTCAGCCTTTCCACACGGGCCACTGCAGTTCACGACAGAGGGGAAGATGCTTGGGCTTAATGAAGCCATGAGGTGGTGGCGGTGGTGGTGGCGGTGCCTTGAATATTAAATATCACAAATTGGCATTCAAAGTGAAAGTTCGCGAGCACATTCGTAAGATGTTGGCAGTAGTATCGTCTCAGCGTTAATGATCTCCGGTTATCTGTTACCACAATCTGTTTAAGAATATTCGTGTATTTAGTTGTATTCAATTTATCTGTTTGTTGTATATTGTATATATGTATATAATTATCATTGTATTTAAATAAATATAAAATAAAAGGCACCTGCACTGTCGCTGAAGGTCTTATGCGGGAGTCTTATAAGGGAGTTCTTTCAAGCTGCTACACCCACATGCGTACGAGTGGCGTGAGTATGCGTGAACACCACTGAACAGACAGATACAAAGGTTTAGATGACACAAACGGCTAAACCAAACTCACACACTGAAGAATTGAGTAAACAGAGATGTACAAAATGGTTTAAGAAAATAATTCAAACACAAAATGCAAATACTTTTCGAATAAACTATTTCAAATTGTATTATGTATTTTAAATACTAATTGCATTATATATGCACATGCATATAGAAAATACGTCTCGAAAAGTATTTCGAATAAAATAATAATCAATCTGCCTTGCCTTTTCCCAACTACATTGGGGTCGGCTTCCAGTCTTACCGGATTCAGCTAAGTACCAGTATTTTACATGGAGCGACTGCCTATCTGACCTTCACAATCCAGTAACTGGGTAACACAATACCCCTTGGCAAGACTGGTGTCAGATCTCAGGCTTCTGACTACCCGTAACGACTGTCAAAGATCTTCAAATGACAGCCGGGACCAACGGCTTAAGGTGCTTTTCTAGGCACGTAGGAAACTCAGTATGTTGAAAATGGTCATCCATCCATAGACCAGCCTCGTCAAGCGTTGCTTAACCTTGATGATCGACCAGTGCGGCTGTTATTATTTAGCCACGAGCTAATAAAAATACCAAATGCTTTTAAAAAAGGTATTTAAATAGAAAATGGGTATTTTGTATTTGCATTTGAAATACAAGTATTTCAAATAAGACACATCTCTGTGAGTAAAGCTGAAGACAGAGTTCTCCTGCTACTGACTCAGGGCATACTACCTGAAATGTTGCCACTTAATCCTACTGCCTACTAAACTAATCTTCCTCCTCCTTGCGTCGTATTCCTCAGTATTGAGGGTCGTGACCTTCCTTCTGCATCACCTTCTCTCGAATGATCTTTCTCCATCTGTTTCTGTCTCTGGCGGTGTGGAGGGTGTTGTAAACTGTAGAGTCAAGAGCGGTGCGGATCTGGTCAGACCAACGTATTGGGCTGCATCCACGAGGCTTTTCCCATCCACTTTGCCGGTCACGATGAGCCTCTCGAGGTTGCCACCGTCTTTCCTTTCAATGTGGTTGAAGTATTCTAAGACTCTGCGCAGACACTCGGATGACAGGCGCAAGGTGATTTAGAGTTCTCGCAATATGGAGACGTTAGCCCGAAATGTTGTCCAGGGGCAGGGAGCATCTTTCTCCAGCACCACATCTCAAACGCATCGATGCGTTTGCGGTCTGAAGCTTTCAGTGCCCAATTCTCAGCGCCATACAAAAAGATGGAGAAGACTAAAGTCCTTACCAGTTTGGTTTTGGTTTTTACGGAAATGTTGCAATCTCGCCAGATTTTTCCAAGCTGAGACATGGCGCTCTTAGCCAGTTCTCCTGCGCACTTCCTTCTCGCATGAACCATCATTACTAATGCTGGAACCCAGCTAGGTATAGTTGTCTACTGTAAACTAATCTTACTTATATGATAAATGTGAAGGTTTGGACGGATGGATGTTTGTTACTCAATCACGCCAGAACGGTGGCACGGATTTGGATGAATTTTAGCACAGAGATAGATTATAGTCTGGAATAGCACAAGGCTATTTATCCCGATAAACTAGGTATAATGATCTGCCTTCTGCATCCTCCGTCTCCCCACAGCTGCACACCGATACGTGCCCCTGCCAAGATCTATTTGTGCATGCGTTTGCGCACCCCCTTCCCCCTGCTCCCGCCTGTGACTGGCGTGCGATCACCTCATCGATTAAATGGGTTCAACGTGTATAGCTTCGCAGGTGAAAATATGACGTGATTGCGAAGGTGGCTGCTTGATGCTGAACATACAGTGAAGATGTTTTTGTGTTTCAAGTAAATAAACTCACAATCTGCAAGGACTTTTTTTATCTCAACTGAATTTGATGGCGTAAGGAACTGTTTGTTACGAATGTCATTCTTGAATAAAATCATTATTTTATCAGATATTTTCTTGTATTCTTTTGAGTCACTGTCAAAACGCACAGTTTTATTTACGTACATTATGCCAAGTAGTTTTTCAAGAGTCATCACGAATCGTCTCGCGCGCAGGTTTGACGATTTCCAGCCTCCCGAACAAGCCACATTCCGTAAAGGCTTCAGTACCATAGACCACATACATACGCTGCGGCAGATTATACAGAAGACCGAAGAGTACAACCTGCCTCTCTGTTTAGTGTTTGTGGACTACCAGAAAGCCTTCGAATCGATCGAGAATTGGGCGGTACTGCAGTCTCTCCAACCATAACAGGATTACTGACATAGCCCGAAGTATTGCCAAATTTAAGTGGCCGATGGGGCAGAAAGATTCTGGAGTGGCGAACGCAAACCGGAAGACGTTGCGTTGGAAGGCCTCCCACCAGGTGGACCGATGACCTGGTGAAGGTTCTGGGAATCCGGTGGATGCGAGACACGGGACCGATCAATGTGGCGACGCTTGGGGGTTCCTATGTCCAGCGGTGGACTTCTTTCGGCTGATATGATAATTATGATGGTGCCAAATAGCTGAAAACACCAATCTAAACCAACCCAAAACTTTAATCTGATGAATAATGATAAATGTTTGATGATGATAATAAAAGCCAAAGCGTATTATTGTCACTACGGTACCATATCAGACCTTCAGAGTGAATACATTTTACGGTACTTAATGCTTAATAACACAATATAAAACAAGTGTTACACAGAAAGCGACGTAAGGCTAAGCTGAAAGATGGAAATGCCAGCAAGACCTTATTTAGAGGCCTTTCTGTAAAATATCGCTCTTTTAATCTTTTAAAAGTCCACATAATCCTGACCCTTTGAGTGCCCGAAACGTGTTTCCACGCGAGACACAATAGCTTTTTTTATTGTATCGGTAATTACGGGCTTAAACTAGTGTTAAGGATTACTTAAATTACCTCAAATTCTACCACACTATTTTACTGAAGTCAGTTTAACAACAATATAAAATTTAATAATCCAGAAATACCCATTAGTTTTCTAACTTATCCCTGAAGATTTCAGTAAACAAAAATATAATTATTTTGGTTAAGATACAAAAGAATAACTCTTTCACAACCACCGCTTCGCTTTCAATACATGCCGACCCTAACCCACGAGTTTAAAGCTAGTCGGACAGTGTAATGTAGATGAATTGCCTCAATTGAGCAGATAAGCGTAGATTGGCTAATTGTGTGCGTTATTTTTAGTGTCCGCCAGTGTACGATTAGATTGGGTAGCTCCACGTGCTTTCTAGTGTAATGTGGGTAGTCAGGACGTGTGGGGGAATGTCCTGCTGCCACGGGTTGGGCAACCTTCCAAATGTTTTACTATTGTACGGTTGTTACTTTTACCCGATCATGTATTTGGTAATGGCTATGAAGAAAGTGTTCTGGCACATTTCCGGATTTAACGTTATTTTTGGACTAGTTTTCACATGTGCGGGCATTTCGCTAAATAAAATACATATTAAAGCCACTCAGACGTGACTTTCGCTAAGTTTCAAGAACTGACATTTTGGCAAAGTCGATCTACCATGCATTTCCCCTCGAAACAAATATTTTTATTACAAGAAAATATTTTCTCAACATTTCTGAGATATACATTGTACAAAATACTTATGGTATGAATTTACTAAGTATCTACATATTTGTAAGCCTATGATGGAAAGCGAAATGGACACTCCCTCCATCTTCCCATGTTTCCCAACATTTTTCACATAGACCGAAATATGGGGTGACTGCGGACATACTCGTAGCACTATTGGCCATCTTAATTAATATTATAACGAATTTTGAGAGTTTGTTCAGATGTGTAGAGTAATCTCTGAAACAACTACACCTATTAGAAAAAATCTTTCACTATTTAAAAGGTATATTATTCCAGATGGTTATCTTCTATATATATAATAAGTCGGTTAAAAAAGAGAAAGTATGTATGTATGTTTATTATAGACTCCGAAACAGCTGGACCGATTTTTATGTAATTTTCAGACAATCTATAGATTGACCCAGCGGTTAATCCTGTAAAGTTTGGTGGCGATCAGAGTTTTTTTTTTTTTTTTGAACTTTGAACGCGGGCAATGCCGCGGGCAGAAGCTAGTAGGATATTAATTATTATGGCCCAGGCAAAGCCGAGTGTCCGAGCCAGGAGGGCCAGTAGTGTCTTATAAATTCGCCATGTGTACGCCTTTAAACTAAATAGACATATTTCATACTTTGCCCAGGGGCAAACTGAAATCCCGAACACACTTAGGTACTTCTATTATATATTAAAACCCCAGCTACACTCTCGGGCCACCTCTTTGTTATGTAAATACCTGGCTGATGATAACCCACGCCCACGTGTCGTGACCCTGCACATCTCCTAAATTAAACACCACTATGCCGCAGTACTCTTCAGAGCCATGTAATGGATACCTGACTATGGGTCCCGTGGGTGTCGTCTGTGATGAGAAGTGCTGGCAAATGGAAGGTGGAATGGCTTGTAGATGTCATGTTTGGAACTGTCGCAAATAACATTTTAGCTGGCTGCAGACCACGAGCTAAGTTAGTAAGTTTAGCTTCCATAGCTGAGGATAAAGTGAGCTGTGTACAGTGGTATGAAAAGAAATAAGTCTGCTAAGTGTGCAAGCAAAGTTAAACTGACTTAGCTTAACATTTTGTCTGCATACGGGTATTTACTTATCTGTTTTACTCAAGGGTGGGTCAAAGAGCGATCCAAAGAGCAAATCCTAACTTTGCAATTCTGTCTTAATATTCGATTTTGATGACTGAGTGCAGTTTGCTGTTCGTTGGTCCCTTAACAAGTTAAGAACAGGGGCTGGATTGTAGAGCGAATTGATAAGTGATAAAGGTAAAAAAACATCAAGAAACCCGACTGCTAAAAAGACGTAAACAAGAAGAAAATCATGCTGTGCAGTCGGAGGATACATATTCGCGAGCTGGCTGACCAAAACCAGATGTATCCTCCGACTGCACAGCATGATTTTCTTCTTGTTTACGTCTTTTTAGTTCGCTTCTTAAGCAGTCGGGCTTTTTGATGTTTTTAATTAACTTTTTTTTATTTATAACTTTTTAGTTACTTTTTTTCAAATTTGGTACATAGAAATATATAAATGTAATATATTTTTGAAATCGCCTCGTATATCCCTTTATTTTGATACCCCACACGAAGGGATAAGAAAAAAAAAAAATTGGGCTCCCACAATATGGCGCCCAAAATCCGGCATTTTTTTATCTTACAATTTTAATAAAGCCAGTGACACTCGCAGGGTTCAGAGCAGACAAATCGATTGACGTTAGAATCATCGAAATCGGCCAACGCGTTTGGTCTCTGGAACGCCACATAGGAACAAACATACATACATACATAGACTGATAAACACATTACCCTCCTTCGGCAGTCGGGTAAAAATAAAATTAGGATTAGGAAACTTTCCAGGGGACTACACCCAGATGATCAATGTGAAAATGAAAATCGATGTTCTCCTGTGTTTATTGTTTGATCTATTTTAAGTTCAGGCTATGATATTCGTTCAGCTGGTTCTGTATTCGTCTTGAACACATGAAAACCATAAAGGCCCTAGTTACCTAGGTACTGAATAACCAAAACAAACCCATTCAACTCTTTATTTCACACATCGCTTCCTGTTATTCGAACATCAACACTTTAATTTCCATATCAATTAGCCGGAGGGCCGGTTGAAACGTTCACAACATCCCACTTATAGCATAGAGTTACACACTACTACACCCGTACACCACAGTAATCCCACACGGCACATAGACCCACTAATTCAATTTGACGGCCATACAGACATACACTCACACACACACGAGCGCCTAAAAATAACGCCTAACATGAAGGGCCATTTACGGTACTTACAACTTTATATATGCATTCAAAAACAACGAAAACATGGCTTACGGTCTACACCGTAGAGTGCAAATTAACTCTGTTCGGTTGTGTCGATAAGTTGGTATATATGAACGATTTTATTACGCTCAGTTAATTTATTTGTTTGTTCGTTCGTGTCGTGACAAAGACCGGCCTATAGTTAACAGAGTCAATATGTTTTTAACAATGTTACTGTAATGGCTAATTTAATTTAGTTTTTTCAGCGTTTCAGAGGGAAACTCTTTACTGAAAGGTAAGTGCTGAAAAGTAGCTGAAAGAAATTTAAAAAAGCGTGTGGAACTCCGTCAGGAACGAGGTTCCTAACTCATATTTTAATTCGGAATCTAATTTGAAATAAAATAATATAAAGATAGAGCTTGTGGTGTGCGAATATGTTTGCTTGCTCATAGAAAGATAGAAGAGATATACTTAGAAAAAGAGAGAGGAGTATAGAGGGAGTAAAAATCTTACGTGACGTCACATTTTCTCCTAAATGAGACCTACCGCAAGCCGCGTTAAGGAACTTCGTTCCAAAAACTTGAAAACGCATATAACGATAAATATTGATTAATAAAATTGGAAAACTGCCAATTGCAAAGCTGTACATTTAAACAACAAAAGTAGTTTTCCTTCTTTTTAGGGTTCCGTACCCAAAGAGTAAAAACGGGACAATATTACTAAGATTCCACGATCCGTCTGTCTTTCTGTCTGACTGTATGTCCGTCTCTCACCAGGCTGTATCTCTTGAACCGTGATAGCTAGACAGTTAAAATTTTCACAGTTGATGTATTTCTGTTGCCGCTATAACAACAAATACTAAAAACAGAATAAAATAAATATTTAAGTGGGGCTCCCATACAACAAACGTGACTTTTTTGCCGTTTTTTGCGATAATGGTACGGAATTCTTCGTACGCGAGCCCGGCTTACACTTGGCTGGTTTTTTCTCCATAACGACGAGTGTTCACGACACTCAAAAATATAACCATCAATATTTTGGTAGACACTATAAACGTGGTTGATGGGGAACGAACTGATGAAAAGTATAAGTCTAAATCTAAGTATTTTGAAGGCATTTTCTTCCACTCCAATCGATGCAGTCGCTAGACAACACAACAAAACCCTTGATTAATATCAACAAATAACAAGCTGTAACTGACAAATTGATTTAGTCAAGTGGATCGAGGCAATTACTTAAAATATAGGGGTTGTACTCATCCTTGTGAGTATGAATACGAAGTCTATTTATCCCCTGTGGAAAATCCCCTTGTCCTAAATGAAACCTACTACAGCCTCCCAGTAACAACCTTATACAAATCTTATTCGTTTTTAATGTGTCTCATCTGCGTCTAATTGTCTGTTCCTAATGAGTCCGAGATATTGGCAGCCATTACGAAAATGTTACTGAGTTTATGTTAATAACATTTTGTTTTTTTCTTTTGTAAGTGAGTGTATGGTATTTTTTGTTTTAGGTATATTTGCATGTCATTATGAATATTGGTAATTAGCATCATACATCTAGGTAATTATCTAGATAAGTTTGAAATCGCCAACCCGCTTATAAACTGAATGCCGTAATTATCGAAAAAATTAAAAAGCCATTTTGTCTCGCGTGAATCTACGTTTCGGGCACTCAAAGGGTTCAGCAAGCGTGGTGATCAATGTTCGTACCTTCTGTGTATGAGAAGAGGCCTTTGCCCTAATAAATTAACTAATAACATAAAAATTACACATATACCTTAACTACATATATAAAAGATAAAATAAATTAAAAATTAATAGTCATTTGGGAACTCAGAATATCCAAAAATCGATTTAAATGGCGTTCAAAGCTGTGGACCACAGAATACGCTGATGAAGCTGAACATTTAGATACTAGGTGCTCTATATTGCAATTTTCAGATAACATACCACAGCATCACGACTGTAATTCTCGAAGGATTAGGCATATATGTACAGCAATTTTCAGATTTAAGTTCTGAATATACTCTGCGCTGTGGTTTGCTCCAAACCAGTTAATGCGGAAGACAAGAAGCAATACAAAGTTGAGCTTAGCAAGTGAAGCTTTTGGCGTTCACCCAAAGCCTCCTTGTCTGAGATAGATTATCTTTTAACTAAGATGAATTAACTTCATAATCTTACACGTGTAGCATCGAAGGTAACATCTACATTACAACACATAGTACATGATACAATGTATGCTGAATCAATATCCATTACTCTACCAGCAAAAAATAACCTTCAACTAACACTTCTTAAAAGAAACATTGAATAACATCCAATTCACAAAACCGGTTGCATTTTCTAAACATTTTCTTCACTAAGAACATAAGTCTCCGTCGAATTTACATTAATTTTATACGGAATTAGAAATAAGACCCCATTCGGAGAGATTTTGTGCCGAAAATAAACGAATAAACATTGTAAAATTTAATGTTAACAGACGGTCTTACCGTTTCATTATACCACGCTAGCTATAAACTTTATTCATTTAACCCTTTCTTTATAAAGCATCCATTGAAAAGTTTGACCTACCATCTTTGAAGCTCTCTAGTCTAAATCAGCAATGAATATGGACAAATCCGGGAGTATCGCTACAGTCGCAAAGGATCTCGCACTCGGTACAGGGGTATGGAGTAAATCCAGACTGCTGTCAGTTGGCTGTGGTAAACAACACAATTAAGGCCGGAGTTTCAATTGACGACGACGTGCTTTCCATCTACATGCACACTCAAACACAGTGCCTCCCAATCCTCGGTATAAACGAACACCGTGCCGGTTCCGTCCAGAAATCTGCTCCGTGTGTAACCGCGGGAGCATGTGGACTTATTTTAGATCTCGTTGCTATGTGAGCATGTCCAATTTGCTTTTCCTATTTAGAAAAACAAGTGGGCTCGTTAAGTTCTTTGAGTTTATGGAAAAAAATCACCATGCTGTCGAATTGAGGGCGACCATGTACTGCAAACATATATCATCTTGTTTGGAACACTGTATCCTTATCTGATTTGTCATTAGATGTTTTTTTATGTACTTCTTGTTCTTGATTAGGTGTTTTTGTCCAATTGTCAGTAGGTACTGAGATACTTTGATAAAGTATAGTTCGTTAAGGTTTTTGTCTACGAAACTTGTTTATATCAACTTGCTGACCTTTCTGATCCGATGAAACAATTTTGTTGGTAAAAAAGGGTTATTATTATTCTAGTATAAATACGTAACGGATCTTCCAAAATGTCTGGTTGCTTACTAATGATATATTTTTTGTTAGTTTACTGACCACTTCCTTTTTAGTTTTTTGGCTTGTTGCTATGCAACTCCTTTTTGTTCTTCTTTCCTCGAGACTTAAACAGTTCAGTTCTAATTGTTCTTAAACTGCTCCATGCCTCAGAAATGACGTTAAGCCGTTGGTCCTGGCCGTCATCAGATGCCATGAAATATGTCACCAGCCTCGCAAAGAAGTACCGTGTTACCCAGTTACTGGGTTATGGAGGTCAGTTAGGCAGTCGCTCCATGTAAAACACGGGTACTCAGCTGAATCCGGTTAGACTGGAAGCCGACCCCAACAAAGTTGGGAAAAGGCTAGGCAGGATGATTTATCATGTCAAGAATCATCCTGTTTTTCATCACTGATTACCTAACTGATATACATTTAATAGACAACAACGCTAAAAAAAGTGCGCTAATGAAGATCGTTAATCTTAGCTTTATGACTTCATAGTTTAAAATTAAGTGATACCTACAAGTGTTTAAAAAGTTTATTTAATAATCTCGTTAACTCAACAGGCTGTAATTGTTTTTTTTTTCAAACAACTCTTAACAGCGGATGGTAGATCCGGCTTGTTCTCGCTGTTCTTGAGAGTTTTTTTATGAACTGCGAGAATTTAATTAAAGAATACATCATTGGGTCCCGTTACGAACATATTAGAGTCATTTCCGTGAGCTGTTGTTCAATTATAGTCAAATGAGTATTATAATATGACTGTGTTCTTAGAGCCTGCTCTCGAAACTTTTCAAGAACATGGTTTGACACATGCACTGGTATTGAGCAGTCTCATATGCCTACGATACTATAATATTCAGGAAGATATATACAATAACAGGGATAATCTGATTATACCGAAAACTTAGGCACAGCTTTTTCCGCAAATAGGCATTTAGACTGAAAACTTGATGTCATGTCACATTCTTACTTCAGCGGAAAATTGTGAAAAGGTGAAGGTTTTTTAAGACCAAAAAGACCTTGAGTGAAGGTGTTGCACGAAACATCTTTTGGGAATAGGTATTTTCATTGTGCTTACAACTAAGAAATTAAATTCCCTGTCGGAGTCTGTGTTTCCTGATAGCTATAACCTGGGGGTCTTTAGAAGAGTCAATAGGTTACTTCTACGCAAGATTGCTCCATCGTCGACCATATCATCGCTTAACATCAGGTGAGATAGTGGTAAAACGTAGGGACACGGTATCGAATAGAAAGTATCGATACTGCACTCAAGAGTAGTGTCGAAAAAAAAAAATCGTACTCATAAAAGTATCGAGACTTTAATTTATCGAGTACTTTTCTTAGGGCCCCTAATGCGAAGTCAATATCAGTCGATAAAAAACGTCAGTTTAACTTCAGTAGGGCAGGACATGATAAAACGAATGGTACTGGTACACAAATTTAATACAATAATAGAAAAAGACCACTGAAACGTTAAAAAAAAAATAGAAATAAAATTAAATTATTTTGAACTTGAGGCATATAAATTAAAGTTCTCAGAAGGTTCAGAATGAGTGAACTAGATGGCGTTGCCATAACCATAAAGTTTTAAATGGGTAATTTCTAAGATTACCCATTTAAACCTTAATTTCTTATTCGATTGTACTTTTTGGCAGGTATCGTACCTGCCAAAAACTACTCTTTGAGTACAAGTATCGAATGCAAAGTATCGAGTACAAAAGTAGCGGTATCGAATGGCAATGTACAGCTTGGCAAAAAAGAGTGTGGAATAAATGAGGTCGCCACTATCGCACTTGTATACCCCGAAATACTATGACTCAACAGTATTTGATACTTTTCTATTAATTTTTAGTTACTCTAAGTACTCTTAGTACTAATAGGCAATAATAGGCAAGTAATAGGTGGGTTATTTTAGTTAACTAGTTAGTTTTATTTTTAGTTCCAACTGTCACCGCGTCAGACTCTTTTTTGCCAAGCTGTACTCGATACCACAAAGTATCGATACTTTTTTCGTGTCCCTAGTCATATCAATACCTAATTAATAAAAACCTAATCTGCAATTCTTGTCCTTCAAAAATTATTTAATGCTGACAAAGATCTCCTGATATAGATTTATAATCTATAATAAATTATTAATACATATATGCATATGACTTCAAATCACGTGCATGTAAAGGATAACCATTGTCAATGCTGGTAGTGTCAGACTGATGTCTATTGTCTATCTAACTACTGATGAGTTATGCCTACCATGTTAACAGTTCATAAAATAATTGAAAACTGTAGGTTACTGACAAAGGAGTCTTCTTTTAACATTGGGTGTAAGAGTTTTATATATCACTGCAAATGATGAGATAGGAGCCTTTTTGGTCTCATCAACATCATTTCAGCCGAAGATGGCGTTTCTTGTGCGTTGTTCTCCATAACAAGCTACTTTGCCGAATGCACTGTAGAATCAATGTTTATTATGTGTAAATTTTTATTGTTGACGTTCAATAGTGCCGCTTAGTAGCCTAGTTGAAATAAATATTTTTGACATTGATTTTGTCCACTGGATTTAGGCTTCCTTCAGGCATCGCCACATTGACCGATCCCGTGCGTCTCGCATCCAGCGGATGTTTGTTTTTTTTATTTTTTGTTCTCGCACGGGGCATTTTTCTTAATTGTCTTAGGTTTCTTTTTGTTTTATTTTTTATCTCCCATGTCATGCGAGCCACAAATAAATATGTTTTCTTTCCTTCTTTCTTTAGAGATGAGGAACTAAGAGGAGGACAGCTGAATTCTTCTGTCTTACAGGAACCTTGCATTTTTCAGGGATAAAAAGTAGCCTTTGCAATTTAGCCAGTTGGGCCAATTACCACAGGTGATTTATAACAAAAAATATGAAAAAAAAACTAGCTTGCAAGCATAACCCCGAAAAATTTAAAGTTTTGGCCCGTCTTATAATCACAAGCTAAGTAATGGCAAGTAGGGTAGGTTAATTTTATATTTAGTACCTACCTTTTACCATTTACGAGTTGATTTATGTATTAACTGGTCTGCCGGGAAAATAAAACGTAATTAATTGATTTTATTGTTTTCCTCAATTATTCAGCTTCGATTTTATGATCTGCTGTTAATGTGTCAATAAATGATATAAATAGTAATAATGTCAACAGATTGCTACAGCCTCTGGTTCCTTGTTAAAAAGACTATGTCGTACTATCTATCAACTATAAATGATTTTGTTCCCTAGGGAGTAAAAATACTTCGCCTTCCGGCAGATACGTAGTGTCGCCAGTCTAGGACCATCATCATTTGATCTGTATGACGTCCACTGCTTGTCATAGGCCTCCCCCAAGCATCGTCACATCGTCCTGTGCTTCTTGCATCCAGTGGCTTTTACCAGGTCATCGGTCCATCTTGTGGAAAGCCTTCCAACGCTGCAATGTTCCTGTAAGTACCGCTCACCATCCCAGAACCACGAATGCCAAATCAGAAAGAAAATTTCATTTCAACCGACAGACATCCACTGCTGGACATGCTTCTCCCAGGTATCGCCACATCGACTAGACCCGTGCGTCTCGCATCCAGCGGATTCCGGCAGCCTTAACCAGGTCACGACCAGGTCATCAATCCACCTAGTGAGAAGGTTACCTACAATAAAACATACATAAACAGCTAAACACCCGTCGTCCCGTCGGGTAAAAATATAATTAGTACCAATAATTACCTACCTTAACAAAAACTAATAACTAACCTAACTATAGATATAATCAGTAGTGTCGCACTACTTCCAGCACATAATTGCCGAATGTAAGCAAACTCGTAAGTAAAGCAATCAAGTTAATTAGAAAAGTTGGAACGATCGAACTTGTTCGTAATAACTTATTTTTATGGTTCACTTGTGAAATTCATGTTTTATTTCCTTTATTGGGTTCGGAATTACTTGGTATCTGAATTATTTAAATCGAAAGTTTAAACTTTTTTCCATTTTGTGAAGGAAAACTAGGAACTATTTTGTTAACGAGCTTTATCCAAATAGCAAAATCAGCTTAATTTCTTTAAGAAATGTTTAAAATTAATAACGCGATAATTATAACTCATTTTAATCTGCTTTTCCAAAGATCTAAACATGTAAAATTATTTGATTGTATGTTTGCAAAAGGAAATCTCTGGATATACTAATCCGTTTATGAGAATTCTTTCACTGTTACAAAATTACACTACCACCAAATTTTTTAGGCTACTTTTTATCCCTGAAAAATTTACGGTGCCTGTGTGAAAGCGCACAGGAGACCAAGGAAAAGCTTGTGGAAAATGATATTATGCGTACAGCTAAGGAGTGGAATTCCCTTCCGGAGTCTGTGTTTCCCGATAGCTACAACCTAGGGGTCTTTAAGTCAAGAATGAATAGTTTGCTTTTAGGCAAGCGTGCTTCACCGTCGATCACATTATCACTTACCATCCTAGTAGAAAACGAATCAATGTATGGGAATGACACATCTGAACGTTAAGTCACGTGGTCAGACCATACAAATATAAGGCGTTAACGATTGTAGAAAGAGATTCGATACGAAACGTTTGTAGCTTGGCTAGGGGGCCCAGGTGAGATAGTGGTCTAACGCGTGCCTATAAAAAATCTTTAAAAAGTAATTGTAGTAAGTAATATTTTTTTAACCTGTAAGTTTGTTTTCAAATGTGTCAAACAAGATTATCTTAAAATGTACAAGTTCATACCTAATCATTTTTGCCTCGTGGTACAAACTTACTTAAAAACAAGACCTCCCAGATAACACTGAAATAAACCGATATAGCAATAATATGCGACCGTTGAGAACGTCTGAATGGACACTATCTGCCTACCCACTTACTGGGGGTTGCCGGGTTATGATAACTAACATTCCAAATATATAAATAACATTGTTGTATCAGCTGCCATGTTTGACCTCTAACGTCACCATATCACAATTTCAATAACAAGTTTATGTATTAAAAACTGAAAGTGAAAACACGACAGTTTTGATTGCAACAGGGATCTAGTAAGCATTATTTGGCCATTTAAAAGTATCTTTGAGCAACGAAGAATTTCTCCTAAAGTCTCCCATCTATCTTCTATATATTTTATATATATATATTTATATAAATAAAAAGAAAAGTCCTGACTGACTGTCTGATTCATCAACGCCCAGCCCAATTCCTTGGACATAGAAAGCTGAAATTTGGCAAAGGGGTACCCTTTATAATGTAGACAAGGAATAAGGAAGGATTTTTCAAAATTCAACCCCTAAGGGAGTTAAATAGGGGATGAAAGTTTTTATGAAACTCTGTCATTTTTAATTTGAAATGAATGAAATATGGCATTTAACCTCTAAATATAAAATAATAAAAAAATCTTTAATAAGGATTTTTTTGAATTTCATACCTTAAAGGGGTAAAAAGGGGTGTTAGAGTTTGTAAGAAAAATGTTTATCATCAAAATTACTTGAAACTTAGTATTTCTGCTCTACAATAAAGTTTTCTTTTTTATTTCATCCCTTAAAGCGGTAAATAGGGGTGTTAAAATTTGTATGAATGATTACCTACTGGACCTACTGGATGTGCTCGGGGGAATCAGTTTTCATACCTCGAATACCACTCTGACTATGTCTTTAACTTAAAATGATTACAATTCCCCCATAAGGTCTGCTTTGCAATGACTGTAAATAAATCTCAGGTGCAGTCATTAAGTCGCGGGCGGAAAGCAGTTTGGATAATAATTTGCAATATCCGGCCAGAACTGCAAAAAACAAAACAGCCAAAATCGTGTAGTCCACGCAGGCGAAGCTGCGGGCGGAAAGCTAGTTTTATATAAAGACCCATACTATACATTCAGTAGGATTAAGTTTTCTTTTCTTTACTGAAACGAACCGTACTATTGTTATATCATGTACCACAGACCCGTAAATTTATCAGAAAAACTTTCTGTCCAACCAATTCCCGATACACCAGTAAGTACTATCAGCACTTAGTAACCGTTAACCTAATCGGTGACAGCACCCCTTCAGTGCAGCTTGTGCACCCCTCACTTGCACCGATATGGTCAACTACGACTTATTTCCTAACCTGTAGTCAGGGGGAACAAGGGATTAGAGTAATGTATAGACAGTACTGTGGGTATCACGAGTGGTATTTGCATATTTTGATGTTTCAATAATGGTATTAGTTGTGTGTAATGTATGGTGATAGTCCCTGTTACTCCGATGTTTTTAAACCTTGCTGGCCAGTTTAATCTTCTCAATATGTCGTTCCCTTATCCGATTTTGTCAAACGCTGACAGTATAGAAAATGTGAATTCTTTGTCTCTTAGACCTAACTTGAATGCAGGAATCGTAGACAAAATAATCATAAGGCAAAGATACCCGTCAGTAGCTGATTTTAAAATGAGAATCACGTCAAAACGGCTTGTCGTAATTTTTTGGACAAAATATATGTTACATTAGACCATTTTCTTAATAATTCGATCTAAGAAAATTTTGAGTTTTATTCGTACAACATAGTGTAATAAATTTTAAAATATGTCTAACACGGACAAAAAAACGACGATTGCACCAAAACCGCTAGGCGTATTTTAATGAAAATGTCACCATCTCGAAGACAATTTAATAATCTAGATTTTGATCTGAGGCATTTTTTTTAAGTCATTGAATAATAAGCAAAGTATAAAAAGCTACATAATTTTGGATCGCGCGGGCGTGAAACGAGTGCGCGTTTTGTTCCCTCAAGGTCGTTGTGGACTGTCGTCGTCTTATCATGACGGCTGTATGCCTCGAAGGGCACCTGTACTACATCCAAATTGCCGCAGTTATGTTAAGGACTCATGCTATAGGGATCGACCCTATTGCCATCAATCCGGCACAAATCTAGACTCCGGACTTCCACTGAGAAATTCGGATGGAAAAAACTAATAACATTTAGCCCAATCCGGGCGTCGAACCCTTATATGCTTATATTATATGCTCCAGAGTAACGCTTAGGACCTTTAGACCAACGAGATCGTAGACATACAGTCGCCTATTGCTGAAACCACAAATTCTGCATTGAATTAGATATTTCGATTTCAAATAAAGGTTCATATACAATTCAGTATTCGATACGTGGAGGAACGATCTGTCCTCAAAATCAAAATATATTTTTTTATTTCACTTCGGCCTACATAGGCTCTTATGAAACGTCGACAAAAGGTGCACGGGTTGGTCGTTTCCTATAGAAAAGAACCGGGCAGAAACTCCATGGTTACTCTTATAAAAATTGGTTTGGTTTTACAATATTTTCATGTTCCTTGCGTGTCACATACAGTTTGGGCCTAGTTCTCTTGTATATAAGTTCGGGTGTCCACAAGAACACTTTGTAGAACGGTATCTTTTATATTTTGTAGTGTAGTAGACTCAATAGGTCGACTAAAGTTTTTTATCTTAGTGAAAGTCCAAAGGGAAGAAAATTACAGGTAGGCAGTATAATGTACTTGTGGTATTTAATCATTATATTTGTGCAAGAATAAAGTAACAGATGGAAATGATTTTAGGTTAATTAGCCACAGCTAGATTTACACACGTTTAAAGATCTTTACAGAGCCTCGGCAATATTACAAGTTAATCTGAAAGATAACAAAATAATGACTTAACTACAATACAAATCTAAGCAGTATCAATGTAAACTGGAAACTTTCTTCCTCACCTGATTTCACTGCTGTTTGTGGAATAGATGACTTCTCGTGGCATTGCCAGGTTATTTGTGCCTTGCCACTCACGGTACAACCATGGCATAAGTTTGCTTATCTCAAAAACCTTGAAATATAATAAGAAGGGGAAGGAAGAAAAATAATACGATTTAAAAATCCATCACCATACTTAGCAGACGCGTTGGATAATCCCACTAGGTATCTACCAACAGAGGTTCTTAAGTTTTTTATTAATTCCAGCCAAGCATGCAACAACAACAATTTTAATTTATTATTATTGAATGAATCACCAAATCTTTTCTATTTCGGTCAAAACACCGCTAACATAATTTTAATATAAATGGAAGAAACAAAGTTTTGGAAAAATCCGGAATAGCTATAATGTTATGTTTATGATTATATCGACATAAATAGCCCGGCCTTAGCAACACTTGGATCAATATTAGCTTAGTTGAGTAAATAACTAAACCATTGAACATCTTCGCTGAAACCTGCTAAACTAAAATATACTTAAAACGTTTTACACAAAGTTGTTATTACATTGGAGCGTTCAAGTTATTTTGAACAGTTATTTTGCAAAAAAAAATTCTTCCATGTTTGTGAAAATAACGACAACATCATGTTTCAGTAAAAGTTTCGTTTCAGGCGAGAGTTAGTTCCGCAAAGTGAAAAGAGATGGCGTTGTATCGTGTTCGCTTATCGAAAGGAGCCTCGCCTAGCAACAACACATAATCAATGCTTTCCAATTCCTTATAAATTGATTTCAGTTTAGTGCTTGTAATTTTCTTTTTATATACCTAATGGGTTTGTTAAAATTACCAATTACACTAACTAATACCATGTAGGTAGGTATAGTTATAGCTACTTTTAATTTATTCTATTTTACAATACAATCTAGATTTTACAATTTGAAATCAGTTGATAGCTATCAAGTTAATTGTAAATAAAGTGTGTTAGGGATGTGCCACGCTCGGAGCGGTCGTTTGTCGATAATTGTGACGAAGTGGACGGTGCGTCCGCTGCATCGTCGCGACGAATCACGATCGTTGCTACAATCATGTCATTGGTCTGCGGTTAGAAAGTGAAATAACCCTTGTTTTGGTATAAAATTAAATATTGCACAAATTGCGGGATTTCGTTGTTACTTTAATGTTGTTGTGCCTTATTATTTTAAATAGTAGGTAGATATTTATCTAACGACTCTCTTTTATGTATTTATTTAAAGACTCGCGAATATTTTGTGAAATCGGAAAAGGGAGAATTAATGATCAATTTTATAAATCGAGGGCAGCTTTATTTAGAATAAAATATTCGCTGTCCGCTTTATGTTGTTAGGTAAAGCTAAATAAATCAATTCACAAGTCGTAAAATAAACATGAAATACTACAAGGTATAATTCTTTAGTCACACATTCGGAAGTAGTTGCCTATTTCTTAGCGGATTAAAAGCGATAATTTATGTTTGCCAAAACCATCCAGTTATTTTCGAATCCAGAGGATAATAGCCTTAACTTCTTTTGCAATAATGTCAATAATCGCTTGCACGTCTTTTTCCAAAACGTGTTGCTACGTCAACTGGTCCAATTTCTTTAGAATCGATACAAAGACCTTTGCATGTTAATTTGTTTACTTCGAACGGAACGAATTTATTTTTATGTTCTCACATAGTATAAAAACTTTACATGTTCGCTAAATTCGGCAAAAAAGTGAAGCGAATATAACAACTAAAAGAAAATTGATGATTGCTTCTTAATTTGAAGAACAATAGATTGAAAGATATTATTATAATAGTCATATTGTGTGTAGAAGGCGATGTTGTTTATAAAACAGATTCTCAGGCGAGATAATAAAATGATGGAATCTATGATAGAGCACGATTATAAAAACCGATGCCAATTTACTGCAAACGCAAACTCAGCATTCGAGGATAAGAAGAACGTATATTTTATCCATATAGCTGTTCATGCATTACTGAAGCACATCAAAGCTATTTGGCACCATCCTCAGCCACGGGCAGTGTAATCTATCTCATATCGCAATCTGCACATCTGCCGCGTCAGCGTTATAGTTCTGTACCATTCGTGCAGCCTGTGCAGTGTGCATAAGTGGCAACATGCCTATAACCGGTACATATAGAAAACTGTACCAACTCGTCTGCACTTATAAAAAAACACTGGAGGATGGGGTTGCACCAATCTGAACCTAGCCTGAACCGGTTCCAACCGGTCCCAACCGGTCGCATTAAAATATTACTCCTCTCTTGCTTGTTTTTACCTAGCTCAAATTTATGATAATGTATGGAAACGATGTTCTTCGTTCTCTTTGTTTTTTAAGTGTCATCTGTATGGAATATTTAATCTCCTTTAGTATTATTGCAAGGTATATTGTTTGTGTGTGCTCTGTATGAGTGTGGGTATTTTCATTGTGTTCATGTTTATCGTGTTCAACTTTCTTCTCTCTCATTTGGGTTTCGGGGAAGGGAAAGGTATTAAAAGATGTATTTCCATTTTGAAACTATGTATTTTTTTTTCTTCATATTTCTACATTTTCTTTTACGGTCTATCAGATAAATATCAATTATAAACAATTGATACATTTATTATTATTGTTAGTTTTTGTATATGTCGACATTTCAAGTTTTAGAAGTAAAATGTTTTTGTAGCTTTTTAAAATCTTTTTATTTATCGATGAAAGTGAACTCTAGTACTATGATATTGTGCGTTTAAAACACTGGACCCTACAAACATTTAGATTTCGTTTAAAAACGGTTAGTCTATTGATTTACATTTAATGTAGTAATTACACTGGATGAAGAAAATGCAATCTGCCATATTAACATCTCGTCAATTATATGTACTGTTAGTACAAAAATGTTTCTCTTATCTCCCACTGGACTATAGTATCGCGCGGCGATAGAAAATAATCTTACAAAAAATTTCATTTTTATATTAACTTAAATAACTTAATACTTTTAATAACTATCAATAATATAACCTGAGATCTTTTGCCTGCGGCGGGGGCGCGCGGGAGGGCGCGCGCGCGGCTTGCGCCCTACCCGCGCCCCGCCGCGCCTCCCTATTCTCCACTCTATGATACACAACTCTAATAATTATAAATCTGCATTCATGTTTTCACATTCATAAAAAGTAATATTTTTCTCGCATTTAAATTTTATACATTACAAAAGTAGTATCACAAACAAATGTACAAACTAGTACAATTACGAAAAACGTACACATATCGGACCTCTACAGAGATCGCCTCTAATAAATACAGTTACGATACATGAAAATACGAACTCTACGCAACTTCAGAATAGAATCGAACTCGAAACAAAAAATAATACCTAAGACTATATCGTTCAGGGTAGCAGTATCACACGCGCGGCGGCGGCTGAGATCAGAGGGTGCGCACGAACGCCGCCACGCCACTCACGCGACCAACCACCACGACTCACAATCATTAAAATATCCAAAATACGAACAATGATCATACAATGATTAACATAAGTACGAGCGGCGCGGGGAGGCGAGCGCAGCGGTGGGTACAAGACAACCGACGTCCGGGGGGGAGAGGGCGAGATCGACGCTCGCCGCCGCGCGCCGGCGCACGCGCACCCGCCGCCGCGGGCACGCTCGACCAGCGACCGAATATCGACACTTTATCGATAACAAAGTGCATTTCGCATCACTATCGACCGTGCCCGCGACTCACGGGCGACGCAACTAAAACCTGCGCTCTTCCGCGCGCTTATACTACAACTATACGTTACATATCACGCTGTGCTTTTTTCTCTTATTAAAAATATATAATAATAATATAATATATAATAATATGATATTTGTTAAAATAACGATACGTAGATATCGAGGAGGGCTGTCAGTCGGCTCGCTCGCATCACGCGCTATCACACGCTGGTTCACTCCGCCTGGCTCCTGAACAATTTCTTCTTTTCTATCGTGAACTGGGGGCTGATGATGATGGTGCCGCCTCGCGTTAAGTTTCTGTAACAAGAGAGAGAGTCCGTTAGTCCTGCTGTGGGTGTTGCCTCTGTTGCTAGGCTGACGAGTTCGTCAATGAATCGGTGCGCGGTGCATCGATATGAGATAAGATTGTTGAACTTACTTTAAGAATTGCGGCAACAGGCTAGTCCAGTTCGTCGCATCGTGTTCCAGATGTAGATGTATCTCGTGCGTGGTTAATGTGTTGGGGTCTATTTTGAAAGCTGCTAGTCTTCTGCCCGTGACGTCGACGATGACGGCAGCGCCCCGCGATCCGCAGGGCTCCCCTTCGGCCAGCGCCAGGGTCTGGCGCGCCGCGCGGGCCAGCAGCTCGGCGGGCACCAGCACCTCTGCGGTGGCTAGCTCGCTGGCGCCCTTGGCCGCGCGCAGCTCGCGCTCCAGCCTTTGAGCCAGCGCCGCCTCCGTCGGCACCGGGACCGGCGCTTCCCGCCATGCTGGTCCATTCCAAGCTATAACAAAAGAACACTAAGTTTAGATTCGCACTCTTCAAGTTTTAGTCGCAAACACTTTAAGATTTCTAATTAGATTCTAATCTATTATATTAATCTTACTGGAATTATTCAAAACAAAACATTTACTTGATCTGAATTCATTATTAAACTAAGTTTCAATAAAGATAATGCAAATGTGTATCTCGGCCAGTGCGCACAAGGGCGAGGGAGTGCAGCGCAGCGGAACAGCTGACACGTCAGCTGATACTGACGTCTGGGGCCCGACACCGGCTGTGTCCCGGGACTATGCTCACTGGCTGACTAAACTGAACTGGGCTACTGTTACAACTAGTGATGCAGAAACCCAAGTGGTGTGATCATCTGCTAGAGACTGGCTGAGCGCAGAAGTGCGCGCGCCGCATAGCAACAACAGTCAGCCGGTTAGAAAGCCACTTCCCTCCCTCGCCTCGCCACTCCAAATAGAAAGTCAACTCACCTTTTTCGCTATTGAATCCGACAAACTGATTCGTGACCGGCAGGATCTCCATTTTTTCCAAATTTTTACTTATATTGTACACTTTTTAAACGACAAAAAAGTTAGTGTTCCGCTGCGGAACTTATATTACTAGAAAAATATCACAAGTCTCTTTTGTACTGCGAATGCGCACTGAACAACCGGCTTCACACCACCGGCGACTAGTTATCGTCAAGAGATCGATGGGAAATTGATAAAACGTCCGAAGCTCACGACCGCATCAGATCTGATCTCGTAACCATAGGGCTTCGTAACTCGCCCGCGGTTCACTATTTGACCCACCCAACCCTGTCGCTCTGTGTGACGGACTGACGATACCGGGCCGCGCAGCACGTTATATAGAGCGCCGCGGCGGGGGTGCGGAGGGACGCTCCGCGGGCCGCAGAGGGGGCCCCGCGCGCCAGTTGCGCCCCGCCGCGGTACGAGGAGGTCGTCTCCACGCCGCTCCGCGCCGGCACCGGCCGCGAGCCGGCCGGCTTCTTTGTTCGGGTCCCACCGGTGGGACGACTCAGTTCCATCATGTAACAAAGTGTTCCTCAGTTCAATTCTCGTGTGTTACTTTACCATATTGTATGTTCTGTATCGGTTTCTTTGTTCGTTGTTCTGGCAGTTCAGAACTTGCTAGAATGTAGATTAAATGTATGTTGTAACTATCTCAGTAGAGTAGTATGGAAATTGTAGGTATCTGGTGTGTAATCTCGCAGACTGCGAGTTCGTTTCTATATCAATAAGATAAAGACTTTAGACAGATAAGCGATTTTCATTGTTCTTTTAGGTAGGTATTGTGAATCTTTGTGTATTGTAAAAAATGTACTTATTATAACCTATTAGGTAAGTAGTGTAAAATAGTAGTGTTAATATAAGAAGTATTCCGTGTATTTAGGAAAACCCGTATTTTGTCTAACAAGATTTTTTTCTGACTTGCCCTCAGATTGTAAAAAAAAGTATTAAACCTTGATGATTATTTCCTTAGAGACAGTAATATAAATATGAAAATAGCGATAACTTATAAATTGGTTCCGTTAGTCAGCGATAAGATAAATTCGCTGCAGTTGATAGCTACTGCACCAACATTCATATGAAACATTAATTGAAAAAATTAAAATGTAAAACCAACTTCAGAGTTCATATCGGAAAATATGTTTTCAAAATTTAACTTTATGATAAAAGTCGTTAAAGATAAAATATAACTGCATAAACTTGTTATTATGATCATCATCAGAAATATGCCCCTGAAACATTAATACAATCTCCAAGCATTCAAAATTGATTAAAAAAACATACTAAAAACTAAACCACTTGGCAACATTACAAAGTGATATTTGGACCGTCAGTCAACATACAATTTAGTTGCCACACATCTTTTTGGCGAACTCTGGAACAAAATAAGAAAAAAAGCAAGTAACGATAACCAACCACATAAAAAGAAATTAAAATAACGAGTAAAACTAAGCTATTGAAGCCAGAATTAGAAATGAATAAACAACATATTCCAATAAGAAAACAGATAAAACTGAGCAATAAAAATTTTAAACACTTAAACTTCAATTATAACTTTGGCATTGGAGAGAAAATTGTAAACCTTAATCTCCAACAGGGCCCACGAAAAGCCTTTCAAAATGAAAAATAAAACTAAAAAAATGAATGTAAATTGCAGTAAAAAGAATTGTCTCGATTTTTAACGCATCATTTAAATGGGTGTAAAAAGTGGCTTCGTGACGACGAACGATCCGACCGGTGAAAGACAATCGCACAATGATATATATCCAATAAATTAATAAAATACAACAAAAAGGATGAGAACACCTCACAAATAGAAATGGATTCAAAACTCTTTATAGAGGAAACGCAATAAAATTGTTTACCAACTCAAACGTAGGCGAACACAAAATAGTGCAGTAAAAACCTAGGTTAAAGCATAAAAAGACGATGATTTTGAAAACAATCATGCAATTTCAAATTGAGTTGCATCAGCCGACAAGAAATTTCTCTCAGTAAGATCCACTTTACAATTACTTGGGCATTTAAAAAAAAAGGAACCCGTTGTAATCACCGTCCCAAATCGTTAATAATATTCTGGGACGCTTTTCAAATATTTTTCTTTTTCAGTATACCTTCTTCAAATTCACATAAACTTCAAATGTGTATAAAAAGCCAAATGAGAGTGTTTACATGAAAACGGTTGTATAATGTAAATACAGATAGTCTTCATTATCGCGTGACTTATCGCGCGACTAATGTTTTGCATAAATGGAGACCAGTTTTTTTTTTCTAACAATAGTCGTTTTAAAAGTCTTTTTGCGATATAAAAAGGCAGTAAAAGTGGTCATTGTACAAAAAAATCACTTTGAGATATACTTGAGTGTAGAAAACAGAACGATTTCAGATATAATAACTGGAAAGGCAGAAAAACAACCGAGCAAAAAGAAATGAAGAAAAAATCAGTTTGGTTGCCAAGCGATGCCGGCCGGCATCTCGGCCTTGGACGGACATGACTCACGTTTGACAAGCGAGTCGGATCGCTCGCGAGTCGCGCTCATGCCACTGGCTTATGTTCGTGACTACGGCTCTATGCTTCTAATGTTAATGCCAATTCATATCTAATCAAAGTTCACGGGTCGATTTTGCTGTTTATATTTGTGCTACAAACTCGTTTGGCTACCTATTTTCATGGTTTCTATCTTTAGGTGTTTTTTTTAAGATATCAGCAAAGTCGCTAGCTGCACTTTGTATATTTGCGGATGATGCAAATGTTGGACAGGATATTTGCTATTCAGTGTACCTACATATATGTTTTTTTCTTTATCAGTTTTCGAATAAAGAAAGTTCACTGAGAAGGTAATAAAATCATCGTTATCAAGTCTCCTTCCGTACATTTTATCGTTGAGCACACGTAAAAGTAAATAAATGATAACTTAAAGAGTTCGCTTCATTATGATACCGGTATATCTTTGTTTTATTAATGACAATGATGTAATTGTTTAAACAAACGTAGAGATTATTAATATTGTGTAGCATTTCATTGTGTGCCGATAGATTCGTGAATAAACTGTTTGTATTAAATGTAGTGATGATAAGCTCGTCTGGCTTGAGTAGCTCAACATCATCCTATCATTCTCACTCCTTATCATTATCACTTAAATTAATGTTTACTTTAGATAAATCTTATACGGTGTTCAAACAAGTTAATAAGACTGTTGAAATACTACCTTGTTACCTGTCTTTGTTATAGTGATGTATCATTCATATAATTTAATGTTGTAACAATGAACTTTATTTTGATCACATCTCTGGATTATTGATATTAAACTTGGCGTTAATCATTATAACTTATTTATAAGAAGTGGGTATAAGTCTTCAGATATTTTGTTCTGTTTTTTGTCAATTTATAACTTTTGCAAGTCTCTCAAAAGTCTCTTAAACCCCTTTTCCATCTAATCCAAATAGTAATAATAGGTTCAATCAAAATATTAAATTTTGATACCTGAAAAAAAGAGATGAAGAGAAAAAATCATCGCTAAAGGGAAGATTAAATAAAACCCAACGGAAATTAAAAGGGCGAGCAACCTGTCGCGAAAGATTCCCGTTCGCCACACAATACATCCCTTATTCCCTTCTTATTCTTGCGATCCCTTTACAAAGGGACAATAGGACCTAACAACGCACGGGTACCGTGTCCCAACCTGTTCCTACACTATTCCCGAGTATTCAGTTTCACTTTTGTGTTTTTTTTATTATCCTTATGAATGAAAATTAATTTTACAGTATTGAAAATTTTCTTTAACGAAACAATACTGTATTAGAATTGAATAAGAATAGAGAATATTTAAATAGATGATAATTGTAAATTATTCATTATATTCACAATAACGAACATTTGCTCCAACGTTTGTATTACATGACTAATGCAAGAAGCTCAGTTTGTAAATAAATTGCATTATATCAGCGACGTTTTCATTTGGTCGGGTTTCGTGATTTATACTTGCAATATTTTCTGTAATCAGTATTCAACGCTCGTGCATACTTCATGCCAAGTTTAGGCAACGATTCATTAGCAATTTTAATATGTTTCTGTTTATGTCTTCTACCACGTGTATGTACATATCTACCTATTGTATAATACTACTTGTTTTTGTACTCCATGTTGGCCTTGTACATTATGCTTTTAAATTTATCTAAACCTCAATATTGTCTCATTAAGATAAGTATTGTAAGCTGACATGAATTACTATTTTTTTATTTACATTTTAAATTGATTATACAAGAAGATATGCATTATTTAAACTGTTTCTTTTTTTTATAGGAGTTATGCAACATTAAAAAAACTTGTAAAAAAAATTGAGTTAAAATAAACGTTGTATAAAAATTTTTTGTTTCTTTTATTTTTCCAATTACCCACCTTGTTAAGTCCGAAAAAGAACAATGACTGTTATTGAAATAATAACTGCTTTTTTATCAGAAATAGTAAAAACATTTATTAAAGTTATGTTGAGTAAGAGTCTATATTATTTGGTTTAAACTTCTCAAGCTCTCAATTCAATTTGAATTTTAAGATACTCTCTGAAATAAGAGAGAACGTAATAAATTTTCTGGGTCTGTGTTACTCAATTTCTATCATTTTTGTTAATTTGATGCTGAATTTGAGTGAAAGCAATTTAAAGCAGTAACTAATATTAAAATGTCAGTGGTAACAATATATTCTAGAATACATTTTTTTAACTAAATTGTTAATTGTAGCCCTCTTTTTTTTCTTTAATTTAAAGGGTTAAATTTGTCGAGAAAGGACAACAAATACGCATAGCACATTCAATGAACAGAGAAGAATAAAAAAAAATCAAAGAAATTTAAAGCACACTTTCCACTACACAAGAATCCGAATAAAACGAGTATTAAATGCAAACACTAGATAATAACAACATATAGGTTATCTCACTGTTTTACTATCTCAGGTCATTATGGCACTCCGTGACACAGAATTTGGCAATTTAGATACAAATGTTAATGATAATAATGAATTCAGATAAGTTTGTGAGTGAAGCAGACCAGTCTTAATGACGTGTACTCGAAACTTTGAGGTCAAACTACAAGTGTTTGTAATCCAGTGGCTTCTGGTGTTACACTAACATTAATAATCATAGATATCTAAATAAATATAATAATTATTGGAATTTATTTATAAAAAATTGTGTGCTGATGAAGCATATTTTTAATTCAAATTCTAAATAAAAAAATTATCCATCATCCTTTTCTATATTCAAATTCACTATAAAACATTTGAATATAGAATGTGCTAGCAATTGCTAAACAGTGTCGGTGATAGTCATTATGGATATGAAGATACTTCGGGGACTAAGGACACAAGATAGTCCAAAAGATTCTGCAAATAATCTTCGAGTTGGAGACGAACACTGAGTTGCTGATCAAAGAGTAGTAAGTAAGTATTATATTGGAGAAAACGAACACCTCAGAATAGCAGCCACTACAAGAATGTATATGATGTAAGTAAGTATCTCTTAAAGCTGGCAAACATGCCATGAATATCTTTGTTACAATAAAAGTAGAAGAATAGGATAACAAAGATATACGAGTATGTAACAATAACAAAGATAGATCTAAAAGGAACAAATGTAAAGTATAGAATACAATAGTTGAAAATTTTCTTATCATATAGGTTAGACAAGCTGCTTGATATTACAAACACAAAAGTTAATTACATCCATTCGTAAATAGGAAGGTACTGCTCTATTTTTAGAACAGAAAACCGATAAGTAGGTAATCCTATTAAATTAACATAAGGAAGGAAACATACCCGAAAATCTTACTGTATTAGCAGTATTAAAACAAGGTAGTCAAACAACTTTGATATATCATAATAAGTTATGTAACATCAGCTTAATTACTCGTAAATCATGTTTGTTCTGGCAAAAATAAATATTTGTCGTCATCATTGACATTGAGGTTACAAATACGGTCCGTGGCCTCTCCACCCACGATGAAGAAGAAATGCCTAAAATAAAAATATGTATATTATTATGAGGGCCCGAATAACTTTATTCTTGTCAAATATATTTCAATTTGGAAGGTCCACACAAACCATTACACAAAGTGTTCAGCATCTTGAAAAGATTTTTCTCATGAATTTTTCATTATATAAAACGTATAATCACGCCCGTATTCTCTGAAGGCGTAGGCAGAGTTACATTACCCAGTTACGTGTAAGACACATGTCATAGGGGAATTTCCTATAGAATATTGTAAAGGTTCAAACCTGAATGAAAATTGCACGGCAATGGAGCCAGTACTTTTGCAGATTAGCTGAAATATACCGATAGATGTCTCTGCTCGCCAGGCGTCCAAATGTTACAAACCAGTGAACTGTGAATTTACCCATATAGAACTTGGCTACATATTGGTTTGGGAGGTTGGTTGGTATTGGTTGGTTAGTTTATGCTTTGTATCAAATACCACCGCATAATAATATATACCTACTGTTTATTTCAATAAAGCAATATGAATTCCAGGTTACCTGGAAGTGATCGCGGAATGCGACAAGGCCGAATATTGTATTTGTATTAGTTTTAAGTTTCTTTTTATAACTGTAAATTAAAATATAAATTAACCAGTACACTTTTATAGATACTAAACCGTGTGCCCGATGGGATTGCCCATCGATGAAAATGAACATTTTCTATAAGTACCCCCTGTTTATCCCTAACAAGGCGTGAATTTTTCAGACTCTTTTCTTAGTATCGTGCTTCTAGGTTCAGCAGTTTAGGCAAAGCGTTATTAGTCTGTGAAACTTTATTTTATAGATTCAAACTTAATGCTCTAACTAAAGAAAAGTTTAAAAATAAAACAATATTTTTCAACTAAGTTTCATTTTTGCGCATAAAAGCAATCAGAAAGCAATTCTGCTGAGCATCAGCAACTAGAAAGTTGCCAATGAATTGCGAACCAACACGGAAGGGGTGAAAACGATTATACCGACAATAAGCCGACCCCTTTCACCCCCTGAATGAGTCGTAAAAGTGCTTATTGATTCGTTTTATTTAGAAAATGTTAGGGACAAGTTTTTCTTTTATTTTTTTCAAGGGTAAACTGTTTGCCGAATTGGAATCAACTTAGTTTCTTTTACGAACTTATTTAACTTCTGTTTTACGCGGGTTTCTTTTACATGTTTTTATTTAAGTCGAACAAAATAAATGCCTTATTTTAAAATCTTCTTTCACGATGATATTTGCTTTGCCTATCGGCCTTTCAAACAAAGTTAGGCGAAGTCTAAGCAAAAATCAATATCTATTTTCGTCACAACGACTGCGCCGCTTTGAACAAGCGAAAAATCGTCAGCAAAAACCCTACTTCAACAAAAAGGTCTCGGTTTTATTTTATTTTAACAAAATAAGCTCCGCTAACCCAATTCCGATTCCATTTGAATGTAAACGAAACAAAGTTTATTTTTAAAACACGTTGCTTACGGCTTACCTACAAAAACATCCCCTGGCTCCACCTTCAACCCTGTGCAAACACCCCACGCACTGAATAAACCCGAAATTACTAACATTTGAGGTTATTTCATATGATTTACGGCTAAAATTATATCCTTCGTGGCCATTACGGTATTGGAGTTAAGCGATTTATAATTATAGCTATACGGGTAATGGGTTCGATTCGGTGCCGCGCTAGGTATGCACGTATGGCTGTATGTGATTGCGTTATGAATATAGATTTAGTCGCTGAACGAAAAAAGGTTGGGGAAAACGAGGATTTACGACTTTGGTGTAATGAGTCAATTTAGTCTAATTTTATGATCCATTGGTATCGACATTTCGATTCGAGAAACAATAATAAACTTCTAGATGTTTTGTCTATACCTAAGGACATTTCATTTAACTTTGCGCCATTACGAAATCAAACAAAAAACAAACGGTCCTCGAAAAACGTTAATGAATCATAGCAAAACAAATTCGATTTTAAAAATCATGAGACTCAACAAAAACTATTTTATTACTACCTAACACAAATAACAATTGAAACTCCCCAAAAAAATAATATCTGCAGCGCAAATATACATACCATCAAAACGGTACGTATCTCAGTTGAAATCGTTTGCGATTATCACAAAGCGATTCGAGTCACGCACGAGTGACGGACAAAAAAACTGGCAAACTGTTTTAATTGTCCGCAGAACGGTAGCTGTTGCTAGGCGACCCCTACCACGGTACCACGGCATTGTTACCAATAACGATCCGGAGATCGTAAGCCGAACGTGACGGAGAGTAGATGGTAGGGGTAAAAGGTGTGTTAAAAATCGTCAGTTTGGCCAATTGTTAATTCAGATGTATGATGTAATAATGATACGCGAAATATTGTGTATGTTTAACTTTCGGCTAATTGTTGTGATCACACCTTGGGTTTGATCGATGAGGAGAAATTCAAGCTTGCACCTTTTACAGTTAGATGGTCTTCTTTCAACTTACATCATTGTTAAATAACAATATAACTTTTGAGGCGATTAGTAAGCACATAAAAAACATAGAACTAACAGGATTCATTCGGAATTGCTTTGATATGTATAGAAACTTGTAAAGTGGATTTGAGTTAAAGTTAACAAGATCAGTGTAATCATCGATGCATGCAAACGCTAGTTCAAGACGTTTACTATGCAGATTGCTGAGTGAATTGACCATTAAATCAAATAGGGGTGGTTTCCAAATCAGGTAAACGAATGATCAGTCCCTCTGTCTCTTGGGGCAAAGTAATACACTCATGGGGGTAAAACGTGTGTGTAACCGTACCTCTGTCTCAACGGGGGTCATAGCCGTGACATTTTGGTGTCTCTTTGTATATGTTTGTGTCACACATACAAGCAGCAACTTTAAAGCCCGCAACACATTGTCTACGGGCTATTAAGTCAACCATTTCCCTCAGCATTTCAATGTCAATAACATATCGTCCACAATCGGAAGCACACTAATACCGAGTGTTGCCATGCCGATAAACGTAATCGAAATGGTACCATTAAGTGCCCCTACTGTCATAAAACTCTGTCTGCGTGATGTTTTATGACAAAAGAGGCACTATTGTTCTTTGTTCCATTGTTCAGACCAATCTCGGAAACTTCTGAACTGATTCACATACAGTTTAAATCGTTCTGAATTGTATTATTAAGCTAAGTCAGCGGTGGTCTGGAGAAACTTAGGTTTATGTCTTTAGTGGCTTCGCCCACGTGATAGTCGAACATTATCCCAAGGCAACATATTCCCGGGCTGTCCTATGTCTATTCCTGCCTATAATCTATCTCTGAGCCAAATTTCATCCAGATCCGTCCAGCCATTTGAGCGTGAAGAAGTAACAGAAACACTCACAAACTAATATTAGTGTGATTAAGATGTAAAAACTACCTTTCTGAACCTATCCAGGTTCTGAAAGGAAGTAATTTCTTGAAAATCAGCTGTTGTAATGTTAGTTCTTAAAGTTACTTAAGAATTAAAGCGCTTTCTCAATTTACTAGAAACCCATAAGCAACTCAGCAGGCGTAACAATCACTACAATTATTTAAATTCAACACAATCTTGTTTGAAACGTTGCGTGAAAAAAATAACAGGCATCTGTCCCCTGTCTCCCCTCAATCAACAGCGGGGGTAGGTGGGGGAGCACTGGCACAAATATCAAATCGGGTAAGCGGTAATTTGGTTTAGTATTACGTTTGGACTTTCAATTTGCGACTTCGGAATTGCTTTTTACTGCAAGTTTTTGTGGGATTGCTAGCGGATATTATTTCGAAGATGATCATATCATCTTTACGGAAACTTGGTTAGTGGATAGTATTAGTAACAGTGAGTTGTTTGATGGACGATATCTTGTCTGGAGGCGGGACCGGGATTACTGTCGAACAGCACAGACGCGGGGAGGTGGAGTGTTGATCGCGGTGAGGAATGACCTGACCGTTGTGGAAAGATGCGACTGGCGTACCTCCGCCGAGGATATCTGGGTATCCATCGTTCTGAAGCGTTCTAGACCAGCGGTAAGTTACAACATCAATATCTGTGGCTTGTATCTGTGCAAAGAAAATGTTGGTAACTCATATTTAACTCAATTACAGAACTTCCACCATAAACTTAACTATTTAGTGTCCGCCCACCCTTTGGATACATTTATAATAACAGGGGATTTTAATTTCGGCGGCGATGTGGAATGGCGGCAGTCTGATGATGGTACTGGATTATATCCAGAGAATGTGTCCGTTCGATGTGTTTTGGATTTCTTTGATACAATAAATGCATGTAACTTGTCGCAGTTTAATGGTGAGCGTAACGTCAACGGTAGATTGCTTGATCTTGTTTTCTCAAATGGCGCAATAAAAGTGAATACTTGTGGTGACCCCCTGGCAGTGCCTGTTGATGTACACCACAAACCGTTGATTGTTAATGCTGATTTCGTTGAAGTCCATAGACTCATTGAGAAACCTAGTACTAAATACATATTTCATCGAGGCGATTACGATTCAATTAATTCTGCACTAGAACTTACGGACTGGAACATTCTATTGTCTGACGGAACCCTGGACCAGGCCCTTAGCCTTTTCTATACCAAGCTATACGAGCTCAGGGACTTGTACATTCCGGTTAAACCTTTAAAAAAATCAACACACCCCCCCTGGTACACTAGTGCTTTAATAAAAATATTAAAAGAAAAACACAAATATCATAACAAATACAAAAATTACGGCAACATATCCGATTACCACTGTTTTTCCCTCTTGCGAAACCGAGCTAAGGATTTGGAGGCTATTTGTTTTGATGCTTATATGGAAAAAATTGAATCCTCAATCGCAAAAAATCCTAAATGTTTCTGGTCGTATATCAAAGGCAAAAGAAGTGGTGATACATTACCTAACGTGTTACATTACATGGACTCGTCCGCAGACACTGGTGAGGGTATCACTGAGCTTTTGTCTTCTTACTTCCAGTCTACCTTCCAAGAACCTGACTCAGAATCTAACGATCAGGATGTTAATATAGACCTTCATTCTGCTGGCTCGGTGAACCTGAGTACAGTCAGCGTGTGTCCGGAGACGGTACTCAAGCTACTTAAAGGTTTGGACCCATCAAAATCTGGTGGGCCAGATTTGATACCCCCCATTTTTATAATTAATTGTGCGAAGAGCCTGGTGGCGCCAGTGTGTGTGCTGTTCGAGCGGTCGCTGAGAGAGGGTATCGTCCCGAGGATGTGGAAATCGGCATTTATTACACCAATTTTTAAAAAGGGGGATAAATCTAAAGTAGAAAACTACCGGCCCATATCTAAATTATGTCTTTTTTCGAAAGTTCTTGAACGAATAGTACACACTGAAGTTTACTCAGCTATGCAATGCCATTTCGGTGACGAACAACATGGTTTCCTCAGAAAACGGTCAACCGCCTCCAACCTGATACTATCCAATGAATTTATAACCGCTGGGATGGAAGAACGATGCCAGGTCGACGTGATTTATACGGATTACAGCAAATGTTTTGACCGTATAGATCATCGGGTGCTTCTTCAGAAACTGTTTTCCGCGGGAATTCACGGTGATCTGTTCCGGTGGTTTTCGTCTTACATAGATAATCGAACACAGGCTGTGGTTTTGCGTGGATACATGTCTGGATGGAAATCTGTCCCATCAGGAGTGCCCCAAGGCTCAATCCTGGGACCACTGTTGTTTACAATATTTATTTTGGACATAAAAAACTGCTTTAGAAACTCACATATCCTACTATACGCTGATGACATGAAGGTCCTAAAGTCCATACGCACACTATCTGATACTGAACTACTTCAGTCAGACCTTGACCGATTCGTGAAATATTGTAAAACCAACAAACTACAACTAAATGTATCCAAATGTTTTCACGTTATATTCACTCGCCAGAAGTCTATCATCGGTCCAGGGTATACTCTGGATGGTGCTTACATAAGTAAAGAAACCAGTATTAGGGATCTTGGCGTGGTACACGACAGCAAGCTGCTTTTTGATAATCATGTAGAAACGGTTGTCAACAAGGCGTTCAAAGCCTTGGGCTTTATTATCAGAGCTTGCTCTAGCTTTCGTTCCCTAAAACCAATAAAAGTTCTTTACTGTTCTCTAGTGCGTAGCCATCTTGAGTACGTTTCTCAAGTATGGAACCCACAATATGAGATCTACAAATCTCGTATTGAGTCTGTTCAAAGGAAATTCTTGCGGTACTTAGACTTCAGGGCCAGGCAATTATCAGTGGACTATGAACACCGTTGTAAGCGGTATCATTTCTTACCGTTGGAGGTAAGACGTAATATCAATGATATCTGTTTTTTAGTGAACATCGCAAACGGCTCCGTCGATTGTTCCGAACTACTCAGTAAAATACTTCTTCGCACTAATATAAACAACTTAAGAAAACGACCGCTTCTCCATGTACCATCCACATCGACTAATTATAGGCGCAACGCCTTCTGCATACGTAGTGTTATGGCTTTCAATAGTTTACCATCACACCTGGAAATCGATTTATTTGGCACCAGCGCACATAAAATTAGAAAGATTTTAAACAAGGAGTATTTTGGTGACAACCATAAATAGCTTTTAGTTCTGATTGTGAGGTTGCACGACTAGACATACCTAATATGTTGTCTCGACACGCCTAATCTGTTTACATTGTTACCTTACCAAATCGCTGTAACTGGTCAACGCATATAACGCGTAATTGTATGTAGTTATACACATGTGGAAGCTTGTAATTAGCAAATGTCCTTACTTAAGCATGATACTCAATATTGTTATTAGTCTGTAAGCTTTCTTAAAATTAAATAAATAAATAATATGATTTTTTTAATGTAAATTTCTCCGCTCGAACGAGCCCCTCGCTCGGGTAAGGGTCATAAAATTGTTGAAATATGTGTTTGTTAACGATTGTGTCCTTTTTAGGGACAGAGGGAGTTAAGTTTACCCACAACTCTGATCGGGGGGCTTTGGGTAAGCCGTGTGGCAACAACAAAGTACTCGTTTGTAGCGTTAATCCAGTAATTTTCCTAACTCAACGAAGCATTAAACATCATTAAGTGTGCATGTAACGAGTAGCTATAGGCACCGTTGCCAAGGATAGTTGGCAAGGTCACGCTCCTGGCCGGGTGTCACCCCAGGGTGGCAGGCAGGCAGGGCAGCTGACTCAACGCAAATAAAATGCTTTATTAATAATAAAGTGTCCTGTTGCCACCCGATTGATTCGGGAAAGGGAGATTGATACGAGTTGGAGTGGGTAATGACAATGACGCCCGAATCTGTTGCTAGGCTAGATTTGTAGTAGGGGTCGCAAAGGGGCATTTGAATTGAAGGTATTTTGTCGTTAAGGTGTGTGATATGAATGGAGTTGATGGATGAATGGATTCAACACTTGAAAGGGTCTGATGAAACAGAATATTCCTTATTTTGCCAAAAAGTTGATTAAGGCCATCATTAATATTTGGCTAGATCCTTATTTGACGTTCTAAGCCTAAATTACAAAACAAACTCAAGGTAAAACTTTTTGCCCTACTTCAAAAGTTCGTCGATTAATATTATAATGAAAAATCCTTTTGACATAAAAATTTGCATTTATTTTTAGACAGTTGCCATCAGGCGTGGCTAATTGTTCCGTTGTTCAATCAATCATATTGAGCAATTGATTGGAAGACCGGAGTTGATTGACGGAGAACAAAAAACTCTGTTGCTGTGTTACTAACGAGTTTGTTCCAGTATATAGTTTTATTACTTGTATCAAATGTACTTCACTCAGTACATAGACACTATTATTTATCTTGCACTCACTTTTGCCCGCGACTTTTTCTGCGTAGCGTTAGTACTTCCATAAGCTATTTTTCTCCGAGCTTTCATTAAGACAACGACCTTGAGGGAACAAAACGCGCACTCGTTTCTCACCCGCGCGACCCAAAATTCAGTAGTTTTTTTTACTTTCCTTGTTATATTACTTTTCTTATTATGACTTAAAAAAAAGCCTTAGATTAAAATGTAGATAATTAAATTGTCTTTGAGATGGTTTAATTTTATTAAAATACGCCCGGCGGTTCTGGTGCGATTGTCGTGTTTTTGTCTGTGTTAGACATAACTTTACAAAATAATTACACTATGTTATTTGAATAAATCTCAAAATGTTCTTAGATCAAATTATTAAGAAAATGGTCTAATTTAACACATATTTTTTCCAAAAATATACGACTAGCCGTTTAGACCTGATTTTCATTTTAAAATCAGCTACTATTTTTTTTTTTTTATTTTTTTGTCTGGTTGGGGCTGACTGTCTGGTTGGGGCTGATTGCCTGGCGGAGGCTATCTGCTCGAGGCAGGCTGTCGCAGTGTGGAGTTGGCTGGCTACGCGACGGTTCAGGAGACGGGCTTTCTGGCCCTTCCGTTATATTATTATTTTTATTTTTTGTTCTTCCACCCTCAACTCTAAATTAGTTGGGAAATATTTTAGTACGAGGAAAAGTTGACCAGCCAACTGCAACCAGCGACCCTTTTTAAATTTATTTATTTTGGTAACGTGTTCAAGGGTTAAATATAATAAACATCGTTCTCTGTATATGGTGCTTTATTGTTCCCAAGAAAATATCCCGTTACATTGTATCTGTATCTGCGCCTTAATATCAACTCAACTTAAGAAATGATTGGTTCATCATACAAACTGCCACCCCTCTTTCCACCCCCTTAAGTATGATTTCCGGGAAAAAAATATAACATCCAATATCCTGCCCAGAATCTCAAACTATTTCAATACCTTTCATCTAAATTGCTTCAGCGGTTTTAGCGTGTAAAGGTAACAGACAGACAGAGTTGCTTTAAGCTTTTATAATAAATCGCTATGGATGGAATTATTATCTATAAAATATATTCAGTCCGAAACTGGCTGAAACTAGTTTGTTCTTGTAAAGTAGAACACAATAATTTGCTGTTGCTATGACTTCTGTAGTTACCTACTTTTGTCGGTTTTTGCTTGATGACTCATTATATTAATAGTTATATTTTATTTTTATAGTCTACTTGCTCGTGTAAGTAGGTATTTACATTTTAAACAACTTTTCTTCCCGAGTAGATATACTGGCCTTCAAAACTTAGTACTACAGTTTTGTAATTCAGAGTTTTGAAATATAAAACTTTTTATATAAAACTTCATAAACTTCCTTTGAAATTATTATGAATAGTTTATTATAACGTTATTAACGAAACGCTGAAGGAAAACATCGTGAGGGAACCGGCATGTCCTAGAACCAAAAATTCGAAGACATGTGACATCCACCAACCCGCACTGGGCCCGCGTGGTGGATTACGGCCCATTCCCTCTCCCAGAAAGGAGGCCTGTGTCCCAGCAGTGGGAACATAAATCGGCTGATGATGTGATGTGATGATGTGATAACGTTATTAAGTTAAAAATGAGATCAACCACTTTCTTTGGAGATTTGGTATTTACCTTCTTTGTACAGCAGGTACCGACGTTGTGCAGCAGCAAAATTTATTTCTTTAAAAACCATAATGTACAAGAATACTCACAGCATTAACTTGCGTTCAGTAACTAGTGGGAAGGTCTAGATAACTTGATTCAAATATTGATATAAAACGGCTCTTTTTTGTAATTAATATCAAGACAAAATTCATTTCTTTACTTATTGGGAACAACTTACTGCATAACCAATTTTTTGTCGACAGACATAATTTAATTAAGAAGATTGTGCAACTTGCATGTGGCTTGTTATGAAAAAAAATCTTCTCAGCAAACCCTTTCATTTGATACCCAAAATCATGGCAGTGCACAAAAAATAACTAGTCCACCATCTTGGGCCGTCCACCATATTGGATTTAGAATGACGTCACTTATCTAACCATGCATTGTCATCCAAACTAAACGTGTATTCAAAATTCATCATCTTAATCGGGGGAGGATAACTGCTTTAAAATTATGTTGCAAGATTAGACCCGAACACACTTACATACATGATACATACATTGCAAGTTAATTAAAAGCTTGTAAAAACAAATTATTTTCTAAAAACAAATAACCCGACTGCTAAAAATTGGTGGTCAGTTTTTCTTTAATTTTTGTTTGTCCCCCGCCTGCAGTATTTAATGTATAAATTATATTTAGTACTTGTTTTTTTCTCTTTTCATTTCTTTATTTTTAGCAGTCGGTTTTTTTTTGTTTTTATAATAATTTGTTTTATTTCAGACTTTTTAGTTTATGTAATGAAAGAGCTCTCGAAATAAGTTATGTGGCTATTTACGCTAAAGTTACGCTTATCTTGAATTTGAGGCAAAATAAGAACATAAAAGTGTTACAATATACATATTTTTGGAATGGCCTATTAAGTATCTTTCATTTGATCCCTATGTTGTTAGGATAACGAAAATAAATAATTGTATCACCAGGGGTGGGGCACTATTTTATAAAATTATATAGCCTATGTCACTCCCACAATTGAGACGAATCCAACGACACCTCATATGTCATAATCCGTCAAGCCGTTTGGGCTGTAGAGCGTGTTATAGAAATGGACACATACATACGCTCGAAAACATTACGCTCCCGCAGTCGGGTAAAAGTAATGTACAACGCGGTACCAATTTGGTTGATCTCCTTTACATAGTACATTTGGTCGAACTATGCCAATATATATATGTATTGTGCAGCTGGTTTCCATCATCTCAAGACAAAGTTTGAATTTAAAACATACAAATTTGGACAAACTTTTATTTTTTTGCATATTCAGGTCTTAAGTTCACTTTAACTAGCAGCACAAGATGAACCCGTTAAATATTCACAAACACACGTTACTTAACTTTAGTCTAACTTTTGTTACGAACATTACTTCAAGTTATAAATAAGTTAGTGTACATAGTGGTCTGGTAACTGTACCGAAATTTATGTTAAATTAACCAGTTTAACTTGGGCTATCATTACATGTACAGTCTAGGTATCGAGAGGTCTAACTTAACTGGCTAAGTTAAACGAATGTAAAACCATATTGTACCTTATTTTTATTTTTATGTTTCTAATTCTGTTTTTAGTTAATGTATTTTTAAAGTGCTTATTTTAGGTGCTATTGTTAGGTAGATAACTTAAGACATTCTAGACAAATAGATTGTATCCTTCACTTAACCTTTATACGAATAAGTTTCCAGAATGATTGAAATTAATGACTTATGTATCATGACTCGAGGAACATTTCCTTCAGATGTGAATGATCTGATATTCAATTCGTTCAGTCAGTAGAAATATGGGTCAAGGGTTGGTTGGCAATTGAGACTGGGGCCAAGGACATACCTGACGTACTCTAGAAATTTACTACAGGAACAGATTTAAACAAAACAATACTTCTAAGTACTACTATGTATAAACTGATGATTATAGTTTTTAACCGACTTTCCAAAAAGGAGAAGGTTCTCAATTCGGATGTTTATATATTTTTTATTTATGTATGTTCGGGCATAACTCCGTCATATCTAAACGGATTTGCAAAATAATTTTTTTGTTCGAAAGAAGTTTATTCCGAAATGGTTCCATTTAAATTTAGTACAGATCTGATGAAGAAATTCGGAGATATACAACAGAACTTTTCAATAAATGACGGTAAATCTCTCGGGATTGCAGCAATCGCATGTCTGTCTATTGTTTACACCATTTCATAACATACCATCACGCCAGTATGATCTAAACGGGTACGCAGATGTGTAAAGTTCACCCTGGTATGCTCTAATTCCACGGGATATATATAACTTGTGTACAACTAAAAAGTGAAAAATCTTTTACAAAAAAAAACAACCGACTTCCAAAAAAAACACTACAAAGTGAAAATTTTTTTTTTATTTTTTTTTTTTATTTATTAAAAACGTTGCCCCACACTAGGAATTTCTTCCTGTATCGTGGGTGCGTTTACAAACATATAAACTCACATACACAACACCCAGAGCCGGAACAACTATCTGTAGATCATACAAATATTTGTACCGTGCGGGAATCGAACCCGCGACACGCAGCGCAGCAGTCAATCACTCAACCACTGCGCCAACCGTGCGCCCCATTTTTTGAAACATGGATTAACAGTTTTCATTCAATTGTTGAACAAAAGGGATCCCTCCGATAAGATATTTAACGCGAAAACCGGAAGAAGGTACTTTACATAATTATCACAATTAATATTGAAATCAGTAAAGAAGTTAAAATAAAATTAAGAAAACTGTACTATAATATTAAAAAAAAAACGTAATTACCAAATTTTTTAATAGTTCGGTGGGATTTCCTGTCTCCAACGGAGTACTGATGGATGATATAAATCCACGTTTCCAAAACGAAATTCTTCGTGAGAACCTCCAAAATCATTCTAAAAACATAATTAAGACTAAGTAAACTTCTCTGCGTTGCTTACATTTTCCTCGTAATATACTCGTAAACTTTCAGGCTGTCGTCTCGTTCCCTGAAGGTGGTACAACACTGTACAAGTAGATTCCCACATTCAAACTTGTATAATTAACGGCGTCGGCAGAGGCGTTGCTTGCCGCACTAAAACTATGAACAAATACCCCGCCTACAAGGTTGAGGTACAAGAAAAGAGTGAAAAGCGGCAACCACAATTTTCCCCGGACTTATAGATTTTCTTTAAAATGATAATGATGCATTTAGTGCCCAAGGCAGTACAGAAAGCTGTTTAAATGTCATGCTGTCACTGCTGGTATCATGGTCCATCTGGAAATCCCTAAACCGGTTGCGAAGCCAAGTGGGCCGCTGTAGGCATAACTTGGTCAGATGGGGGGATACTCCAATCAGCCACAGTGTGACTGCGGAATCACCCCACAGACGATGCCCCACCTCCTGTCCTGCTCCTTGTGTAAAAACACCTGCACCATGCAGGACCTCTGTGATGCCAGCGCAAGGGCTGTCGACGTGGCTGAATACTGGTGAAGGAATCATCGACACGAAGAAGAAGACTGCTGGCAGATAGATGGGTGGCTATTATTTATTCATCGAGGCACCCAAAAGCGTCATGTATAGCCTGAAAGTTTGACAACCTCTTTTATAAAACACAGTAAATGTTTTGCAGGTTTTAAATGCAAGATGTTTAAAACTTTCTAAACTTAATCAGAGATGGTCTACGAATAGCAACATGTCTTTGTGTATGAGTATGTTGCAATACAACAAAACACCGGCCAAGTGCGAATCGGACTCGCGCACGAAGGGTTCCGTACCATTATCGCAAACAACGGCAAGAAAATCGTTTGCTGTACTGTAGCCCCACTTACATATTTATTTTATTCTGTTTTAGCATTTGTTGTTATAGCGGCAACAGAAATACATCATCTGTGAAAAATTCAACTGTCTAGCTATCACGGTTCATGAGATACAGCCTGGTGACAGACGGACAGACAGACAGACAGGCGGACCGCGAAGTCATAGTAATCCCGTTTTTACCCTTTGGGTACGGAACCCTAAAAAAACGAGTAACTTTAAAATGGTTTAATTGCAAATATATACAATATCGCTTCATCTTGTAACTTGGACAGTCCACAAACTGCTACTGTTTGAGTAAGCGCCGTAATTTTTACAGCTAAGTTATTAACTTAGATTCACGTCTCTCTCGAATGGCCCCCCGTACTCGTACTCGTACCTCCGTACTGTGTACGTGGGGGCGATGTGTGATCATTGTTCTTGCGATTGTTTGTTTTATCATACCATTTATCTTAATGTTACGTTTTTTAACTTAAATAAGTTATGTTTACATAATGTAATAACTATTTATATCGTCAATGTCATCTATATATAAGATGCTAAGAACAAACAAAAAATTCAATAGGTACAACATTTGAAAGGAAGGCATGTACAATTTGATTCCGCCTAGCCCTTTCCATCAACAAGACGTACGGCCATGCGCCATCGGTTCATGGTGGACATCCCACCCATACGCACAAAGCGTTTTGCTAATACTTTCATTGTGCGCACAGCTAAGGAGTGGAATTCCCTTCCGGAGTTTTTGTTCCCTGGTAGCTACAACCTTGGGGTCTTTAAGTCAAGAGTGAATAGCTTACTTCTAGGCAAGCGTGCTTCACCGTAGACCACGTCATCGCTTACCATCAGGCGAGATAGTGGTCAAACGCGAGCCAATCGACAATAAAAAAGGCATATTGCTCGCAGAACAGATGGTCAATGGAGCTGAAGAATTCTGAAGTACGAAATACGCAGCGTTGGAAGGCCTCATGGAGGGCCTACCTAGTGAAGGACGCGGGAATCTGCAAGCGAAAAGCATAGGACTGGTCAATATCGCATAGCTTGCGGCAGGCCTATGTCCAGCAGTGGCCATCACACTGCTGAAATGATGATGAACCTAATTTCACCAATCGATTCTCCTTCCTTCAATTTGTTAATGCAACAATTTACCATGGCTCATCAGGTTGCCTACGGTACATTAAAGTCATCTTTCTTGTATCTATTATATTATTTTTAGGTGCCTCGCAGTGTTCAAATGTCTCTAATACCTAGATTCTATGTATTTTTTGCCATTTGTAAGTATTTAGATGTCTAACACAAGACGCCGTCTCTGCCAAAGCAGGTTTTTATCTCAAATCTTTTACATGCAAATTGTAAGGAAGGCTCGACCGGTCTCCTCTCTCCCTGTCTACTGTAATATACTTCCTTGTATTGTCCATGACCTATACGGCTCAGAAACCAGGAAATATTATAAATTTAAATGTGAAGTCATTGTTACACCAAAGTATCGTAATTGCAGCATCGATATAAATGCAGTCGTGTCTCCGTATTAAAACTGGCCAGTTATCTTTTTTTTTATAAGTTATAGCTAAAAAAATAGATTATGCCAGCAGCTTCACCCGTGAAAAGGATGGAAATGATCCACTACTCCAGGCATAAGAGTATCCTTTTTTTTGACAGGCATCGGCCCTAGCGGACCCCGTCAACTTTGCTGACATCTCTTTGAGGCGCACGTGGAACACTACGCGCCGTCGACTCGGGCTTGGTCCTTATCCACGCCTATGGTGGCCGGTAATCGGCTTGCGACTCCCTAAGTCCTAATTCAGGATATGTCCTATCCGTGTGCCAAAGGAGATGTTTCAGAAATGTATGGAGCCTGGGCCAGCACTATGTACACTATAATATGACAAAATCGCTTTAAAATATAGTAACCGCTTTTTATTATTTTCTTTAATTTCACTTTGTTTCAATGTTCACTCAAATTAACTTATATAAAATGTATGTACACACAATATAAAATTTAACATGATGGATCAAATCAGCAGTATGCGTAAAACGTCAATGACAATGACATTTTATTGACGTGTCATCGTAATATCTGCGTTAAAAAACAACACGAATTCAATTGCAACAGAGAAGCAATCAATGTAGTAAACGAGGTTGTAAGACTTACAATCACTAAAAACTCCGAAACATATCCAGTTCAAAGTCAAAGCAAAGAAACACTCAAAGATATCTTAAAACTGTCAAAGCCGACGTTTAACTCATGCCAAAAACAACTGTCATGGCTGCCCTAAAAATAGGGTTATCTTATTTAAAAAAAAACAGATGATAATTTTTGTACGTTCTTCAAATTAATTTGTTAGTATTTATATGGCATTCCCCAATTTTTTTCCTATTTATATAAATAGTGTACATAGTGATGGCCCAAAATTGATTATTGATTTTATTCTGTTTTTAACCCTTGACGGAAGGACCCAGTGTTGCTGTGGTTCTGTGTCTGTCTGTGGCATCATAGCTCCTAAAGGGATGAACCAATTTTGATTTAGTTTTTTTTTTTTGAAAGGTGGCTTTGTCGAGAGTGTAGCTTAGCTATGTTTGAATAAAATCGGATCAGCCGTTCAAAAGTGATTCGCAGTTTACTCTTTGAATCTAGGTTTTTTCGGTAAGATATCGTGTCATAATTACTTGTTAAATAGATTGACTTTCGCATTTATTTCCCATTATGCTGTAGATTTTTGTTGGTATCCAAATCAAAGTCTGAAAATAGGAGTAGGTAGCAGCATTTTCTTTTCAACTCAAGAAAATACAAAACATAATAAATTGTTATCAGTATTCAAACCAGCACTTATACGCACTTTTCCAGAACACTTTGGATAAGTGTTTCAGTTTAGAAAATTACAGTTAAATACCAGTTATACACGTAGCAACCTCCCTATAATTACGCTTCGTATAAAACTATACTTATATACTAGAAACTTGTATCATTATGTGATGACCATTAGCGAGATAATCTAGCTTCCTTCCTCAGTCACGTAGTAACAGATCTGGTTGATGACGCAACCAAACAGTCTTGCTAAGAGGAGATAAGTCGCTTTCCTCGTCTAGCACTTTTTATTTTTCCTCTAGTTTGTTATCTAGCGGTAGAATATTATAACATTTAAGCATCACGCCTGTATTAGGGTTTGTAGGTAAGAGGTGCCTGAGTAGCCCATTTCTTGCTAGTTTTAGGGTTCCGTACCTCAAAAGGTAAAAAGTAGAAACCTTATAAGATCACTTTCTTGTCCGTCTGTCCGTGTGTCACCACCAATTTTCTCAGAAACGGGTGCACCTAGCAAGTTGAAATTTATATCAGATACTGAGGTCTATAGTCCCTACTATGTGAATAAAAATCCTGAACTCCAAGATCCTGAGTCAATACGATAAAAAGATATAAACAAATTTAGATTTTCGCGAAAACTTGTAAGTACCAAAATTTACCATAATTTTATTTTTTTTTGTTGTCCCTTTACTTTTGCTAACCTTGCTTTTAAACAAACTGACAATTCTAGGCCAACTGGCAGTACCCTATAGGTTTTGGATCGAAAACCTATATGGTACTTCCCGTTGACCTAGAATCACGAAATTTGGCAAAAGTAAGGTCTTATTAGGTTAAGGTCAGCGAAAATAAAAGAAACATTACAAAAAAAAAAGTTTTTTTTTTATTATTGTTATGGTGGTATAATGTGTAGGTACAGAACCCTCGGCGCACGAGTTCAACTCGCACTTGATCGGTTTTTGTATTAAGTCCCATTGAATAGGGAGGGAGCTATTGTAATCAACTGTACACGATTTAAGACCCTGAGTAATGGAAAAATTCAAAAACACTGCCCAACTCTTAATTCAAACCCAAGCCATCATGCCTGATATGCTTCAGAAATTGCCACCACAAGACAAACGAGGCACTAATGACAAAATCTAACAATATTAAGAATTATTTCCGATTCTCACTAGTTTCACCTATTAAGTGCACCAAAACGTACTTATCCATGTATTAAGCAGGTTTCAGTCAAAAGGTTGAACTTCAGAACAGTCAAAACAATGTCAACTCCAAGACCCTGGTCTTTCTATCCGCATGACACAATTTCTTTGTTACTTCGAACAATAATGGAAGATTTTACCTGCATCAATAAAACTAAGTTTGTAAACTTATATGGTTATAATAATATGAATGAAGATATTATTATAAGTAGAATGAATTGAGTGCTCTTCATCACGTACTGACGACGAAATCTAGACAAAGCGCGTGACGTAAGTCCTGTGTGTGTATTGTGTACTTGTGTTGCTAGGTGGCGACATGGCAACGTGGCGACATGGTGTAGCGCACAGGTCGGCGCGGGCGCAGCCGTGACGCTGAAACACTTGAGGGGATGCAGATAGTAAGACGTGCAAGATACTAGATGATATATTATAGTGGAAAAATATATCTTCGCTCTTCTTCTTTTCGTATCGATAAACTCAAATTTTGACTCAACTATTCTCAAATTTTGTCTGACCAGTATGTAGCCACCTGGACCGCTCTGTCATTTGCCACGTTCAGGTCCTGAAAGGTGCAGGTGGCTGGGCACGAAGGGCAGACAAGGAGGTGGGGTATATCCTGCGACGTGGCCCCACACTGGCACTGTGTTTGAGATGGGTCTATGAGACTCCATTTGGCCAGATTTTTTCTTCGCTTAACTATAAAGATTAAATAATTAATCCGTTTGATGTAATTTCTGGAATCCTTGATCCAATTACGACAATTTTTCAACCAACTTCAAATAGGAGGAGGTTCTCAATTCGACTGTATGTTTGTTACGCTATTACTCCACCAACTATGAACCTATTTTGATGATTCTTTTTTTATTTGAAAGCTGGTGCTTGGCCTGTGGCCCCATTGACGAGTAGTTTTTAAGTTGTTCGTAATAATGCGTATTTTAATGGTAATATAAATAACAAAACTAAAAAGAGAAAAAATTAAAAACCTTTTAAGAAAACATTAACACTACAAAGCGAAAAATAACGTTCTCTTCGGAAGTCGGTGTCATTGGTACCTTTGTAGTGTTTTGTTTAGGAAGTCGGTTTAATCTTTTTTTTTAAGTTTTCTTCATTGGTAAAAACCTTTACAATCGTTAAGTGACATAGGCTACTATTTAACCTGGATATATGCACAGTTCCTGAGGGATATGCCACCGGAGGGAAGCCACGTCATCATCATCATCATCAGCCTTATAATGTTCCCACTGCTGGGACACAGGCATCCTCTCTGTGAGAGAGATAGTGGGACTTAATCCGCCACGCGGGCCCAGTGCGGGTTGATGGATGACACATATGTCTTAGAATTTTTGGTTCTAGGACATGCCGGTTTCCTCACGATGTTTTCCTTCACCGTTTTAAGAGCAGTGGTGATGAAAATAATTTACACAAAGTAAAGCGCCTGCCTGGGCTCGAACTCACGACCAACTACACGTAATTCGCGGCCGTTACCTGCCGCCACTGCTCTCCAAGAAGCCTAAAGCCACGTAGTTGAATCTAATAAGTTACTTGATTGATATTGCCCACAGGCAGTGGGCAAGCAAGGTGATAATTCGTTGATATTTGTATAAGAACTTCCTTTGTCACACAGTAAGACAATTACTAGATTTTATTACCTTTAAAGATATCTCACGACATAGAAACTTGCTCTTGCATCATGGTTCAGAAAAAAAATACCTAAAAAAAACCTGCTTTACAAATGAGATTGTCCTAAAAGGCCCAGCAGGTTTTTTTTTTTTTTGCCACTTTTTTCTGTAAGAGATCGTGCAGGTAAACTGTTTTCTACGGGGAGGTTCAATCTTTACCAATAGCGTATGTTTAAGGTTCCCTTATAATAAATACATAAATGTTATTAAGCTAATGTAACATACTTCAATTAAGTTTAATAATTCAATTAATTAATAAGTTATTAGACTGATTAGGAAGTCAGTAATTAATGCAACAAATTGCTCGTACAAACTTAAGTATTTTGCTAATCTTAAAGTTAGATCGAGAATACAGGTGTTTTATTTTAAAAGTAAGTTATTGTAGGGGTTTTGTGGATCTACCCCATAGTGTGGTTAACGTCCTCCTAACTCATACTAATTATGGTGTACTTATTGGTCAGGTGTCTCACTCAATAATATCTTTTAATATTGAGTTTTCCTCCACAAAAAGAAAATGAAGCAGGAAATGTAATCTTTATCGAAATATGACGCAGCTCAACATAAAATAAAATAAAAAAGTAACATTGCAAACACAAAGAAAAGAAAACGTCATCAAGTCTGCCATGAGGCGATGCGACTGTAGTCACGAAATCGTTAAATAAAATTATTAGTAATCGCTCGTCAAGCACGTTCTAGAAGGCGGGGCGTGCGGAGTTCTCCTGCTGCACACGTGTGCTGTGACGTGCGCCTGTTGACTCACTGCAGAACTGCCACTGTTGCCATGCGCAGACGCACCTCCATTCCAATTGTGAAACTCTTTTAACTGTACGATGACGTATGGTCGGTTTTTTTGTTAAATTAGCTGCTGAAGTATGAGTAATTAAGCCGTAAACTTTTTTGGCAACGTTTCTCTAATTTTTATTACTTTTGTAATATGTATGGTAAGATTAATGAGTTTTTTTTTACTATTTGGCATGTTCCAAGGTTAAACATGACACGTGTATGAACAAAAAATAAGTAGGTCGATTATATACTTTTTCTGGTAATGTAAAAAGTATTATTGCTTGCGTTTTTGTAACGCATATTAACAATGCTTCGGCGTGCGATACCTTTTGAAAGGTTCCTGTAAAAAAAGGTTTAAAGCTGCAATCTTTTCCGGTGTTCCAAGAAACTGTTGGCAGTTGCAATTTTTTGTTAAAGTAGGTCATACTTTACCTTAACGAGTGTATGATAAGATGTCACCTGTACCCATGTGTCCAGATTTTGTGCGTAGTATTGCTTAATAGCATAAAAACGCCGTTTATAAGAAAGTACATAAGGAAAGACCCGCCAATTACTCAAAATGACGATGTATTTCATCATTGATCGCGAATCGTTTGACTTTCAAATGACGGTTATTATAGCTACCGGTCTGTTTAAGCTCGCCTGGCTGACTGTCTACCAGTCAGCGGTCACGTAGCCAACATACTATTAGGTATTTAGTGATACAAGTTATTAAGGGCGCGTATAACATGGAGCATGTAAGGACCGTAGCTGGTGGCGTGCTGTGGTTTCTGCCTACCTTCATCCAGTTTATGTATCATCATCATCATTTCAGCCGAAAGACGTCCACTGCTGGACATAGGCCTCCTCCTCCTGCGTTTCGCATCCGCCGGACGCCCGCAGCCTTGACCAGGTCGACGCTCCACGTAGAGGAAGGCCTTCCAACACTGCGTTTATGTCGTTTATGTATGTATGTTAGTAATTAAGTACTGGTCTATCAATCTGCCAAGCCTTTTTAGGATTCCGTACCCAAAGGGTAAAAACGGGACCCTATTACTAAGACTCCGCGGTCCGTCTTTCTGTCTGTCTGTCCGTCTGTCACCAGGTTGTATCTCATGAACCGTGATAACTAGACAGTTGAAATTTTCACAGATGATATATTTCTGTTGCCGCTATAACAACAAATACTAAAACCAGACTAAAATAAATATATAAGTGAGGCTCCCATACAACAAATGTGATTTTTTGCGGTTTTTTGCGGTAATGGTACGGAACCCTTCGTGCGCGAGTCCGACTCGCACTTAGCAACTAACAACTAGTTTGGTAGCACAGTATCCCTTGGCAAAACGTAACAACTGTCAAAGATCTGCAAATGAGACCCGGGACTAACAGCTTAACGTGCTTTTCGAGACAAGAGTCTCGGCATGTAATCAATGGTCACCCATCCACGGGCCGACCTCGGCAAGGGTTGCTTAACCTTGAAGACCTGAGTCTACAAGTCATTTGTCACGTAGGCAAGACACTATTAGTAGGTATTTAATGAAACAAGTCAGTAATTTAGTATCGCTAATAACACTAATATTATAATATCTTTAACTGTAATGACCGCCATTTTCTGATCAGATACTTACTTATTACTGATTTAATGGCAAAATCATTAATTTTATGAATTGTATAATAGGTGCTTTCGTTATTGAATTATTCCTCGCGGACATAACATTACCTTACTTCTGGTAAGTGCTCTAGCCATAAATTATTAATAATATTAATTAAGACTTCGGGCTAACGGTATTCCACGTGGACTACGGTGGAAATGAGGAACAGAAGAGGATGAGGAAATATATTAAGCGTTACAAGATTGCACAATGAAGGGACATGTTATTATCATTTCAACAAAAAGGGTTCAAACACATGACCTCTTAGTAGTCCGTGCCTTTTAACCGTTAGTCTATTGCCGCTTATTGCATAAGTAGCGCAATATTCAACAAAGGAAGTTAGAGCTGATAATAATGAACATATTATGCTTTGTCGCGGTTTATTGTTGGCAAGCACACCCGCTGAACGTCGAGGCTTGGATTCAATTCCTAAGACAGAAAAAATACGAGTATTATAGCGTTTTTCCACAATGAATTTCCCCGTAGCAACTAAGTTTACCGACAAGGGAACGAATTATCGGGCTAAAAGAAATCCGGGTGGATTCCTGAGACCATGAGGTCTACCCGTGTGCCAAGTTTCTTCCAAATCCGTTAACATTATAATCTTACTAATAAAATTATAAACTAGAGGACGCCTTTCGGTTTCACCCGCACAGTTCCGGTTCCCATGGGAATACAGGGATAAAACGTAGCCATGTCACCCGGGGATAGTGTAGCTTCCCAACGGTGAAAGAATTTTAGAAATCGGTCCAGTGGTTTTTAAGTTTATTCGTTACATACAAAAATACAAATCATTCCTCTTTATAATATTAGTAAAGATACAGAAGTATAGATGTGAAAATTTGGATTTGTGTATGTTTGCTACTCAATCACGCCAGAACTGCTGAGCACAGAGATAAGATTTTATTCTGGAGTTGCATTTAGGCTAGATTCTTCTCGGTATAATATTCCCTTGGGATAATAAAATACTTTTCAGGCGGGCGAAGCCACTGGCAGAAACTAGTGTTAGTTATAAGTAGGATAGTCATCTTTATAATGAAGACCTTGGCGAGGTAAGCACAAAGCGTAGTGTTCTCTCCCGCGATTACTACTAATAGGTAATGAAGAGTTATGAGACAGGAGACATGCTGATTAAACATGTCTCTGGCATGGTGCCAGGGCTGAAACTAACTGGGGCTTTTTAACGGAAATACCCAATTATAATACCTAAATAGTTTTTTCTTGATTAAAGTAAATTGGCAAGAGGATTTGTTGGAAAGTTCTGGAACATTTGCTTTTGGAATTAGTTGTTTTTAAGCTAGTATCCTCTTTCAAAAAAAAGAAAATATTTTCCATTAAAGAAAAAGGCGTGATGTTATCTAATCGTCATAATTTCAGCCGAGAGACGTCCACTGCTGGACATATACCTGCCCCAAGCGTCGCCACACTGATCGGCAGGCTTATTACGTATCTTTTGCAAAAGCAAAACGATAGCAATCTAACGCTTTATGTCATAAAAGTCGGCATTACCTGCAGTGTAGGTATGATCCTACACAATCGTTTGCTAATCACTCGCTGTTTGTCAAAGGCACTTATTTAAAAAAAACCGCCAACAACACTAACTTTTGTATTGAAGAGCAATTATTGCGCAAAAATTGCTATCGTTTTGCTCTTGCAAAAGATACGTAATAAGCCTGCCGTCCTGTGCGTCTCGCATCCACTGGATGTTAGGCTTATAATATTCGATTTAAATTAAGACAAATGAATTCATGACTTATTGTTTTAGCATTAATTACAATAAATTATTGGAATCGACGATTCGACTATTCATGACGTAGTCATGATAGCGATATTTTATTGCAAAAGACTTGTAGATAATTATGATAATTTTATTTTTATCCTTTATGACGACGATAACACAATTCGTGTTCACCTAATCAAATTCAACGGATGAATCATACCAATACCTACCCGACCTGGGACTCGAACGTTGGACCTTTCGTGAATAGTAAGTAGGCCAGCTGAATAAAACTTGTTATGTACCGGTTGTTGATATGATTCACTTAAGTTACACAATAACGGATTTTCTTTTCAAGACCGACTTTGCTAGCGATTGCAATTAGCGATAATAATTTCGTCATATGTGCAATACTTTGATAATGGTGGCAATATGTGCCTATTTACTGAACGGATGTGAATTGAATTTCACTGTGGTGAATAATGGTAGGTGGTATCGGCCGCGACTTACAAGTTACAGGTCGTGGGTTCGAGCCCAGACAGACGCTTTACTTTGTATAAATTATTTCATCACCACTGCTCTCAAAACGGTGAAGGAAAACATCGTGAGGAAACCGGCACGTCCTAGAACCAAAAATTCGAAGACATGTGACATCCACCAACCCGCACTGGGCCCGCGTGGTGGATTACGGCCCGTTCTCTCTCACAGAGAGGAGGCCTGTGTCCCAGCAGTGGAAACATTAATAGGCTGATGATGTGATGTGTGTGGTGAATAATACCCAGTTTAGGGTGAATAGGTACGTGATGTTGCGGTAAGTACCATATAAGGTAAAGGGGGACGGACGTTATAGGCTCAATTTACATTGTTGCAGAATGAAATGGAAGCGAATTTTTGCAGCGAAATTGTACATAGCATAATGAACTTTATGTCTATTGTGTAACGCAAAAAAACTAAGTTCTAAAACTAAAACCCGACTACTGAAAAATCACGGTTAAAAAAATATGAAACTAGAAAATATTCTTATCTGAAATTGTTATTCAATTTATTTAGTCGTGTGATTTTTGGTAATTTACAGTACTTAGGTCTTATAATAAAAATGTGCGCAAAAATCTACCCATTGGGTTTACACTATTACTAAGAATAAAACATCATCGCACACAACAAAATAAATAACACAATAATAAATAATCAATTCATTAAAAACACAAGTTATTATAATTCTAGTTGGATGTCAAAATAATGGAATTCAATTAATTAACATATTTATGTACAAACTATATATATATGACTAACATTAACATTAGAAACGGGATATTTTCCATGTTTACTGTTTGTTACGAGTTTCCGATATTTCGGTGCTGTTGCAAGCTGACAAACAGACAAACAAACAGTAAACATGGTAAATATCCCGTTTCTAATGTTAATGTTAGTGACCATAACAGTTTAAAAACTGTTACTATATATATGTATCGGGTATTAAGTACCAACGATACCTCATACAATTTGTCAAATTATGATAAGTAGTTTAGAAGTTATGAGGGAACAGATGAACATACATACATACCGGTCAATAACATAACCCTCCCTTTTGCTTCGCCGTAGTCGGGTAAAAATAAATAAGGACAGTAGCTTCGGGGTTTAGGTACGTATAGAAGTTATATTTAAAAGCAGTTCCCTTTCAGAGATTTCTTTTTCATAGCGAATATCATTGATCTTAGGCATTTATTTAGTACCAAACCAACTGCTAAATAAAATGACTGAATTTTAGTTTTTCCTTCGGGTGTTACGGTTTTCCTTATAAAAGTAATGTTATAAATAAATGGCTGACTGAAAATCTAAATAATATTTTTGTTTCTGAGTTCCTTTTCCATGAAATGTACATAAGGCACCTATAGTGAAATGCTGTTTTAAAAAAATACTTTTTAACAAAAAAAACAACCGACACCGAAACTGACTTCGGAAGAGTCCGACACCGACTTTTGAAAATATTTTTTTCGGTTTGTTGTGTTTTATTTTGGAAGACGGTTTGATTTCTTTGTAATTTTTTATTTTATTTCGCTTTTTAGTTTTGGTTTATTTCGGATTTCCAGTGCATATCTTCCGGCTTCATCAACAGAACAGTTCGTTGGTTCCATTTTCAGTACCATTTATTTATAAGTATTTGCTTCATCATAGTCAACTAGGTATTAGGTTATACATCATAGGTTACCAGTGACATACTTATCATTAAGGAGTTCCATAGACCATCTGTGGTCTGCTTCCTCAGTTCCACTTCACTAAATGGTACTTTTTGAGTGCAAATGATTGCATTGTTAATAAAAACGCCAAATTCTATATATGTATGCCTATAATTTTTGAGGAGTACCCTCGTTTTCTCTAGGATCCCATCATCAGATCCTGACCATGACCATGAGACCACCTGGGAAGTATACCCTTTCAAACAAGAGAAGAATTTTCCAAAAAAAAATTAATCGGGGTACATACATAAAAAAACAGATTCCCACGAATTGAGAACCACCTCCTTTATTAAAGTCGTTAAAAATGATAACTATATCGTTCGACCAAGTTCTAAGTAATCTGAAAGGGATGTTGATTTTATTAACCGACCGATTTCACAGAAGCAAGAACAAAAAAAATCACCGAGAATCGACCGAATTTTCTCGAAAATTCGTACGTTTCATCACTATCAAGCATATCTCATAAGTAAACTCAAAATTCTAGTAAGATTAATCAAATGCCTCGTGTCGTAACATTGAACGTCCGATAACAGCAGGTTAAAGATAACCGCGAGTTAGTCACTACCTACACGTTGGAGACAGGCCGCGACTTGTTCCTGGCATAGTGCCTATGTTTCACCATAGCAACCAACACGTCACTTTAAATAGGTACTTTTGAGTCAGTATATCAAGGGGTTAGTCACATCAATGATTTTCAGAAGCAGTGGAATATTTTCGATGCCTCAACCAAACCACAGGAGTTCTGAAAATTATTGTTATTTATTTTTATTTTATTTTATTTTGTACATTTTAGGAACGCTTACAGACTAATAACATTATAATAACAATAATATATAACTAAATTGCTAATAACAAGCTTCCACAGATAAATAAAAAGATAAATTATTACTTCCCTATAGTACTTCATCAAAGTTAGCTCATTTTATTTTTATTAATTTTAATTTAACAATTTGGACAATAAACGGTTCAAATGCATGTAGGTGCCTCTTGTACAACAAATGGCTTTGCTAAAAGTTTCCTAACTGTGGTTGCATTGGTGCAGAATAGATCAATACCAGGTTCACAAGAAATCTCGTTAAAACTTATTACCAGAAATGAAAAAAAAACATAGTATTTTTATTTTGCCATGCATATTTATTTTTGTACCATTTTAGCCCTCATGCAGACATTAACATACCACAAGGTACTTCAGTCAAACCCGCAATTTGTTAATTCTAGCTTATTGAAACCCTATGAATGCCTAATTTTAGTTTTCCTGCTGCAGGGCGAAGACTTCTTCCCATACATAGAAGGCAACAGCATTGATCACTGCGTCAGCTCAAGGCAGATTTGCGATTTTAGCAAATCAAAATCAAAATCAATTTATTTTTTATTTCACATAGGCCTACATGGGCAGTTATAAAACGTCGACAAAAGGCGCACGGTTCGGGTTGGTCGTTTCCTATGAAGAAGAACCGGCAAGAAACTCCATGGTTACTCTTTTAAAAATATGGTTTGTTTTTACAATATTTCCATGTTACAGCATTACTTAAATATGGGAGGACAACGTAGGCCCGACAATAAAACTTTAGAAACTAAAAATAAAAAGTTAAACGAGATATAAAGTTATCAAATGTTATCAAGCATCTAGGAATCTAGAAGGCCTACAATGTTCACACATTTACAAAACAATCGGTAAAAGCATCTAAGATACAAAGGTAAAAAAAAAAAATGTATAACAAGACTAAATTAAACATGTGGCACAAATGTAGTTATCAGTGCTGCTTATTAAGATGATTGAAAACATTGTAAAAAGTCCAATTAAAAGAAGAGAAAAAAAAAGAAAAATGAGATTGAGAATAGTTAGAGACATCCACATATTTGTACCGTTTATAGTTACCAGGGCAGCCGCATGCGCAGAAGGAGCTAACATTTTTATCTTCAACGTGGAATCATCCTCCTGTCCTTCTCCCAATTAATTTAGGCTCGGTGCAGTATGTCTTCTTCTAAAATATACTAATAATTATCTTTTTACCGTAATATCAATAGAACTGCTACCTAACTTCTTTCTAGCCCACATGGCTGGTGACGAATGGATTTTGTGAAAGTGATATAATTTTTCACGGAAACCTAAGTACCGTATCAGAAATTCAGACTAAATTCGATAAAATATTTCGTCTCTTTTCCCGCGTAGCAACATCATTGAATAATACTGATCACAATCTTGATGACGACTCCACCGGTATTGTTGCAAAACATGGCTTCTGGGAAGTCAGTGTTTAGTAAATTGTGGCGAGGAGACGTCTCGCTTGTCCTGAGTAAGACACACAGAGACGGAGCTATACAGAATGAATAGCACTGTCTCTTTTACACGACGGAATCATGATGGCATATTGGTAAGGCCCCTGCTCTGTTGCTAAGACAAACGCGGTTCATCGGATCTTCTGGCAAGATTGCGAGTTGTAGAACTTTCTGTCTGTAACACAATCGAGTCATGAATCGGCTGAAACATAACCTTTGCTAAAGATTACTTGACATTAAGTTCAAGTTTGCTGTTGTATCGATGATAATGGTAAGTCAACATTTTATGCCAAATCATTGCTGAAGCCGGATATTATTGTGGAATTATCTTTTAAGATAGTGTAGAAAAACTAGTGTTTTTTGAAAGCACTTATATTTATATTTTTGCTATTTCACCGGTCTATATATCTATCAGATAGCTAAATAAATATGAATCAACCAAATTGGTTAAGAATTTAGACAAAAATATTTGTTCCCGTCTCTAAGTTTAAATGAGTGCAATTTTATGGATTTACACATAAAATTAAAACATAACTACTAACGCACGTATAAAATATAAATTAGAACAGACAAAGGAAAACCTGCGTTCATACAAGACTAGGCAGAGAATGACAAGGTCCGGAGCAAGGAAAACATTTGATTATAAACGACGATAATGAAGCCTCCAAGGCTCACTATGACATGATTAGATCTACTTTACTAACACTGCTTTATTCTTTACATACACAAATTGAATGTTACTACACAACAATACTTAGAAAACTAGAATTAAATTATCAATGTTTCAGATGAGCAATTTTCATGTTGAAAACGAATATTCTTCACCAATATGCAACTATACAGCTGCATATTTATCGACTTTGGAATTTCGGACTTTGGCAACTAATTTACTGAGGATCATAAGGATGATATACATCCTGAGATATACTAAGGAAGATGGAAGATGTTTTGGCCTCCGATCTATGCTAACCACTGCTATTTAATAAAATAATAATCATCTTTATTTCTCCTCAAAAAACTTTATGGAACAACTTAAAATTTCAATTGAAAGGAACCATTTTGCAGACGAGTGAGAGTGCGGAGCTGGTGCCTGTTATAGGTGATCACCAGGTCCTCACCCCATGAACAACCGGTATAACATCTATATATATAAAAGGCAAAAGTGATTGACTGATGTATCAACGCACAGGCCAAACCCTTAGGGCTTGAAACTTAAAATTTCGCACACCTATTCCTCTTATGACGTAAGCATCCACTAAGGAAGGATTTTTCAAAATTCAACTCCTAAGGGGGTGAAATAGGGGATAAAAGTTTGTATGAAAGTTTTTATTAAAGGTATCTGTAGGATAAAACACGGATCACGCGAATGAAGTCGCGGGCGAAGTGCTAGTAACAAATATTTAATTAAATAAACAAGCGTTTGATGGAACTTATATATAAACTAAAACTCTCTGGTAAATTAAGGAGACACAGCACAATGTGAGTGTGAGTGCGTATTGCTACTAATTTGACAAACTGACACTAGTAGATATATCTTCTTGCAATCTCTGTGTGTATTGAACTCATCACCAGAACCGGACTGTAGCCAGGTTATCTTACCTAACACACATCATCTATCATCGTCCACAGCCCCACTTCGCCCACAGCTGGGCTTAGGCCTCGCTTTTCTTGTGCCAGTCTCCACGTTCCTGTGCCACCCTCATCCAAAACAATTACGAGGTAGATTAGCCAGTCCACAAGCCACGTTTTCGTGCAGTTTCCCAATCATCTTTGCTGACGTACTTTCCTCCAATGTTCGTGCTGCTACAAATAAAAGTTAAACGTTATATTTCTTTTGTGCTATTGTCAATTGTTATCGTAAGGCTAGCGTCATGTCAGGATGGATGAGAACGTGGTGGCCGTCAGTTTGACGTCAGCTTAGCCCGACACAAAGCAGTTTTAGCGTTGCTAGATCGGCACGTTCTACAATTAGATTATATTCTATTACGTAGGTTAGACGCTAGATATTGTGCAGTAAGGAGGATAATTAAACAAGAGATTCGTAACAAACTGTAACATTGTACAAAAAAAATATTTTGGTGATATCAATTGGCGAAAAGACAAAATTTAAAAGATGGACCACGTGACAATCTCACTTTCTCTAGAATTCATTGAACTTAGAGATTTTAGTAGCTACTTATGAATATTGTGTTTTGTATATTTATGATTGGGCAATTACAATCTCTCTCTATGTCTTTGACTATATGTCTATTGTCATTAATTATATTATTTACCCTTTTAATAGTATCCAAATGACATTTACCCCTCCTTAGCAACGACCATGTTATTGTCACTTTCCTTTTCTGTCCTGGCAGGCTTGTCTAGTTGTCTAGACAAATCGCTTATAAAAACTAGTTGATGCCGCTTTCTATGCCTGGTCTTGCTAGGTCATGCATGTTTGCACTAACGGCTAAAGTCTGGTCTAAAGTTACTATTTACTATGGTATATTGATGTAGGTAGAAATTATTTGATACTAGCATCAGCTAGCACTTCGAAATTATCCCTCGGGAACCGTACATTTTGCCTTGATAAAAAGTAGCCTGTGTGTTATTCTAGACTTTAATCTATCTCTGTGCCAAATTTTATCCAGATCCGTTCAGCCGTTCTGGCGTGATTGAGTAACCAACATTCACCCAAACTTTCGCATTTATAATATTCAAACTCTGCAAATGTTGCCATCTGGTTCTGAAATTTTAGTAGATTCTGAATTAAATAAGATTGATATTGCCCGACTTAATTGTACTATCTTATCCTACTACTTTTAAAAACGCGAAAGTTTAACCCCTAGAGCGAAACGTGGATCCACGCGAGACACAACAGCTTTTTAATTGTATCGGTAATTACGGCTTTCAGCTGTTTAAGAGGATGGATATATAGACGAATGTTTGTTACACTTTCATGCAATAACTACTGAACGGATTTTGGTAAAAATTTGCAGTAGCTTATAGGTACATCAGAATAACACATACGCAGTCATTCATAAAGATAAATGAAAGCTGGTGGAGCCTTGGCAGGCAGCAAATACTTCTTATTTAAGTAATAAAGTAGACTACATTAAATACATACAATCCAGCTTTGATATACAAGCACTTCATTTTTAGTTCTACCATAGGTACAACGAACCAAATTAAAGTACCGTCCTGCATTTGTTCCTTTGCATTAGCAAAAATTCTATAAAACATCCCACCACCTTTGAACAGTAATTTCGTCGCCCTTGTAGCCACTTCAACAAACTATTTGAACTCACCAAGTAATTTCCGAGGACTTGAAGGGGATGCTCGTTAGAACCCCTGGAATTCGTGGAGTTCCGCCATCTTGTGTGCCAAGGTATTGCATCATCACGCCGGGCGATGAGTAGGCGTTATTGAAGGGACCCTGCTACCTACGTTTTGGGGGTGAGCACACGAGCGGGTAGAACGCTGCGCTTTTAAGGCGTTTGGAAAAACGAAAAGCTTTCTTTTCAATTAGGTTGGGAATCAGTGAATCAGTTAATTTTCATTGTGCTACAATAGCTAAGGAGTGGAGCAAAGGGTAATTTGAATGTATTCTATTGTAATTTTATTTTATTTTTATTTAAATCGATCTTTAAAGATTAAGTTACCTGAAATAAATGAATTTGAATTTGAAAAGGACTCTGGGTATCCTGATAACTCAAACATTTAAAGGAGTATTTAAGCCAAGACTAAAAACGCAAAATAATAAATATTCACAATCAGCAAATTGTAATAGGTAGGTTTTTTATTTTTATTTATTTATCGATAGGCTCGCGGTCGCGTTTGGCCACTGTATCACCTGAAGGCCTGATGGTATGCGATGATGTGATCGACGGTGAAGCACGCTTGCCTAGAAGTAACCTATTCCCTCTTGATTTAAAGACCCCAAGGTTGTAGATATCAGGAAACAAAGACTCCGGCAAAGAATTCCACTCCTTAGCTGTGCGCACAATAAAAGTATCCATGTACCGATGCATGGCGCATTGCCGTACGTCTTGTAGTCCGATGATGGAGAGTGCTAGGTGGAATCAAATGGTGCATTTCCATCGCACAGTCCCTGAAATATAATCAATAAAAAAGCCGACAGGCCAGGTACCTACTTGGTGAATGTTTGCTGGTTGTTAGAGCGTTATTATAGCGTTATAATTATGGAAATATATGAATTATATAACTAGCAGGAGGAAGGAAAGTCTACTATAATATTACAGTATTGTTTTCGCATTGATTTCGGCAGGAAACTCGCCTATCCTGTTGTGTCTAAGCGCTACGTCACGTTGCTACACAGAGAAGGACCACGTATGCCGTTATTTATTAATTAACATTATTGTTACTTTTGTCGCAGTGTTTACCTATAAAAAGGCTACTAGGAATAGCCATGATCATTATGAGAATTCCAGCGCATCACTACGTAAGTGTCAAGTTTCAGCTGGGGTTCCGGAAACCCTCTGTATAAGGTACTTTACCTGCATCAGCTATTATTGCAATTTTAACACATGACATAAAATCACGACTTTTTTCACCGAAGTGTTGGGCAGAAGTTATGTATAAGTTCCATGTTATAGAGGGCAAGCTTATTGCCATCGACGAGGCACTAATCTAGACACCGGGCTGCTACTGGGAAATTCCAGATTAAAAACCCCAATTTATTTATTTACTTATATTTGTGCACCAAGATAAAACAATACTTATTAAACCTTAAAACCAAAACAAACATACAACAGGCGGCCTTATCGCGTTCCGCGATCTCTTCCAGGCAACCAAGAATGGAAAGAGATAGCCTGGACATGACATGGGGTTGCAATTGGTGCAAATTTTTAACAAACAATTAGTTGAATAGAGAAGGTACTAAGTACAAGTAACTAAAATAGATACATAATAACGCTTTGCTCGACCTAGGAACCGAACCCTGGACCTAGGCTCAGCAGTAGCATTGCAAGCTTCTGCATCATCCACCTACAAATGTAATTATACTGTTCCCAGGTTTTTCGGTCTTCTTCGCCTTGTACTTTCCAGTCGTACCCAGCTTCAATCTAAGATTTCGGTGATAAAGTTTTTTTCATGATTTTCGTTGCGCAGTACTTATCACCGACGTGCGTGTATGACTAGATGAATGGACATAAATGAAGCAAATGGAGTATGTAAGGCCTACCCCCATAGGATAGGATAGATGGAACCCCTTGCACGCACTGACTCCCATTTGGGCCGTTATGCGTGCAGCTCCTCTCTGTGAAAGGGAATGGGGGCCCAGTCCGGGTTGGTGAATGTCAGTTGTCAGATGTCTTCGATTTTTTGGTTCTAAGATATGCCAGTTTCCTCACGATATTTTCATGAATAATTTACATAAAGTAAAGCGCCTGCCTAGGTTCGAACCCATGACCTACAACTTGTAAGTCGCGGCCGTTATCACTGATCCACCACTACTCTTCCTACTCTGCTACCCCCACGGGAAAAAGGCTTAAGTTTATGTATGTTTGTGTTTGGATTTTCGTTTCATACCTGCTCGTCTGAACAAGTTCGTCCAACAATCACACAAATGATTCGAGAATTTACGAGCCTGCGCAGGTGGCGCCATCTCGCTTTTATTGCACCGTTCTGGAGCAGCTTGTATATCATGTACTACTGATATACAGGGCGTGGCGAAAGATTGCCTAAGTGAAGATTGTGTTTTTGTATTTATGGACGCAATGCTGAGACAATCATATTTGTTTATACTGTCAGGTCGATAAAATGAGAGGTTCTTTATGTTAGGTAGTTATTGATATATCTGTAATTGATTTCAGATTCCTATAGGTGCACCTATGACCTGGTTAAGGTTCCCTGGATGCGAGACACACCGATATATGTGGCGCCACTTGTGGGCGACAGATGATCGACAGTGGACGTCTTTCGGCTGAAATTATAATAGTGATGATGATTTCAGATAATGTGGAAATCAAAACTTAGATGTCGCGACGATCCAGCTCAGACACGTTTGACAACAATAGCGTAGTTTACTGAAAATTAGTTTTTTGTCTGTCAGGTAGATTAATGAAAAATATTGGACACGTATTTTTACTTTTGACACGAAAACATAAAGTGGCGACGATATAATGCGTTGAAATAACGTGTGAAGTCACGCCGCTAGTACACTTTATACTGCCTTAGTGACATCACAAGCTCCCACTCCTGAACATTGATGCTCTTTAACTTTGTAATTTTTTATTGATTTAATGCAAAAAATACGTGCCCAATATTATTTGATAATCTCAATGACGGGCTAAATAGAATTATAATTTTTCTACCCAGGAAACATCCGTATTGATAAGGAGAGCTGATCTCAAATAACCCATCATTCCACCTATCTCTGTCTTTGTATAGCCTTGGCCTTGGGATAAAGCAAAAAGAGAGAGTGACGTTAGGGAATTTACATCTGCACTTTAGAAGACTTGATGAAAACGAAATGAAACAAAAAAAACCGGCCAAGTGCGAGTCGGATTCGTGCACGAAGAGTTCCGTAGCATTATCACAATAAACGACAAAAAAATCACGTTTGTTGTATGGGAGCCCCACTTAAATATTAAAAAAATTTTTTTTTAGTATTTTTTGTTATAGTGCCAACCGAAATCATCTGTGAAAATTTCAACTGTCTAGCTATCACGATTCATGAGATACAGCCTGGTGACAGACGGACAGACAGACAGACGGATCATGGAGTCTTAGTAATAGGGTCCCGTTTTTACCCTTTGGGTTCGGAACCCTAAAAAATGGCCACCTACTGGGCCCAAACAGTCTAAGAGTTATATCACCATCGACTCAAAAAATGAAGAAGTCAACAAGTCTTAAAAACTACACCAAGATTATATTATTTCTCTGTTACTAACTTACTGCAATCAATATTAATGACGACTGATTAGAAAACAACAACATTTGTCGCAATTAAATCGAAGGAGACCACTCCATTGTAACGTTGATAAACAACAATTACAATTTGTTCTAGAAAAGTACGCCATTCATTTTAAAATTAGCATAAAAAAATATAATATAAAATCTTTTTCACCCTATTTCCTTTCTGTTTTATGCAAAGTGTAGGTAGTAAATGTAATTATTGTTTTATTTATTTGTCGTCTTTGCTAACTTACTTTAAGTACTACTAATACTATTGTTAAGGGTTTAGCATAAGCATGTATTTATATTATATGTCGTTTTGTGACAATTAAACACTATTTCTTTCTTTATTTAAACAAGGGAATAAATTATTTAACAAATGTTTGTGAGACTGAAAAATAAAGAAGAAATAAAGAAAATTAATTTATTTGTCACAAGCCACTAGAGCACACAATATAAAAAAAAACAAGAAACAAAAAGAAAACTTAAAACTATACAACAATAAAAAAGAGAAAAAACAATATAAATATGATATTATGTGTCCCACGGCTGCGCCAAATAGGACCAGTTCAGCAAAATGTCTCTCTCAAAACTAGTGCCCGACGCTGGTTTCCAACTGGACCTGTGACTGTGACATGACGGACGTAAAGCAGTTCTATAGTGACATAATGTGTATGTAAAACAAGTATGTACTTACTTATATAAAAGATAAAAAAGATGTGTAAATTATAATGTAAAATTAACAGATACACCACATATGAACAAATAAGGTGAGTGACACCACATACCATCACGCCTCTAATGTCAGAAGGGAGATGCACTTATAGTACGCCCACGTCCACACAAGAAGAACCCAATAATACTTGGCAGACCCGGGAATCGAACCTAAAGCTCAGCAGTAGCGTTTGCTACCACTACATCAACAATGCCGTTGTCAGATTGAACTGCATTATAAAACAAAACTATCGTTTATTGAACAACAGTAGCGCCGTTAACTACAGTTAAATCGATTGTCAAAGCAAGTTAATGGACAATGTCAACACCGCCGATTGTCCATCGACAATGATGTATGGGTCATAGCTCATCGGAGGGTGTTTCCCCACACTAGTGCTATGTTATCGATAATGTCATCTATCTGACGTTTCGTTATTAATTGCTTTTTCTAAGTGTAAATAGAATTGTTGGTATAATTATTAAAACATTACCAGTTGCTATGTCGTTTTTGATTTGCACAGGAACGTTTGGGGTTTGCAAGGTCTTTTATATATCCTGCAGTTGGCCAAATTGGTCTGTGGATGATGGATAGTGCCGAAAACGAATACTTGGGTAGAGAATAATTAAGGTTGCTTGCATTGGCAAGCAATTCCATCCAGCAATTTACTGTGACATAAAGAAGTGGGATAATCAAGATATTTCTTATTACCACCAGCCTTCGACAAAATATACTCCAGTGTTATCTATTATTTATTTATTTATTTATGTACATACAAAACACTTAAACGAGAAAGTATATATAAAGATAGAATAACACAAAGGTGCTGCTTATTTCTAAATAAATTTCGACCAGCAGACCTATGTTGTAATGAGAATTAGATAAAAAACATAGACACAGTGTGTGGAAGTACAAGGAAAGGTAATAAAACTAAACTAATACAAACATAATATATAACATTACACATCATCAGCCTATTAATGTTCCCACTGCTGGGACACAGGCCTCCTCTCTGTGAGAGGGAATGGAATCCACTAGGCGGGCCCAGTGCGGGTTGGTGGATGTCACAATGTCTTCGAATTTTTGGTTCTAGGACATGCCGGTTTCCTCACGATGTTTTCCTTCATCGTTTTGAGAGCAGTGGTGATGAAATAATTTACACAAAGTAAAGCGCCTGCCTGGGCTCGAACCCACGACCTACAACTTCTAAGTCCTGCCCGATACCACTGGGCCACCACTGCTCCATTATATATATAAAAAAATATAATACAATAACACAATACATAACATGATACATAACTACAAAAAAGTTAATAAATACCTATAATATATAAGATCACAGGATAGAAGAAAGATAGTGTTCTTTGACTTCCTTTTTAAATATAGATATACTTTTAGCGTCACGGATCTTAGGTGGAAGTGAATTCCAAAGTCGTACTGCATGAACAGAGAAGGAGTGGGAATAGAGACGAGTTTTATGGAATGGGAAATTGAGATGGAGTTTTAGGCATTTTGATGTTTAGATGTGCGATTAGGCAATATGTCTTCATATTCACCCTTGCCAAACATACATCTCACTTTAACTACTATATAATATACCTAGCAGTAGCAGTAACTCCACAGCAGTACATTAAGAGTATATGTTTAATTAACATCGGTTTACGAGAGCGCCAGTTAACTGTGGATGTCGTAAAACGTACCAGAAATGAGGTATTGTCCCAAGTTAGGAAATGTACAGAAGGCTCACTTGAAATAACTCTAGAATCGAATCGGATTATACCTGGGCAAAAGAATAACATTAAAAAAGGTGCTGCAAAACAACCGAAAATAGGTGCTGAAGAATCGGCAGAAAACATAAGACTATAAGGCCAATAAAAATCATTATTATGGAAAGACGAGGTCGGTCCGTGGATAGGTGACCATTTCAACATACAGAGTTTCCTCCGTGCCTCGGCAAGCACGTTAAGCCGTTGGTCGGGACCATTTGAAGATCTTTGACAGTCGTTACTGGTAATCAGAAGATTGAGATCTGACTCCAGTCTTGCCAAGGGGTACCGTGTTACCCAGTTACTGGATAGTGGCGGCAGTCGCTCCATGTAAAACACTGGTACTCAGCTGAATCCGGTTAGACTGAAAACCGACCCCAAAGTAGTTGGGAAATGGCTAGGCAGATTGATTGATTAAAGAAAGCCAATCTGAGTTTGATCTAAACCTTGATACGGTTCAGGCAAAAATAGGAGATTTTTTTAAATTTATTAACATAGATAAAAACAAAATTATAATGCATCCACGAGTCCACGACTCCTCTCGCCCCAACACGGCTTAGCATAAATAATGAGGTTTACAGGTACTGAGCACCAATTTAAATTAACCTTCTGCATAATACTGCCACAGTGCCTCTCTGGGGTACGGAAGTAATCCCCATCTTAAGATAAGTAACCCAAAATTTCAGGGATAAGACTTATTGCGCGATGCACAGTATCGCAATGAGTTACAGCCCGTTATAGCCCGTTTTAGCCCGCTTTGGCATGTTACGGCCCGTCTTCCTGGAGCCACGTCGTAAATGTTCCTGTTCATCATCTGAGGGTTATGAGTGCTTAATAAGGGGTAGGCACAGATGAGGATTATACCTGGTGATTCTGGAGGATTACGAGGGAATTATAAAGTTGGAGGACAGTGTTAATGAATTTTGTAGGTACTTAATGAATTTTTGAGCAATTTTGTGTTGTACCTACTTTAGAATTAATAAATAAAGTACCTAATAAGTATACCACAGAACTACACACTATAAAAATTACGTATCTAAATAAAATCAGACAGTGATTTACTTGCTTATTGTCAACAAATTAACCGTCATTTAACGATATGGCCTTAATCTTATTGATTTATTAATTTTATACAAAATAATTCCCAAGTAACACAAACGTGCTGAATAAAGATTGAGTAAGAGCAATCATCAAGAGCATAAGCTGAATAGTAAGCTGAATAACGTCTGAGTACCCGTCTATTCAGCTGTTATTCAAGCAAAAAGGGCCCCAATTTTGAATGCTTAACGCTGAATAACATCTGAGCAAGATCTGAGTAGGAGCTTAATAACGTTTCAATTAGCTTAATAACCTTTGAATAACAGCTCACATTGCTTTTATTAAGCTCTTACAACTGAGTTACTCAGCTTAATCGAATTGGTTATTGTATTCAGAATTTATTAAGCATTTAAATTATTGTTCACACTTTTACAAACAATATTCATACAAATTGTGAAAATAATTCAATTGGATTAAATATTTTAATGTCGATGTCGAATTTAAATGTGATTTGACATGGTGAACTTATAAAATCGGTAAGTAAATTTTAATTTACAAGTTAGAGGTCTGCTATATGTTAATTGTTAGTGCGCAAGTAATTTTGTCGTGAATAGTATGTTTTTTTTTCATTATTTATTACGCGCCGCGTTAATAATCAAGATAATAGATAGTAAATAGTATTTTCATACATACATAATAGGTCTGACAAAAGTACTTGTGACGAAATAGCTAATACTAGCAATTTTAATCCAACAAAATAACTTGAATCGAGTTGAAAATGTTGTAGTTGTAAGATTAAGCATTTTGGTATCTCGTAAATTCCGTGAAAGTATAAATTACAAAGATTTTTAATGGCGATCGATTGTTTTGGTGTATAATGCTGAATAAAAGTGCACACATGCCTTGTTACTAAGCTATAACTTGAAAAAAGTAGTCTCAGTACACTAACTTCTGAATATCAATTATATAGTTGATCACATTTCTAAATTATTCAGATTTTTAGGGTTCTCTAATCGATCTAACAAAAACCTTTTCTATTGTGGAATTTCACGCCCGGCTTTCACTGAATTCATTACATTTAAAATTATAGCGTCTTTGCTTGCATTTTTTTTCGAGAAAATCTCATTTATGATTAAAAATGTAGTGCACACCACACACACGAAATCTGCTATAGATTTCGCGTGTGTGGTGTGGACTGGGCCCTTGTTTAATCCGTGTTTTGTTATTTGTTTTATGTACAAACGCCAGTACATCAAGCCACCCGAAACTGTCAAATTGAAAACTGAACTGAACCTCAAGGCAAATTGAAAACGTAGCCGTGCAGCTGTCACTTGGCACTGATGGACACCAGACGTACAGACTCTAGAAGGAATCAAGAATATATACGCGAAACTACAACATATTATGGAGAGTCAAGACAAAATCATGAAAAAACTTGAAGAAATTTATGTGCATGTTGGAGAATTAAGAGTCGCAAATAAAATATCATATCACAACGTAAATTTTATTTTCTTGTACTGTAATACCTTCTACTAATAAAATAATCATTTCTTTTTCTATTAAAATTGGCCGAAATTCTTTCTAAGGGACTATTTAAAATTGGATGACCTTCCATGTTTATATTCAGTGATATGTTTTCTGGCAAAATGTTTGTGTTAATCAATATTTTTTAAGTGTCTCAATGACGCCATTGTGCCAGTATTCACCTTGCTCAATAGACTTTATGTGAAAATTGTCTTTGGATCATTAGGTAAAATGTCTGGGAATCTTTGATTTAATATTTCTGCCAAATCCTAAAGGAAAAAAAAAGAAAGGAAGAAGGGTTTTCGAAAAAAGACTAAAAAAAAGAACAAAAAAAGACTAAAGTGCTACTTGTGTGATCTTTTTTCGAAAACCCATTTTCAAATTTTTCTCGAAATATCAAATTTTTCATGTATCTACATTGTTCTTCTTCGATATCTGTACACTGCCATCAGATGCATTCTCATCTTGTGTGAATCGCAATGCTGTTTGACTTTTTGGGGGACGGAACCCTCTTCATTGCACGGCAACCACGCATGCTGGCTGGGACCGGGTTCAGTTTTGTTCAAACTATTTTCATAAATCTTTTGATGACCAGAAACACTTGGACAATTACTATTGCTGATATTTAAATATTCTTTTAACAATTTTCTTTTGATGTAACCAGTTCTCTTACGTTTTTCCACGATTTTCGATTCATATTAAATAACGCAAAAAATAAATACGGTGAATAATATTTTAATTAAGCTGGTATTAAGCTATGGGCGCTATAACAACATACATATGGTCTTTAATTTGAATAAGTTAGTTTCAAACTCTCTATTAAACAGGACAAAGCTTAATAAAAACATAAATAATATTATTTATTCAGCAGCTGAATAATTAGTAAAACATAGAATCTTATCCAGTTTGAAGATAAAATAAAAGCAATTATTCAGTATCAAGCTGTTTAATACAATTATGTAACAATATTATTCAGAAGGTGATACTTTATTCAGCATTGAGCTGTTTCAAGCGCTAATAGCTTAGTAATGCTTTTATAATAGCAATACAGATTATGAATATTCAGACAAATGCTACCGACGGGGCTGTTTTTCAGCTTTAAGCAACCTGAAACGCGTAATGCTAAATAACGTCTGAATAATAATCCTACGGTGATTGGTTATTAAGCGTTAAGAAGGTAAGGACAGAAATACAGAATTTATTAAGCGTTAAGAATTTTAAGGGTCCAAACTCAACCTAATTCAGCATTTGGCTATTCCCAAAGCTCTTATACAAACTATATTTATCTTTGAACTGTATAATATGCAAAATGTGTACTTTTATCTTGCTTATGTGTTACTTGGGTTTGTTTTCGTTTACTTCCCTTTATTAGAACTTCCAACCGTAAAAAATACGGCTAATTTGCAAAAATATATGATTGCAAGCGGGTCTAGACGGATTGCAGAGTATTGTTAACGCGAATAATGTACAGTTGACTAGAATATTATGTACTAGACTATATTATATGTGTATTAGTCACGCTTGCCTGCCTAGTAACAGCGATGCAACATGGCCGAGGCACCGATGTGTCTGGCGTTCGAGGCTGAGTGCATGGAAGCAAAACGTGCTAACTGCGATACACTGATTCAAGGAAATGTCGTGAGAAATATGAGTCTAGGTTTTTTATGAACGAATATCAGTTCTATTTTTCTCGAGTCAGAAAATTATTAAACAAAACTTAGTTTTACCAGTAGGTAAGCCTGTATTTATTCTATGGCGTAGGAACCTGCGTTTATGGTACATAATCCAAAATCGAATATATAGGACGTCTGAAATAAAAAGACTTATTAAGGCTCAAAAACAAAATAAATATCTAGCAAATGTGTTCCCGTCGAGAAATTAACCAAAAAGTATTTTTTTTGCCACTGAGCCATCGAGATTAATATAATCATTTACAATTTCTGCTCCAAATGTAAACGGATATTCCTCATCCAATCAATCTGCCTAACTTTTTCCCAACTATATTGGCTTCTAGTCTTATTGGATTCAGCTGAGTACCAGTGTTTTATATGCAGCGACTGCCTATCAGATCTCCACAACCCAGTAACTGGGTAACACGGTATCCCTTGGCAAGACTGGTGTCAGATCTCAAGCTTCTGACTACCCGTAACGACTGTCAAAGATCTTCAAATGACAGCTGGGACCAACGGCTTATCGTGCTTTCCGAGGCACGGAGGAAACTCGGCATGTTGAAATGGTCACCCATCCGCGGACCGACCTCGTCAACCGTTGCTTAACCTTGATAATAGACCAGTGCGTCTGTTATTATTTAGCCACGAGCTCCTATATTCCAATAATCTCATTAAATATACTCGTAATACATCTTCGTTTCCTTTCGAAGTGTTCCAAGGTTTCGCCGTGACGTCGGTAACCGCATCGTTCGATAACGTTATATATTACACTATCACGTTTGTTACGATTACATTGCAGTTGACTCATTATCACACTTTCGCTGACGACGATGACTGACTCACTGTCAAAATGGTGTGACAGTATGACTGGGTAATAGGTATATTGAGCGGTTAACTAAGCCACGTGGGGAACTGGTATAGGTTGCCAACCTTAAGTTAATAGGGTCATTACAAGACAAATTAACGTTGAGTTATAATACAAGTTTGTTTAAGTCCCACTGCTGGGCAAATGCCTCTTCTCATACACAGAAGGCACCAGCATTCATCACCATAGTTGCTCAAGGCAGGTTAGTGATTTCAGACTTATTATAGATATATTAACTACTAGTGGACGCCTCGCGGTTTCACCCGCGTAGTTCTCGTTCCCATGGGAATACAGGGATAAAAAGTAGCCTATGTCTACCGGGGATAGTGTAGCTTCCCAACGGTGAAGGAATTTTTGAAATCGGTGCAATAGTTTTTAAGTTTATTCGTTACATACAAAAATACAAATCTTTCCTCTTTATAATATTATATCTTACTAGCTGTTGCCCGCGGCTTCGCTCCCGTGCACCACCCCACAGGACCCGTTTTCGGGATAAAAAAATAGCCTATGTCACTCAGGAATAATGTAGCTTTCTATTGGTGAAAGAATTTTTTAAATCGGTCCAGTAGTTTCGGAGCCTATTCGGTACAAACAAACAATCAAACAAAAAAATCTTCCCTCTTTATAATATTACGAGCAGTTGCCCGCGGCTTCGCTCCCGTGGGCCACCCCACAGGACCCGTTTTCGGGATTAAAAAATAGCCTATGTTACTCAGGAATAACGTAGCTTTCTATTGGTGAAAGAATTTTTTAAATCGGTCCAGTAGTTTCGGAGCCTATTCGGTACAAACAAACAAACAAACAAAAAAATCTTTCCTCTTTATAATATTAGTATAGATTAGTATAGATGTTTCTTTATAGTAAGTAAGTATAGATATAGATAAGTCCCGGTTTCCACACACATCAATCAATTTCCCATTTCTATTCTCTTAGAAAAACAATTAAAAGTTACTGAAAAATCAAAGCTATATAAAACGACTTCTTCGTTTTCCAGTATTTAGACATAAAACATTGTAGTATTTACTAAAGCAGGGCAAAAAAAAATCGAAATCAACTCGGTTACAAGTCAATCATTAAGCTTAGTGTAACCCATAACTACACTAATAAGTTTTTCAATCAATTACTTTCTTATTTACTACCTACTGAGAATTTCCCGATCGTATAAACCCGACGATAGGCAATACGTATCCGCATAGGCTTAACCCTTCCCTAAATATTATCAAGGTAAAGATGTTTAGTAAACTCTGCCTAAGCCTTTCGGGATCCTACTAACATCATAAATGTGAACATTTGTATGTATGGATGTTTGTTTTCATGCAAAAACTACTGAACGGATTTTTATAAAACTTTACAGTACTTACCTAATATAGCACATCAGAATAACACATAGGCTATAATTTATAAGGATTCTACTTGAGCGGAGCCCGACTTCTCAAAAAGGAGGAGGTTCTTCGGATGTGTATATGTTCGGGCATAACTCCGTCATATATAAACGATTTGCAAAATTATTATTTTGTTCGAAAGAAGTTGATTTCGAAATGGTTCAATTAAAATTTGGTAAAGATCTAATGAAGAATTTCGGAGATATACAACATTACTCTTCAATAAATGACTGCAAATCTCTCGCGACTGCTGCAATCGCTCGTTTGTTTATTTTTTACACCATTTCATAACATACTATCACGCCAGTATGCTCTAAACGGGTACGCAGATGTGTACAGTTCATCCTGGTACACTCTCATTCCACCGGTTATGTTCAAGTTACATGTTATTCGGGTAATCTATTCTGTCATCACTGTGGGCCATAGATAATATAATACTAGCTTACAGATGCCTCATCCCATACAAAGTAACCGTGCTAGCGTTTTTCATCTGATTATACCGATATTTTTTTGTAAATCGATCACGTTCGGTTCCGTTCCACGGCGATAGATAGATCACCATCTATTTCCGTGGAACGGAACGGAACCGAACGCGATCGATGTACAAAAAATAATCAAAATAATCAGTATAGAACGTCGGCACGGTTTGTTTGTATGGGATGAGACACCACTGCTGTGGGCATTATAGGTAACTTACTATGGAACTTGTCCACATGTACCACTAAAATGTGAAAAATAAAAAACCCTTCAACAAAAAAATAAAAAACAACAAAAAATACAACCGACTTCCAAATAAAAACGCTACAAAGTGGTAAATAACTCAATTTCGGAAGGCGGTGTCAAAAAACAAAGAAACGAAAACAGGAACACCGACATCCGAAATTGAAGTTATTTTTCAATTTGTAGTATTTTTATTGTTTTATTTGGAAAACTTATAGCTAATTACAAGGCATTCTTACTCATAATAAACCATGATTGAGTAATATTGAACACATGTTATTGAGGGAAACACGAAACACATGTTATATTTCATCATCATCATCATCATTTCAGCCGAAAGACGTCCACTGCTGGACATAGGCCTCCCCCAGGCGTCGCCACATTGACCGGTCCCGTGCGTCTCGCATCCAGCGCCTTCCCGCAACCTTAACCAGGTCATCGGTCCACCTAGTGGGAGGCCTTCCAACATATCGTCTTCCGGTTCGCGGTCGCCATTCCAGAACTTTTCGGCCCCAACGGCCATCCGTTCTGCGAGCAATGTGCCCTGCCCACTGCCACTTAAGTTTGGCAATTCTTCGGGCTATGTCGGTAACTTAGGTTCTCCTGCGGATATCATCATTTCTGACGTGATCACGCAAGGAAATTCCGAGCATAGCCCTTTCCATTGCCCTTTGGGCAATATTTATACTCATAGTTAGTTATATTTAGGCTTAAAATATTAATACCGAACAGGGAAAAACGTCGGGTTGTGTCAGAGTCGTCAGTTCGTCACAATGTGGTGAAAACTACGAGGAAATAATACGATATTACACAGAACTTAACTGTACGAGTTAGGATTGACCCATCCGTCATTCATAGTGTTTCTGTGAAAAACTACCATTTCTGTTTTATGGGGTTGCGTCATATGACCAAAGTAAAGCTAAGTATGACGAAATTACTATAATAAATTTCAGTCATTTAGGCGCAGATACCCCTGAGTAGCTGATTTTAAAATGAGAATCACGTCTAAACGGCTGCTCGTAATTTTATGAAAAAAAAATATGTTATATAAGACAATTTTCTTAATAATTTTATTTAAGAAAATTTTGTGTTTTATTCGTATAACATAGTGTAATTAATTTGTAAAGTTACGTCTAAAACAGACAAAAACACGACAATCGCATCAAAATCGCTGGGCGTATTTTAATGAAATCGACACCATTTCAAAGACAATTTAATACTTCTATGACTTAAAAAAATGCCCCAGATCAAAATGTTATCTACATACTTGCTTTTTTTAAAGTCATAGAATAATAAGGAAAGTACAAAAAACAACTAAATTTTGGGTCGCGCGCGTGTGAAACTAGGGCGCGTTTTGTTCCCTCAAGGTCGTTGGCGTTTAACAGAACAAAGTTTTAATAAAGCTATCAATTTATTATACAGTTGAATAAACCCCTCATTATTTCTAATGTGTCAGATGTACAGTGCCGAGTTTCTAATTGATCATCCCATTGAGCCTATTTGGCCATATAATAATTAGATTGCCAATTATTTATCATTCAATTACCTTAAAGAAAAACTTTATAGGCACAGCCCCAGTTTTACTAGGAAAACCATTAAAGGAAAACTGACTCAGTTAAATCCTTTTCCCTGACCGACACGCTATACCAATTGTTACCTTTTCTTGCATCAGTAACATGGCGTGATGTGACGTCACAGAACTAGTCAAACGCATGACACATCTTGGTGCCTCGCCGTCTGCGCGGTCGGGTAAGAAGGCACACTTAGTCTTGGTTCATCGATAGGTATTGACAATGTTTTCTACTTAATATGATAAGATATGACATATCGCAGACCTCGTTTCTGGGATTAGCTGTTCAATGACAGTATTTGAATAACATGACGTCATGTTTGTTTCATGAATTGAAGGATTTTTTAGCTATCACGTGGGAGCTTATGTTGCAAGGCTGGTTACGGGAATTAACTACATCCTCAAATCAGTGTTTAGGGTTCCGTACCCGAAGTTTTCGAACCCTATTTCTGTCCGTCTGTCTGTCCGTCCACGTCCATCGTCTGTCACAAAATTTTGTTCCGAAGAATTTTGTAACTTCCCATTGACCTTTTTTTAGGGTTCCGTACCCAAAGGGTAAAAACGGGATCCTATTACTAAGACTCCACCGATCCGTCTGCCTGTCTGTCCGACTGTCACCAGGCTGTATCTCATGAACCGTGACATCTAGACAGTTGAAATTTTCACAGATGATGTATTTCTGTTGCCGCTAAATACTCAAAACAGAATGAAATAAATATTTAAGTGGGTTTAATATTTATGGGATATAACAAACGTGATATTTTTGCCGTTTTTTTGCGATAATGGTACGGAACCCTTCGTGCGCGAGTCCGACTCGGACTTGGCCAGTTTTTTACTTTTTTTTTAATTGTTACAAATACAGTCTTGAGTACAGTTTCACTTACATATTGTACCATCAAACCTGGAAAGGTTTGTGTTGGTACAACCTATGAACTTGAAATTTGTTAATAACGTTTATTATTACGTATATTTTACCAACAAATACCAATATATTCTACATTTGGTAAGGAACCCTAAATTTACGAAGTCCGACACGCACTTGGCCGGTAGGCCTTTATTAGAACTAATTTGTAACCTTGTACAAAAGCGCATGCATCCTATTGTATCATAGCAACTTCTGATTAGAAGGCCATGCTCGGAGTTTCCTTGCGTGATCGAATCAGAAATGGAGAGATCCGCTAGAGAACCAGGATTACCGACATACCCCGAAGAATTGCCAAACTTAAGTGGCAGTGGGCAGGGCACATTGCTCGCAGAACGGATGGCCGATAGGGCAGAAAGGTTCTGGAGTGGCGACCGCGAACCGGCAGACGTTGCGTTGGAAGGCCTGCCATCAGGTGGACCGATGACCTGGTGAAGGTTGCGGGGATCCGCTGGTTACGAGACGCACGGGACCGGTCAATGTGGCGACGCTTGGGGGAGGCCTATGTCCAGCAGTGGACGTCTTTCGGCTGATATGATGATGATGATGCTGAACTTCTGATTAATGAATAAGACAATAGTATGCCAAGTACCTTTAGAGTTTGGGGCAAGCAAGTTACAGGCATGTGTATCATTACGTGCTTCAGAGCCATTTAAACGTATATTATAACACAGTAGGGAACATCACTATTGATACAGGTTTAAATATAACTTCCTTTATGTGTGTCAGGATATCAACAAAACCCTCGTACATAATATATACGGAATGTAAACTAGCCCACAACGCTATCAGTGTTTATCAGGCAAACAACATCGTACGACATTGTGTGCCAGAGATAACGGCTGAGCTCACGAGGAGTCGTGCCTGTGCTCCTGCAGGCATCACGTATACCATCACGACGGTATCACGAATGGGGTAGCCTGTGGTGTTCGTATGAATCGTAAGGAGATGAACCTGTGGTCATCAACCTGGAACAAATATGACCTATGACTAACGTGACCATACGTCCCGTTTTGGGCGGGACAGTCCCGCATGCAGATTGTCGGTCCCGCTGTCACCTGCGAAGGAAAAAATGTCCCGCTATCACAAACAGACTTTGGTCATACATGATACGAATAGATTTTTAGTCGATATTTTTTTTTTTTTTTTTTTTACCCTTATTATTTTTGTACTCGCAACACATAAAACAATAATTGCTCTGTTAGACTTTAGATTAGAAGTCATGTGACTAAGGCTTAGTATTAGTAACCCAACTAATATGTATTAAAACTTACTAATAACGTATTAATAACATTGTAAGTCGCGGCCGTTACTACCAATTCGCACTGAGCCCGCGTGTTGGGTGGATTACGTCCCATCCTCTTAATTAGTGGGAACTCTTTGTCCCAGCAGTGGGATCATTAAAAAGGCTGATGATGTTTATGACTCCACATTGCCTGATAAACGCTAGAAAAATACCAACATTTTTTATCACATAATTTTGCTGGTATCCCGCTCTAACGCAAAAAAATAATGGTCACGTTAACTATGACTATTTGCAACTCGAAAGTCTTCTACGTGGAAATCGAACCCAGGAAGACCTGATGGTGAAGAATACATTTCGCATTATCTACGACTTGGTCTACGTGCGGACTGTCTCGTTGTAGGTAACGAGGGAGTCCGCACGTAGACCAAGTCGCGTGATAACATATAGGTCACCTGTTTTTTCGAAGCTGAAGTGCCAATAGGTCAGATATTATAGCCGTCTTCGAACCGATGACCGTACAGCCAGACGTACTGTTGATGATGACCAGGGATCAACAAACGTATGGAGGCACTTAAGCTAGGTGGAACGACGGGAACTGTAGTGTAGTGAGGCACACTGGAACTATCATCGTCATCATAAGCCTTTAGCAGTCCACTGCTGGACATAGGCTTCTCTAATCACCGGCCATTGGTCTCGATTTTAGGCAACTCTCATCCAGCTGCTACCAGCCACTTTGCGAAGATTGTCCCTCCACCAGGCTTGAGGGCGTCCCACGTTACGTTTACCAATTCATGATCTCCACTCGAGAACACGCCTACCCCAACGGTCATCGGTTCTACGGCTAATATAGCCGGCTTATTGTCACTTCAGCTTGCTTATTCTGTGAGCTATGTCAATTTTGGTTCTCTGCCGGATCACCTCATTCCGGTGGGACTCGATCCCTCAGAGAGACCTTTCAATAGCTCGCTGAGCGACCTTAAACTGATGGACCAGCCGTGCCGTGAGAGTCCACGTCTCGGCCCCGTAAGTAATAACGGGTAGGACGTACTGATTGAAGACTCGTGTCTTTAGGCTCTGTGGGATACGCGACGAAGTTTCGCAAATGCCGCCCAGCCCAGCTGTATTCTTCTGCTAGCCTCGCCCCTAAAAGTTCTTTTTACCAAACTGCTGTTCTGGAAATGTGAATTTTATGAATTTACACGAATACGTAATAACAGATATACAAAAAGCCAGATGTTATTATATTGTGACCTACATTCGCGTATTTGTATAGATAATATGTATGCAGCGTGTAATGTTGCTTAGATAATAAAAACAAAAGCATTATTTTGATAGAATTCACGGAATAACGATAGAAATGGAATAGGTCGTGTTTATCTGTCTGTGACACAGACGGGAGATTATCGGAATATACTAAGGTGCAGATACCGCTGTGTAGCTGATTTATAAATGAGAATCACGTCTAAACGGCTAGTCGTAATTTTTTGGAAAAAATATATGTTACATAAGACTATTTTTTTAATAATTTGATTTAAGAAAATTTTGAGTTTTATTTGTATAACATAGTGTAATTAATTTGTAAAGTTATGTCTAAAACGGACAAAAACACTACAATCACACCAAAACTGCAGGGCGTATTTTAATGAAATCGACACCATCTCAAAGACAATTTAATTATCTACATTTGATTAATAAGGAAAGTACAAAAAACTACGAAATTGTGGGTCACGCGGGTGTGAAACGAATGCGCGTTTTGTTCCCTCAAGGTCGTTGGCGTTAGTCGTCATGCTACAGTTACTGGGTTGTGGAGGTCAGGATAACATGTATAATACTGCTATCAACTGGATACCATCCAGTTAGAATTGAAACCGGCCAAAACATAGTTGGGAAGGGCTAGATAGATTGATTTAAAGTACATAAGTTATATAGCAATCACTTATAGCTTACAGCCGCATTATCAGAAACATATCAACAATGAAACGAAATATTATAACGATCTATCTAACTCTAGAATGGACGAGAAGATGCACACCGTCGTGAAAAGTAGAAAGAATGGGCAAAAAGCTCTTTTGGCCCAATCTTCAAAGACTGTTAAATAGGATCTTTGTGAATGAACTTGCCGAAAAAAGAACAAATCATCAAAATAACTTCATTTAATGATAATCTTTTATTTAAACTAGAAAAAGGTCATTGACAAGCATCAATAGTGCCCTTATCTTTACGTCTGAAGACCTAGTTTTCAACCAAACAATATCAAACCGGATTAATCTGCATATTTCTGACGCGATTGCATTTATTTACTAACATTATGAGTTACGCTGACGATCCTACAGCAAAACAGCATCATTAAATCTTATTAGATGTACTAGTTTTCTTATTGCATAATTTATTCTACAGCTATACGGCTAAGGGAGTATTTTTAACTGAAGAATGTAAGGTTGTTTGACATATTTTCTATACAAAAGCTTCCAAACTGCTGTTTCATTTCCCAGGTAAAAGTTAGCTGCGGTAGCGACCTCTCGCGTCCGGCCCTGGTTCAGGCCATGGTACGGGGTGAGAAGGAATGGGAAGCTGTCGCCTCCTTCTGCGAAGCAGTAATGCTCGCGAAGGAGGAGGTAGAAAGCGTGAGGGAGACGCAACGGGGACGCCCTCACGCCCCAGGCCACCGCAGGCGATGCCCTGGGCGTCGGCAGTCACAAGCCGATTCCCGGTCACCGTAGGCGCGGGCTAGTGGACGGCGAGTAATGGGTAGCTCGTCGTCTTATATGGACCAGACCCGAGTAGACGGCGCGTATTGTTCCACGCGCGCCTCCAAGAGATGTTAGCAAAAACTGACGGGGTCTGCTAGAGCCGATGCCTGTCTGGGTCGCGGATAAATTTGAAAGAGAGTTACCGCGACCCTGACATAAGCAACTGAAGGAACACGGGTGGGTTTTAGTCAGTAAAAGTCTGACACACCCTCCCGCTTCATCCAGAGCGTGAGAAGTCATTGGATGACATCCAAAGAAAATAAAAAAAAGGTAAAAGTTTTCTCGGCCCTAAGTGTTTTTTTTGTCTAATCCAATTCTGCTCCACTGCTGGGCCTGGAACTACCTTCGGAACTAACGCCCCCAGTAGGTATCTTAATAAAAAGTTCGTCTGCAAAAATTTAAACCTGCATTTATTTGTCGTAATCTTTATAATTAGACGAATATTTACTCGTGGGTGGTACTTGAGGAGCACCTCCCTCTGTCAAACCTTCGGACAGGCGTAATGTTATATCATCATCATCAGCCTATTAATGTTCTCACTGCTGGGACACAGTCCTCCTCTCTGTGAGAGGGAATGGGCCGCGATCCACCACGCGGGCCCAGTGCGGGTTGGTGGATGTCACATGTCTTCGAATTTTTGGTTGCCGGTTTCCTCACGATGTTTTCCTTCACCGTTTTGAGAGCAGTGGTGATGAAATAATTTACACAAAGTAAAGCGCCTGCCTGGGCTCGAACCCACGACCTACAACTTGTAAGTCACGGCCGATACCACTGGGCCACCACTGCTCGCACCGTAATGTTATGTTAGATGAAAAACTCTAATCAAGGCTTCAATAATATACAGTTTTAAAATGCATGTTCTAATTTTATTGGATTTGTTACATAAATATAGGTTACCACCCCAACCCTTCCGGTCTGAAAGGACCTGGTTTTGGCAAGATTATGGCCTTATAAGACATTTCTTTATCTCAACGGCCAGTGACATAGTTTAGGTGTCCGAGGGGCTGAAAAAACACTTTCAATCATCAGATGGGACTTTCCTGATAGACTTTATCAGTTGAAAAACAGACCATAAAAAAGCCCCACGGAGGTACCTACCCATATTACTTTATCTTCAAGTCTGTACTTTTACTCTGAATCTGAATAAATATCATTAAATGGACCATAAAAATTATATTTGGACAAGTCTCAGAACTTCTTTCGAGATAATTTTCTTATGATAAGAACCGGTTTAAACTGGTAGGTTATCGGTCAAAAACCAGATACTAAGGCATTATCAGAGTTGGTCGAAAAACAGTAATTTTTCACTTTTATTATTTTATGTTTTATTAATTCATTAATAGCGCTGTTTATTGTAGTATAACGGTTTTATTATCATAGGGGATAGGCAGATGTCGAACTGTCTTAGTAAATAAATGGCCTTAAGTGCAGCTGGGAAGCCTTGGGTTCGGTTCTCGAGTTGAGCAAAAAGGAAGTTTTTTTTTTTGCCGGCATTCTTGAATTTTGGCCGGTGCCTAATTGGAAATAGTTGTTTGCTTAACCTAAACATATTCTATCAGTAAAGATAAGAAGTATCTTTGCGTTAACTGTGTTAAATTAATTATTTAATTACTATCTAAGTCATTTAAACACAGCGGCTGACTTCAAAAGCGGTTCTCACAATTGTTAAGTTAATTTATGTGGCTGAACGATTGGCTGTAGCGCTGCGTGTCGTGGGTTCAATTCCTGCACGGAACAAATATTCTTATAGCCTACAGATAGTTGTTCCGAATCTTTTGAGAGTTTAATTGTTTGTTAACGCATCAACGATATATCAGTAATTCCTTGTGTGGAGCAACGTTTCTGTATAACAGAAGTAAAAAGAAAATAAAATATTCTTTTACAATAAGTACAAAACCTCTTCCTAAGTATCTCTTCAAGGAATAAGACGTGATGTTTTAATATTCTTAGTTCTAAACAATATACCTACGCTATCTACTCCTACATTACAGTTCTATATACTCAAAGAAGTAATTAAGAGAAGTTATTGAGTTTATAAGCTAAAGGCGATTCGCTTTACTCTTTGTATCCCCGAAGTACCTACTAAACACATACACCACACATACACACACGTACATAATACACCCACCACCCACATTGCGCCAGTTATGTTTATGTTGAGATAGTGGTCAAGCGCTAGCCCATCAATAATAAATAAAACCAGCCAAGTGCGAGTCGGACTCGCGCACGTAGGGTTCCGTACCATTATCGCAAAAAACGACAAAAAAGCACGGTTGTTGTATGGGAGCCCAACTTAAATTTTATTCGGTTTTTAATATGTGTTGTTATAGCGGCAACATAAATACATTATCTGTGAAAATTTCAATTGTCTAGCTATCACGGTTCATGAGATACAGCCTGGTGACAGACAGACAGACAGACGGACCGCGGAGTCTTAGTAATAGGGTCCTGTTTTACCCTTTGGGTACGGAACCCTTAAAAGGAAGTAGGTAAGTAATATTATTTCTTCATTTAAATTAATTAATACTTTAAAAAAAAATACATTTTAATTTAATTTTTAATGTTTTTATTGAAATTTGTTTTTTTTACATTTTTACATTCTTCTTGTCATTTTTAAAATTTTACTCGAAATTTATATTATTTGATTGTAATTTAAATTTTTCATTTATTGTAACTTTTTATGCACTATTTATTATTTTTATTTGTTTGTTTATTTATATTGTTGCTAACAATAGTTCTAAGGTTTTTCTACTAACAAAAAATGAATCATGTTGTTCGTAAATAAATAAATTAATTAAGTCCCATGTAGGGGCCAACTACCGGACACTAATCTAGACTCCAGGCTGCTACTGAGAAATTTCAGATAGAAAAACCAAATAAAATTTTTGCCCGACTAAATTGAACCTGTGACCTCATACTCAGCAGTAGTTCTTGCGACCTGTAGACAACGAGGCAAGTAATAAACTAATATGTAGGTAAGTAAGGAAGATTTTTTTACAATACAACCCAAGGTTGTACTTATTGTAAAAAAATATTTTATCGAAGTGGACCCGTACACTCATGTTTCCCTACGTCGTGTGTCTAACAATATAGTTTTTTTTATGCCTCGCCTGTTTGCCATTTCTTTTTTTGTATACCAAATAATCGAAATAAGTTTACCTACAACAAAAAGACTTGATCTTATTACATATTCACGAGCAGGCTGACCAAAACCAGATGTATCCTCCGACTGCACATAATGATTTTCTTCTTGTTTACGTCTTTTTAGTTCGGTTTATAAGCATGATGCATTTTATGATTTTTTTATATATTTTTTTTTGCAGCCGCCTCTAAAACCCTTTATTTTGATACCCCACTCGACAGGTGTAGAAAAATAAAATTGGGCCCGCACAATATAGCACCAAAAATCCGCCATTTTTCTATTTTCCAATTTTAATGTAGCCAGTGACACTTGCAGGGTTAAGACGAATCGACTGGCGTACGAAGCATCAAAATCGGCCAACGCGTTTGGTCTCTGGAACGCCACATAGAAACAAACATACATACATAGACTGATAAACATATTACCCTTCTTCGGTAGTCGGGTAAAAAGACATTATTTCCTACAATAAAATGCTTGCATTAATCTAAAACTACGAATAATAATCTAATTCCAGATTTGATGTTTCTAACGACATATTTATTACCCTTTCGATTATAGTCAATTAAAATAATCCACCATACCAATTCATTAGTCAAAAGCAATTAACAATTACACGCAACTTTCATTAGTTTGAACTTCTTAGAAGTCTTACTTATCCCCTGGGTTTTTTTTAGAAAACTTACGTAAGTAAATTGTGCAACAAAAAACCCCAAATTCTCATGTTGGTAAGGAACCCCGGCGGAAGGCCGCCATAAAATTCCCGGAATTATGGAGGCCGTTACGGACTCCCTTCCTGACGTCACGGGACTCAACAGCTGATCAGCTGATCGAGGGACAAAAAATGCAGTCAGCTGTTCTACGCCCGCGAGACTGAGGTAAACTTATGGTTACCTACGGTCTTCTACCTGAATATCTATACTTTTGCATAGTTCTGTCTGCCCCCGATAGTAAAAAGGATGTATCTAACATTTTTCCTAAATTGAGTTATATATATTGCCGGAATGAGGAAAAATAGATGAATCTGCTGATATTTTTTATTTTTTTATGTCATTTAGTTTCGGATTTACCACAGTGACGAAGGGCTCATCTCCATCATCATTTATACTTTAACTAAGATGAAAGGACACATTTTGATATACGTATAATGAAAAGACGTGTTTTGTTTAGATGAGTCTAATCTTTCAATAATATTATATATATCTCATATGTTATATGTTTTAAATGAATATGTTTTATCTTTCTTTTGATCGACAAGTAAAAAGACGAATCTATTTGTTAAGTTCCGCGTGTGACAATGAACAGACGTAAGGCGCAATAGCCAGTATTGCGCCTTTCAATTAATTTGAAAATTAGGTATAATACTAGGAGAGACGGACCCATTTATTTGCGTCTTTTCAATTTAGTCACCACTTCTTTCAATAGACGTATGTGGTATTAATTGAATAGCTAAGGGTACTAAGGATGAAATTCGTAAATAATAAAATGCGCCTTTTATTCTTAAGCATAATAATATTATGAAAATAGATGTTGTAATTGGTGAAAGGGCGCATATGGCTTTCCTTCTTAGTTCTAGGTAATCTTCCGGTTTTTTTTTGCTAAAAGGAAACAATTTTTTTATATTATCAAAACTTAAATGTTACATTATACTAAATTAAGAGAAAATATGGGCCGAAAAATAGTACATTAACAGAATATTGATAAATGCAATAACTAAATCACAGCATGGGTTTTCCCGTTTTTCAAGTTTACTCTATTTTTTCTCCGTATTTACTTTTTTATATAAGTCTTTCTTATTATGGGGCAGTGAAGATTACGAACGTTTCAGTATAGAAAGTACTTCCGCGTGTTATTTGAACTATAATTGCAATAATAGTTAACGGTATTTACGCTTAGCATTCTGTCCACGCCGCGAGAACAAAGCGCAACGATAACCAAACGCGGCACAAACCACGCCTTGTTAAAAAAACAGCGCGCCCCACGACGAGTGACGTCACGGCGACACCACGGCGGCGTCAGTGTGGCGTGAGCACGCCGAGCGAGCGGACGGACCCCACGCGCGCGCGCACCTTGACCCCCCCGCTCCTCCCCGCACCGCCGCCACGCGCGTACGCCAGCACCATGCGTGAGAAAATTAGCTCGCACGACCTCACGCAGAATTCAATACTGCGCATCAACGACAGGAAAACACTACAACTGATCTCCGAGTACAAGAAGGAACCGTGTCTATGGAACTCATCGCTAGAAGACTACCCAAACAAAAACAAACGAGCCAGAGCCGCGGACAAAATAGCCAGGATTCTCAATATCAAGAACTTTGAAGGAAAACATGTTATGATTAAATTCAAGAATCTACGTAACTCCTATTCTCAAGAGTTGAAGAAGATCAAACACAGCATAGACAAGGTGGGGCCCAACTCGCCCGAGATGTACAAACCGAAGGTGCCATGGTTCCCTCTGATGGACTCGTTTATCCGACCACACCTGCAGACGTCACGGCTGCTGGGTAACGACGTAAGTTTCTTATTATTCACGCATGAATTTAGACGTATTCACGTATGTTTACACAAAACTTAACATAATCCTTTTTTTTCCAGTACAAACCGAATGAATTGGTCAGCAACGTCAAGATAGAATGTTACGAGTTGGACGAGCAGGAAGACTGGGGGATTCAGGCTCAGCTTGACTTAGAACCGATAGCCAACTACTCTCAATCGGAAGATCAGAGCGAGAACGAGGAGGTATCGGAAGATTCTCGGGCAAAGAGACGGAGGCGATCGAACTCTAGTGGTCCCAGTGACAACTATAGTCAGAGTCAGCAGGCTTCCTTCCTCAATGACGTCAGCCTCACTCCTGCAACAGCTGCAGCTAATGCAGTGTCAGCCCCAGTGCCCGTAGTGACTAGGACTGATGATACTTACGATGTTTTTGGCAAGTATATTGCCTCTTTGCTAAGGAACCTGCCTGCTCAGAAGGCCTTGAGGCTGCAGCCGAAGATCGTGGACATGATCGTAACAGTCAGTGTTTCAGAAGAAGAAACTAAACCCACACAGCACAGTAACGAGACTCAGACAGAATAACAAAAGTCCGCCATTTTTGTTTAAGAGTTCAAAACATTATCGTTCTTCGTATTTGATTTTAACGGGTTGTGGGTACCTACGTTATAATATTGTGATCTTTTTTGTATTTAGTAATATGTTTTATTTTCAAATTGTTAACAAGTATTGTGAATCCTACGATAATGTTGTAATTGGACCAATTTCAGTATTACTGAGAGTATATTATTAAAATGTGAACGTTTAAAATTTTATTCTACCTACTCGTAAAAATAACTTAGCGTCGCTAGAGTTCTGAACTGAAGTTAGTTAATTAGTAATAAGAATAAAATGTTAATTGTAAGTAATTCTTGTATTAGACATTCCTATTAAAAGTATTTTTTGCAATTAGTTGTTTTTTTTTTACTTTACTAAATTAAATATTTTTGTAGCTTAATGGTTTGGAAAAGAAGACAAAAGGAAGGATTCGAAGACATGTGACATCCACCAACTCGCACTGGGCCCGCGTGGTGGATTACGGCCCGTTCCCTCTCACAGAGAGGAGGCCTGTGTCCCAGCAGTGGGAACATTAATAGGCTGATGATGTGATGTGAAAGGTTGTATGAAAGGTGGGCCTGAAATTTACGTACCTAATATGATGTGTTTGATTCCCAGAGTAAATTCTTACTCCTTGTCATTGTGCATCGAATTATAATTTTAACCCCCGGCGGAAAAAGAGGGTTGTAATAAGTTTAACATGTGTTGTTATGTATCTGTCTGTGGCATCATAGCGCCTAAACGGATGAACCGATTTAGATTCGCATTTTACTCTTTGAATCTGGATTTTTTCGTAAGATATCGTGTCATTATTACGACCTTTCTATAGATTGTCGATTGAAGCATGTCTGCTACTAGGTATATATTATATGTAGTTTAAAAACATGAAATTAAAATTAAAATCGGAGTTTTAAATTTGTAATTTTATCTTGTAACCATGCTAGATTATAAAAATTAAATAAAATGGCTATTTGCCTATACAAAATCAGTACTTAGAAATATTTTAGAACATAATTATTGAAAAGTTGTGGTGTTTTTTGTTAGTTACTTCCAAACGAAGACTCAAACCACTATAATCCTGACTACATGTAACTTAAAAGGATTTCGTCAGTTTCGAATACAATACCAAATAACAAACTAACATATTTATTACAATCAAAATGCTGAGAGGGGACACCAAAATAACCAAAATCACACAATGGTCAACAGTATCAACAATTATTAATAACAAAGGGCTTCTCCAAAACTGAACAGGTTCAGGTAAAGACCTTTATTTTTTTTATCTACCATCTCCCTTCGTCTTATTGCGATTGATATCTTCCATCTTCCTCTCTCTCATCTGACAAGCGTCACGTAGGCCGTGTTGGCAAGTTTTCCTAGTATATAATTAGACTAGACTTGCACCTAGATACCTTGTCTAGATTGTTTACAACATATTAAAAGGTTTATGACGTCAGACCGCAACGGTGTCATTTATTTTGGTAGCTTGTTTACTATTCAATGGATGAATCGCAAATGTAGGGTAGTTTACTATACATAACATAACGCCTGCATTCCTCGAAAGATTAAGCAGAGACCATAGACCTCTAGTATAGCCGAGCAGCTATTCCCAAATTTCAGATGGAATACGCCAGTTATGTTTCGCTCGACTCGGGGATCGAACCCAGGTCAACATGTAGCGCTTCTATCACCATACCAAATAAGCAGTGCTGGTTGGTGAGGTACTAAACATTTATGGAAATTGCTTTTATACATAACTTCATGAATAAATTCATGGGAGTGTTAGGTTGAGAGCAGAGTAGCACAGTATTGTATCACATCACATCATCAATGTTCCCACTGCTGGGACACAGGCCTCCTCTCTGTGAGGGGGAATGGGTCGTAATCCACCACGCGGGCACAGTGTGGGTTCGAATTTTTGGTTCTAGGACATGTCGGTTTCCTCGAGAGCAGTGGTGATGTAATAATTTACACAAAGTAAAGCGCCTGCCTGGGCTCGAATCCACGACCTACAACTTGTAAGTCGCGGCCGGTACCACTGGGCCACCACTGCTCTCAGTATTGTATTGTGTAGTTCTATGGTTTCTCTTTTGCTAGGCATATGCTGTGGCCACTAATCATAAGCCCTTGTCAATAACAAGTCAGTTTGGGGCTGATTTGAAAAACAATTAAATAAATCTCGACCTTTAGTAATTTGACAGATATCAAAAGTCGAAAAGAGGTTAATGTGTTTACATTTAAGTAACGATCAATTAATTCAAATTGGCCTATTATACTTCATTATTTCTACCTTTTGTTTTTCTTGTATAGTTTAAGATGTCTTTCTTTGCCCGACGAATTGAGAGAACAACTGATGCTGATGATCTTGAAGAGGTTATTTCAACTCTTTTTCCTTAAATTGTCTACAAATAGGATATCATCAAATTATGCAGTTTATAGTAAAGACTAGCTGTTGCCTGCGACTTCGTCCGGGTCAAACTCGTATTTTTTATTGATTTTTTTTTTAATTTGCTCCCAGTAACTGTGATGTTACACGTTATAACATCAGGTATCAAAAAGGAAAGTGCCGTCAAAATCGCTCCAGCCGTTTCGGAGGTTAGCCGGAACAATCAGACAGTCAACAATCTTAAAAATTGCGTATTTGTTATTAGTAGTACCGTGTATACTTTCACAGGCATTCAATAAAATGTTGTTATTTCGATATAACATCACACACACACACATCATCAGCCTATTAAAGTTCCCACTGCTGGGACTCAGGCCTCCTCTCTGTGAGAGGGAATTGGCCGTAATCCACCACGCGGGCTCAGTGCGGGTTGGTGGATGTCACATGTCTTCGAATTTTTGGTTCTAGGACATGCCGGTTTCCTCACGATATAACATACAGACACTTAAATTTTATTTATTTGTAATATAGATAAATAGTTTGTTGCCATGTTTTCGTGATAAATCCAGGAATCGCTGTTGCACACGATCGTATATGATGATTTACTTTTTTATTGATCTAAGATGATTTAGATACAGACACGCATAAACCACGATTATCTAAGTCGGAATAACTGCAGAATCATTTTATATTCAGTTCAATAACATACGCCCCGAAATTTAATACTTATAATAATTTATTATTTTACTATGTGTTGCCCGTGACTTCGTCTGCGTAACATTAGTAAATTATATAGCCAATTGTTTGCCCGCCTAACTTGATAAATGATTAATTCACCATACAAACTTATCCCCCCTTTCCATCACCTTAAGGATGATTGCCGAGATAAAAACTATCCTATGTAAGGACATAGGATCTCGTTTTACTTTTTATTTTTAGTTTCTAAAGTTTTATTGTCGGGCCTACGTTGTCCTCCCATATTTAAGTAATGTTGTAACATGGAAATATTGTAAAAACAAACCATATTTTTAAAAGAGTAACCATGGAGTTTCTTGCCGGTTCTTCTCCATAGGAAACGACTAACCCGAACCGTGCGCCTTTTGTCGACGTTTTATAAGTGCCCATGTAGGCCTAGGTAAAATAAAAAAAATAGATTTTGTTTTTGATAGTTTTTGTCTCGGCAAGGTACAGGGTCTCAAAATTTCTCCATACCAAGTTTCATAAAAAATATCGGATTTGTAATAAGTATGGTGGTAATTTATGGTATACTACGTACAGAAAATAATATTCCTCACCAAAAATATCACGTTACGTTATCCCATAAAAGTCTGCAAATATTCAAGGAAGCGTGCAAAATTAGAAAAAATCCGTACCTCCTGCCTTCTGGCTCTGCCGGGCCCGTTTTTTACCCGGATTCGTTATAATGACCGGCTGTCGCCGACAACATCCCAGACCTCGCTTTTTCAATTATAAGAAGCACAAATATTTCAGTTCGCCGACTTTTTTTCCAACATTTAGGGGACATTCTACAATTATGTACATTTTTGGAACAATTTCGGCAGTATGGCGGAACTGAATTCTGGCAGAGTTGTTTAAATTATCAAAATGGAAAGTCTTTTTCTTTGAACGAGAAGAAAGCTTCATTAAACTTTTTATTTCTAGACGAAGGTATTGAAAGACATGTTAGACTCGACTTAACATTCTCTGTCTACGACAGAAACAATAGCTAGGTATCTAGCTAGGTACCTATGTATGTTTTTAGTTAATAAGTACGGTACAGTAAAAAAACCGGCCTAGTGCGAGTCGGACTCGCGCACGAAGGGTTCCGTACCATTATCGCAAAAAAACGGGAGCCCCACATAAATATTTATTTTATTCTATTTTTAGTATTTGTTGTTATAGCGGCAATAGATATACATCATGTGTGAAAATTTCAACTGCCTAGCAGTATCAAGGTTCATGAGATACAGCCTGGTGACAGACGGACAGACAGACAGACAGACGGATCGCGGAGTCTTAGTAATAGGGTCCCGTTTTTACCCTTTGGGTACGGAACCCTAAAAACAGTAACTTCCACTTCATATTTGCACAACTTGTTTATGCATTCACACAGCTCAAATCATAACATGCAAAGATACAACAGACCGTCAATTTTACCTATGTCCATAGAACCATAATGGTAGTATGAATTTAGTCCCTTCACACAAATTGTTATCCTCCAGTATTTTTTCAAAAGGTTTCTGTATGTGTGTGATGTGCCCACTCCAACGAGAGTGGTCGTGAAGATGTCCCAACGGGTTTGTGTGCCAACATGTCCGAACCTGTCTGGACTGGTCCTGCGACCGACTACTCGGAGCAGTGGCGGACAGGACGCGGCGAGATAACTGTTTAGTTATTTACAATCAAACGTGAATGTTAAGGATGAAAATACAAACTGAATGCATATCACAAAGGTACATTTGGAAATTGTACAGAATCAGAATTACAGTGTGCAGGGTCAATCACCTAAAACGACCAAAGTGTTTATAACAAAAGATGAGACAAAATAACATTACATACGGTAGAACATAAACACCAAAAAAAAACAATTTACACATGTCTTTAGTTGTACAGAACTGAAACTAACAAAAAAATCTGTCAAGCCCAAAACAGACGATTGCGTTATCCTACACAATGGTAAAGAAGTGTTTTACAAAAGACGTAAGTTTTCTTTTGTTTGTGTCAAACAGTCATCTCCCGAAATACTCGGTACTCGTGATAATAAATTATATCTTTCTTCAGTAGAATATCGTGGCGGTGCTCACGTACGCAGAGTATTATAAACTATTAACTCGGTTACTTAAATTTATTTTTTTACATGCAATTCCTTGAAGTGGGTTGGAGGACAGAAGCTTGTGGTTTGAGGAAAAATATGATGGATATAATAATATGGAAAGTTACTGGGGTCATGTTGTGAGAATGTTTTGTGGCTATATTGATAGTACTTACATGCATTTGTAATGTTCCTAAATATAACGTTACTAACTTAACTTTATAATAGTGGATGGAATTTGAAATTCGCTGATAATTAAGGATGGCAAAAACCAATCAGGTTTTTGAAAGAACTTACTCTCGGTGTCCTTGATTTCTCCTTCATTGTAAAAAGAACGAATTACTTTGGTAAAATTACATTGAACACCTTGACAATGAAGTAACAAGATTCAAGGTATCGACAATTACCGATGCAAGTTGCTTGTACTGAACCGATGGAAAGTGGGAAGTGGTAATGAATAATTATGTTTCTGACTGGTTATGTAAATAAAATGAGATCTTTTCATATTATTAAATATGACATATGTGCAAGATTGGCTGATATAACTTATCTATGTGATCCCCTTATCAAAGTTTCACGGATCTTATTTTTAAGAGGAGTGACGAATTTTACGATTTTAAGAAATTCTCAATTTTATCGCAAACCGGAATATTTTCAAATTATATTTTTAGTGACTCATAAAATATTTTTATGAGAGTTTGATCGTTCCACATTGTAGGCACTGACTGAATTACTGAGCCATTTCTGAAGCATTTTTTGTTGAAAATATTTTATGTCAAGGATCGAAAGTTAAAGAGATCGGCAAATAGTTTCGCAAGAATAATTAATTTTAATAATTAAAAGCAACAAAAAATTAAGAAAACGAGCTCAAATCGTACGTGATGAACTAAATTTTACATTTCGGTGAATGTTCTTCTTTATTGTGAATAGCCCAAAGGCCTTGACTTGCGATCTAGGAGGTCGTGGGTTTGAAACCTAGTTCGATTGTCATAGACACACTTCTGGTACAAGCATATTACGAGTTCATTGAACTATTCCAGCTTAGTTTAGTTTTGCTTGTTAACCACTGTTGAGTCGTCTTTAAACATTTGCTTTCCTTACTGCCAACTTTGCCTCTCCTTCAACGCTATCCTGGGTAGAGGTACCTTATAAGTTGAATCGTCCCAATCTTATCCACAATCTTCAAACTCCATATTCGCCACAGTCTTCTTCACAATGCTACATTTTTTATGACGCGAGTCGAGTGTCACCACGTGTTTCTGATTGAAGTACGGAAAAGTTACTCGACTCGTGTAAATATTCTACATGTGTCACTCCGCAAATATATGAGCGCAAATATTTTCGTTATATTATTATCTTGAAGAAAAAAATCTTTTTCCTCAACTATCAACGCTTTTATCAGCGTCCATTGATGTCAGGAAGTTCACCACAACAATTTGCGTAAACACCCTCAAAAGAATCTTACTTCAAAGTGACACTTTTGTAATTACTTTTAGCCATCAAAACTGTTTCGATGAACGCTCGCATATTGCCACAAGTCGGGGCAAACTTTCTCACGATTATATCTGCTATTTCAGGCGGAGTAAGGCTGAAAATTCCGTTAAAAAAGATACGTGTGGTATAATTTATCGTGGTGGGGTGTACGTGACGCGGGGCTGGCCTCTCTGTACAGAAATATATCGGCAAACATGTGTTGTTTACTTCAGAGTGAGATCTCTTTAACCTCTCTCTTGTAATGTATTACACTAATGTTACATTTGATTTTACTCGTAGATAGGTACACGTCAACGTCCTCTAGAAGTTTCGGGAAAGATCTAGAAGATTTTCTGTAAAGTTTACTTTTAGTATAAAGGTATAATAACGTAAGACAATTTTATCTATTTACTTACGCAAGTCATGTAAACAGAATGTCTCCTTTTATACACCGAGGTCTCGCGCAATCTGTAGCATTATTTTTTTGTTCCTACTGATAAATTTATTCTAGTATGTTCCACAATAACAAGTATATAAAAATACCTCAAAGCCACGTGGAGTACGGCTACATAAATAAAACCATTCAACTCAAAATAAAATTAACTTTGCGGGCGGAAGATCCAATTATATTTTCTTTCCGATAAATGGAATATTTATGGAATTTTATCTTATTTCATTTATTTCATAAAGAGGTCGATTCAATTAACTTAGTTAAATGAAGGAAACAAAAATAGTAGTTTTAATACTCTACTATTTGGTCTTTATCTTCTTCTTCTTCTTTATTGTACATCAACAACAATATTCAATACAATGTGATTATAAAGTACATGTACAAAGGTGAGCTTAACTCAATGTTGAGCTTCCCGTAAGAAAGGAATTTATTCTAATATAACATTATTTCCGTATCTATAGGTCTTCACAGCCATAATGTCTACAATCTATATATAAAAGTACTCGAACAGACAGACAGTGCTTGGTCAGTGACGTACGGCGATCCTCCTCAAGTCAAGTGCCCTCGAGTATCAAGTCGCTCACAATGCAGACACACTTCAATGGAATATCAAGATTAATATAATTAAGTACCTGTTTATTGTTAATTGCACACTATACCTACTTACTGCGGTATGCCAGATATGGAGCTATTTCTTTGAGTGGTGAGCTTGGCTTGTTGAAATAGTTTTATTAATGGAAAAGTCTAGCATTTCTATGAAGTTCCTTGATAATAGTTGCATCAACCATAGACCACTTGTCTTCATAACTTTGAATACTGATGATGAAATAGGTATTGCTTATCATCCAAACTAAACCTAAGTCGTGTCTCATTGATAAGGAAACACAGACAAAATGTAATAAAACTAAGAAGATTAAGAGATTAGTGAAGTAATAGTAGAAGCTAATATAAAACTGTGTAATATCATTTAGCGTAACTACCATAAAGTTACGCAAATTGTAGTTTTTATATCCGCAGCGTTGCTACGGCTTCGAATACTGCTGACGCTGCTGGAATTAAATCCGCTTGCAATTATGCTAACTTGGTACGCCGCGGACGATTCCGGCCTTATAAGCAAGCGTGCGAGTTTATATTTCAAGTTGTTTATTTATACCTCAGTTTACTTGGTTAATACGTAGAAATCATAGATTATGTGACTAATGGCAAACCTAGATTCCTTCTTCTGAAATGTCACTGTGCAAAATCTACATCATTTCATTTACTTTGTGGACGTGCAAAATTTACATCGTCGATTTTTTTTGCTTCATTTCACGATCAACACAAGTAACATACGAAACAGCTCCACTTGATCTACTCTGTGCTCGTGATCTCAAAGATTATGAAAGAGAGATGATTAAGAGCGACGTCCAGAACAACCCACAATTACAAAACGTGTCATTGCATCCTAGTCTTAACTCTTATCATCAGCTGTTTGTCACCCTTCAGCCATCTTATCAGAGATTAGCCATTACCTAAGACTATCACTATCCTGATATAAATGAATAACAAAAAACAAAGGCGTTGACGTCTGGCGTTGATAACGCGAGGTCGTGTCTTATCTGATGCCACGGCTCATGGGAAAAACACCATTATTCTTGAAGCTACAAGGTTGATTATTGTGACAGAAGATGAAAGATACTTCAATGTATCGATATATGTAGTACTGAAACTTACGTAAGATATGTATATTTAGATACAGGCGACAATATGTCTGGTGTTACTGAAGTCATGTGGGATGGTACTACAGTCTTATAAAATGAACTCAGATGTGTAGCTACGCATGCGTGTTGCATGTAGGTAAGGGCTAGGGCTTTACGAAATAACGAGTGGTTAGTTGTAGGGCGAAGTAATTACGAACAGCTACGGGTAAATTGAGGCAACTTTGCTTAATATTCAACGGAAAATTTTCATTTGATGTCAGACCGTTTTACAGGGTATCTTAAATTGCGGGCAATTATTATAATACCGCTTCATTGACTTAATTTTTGTATACGGTTGCTAAATTGCTATCCTATGGGTAGGTGGATACAAAATACCTACAAACATACTTACTTTCATTGTAGTTAAAGAGTTGTATAAAAAATGGATGGTCCATTTATGAAAATTCTAGTCGTAGATATTATGAGGAAATGCGGTCGCCCATTATATAGTATATATCTTTATTTTTCAGTTTATGGCATATCTTTTAAATTGGTCCAATATTAGAGGAGGAAATAGGCGAGAGCCAAACCTCGAATAACTATTAACTTTTGACTTAGGAAATTCAGTCTAATGTCTGGAAGAAGAAGGTGTCGTGGAGGCAACCGCCTCGACGCCTAAAACGTCGAAACCCCACCTGCATCATGGGCAGGTGGGACTCCGTGGTCGCGTGCGATCAGATTGGGGATTATGTCCGCCCACCAAGTGCCTCCAGGGAAGACGGTGGCACTGTGATCACGTGCTGCCGTGCACAGCGAGGCTCGGGGGAGACGCTTCACAGTATCCCCAGGGATGTGCCCTAACATACGTTACAAAGAGAGGGTGCTCTTTTAAGAGGTAACGGGGCCAAGTACTGATGATGATCACTGAGGTGGTTTTAGTGAGGTAAAAATCCTACACTGCCTGCTGGTTTTTCCCCAAAAGTCCAGGCGCCTTTTGAAGGGTTTCCCCCGTAAAAACGTACAAAAAAAGATAATAAAGTCATTTCAATTTAGAAGGGTTCATATATCATCGGGGATCATGGACTTAGGAAAAAAGCTAAACAGGGATTAGGCGGACCACGTCAGCCGCATGCACAGTGACCACTGGGCAATAACCTCGGCACTGAGGGTGCCTGAGGACGGACGATGACACCGAGGCCGGCCCAGGAAGAGGTGGCGAGACGTATCTATAAATCCACATCGCGTCTTTCATCTCGCATGTGATTGATGGGGTCAAAACCCTTTGCCTTGCTGAATTCACTTACGCAATTAGGCTGCTGGCCGAGTACCGAGCTGTTTTGAGATGGTTCAGGAAGAAATTAGAGGAGGCCTTTAAATTATAAAAAGTGTGACAGGGTAAAAACTAGCACTTCAGGTTACTGTGTAATCACGCATATTATTAGAGAATTAAAAATAATGAAATACTTAACATTATTATAGCTAGCGAACACTCTAGAAGGTTACTGTGAAGGTTATCTGAAATTGCGGGTCATTTAATTTTATTTTATGATTCACGTTTCCATTATCTTGAAGAGAAAATGTTACAACAGTATTTCCCCAGAGAATTTACATCATCATTAAACTATTGTTAGTCACTTTTCCTTGATTTCCCCCGCATTCCTTTCTGCTCTAAATGTAGTATCCACTGCTCCAGAAACTGAGGCATACAGACGAACCAGCTTTTGCGAGCGTATTCGCCCGCATAAAAGTCGTAAAATACCCCTCAAGAACCTACTACCCGGATAAAATGTATTCTATGAGTTAATCTAGGATATAAACGGGGATAAATATAATGACCACCTAAAATTACTTTGTGACCATAACCTCTATTACCTAAAATTGTACTATGAAACCCAAATTTAGTAAATTGATCACCAAATTTTAATAGCAAATTATTGCGCTATTTAATGTTGTAAAATAGGTTAGGTTAGGTTAGAACTGTGACCAACCGCGCGCGAGCCGAGCGAGCAAAGCGAGCGGAGCCGCGGCAGCGGCCGGCGAGCGCTACTTCCAAGTTGCTCCCAGAAATTTTATAATCTTTTTGGTCATTGGTTTAATTTTGGTGATCATTTACTACTTTTGGTGATCATTTACTACTTTTGGGTTAACAATGATTTATTTGGAGTCATTTTGCCTAAACAGGATAGCGAGATGTTAAAACTTTGGTTATAATTTTACAATAAGATGCGGGTTTAATTTTGGTGATCATTTACTATTTTTGTCTGTTATATGTTACTATATCTGGTGGTAAGTTAAACATAAGCCGATATAAACTATCTGTGTGTGAAATTTCAAGCAAAACTGTTCAGCAGTTTTTGCATGAAAAAGTAACAAACAACCACCCATCTATCCACACAAACTTTCGCATTTTTGCTACCGCATTTTTATCAGAATATGTCAGGGACCGCAACAGTAAGGGTCAGTCCGCCCCTTTTCTTCAAATGCCCCTGACATAACCATGAGGGAACCCTATCACCTGGTCACCTCGAACACCCTCAACCACAGAATATATTACCATGGACTGTGGCCGAGGGTTTAATGGTACACCTGCCTGACCTTTCGAGGGTCGCATTCATGTCAATTACCGAGTTCCAGAGAAAATTTGTGTTGCGCATTTTCTCCTTATACATGCATGGCACTCTTTTCGCCCTAGATTGCATAGCACTCGAGAAATATTAACTTACTTCGAATTCTCTATACAAAATTTGAATTAAATAGCTGTTAATCAGCTGCTAAACAGTGCCGAGATTTTTATAAGTTCTTCAGTTTTTAGGTACCTATTGTGAAAATCCCATTTGCCAAATTTACCCAAATCCTAAAACAATTTTTTTTTAGGCTTTCTCATTCAATTGTTTTAATACGCGGTTTTTTCCTCTATATGAACGGGGTCGATTGGCAATTAATGTCACCAAATAATTATTTACTGATGCAATTTCATCGTGTTCTGAGCGCGTTGGCTGACGCAATATCAGACGAAGTTCTTACAGGCTTAGAAGAGGACGTGACAGTTATCACTCGGTGTGGACGTGGGAACATACATATACTTGTGTTGCTGGGTGGATCTTGATTCATTGATGAGGTTCACCAGTAAATAAGTCTGTTCCGAGCTTTAGTTGTCGACAAGCTAGATATTTGCCGAGCTGAAGGTGAACCTCATAATCCTATACATTTTGTTCGCTTGTGTACCGAGTATCAATTTGAATTCATACTTCTCATATTTTGGTATTTCTTACCGCAAAATTATTTTTTATACACTCGTTAAACATCTTAGTTTTGTAGCAGGGGGACGAAACCAGAAATCCAACTGGAATAAGATGTTTTGGAAAAGGATAGGTCTACATACTAACACTACAACTACATTGTAACATCACTGCAGTGCCTGGTTGCTAGCTACGCGGTAAGCCGGCTGCCCACAGCTGGTTCATTACGCATGCGCGGCACGATAAGCCTCTGCCACACCCACTTGGCAACGATATGTATTATATTTATTAGTCCATGCAGGCATTCTTACTTTCAGGTAATTTATACTTTAATAATGAAATACGTTAACTCATCCACATTGTGTTTTTCATAAATATTCGCATGAATCATCCAACTGAATTAAAAAGGGTCAAACAGAACGGCGCAGGTCAAAACGTATTGTTAATCACTAATATATTCGTAAATGACGGTATTTTTAGTATTCGTTGAGCACTGATATACTGACAATACGAAAATATTTTCGATATATGATCATAAAATGTGACACGTGTGTGATATACATCCAAACAATAAACTTTTGAAAATTAAGTGAATAACAAAGTCTCATACATATTCAAGTAGCTCGCTAATATATAACACATTTGTCATTCACGAACAATTATGGACGCTAGCAACATCCAATTATAACCATTCAACATATAAACTACAATAATAAGACACGTTGAAGCAATTGAATTGAAAAATGATTCAACTAGTTTGCTATGAGCAAAAATGTCTTGATAACTGAAGCCAATTAAATGCAAATGCATCGCTAGATTGCACGCGAAAAAACAACCATACATGCACACACCGGTGACGTAGATGGCGTGATACTCAGCACCAAGAACTGTACACTTGGTAATACAACATCGATCATCTCAGCGTACAATACACTGCAGCCTCACCAAGGTAAAGGCACCTGCAAACCAAGCGAAGCGATGAATGCAGTGCAGCGAGAAACAACACCAAAGAAATTACTAGACTTTAAACAGACAGCATTTACCAATTTCTAATTTTCCAGAAGCAAATAAAGGTATATTCGGATTACATTGTCGGTTTTCTTCGAGACTGCATCGGTGAGAGAGCGACAGAAACAGCAATAGAAATAAAACAAGTATAATTAGTAGCAATCGTGATGGATTTAGGTGATATCGTGATGGAAGCCCGCGCTAGTCGTGTGATCGCGCACGTACACAACTGCTCTAAATAATTGATTGATGGATGCAAAAACTAATGGAAAAACGTAAGGCGAGCACAATGCAGTTGTTTTAATGCGGTTGACGATACATGTGTTAATGCTGCCTTTTTTATTGATTCCATATTTTTTTAAGATAATTATAGTTCGGTGAACTGCACAGTTTGCACAACGGTTTTCCTGTTAATTGGAAATGTTTCAGTTAATTTAGATAGTGGCAGTTTTATGAGAGTCATGCAGGAAACTGTGATAAAATTACTAATGGAAACATTCTGTCAAAAGAACGAAGGATGATAACTTCTATTTTGTTTACTTTGAACGGAAAATGAATTAAACCAATAACGTTTTGTAAAGTTCTCTTAGCGTGCTTGCATCCAGTCACTTTGCTTTGACCCCGAAGTTAATAATGCAAACATTAAAAAAATATGAAGTTATAGACAAAAACAACATCACCTTCACTTGACAAAAAAAAAGCCGTGCATAGTTAAATGATGCAGGAAAATCCTAAACATTTAAACTATTCTATTAATATATATTTTATCTCATATTTTTACGTAAATGATAGTTTTTGCTTATGAATTAAACAAACTAGTATGGAGTAATATTTATTAAAGAATCTAAATTGGAACATTCAATCAAAACATTCATTCTTCTTCACTACCAAGCATTTAAAATACAGCAACGAACTTTAAATATTATGAATACTTTTAAACAAGCAATTCTTGTATATATGTATATTATACAGTTAGGAGATTAGGACCAATATTGAGGGCTATTTCTCATCACTATCACCCAACACCAGTGGATTCTCATCAACCTCTGCCAACACCACGTACTGATTGTTGCTGTACTTTTTCATTTCCTGCTCAAACAGAATATTGTTGATGGCCTGTTTGATCATACTCCGTGTTCGTTCATCATGCTTCCTTAAAGAAATTGCTATGTAGTCTCCAAAGCTGTCACATTCATCTTTCTTCCTTGACAAATCTGACTTTCTCAATAACTTCAAAGTTTCTAGTAGTCTATTATCCAGAGAGTCATTTTCTTTCACTACTAATTTCCGTTTTAATAACGGTCTGGTAAGTTTGTATTTCTTGACGGGTGTCCGTGATTTCGGTCGCTCCGTTTGTCTCTTTGGCTCCGGGCCGTCCACGAGGTGTGTTGTATTTGTTGTGATGCAGTATGTTTCTATCAGAGGCTCCTGTTTGATCATGATTTCATTTTCTTCTCTATGGTCGCCGCTGTCTTCTTCATTTTCTGATGATTCTTCTGACCTTTCTGTTTGGGCATGTGAGTACTGTTCTTCGTTTGCCGTTCCCTGTAGAAAGAAAAACGTGGTTAGGTAATTTCTTATCGATAAGTATATTTTTCTTTTGCATGTACAGTTATTGGTTCGATACAGTTTTTGTGCCTTTAGAGTTTCGTTATGTTCTGTTTTGACTTGCATGACGTTATACCATTAATTGGTATCGGTGTCCAAATCAATGTGACTGTCCAAATCGCAGACAATGAAGTCACTCCCTAATTTGAATACAGGAAGAGCCCCTAACCTTGACTGCGACCAGGAAACGCGCTCGTTACAAACAACTTGCTATTTCCATACATTATTAATTAATTCGCTCAAACTCGTGTTTGATTGACCTATATTTTTCGATGAGGTCACTATCGGCAAATCGAATTATTACAATAATTGTTAAGCCGCGTATCGGTGCGCTGCGGTTATTTATGTAGAAAAACAAGATTAATAATAGTAACATATTATTTGTTTGCTGTAACTTACTGAATAATAATGAGTGTGTTTGAGCCACGAAGTTTCAGTACCTACTGATAAAGTATTATTCAATTTGATTATAGCTTAGCAAATAATAATGTAACAGGACAAATTTAAGGTGTGTTAACATTAGAATTACAAATGTATGAACATACCTCAAACTAACTACAGCAACGACAGGTAAAACTAATACGAGTACAATGTAGCACAAAATAATGCAAGAAAGATATCACTTCTACAATTTTAGTTGTAAAATCATTTTAATTGTATTATTTTTTTCAAGTTCAGTAGGGGACTTTTGAGCTTTTCAGAGCTATATACAATTTATTTAAAATTCTTCAGCAATCAGTATTGATAATTTGATACGGATAATATATCAATCACATTTAGACTTAAATCTGAGTAAGTAAGATATGTAACGGCAAATTCCATTTTGGCAACTGATAATATTAGGATCATAATATTTAGATAGTGTTTGCTTCCTCTTTGATAAAACGTGCGGGCCATAGTCTACATTTTTGTTATTCAAACAAATGTTAGTGTTATATGAGTGTATGACTATTACTGTAAGCTGGAGATTAGCCTCATGTTTTTGGTGTAATATTCCTAAAGCTGTTGTTTTCTTCTATGACGTGATGTTTATCTAGATTCGTTGAAAAAGCGAAAGGTATAATTTATGAAGGGTTAACAGCAGCTAGTTTAAGATTTTTGATGACAAAGACAAAGATATTTTATTTCAACTAGGCCACCAAGCGGCACTTTTGAACGTTACATTAAAATGATTCTACCGTGCATTCGGAAAGTAGCTTGTTATGGAGAAGAATGCACAAGAAACTCCATACTATGAGAGATGAGTTAGACTAGTACTACAAAAAAGTTTGTGATTACTACTTTATGCATGTTTTCTCCGTAGAGTTGGGCCAGGTGCACCTTAGTACACCCGCGTTTCTTAGAATATTAAATAGTTATACATATTAAATAGCTTCTGCCAGCAACATTATACCGGAATAAAAAGTAGCCCATGTCTTATTCTAGACTATAATCTATCTTTGTGCCAAATTTCATCTACATCCGTTCAGTAGTTTTTGCGTGAAAGAGTAACTAACATCCATCCATCCTCACAAACTTTCGCATTTATTATAGTAGTAGAAAGTAGGATAACATTCAAATTCTTTTATTTTATTTAGATCGTCAATATTCTGTTTTGCTGAAACTCTTCGATAACGTCATTTGATGCCCTTGTGTTTTGCAATAAACGAGTCGATTATTTCCGTAATTTAATTTTGTTACGCGATAAGCATGGACCTTGGTGATAAGTTGTTACCATGTGTGCCATCGCTGGGCTTCGCAGATATATTTGGACTTTTTGACCAAGATTATTAACTTCATCATCCATTTTTTCACCATATTTAGAGATAAATAATTTTGTTTTTTTTTTTAATTAGGGTTATATTGCAAATCATCATTTTCAGACTATAATAGCAGTCTAATGTTCGGCTTATAATTTTTTTATTCGAATACTTTACAGTTCTTTCAAGCTGAACACAATATATATATGGGTTTTTCAGACTATCAAAAGAATAAAAACATTAATATATATATATATATATATAAATAAGGGAATTTTAACTGAAGTGCACTTCAGCTCGCACGTGTACAAAGATAAGAAAGCCAAAAAATACTGTCTCGTGTTTTATTATTGCATGATGCAATTTTTCTTTCAATAAAATTATGTTCTGGTGTATCTTATCATCAGCAGGTGTATATTAAAGGTGATCTATGTTTAGACAGGATAATGAATGATATAATAATCAGTGTCTACTAATATACTGAATGATGAAATTTGGCACAGTGTTACAGCAGCTCAAAGGGGCAACAACAAGTCATTACACTTTGTTGACAACTGAAACTGTTTCCGGGATGTGTGCAAAACATACATATAGAATCATAGGAGTGTTATTTTGTTGATATAATATCAGCTTTTATCGCAACTTCATTCAGCTTCCTATATAATAAAAATCTGAAATTGATTCACTGATCAGACAATTCACAGCTTAAACCACTAGTCTAGTGCTAGAAGCAATATAAAAGTATCTTATATTTGAGAAGTGGAGCACCAAGGAAGGCTTTTTGAATTGAAGTCGACATCTAGCTATCATCAATAGTTATAGACCTAGAAGTTGAAAGTTTGTATTTTTTTTTTCGTTCGATGAGCATTCCTTTCCTACAGCCTGACGACTATTTCTGAATATCAATCAACCTATTCCTTTGTTTTTTCTTTAAAGAATGGTTAAAATTAAATGAAATGGTAGACCCAATCGCTTTACATAGCCCTTTGAAACATCAAAAAGATTCCACTCTTCATAAAATAATTTTTAACACATTATCGACTCTAAATTCTTTTAAAAACCAATTTATTACGATATCAAAAACAAGCCACAAAGTAAATAGATATAAATATGCCAGTAAGTAGTTGGCAACGGTCAAACACGATCAAGGTTATGAACACACTGACCGATATTTTTAAGATAAATGGCCAAAAGCCTGTCCTGACCACCGCTTTATAATGATTTACCTGATAGAATATATTTTCGGTGAATTTGGCCATGAAGACGTGGACAATTTAAATTGAAGTGTTCGTATCAAACGACTAAATGAAATAGGTAATCTAAAAAAGAAACTGGTTTTCTGTAGTTGCAAAGCTCATAAGGACCGGTGAAGCGAGAGGCAGGGGAACCAGCTTGACGAAGGCCTACGTCCAGCAGTGGACATCTTATTCAATATTAAACCTATACACAAAAGTTTTAATACAATTTTCATTAGCATCTTTCGACTGAAATGGCGACTGAATGGGCTATTAACAATATTAATTTGTGAGTTTGTAACTGTTTCATGTGTGGAGTAGTAGTATTGTATAATTATGCCTTATATTTCTGCTGATAAACCCCCCTACTTCGCTAAATGTAATTGTGCAAAGGGTTCGTAGTGCAGGGGTGGGCCCAATCAACATCTCTCGCTCGATAATCCGTGTTACAACTGCTAGGCTATATATACGTATAGTATAGTACCCATAGTAGATACTTATAGTTAAAATCTGAGGTAGGTTATGTGTGACTGAGGATCCAACAAACTTAAGCATTTCAATACGTGAATTAAAAATGTATGTAGTTATAACTGCACGTATATAGTTTTATCGTTGGCAGCGCCTTTATTCCGGCGCAGTAAGGGCGATTTTCTTACTTTACGTGTTAAACTGAAATGACGACCGTTGAATAATCAACGGGCGAACCTTACCTACTCAGTAATACTCGTAAGTTCAGTTTTAGGGTTTTTAAATTGTATAACCTGGCTAACCGACCTTAGTAATTTACAAGAAAATATTTGACAGTCTATGGTCTACCCCGTTGACAAATAGGTGGTTTACTGTAAGTACATAGCATAAAAAAGATATTCTATTTATTTTTTATTATTGTCTAAATACGCCTTTCACTTATTAGCGTTCCCGAAGATACTCCTACAAGAACTTCTTTGTAAGGTTCGGCGTCCTTCAATTTCTTACGCTAAGCGGCCAAGTACTATGATTAGAAAACAACAATTACCACGATAACTTCATCGCTGCATTCCGCCGGAGTGTTTATAGAAGAATCCAAGTGATTCGGTAAGAACCGCAGATATGGGTACAGGAACCACGTCGAGCGGCCACCGTTGCGAATCTTGCCCTTCTCACGGCGATGCGACGCGAATATCGAGTTTAGCTTCTTACGCAAATCGGTGATGTCGCATTCGAATATCCTGGCCATATCCGCCCAAGCCTCATATTTAGCTGTCTGCACTCTGTATAACCCATGCTGGTTGTCCCACAGCTCAGGTCTCTGCCTATACTCCTCGACCAAGCGTATCGCCAAGTCCCCCGACCAATCTACGTCGGACATGTTCCGTCTCACTCGCGCACAATGTCAAGGTCGATAACGCAGCGATCACACCGAAAGGCGCGGTAACTCGCGTGTGTTCTATTTTTAAATTAGACGAGCGGCGAACACGAATTCGGCACACGTTCGGTCGTGCGCTCTGCGAGCGGGGACTGCCAATGCACGGGGAGTTCGGGGCCGCTCGGGGCCGCTCGGGGGCGCTCGGGCGTGTTCGTTTGCTCGCTTCGCCGCCTGCATCGAGCGGCTCGGGCGAGGACAACGATACATAACTATGTAAACAACGCTCGGTACGTAACTATGTACCTAACTACCTCCACCCACCTGTCACCATGACCGTTTTAACCTTTTCTATTTACTTTAGACACTAGACGTAAGTTACGTTAGCCATATTAGTGTTGTTGCTAGCAGTTTACGCCCGAGGTTTACATTTGATGGCTAGGCTTACGATACGAACAAAGGCTGGCCGTAAAAGATGATTATTTACTGCAATACGAGGGTGGTAGCTAGCCAGGCAGAAATGATGCGTACTGAGCGATATTGACGCAGTTTGGGTCCCTTTTTTTAGTGAAACGTGAAAAATATTTCACTAGGGAGCTTCATGGGTAAAAATTGAACTGAATCAAACCAGAAAGCCCCATTATTTTAGTTGTTGAGGGTTGTTTTAGGTAATTTGAGGTATAATAAATTATGTAATAGTAAGTATGATCATCATTGACTGATCGTATCGAGGAGCTTACAACCATAACATGCTCCTACATAATTAAATGCATACAACATCTTCACTCACCAACAGCATGTGCGAGAATTGAACCCGTGACCCGTAACGCAGAAGCCGTTGACTCAGTCACTGCGCCACTCGGGCTACGAGGCTACCATTACGTCCCACTATGCGCTTGGTCGACTAAACCCCACTTTTCTAATTCTACCCACCCTGTTTGGTTTTACGAGCGGCCACAGCGGGTTCCACGGGATCAGTATTCTCTGCCGACCCCTCATAAAATCTACTACAATAGTTGATCTCTTTTTATACAATTTAAAACAAAATTCCCAAATAAAACCCTCAGTACTTTTGTAACAAAGAAAGCGGCTATAAAACTTGGTCCATTTAGGGAGACCTATTACTGCGCGATAAATCTTTAAGTTGGGAGTTCTGATTACGTAGGTTGTTGGTGGCCGGTGTAGCTTGAGCTCTGGTGGTGCTCGATAGTGGTTGAGAGAACTTGAGGGGTGCTTGTTGCGGGGGTCAATGGTGCTGGTCGTGTAGTTCCATTGAGCGGAGAGGTGGCTGTGTGAGGAGGGTTGAGAGGTAGGGAGGGGAGGGGAAGTCCTCCACTCCCGTTGGTTCTGTTGTCGGAGGGCAGGTCGTGATTAAATTAATGAAATTCTATTTTCTCCGAGGACACTGTTAATTTTATCGTTATTTATGTTGGCGCATAAATCCCGTTTAGTTTGTGTAATTAAATGCAAGTTGTGCTCGATCATCGCTTATCTGCTCACTGCTTACTGGTTACTGGTTTAATGGAGGATCCTCGGGGTTGTTAACTTGTTACTGGATTGTGTGCTGGTTACTAATTCAATTATTAAGTCGTTCGTTCATTATTGATTTTTATGAACCATTAATTTTGTATCGTGGATCGTGGGTAGAAAATGCATGAATGGCATGATAATATATAGTAATATTTTTTCATGATTGAGTTATAAAAATTTAGACCTAAGGTTAAACCAAACAATCAGTACCCAGGTAATCGTATTTCCAATCGCAAAGACAATTAGTATCAGATATTATATGCTTTGATTTTTCCTGTGATTCAGCTCCTTGGGAAATCTAGAAACAAATAAAAAAAATCCAATCAATCAAAAAATTACAAATCACGCGAAAAAAATATTTGTGACACAAACAACCATAATCATTATTATATCTACAGGATGTTAAAAAATCTATTTCTTTTCATTTTACATCGCTTCACGTCAAGCGACGCGCGGCGAGGAGCAGTGAGGAGTGGGGAGAAACAGCGCCACACTGTGGCGGATTTCCGAACCATTGTCCAAAACTGTCGTAACTTAAAAACAATATGGGAGAAAACGAAAGATTATGCCAAATACGTAGTGCTGGGCAATACGTCGATGTGTCTGTGTATCAAACTATCGATAGACTGTTTTTGTTTGTTTATAGCAGGTATATTGTATTTCGTTATGTACCTTGGTGCCGAGTTACATGAAGGGCATTTGAGGGTTGTTAAATAATAAATATTGCAAGCACATACGTTTTTTCAAACCCTGGAGAAAAATAAAAACCTCTTTTATACTATATGAGTAATGATACTTATCAAAAAGTGCCTAGCATTTTTTTCCATTGTCGTACTTACATATAGGCAGCTTCATACAATTTAAGTCAGAAAGTTTAATGAGCCAATCACTCAGTCATGTCCGTTAGTAACTGACTTATATACAAGCTGTTATCAAACTTAGACAGACGGTGAGACCATATTCTGTTACCTATATACAAGAACACACTTAATTAGTCCCTTGTCGCTCTGCTGAGCACACGGGTCGGAATAGTAAAGCATACATATCTCGATAAAACACACGTGAAAATATATAGGTATCGCAACAATCTGTCACTAGACGGACATTGTCCACAGGTGTGACATTGGCGCAGGTGCACCCAAACGAGGGGGATCCAATATTTGCATAATTTGTTATACAACAGCCAACTAATTTAGTTAACAGGCCTGCAACACGAAGCCTGGGATCGTTACCCGTTTTACGGGAACGTAGTTACAAAATTCTTTTGTGATTGTTCCACATTCCTGTTCATGTAAATTTATTCTTCTCCCAGATGTGTGATTTGCGATTTTTTAGGTCTTTGAGAGCTGATCAATCAAATACCAGTGTGACCTTTCAGTGACCCTTAACGTATTCGCAGAATGATATGCTAGGCACTCCTAGCCAGCCCCGGCTCGGTTACATCAAAAGCCGGTTCTAAGAAGGGACTACACGTAACTATCCTAACAAACCTACATATTTGTCGTAAGTTGTGTAGTGTAGGCTGTAGGTCTATATTGATTTTGGTCTTATCTCGTACAGATTATGTCCTAAGCTTTTTACAAGGGATTTCTCAAGAGATAGGCGAGTTTGCCGACTGCTCAGAGCATTAGAGGCTGACATGGTTCCACGATTAACGCGGTAACGCCACCTACACAAACAGGGTTTAGTGCGAGGATTACATGTTGACTCCTGTTTCGTTACGTTCTACATTAAACTAGTAGGGTCTTCGTTATCAAATTAAAAACAGGTTTCTTAGGTTGGTAGTCTTAAATGTTATCTTTAGAGCATAAATAATTAATAAAAGATACTAACTTTACCCTATGCGCTACTTTTTAACTTTATCACGATGCGTTGAAATACGAAAATAGCAGTGCCAAAGAACAGTTTTTAACTTTTTGTAATTGTTCATCACTTTTCTCAATTTTATTTTCAGCAATATCGATATCAGCCGCTCCCAGTGCCGACATCGACAGCTGAACGATCAAGGATGCACGACTTATCGTGAAGCCAGAGATTATTCGATAGGGCTCGATCCCTGCCTATCTCCGCTCCCAGCCAACAATGAGACGCATTTGTGACGTAAAATTTACGAGCCTCTTTTACGAGTGCAAAATAGGTGGGACCATTTTACGAGCCACCCTGTATAATAAGGGAGCGATGTAGTATACGCAAACTTTGGAGATAACTGAAAACTTTTGTTGTTGGTTTTAAGTTATGTGTATAAAAGAGGATTATCTACAAATGCTTTAGAAGTGATGATAATAATATTTTAGGTATATTTGTGTAAATCTCAGTTTTATAGTATACGTCAGAACAGACACACCCACGGATATTACAATGCAGTGAGCGTTACTCGCATACAAAGTAACAAATTCACTTCTTTGTCCTCGTTTCTTTCCGGTACGTCGCTTGGGACTGCTTTGTTTAGAGTAAATGTCAACTCATTAGTAATCAAAGACTAGAGAGAGACTTATCTTATTAAAATGTAACGCTTGCACAGTTGATAGAATGATACTTTGTTAGCTTCTGAAAAAGTTAAATTTCAAAATTCGAAAATGACAAATTGAAACAAAAATCAAACAGCGCAACTCCTTTGTTTCATTTCTTTTCGCTTCTGTTCTTACCATATACTGTAAAAAAAACTAAATTATAGTAGGCGTAGTATAGAAGGCATTCGATAAGAGCAAGTATTACATCGCCAGCGCCGACGGGGGCTCGGCAGCGAGGCAGGTTATTACGTCAATTGTTGGGAGCCGCTCATTTCGGGCCATTCGTTTATTACGTCTATAGCAATGGCGTGGCGTGATGAATTTGTATGGTTACGGGATGAATCTCTGAGGATATTGGTGCTAAGGGAAATTATTTGAGTACGGGGAATGTAACTACTAAGTAGTCAAGTGGTTTCATCATCGTAAAATGGAAGGCAGTGGTTTATCCAAAGATGTTAATGTCTTTGATCGTTTCAACTAGATGATTACTTGCCTAACTATAAACAGACAATGTTTCGGCTTAACTTTTGATATTTGAGAGTGTCTATCGGAATCGATAATTGTTTTCCTTTTCATTTATCTCCGACGAGCCCGCCACACGAACTCCTCCATTAGAACTCAGCAGGACAGTCATACCAATCTTAAATAGGATCTCAGCCAATTTTCCAGAGCCCACTAAGTCGGTCGTAAAGTATGGAATAATGAGCAGCTGATCCTCCGTCCCCTGCACGTTGCACCATCAACGTCACTTATCAATCACAAATCCAGTTATTTACGACATCCATAAAACTACAAAAAGCGCCTAATGTACATTAGCATTGAAGTAACAATGCACGGCCCGGGATCGAACACAATACCTCGCGGTAATAATATTTAATTATATGGTGTGGCAACACAAAGAGTTGGCGACTGGCAACCCTGGTGTGTTCCGCTTCGAATACTTTGTGTACATACTGTACAATGTACTTACATGGCTTTGGAGTTCTGTGGCCAGGAGATATGGGTTTTACACATAACTACGTACATACACATGTATAATATGATATTTTCAAACGACTTCAAAAAGGAGGGGGTTCCCAATTCGATTGTATGTTTTTGTATGTTTGTTACGCGATTAATCCTAACTCCAGCAATTATGAACCGATTTGATGATTCTTTTTTATTTGAAAGCTGGTGCTTCTCATGTGGTCTCGTCCAAATTTGATCATGCAAGATCTGACGAGGAGTTTTTAAGTAACCCTTAATAATGCGTATTTTTATTGTAATATAAGGTACCAAAAAAACTAAAAAGAAAACGAAAAAAAAAGTAGATGCCAAAAACACCGACTTCCGTGAGTTATTTTTCGTTTTGTAGTGTTTTCTTTTGGAAGTGGGTTTAAGTTTTTTGTTAAAAAGTTTTTTTAAGTATTGTGAAGCTGGCGGTTTTAAATACATTCAATTTCGTTCAATTATCTCTTGTATTTTCAGTAGATCAATGTGAGGCTCTAGACAAAAGGTTAGTTCCATAAGCGATGACGATGGTCGAAATGTAAGGTATTGTTCACGTGACATTTCGATATAGCGCTTGGCATTCTCCGTACATTTTTGACATTTTTCCTATCGCTATCTCCACGCTTTCGTTGATACGAATAGAATGTAACTTGTCTAGAGTCTCTGAAAGACATAAAGTTTAGTATATGTAGGTTATTTAACCTACCTACCTACCTATTCTTACCTACCTACCTCCTTCTTCTTCCTCTGTTCTTCTTCTCTCCTCTTCTTCTTCTTCTGTGCCACTATGGCACCTGCGAAAAATATCAATAGGTGTCGTACGTGGAACACCTCTGGTGCCATTTTGTATGCTTTTTAATTAATATATAAGACTGATTACTGTGATTTATCATGTTTACTGTTGTAATGGTATTTAAGCTTTATCTTTTTCCAAAAATTGCCTGACTTTTACTTAAATAATATGACCCTACCTAAGGCTTTTTATTTTGACTGTACAAAATTTACTTAAAAAAAGTATAGGCCGAAACACCACTCAAAAATATTAACAATAATGAAATTCCTGTTTCGGCCGGATCGGGCGAAACTCATCGGCCGAAACGCCTACTAAGCCTGACAAGCAATATCGAAAAGTCAAGTGGTCAATCCCTTAAATTTTGAAAAATCGACTACCACCTTCGCTGGCATCGGAGGCCAGTTGTGTAGTGCCTGAAGCATCATGTTCTTTGATCCAAAATGAGGGACACGTGAACACGACTATGTAGAATGAGGTTGATGCAAACGTGATGACCGACACCAATAGCAATCAATAGTGATTATTTAATAGATTAGATTAGATCGTTATAGATCTACCGCGATACGCAATCTCTTTGATGTATATCTTTGTTTATTTTTATTTTATTGATTAATAGCTTCTGCTTGCGGCTTCGTCTGCATTAAAGCCAGAAATTATCCCAAAGAATCGTATTCCCGGGATAAAAAATTCCAAAGTCTTTTGCAAAGCACAATCTATCCCCATACCAAAATTCATCAAAATCTGTTCAGCCGTTGAGGCGTGAAAAGGTTACAAACAGACAGACAGAGTTACTTTCACATTTTAATTTTTTATATGGATTTTTGCATACGGAACCCATATAATACTACACTGCCTTACCACTTAAGTATATTTACAGTACTTACTTGTACGTTCGTGTATTTTAGTCGGTATTTGCATCGGATGTTCCAGCTATGTACTACCTATTTAAGTAGTATGTATTATGTATGTACTGTACATATCTTATTGTTGTTATTTTCACATTACTCACGGTTAAGTGGTGTGGAGAGATAAGAGTTAACATTGCGGCGTTTTATGAAGTGTTAATTAGATTTTTGTATAGATTATATATTGGTACTTGGCGGGGCTATGGACGAGAATACTACTTATCTGAAATCTGGCAACAATAAATGGAAGAGCATGTTTTGTATATAAAACTATGGGGTTAATATGTGGTACTCCATGTCCGTGTGTGGATGCTCCGCTCTTATTGTAATATATAGCCTTCCTCGATAAGTGGCCTACACACCACAAAAAAAAAACAAATCCGACTTGTAGTGCCATAGATTAGCGCGTTCAAACAAACAAACAATCAAACTCTTCAGCTTTATTATATTATTACTAGCTGTCCCACGCGGCTTCGCTCCCGTCAACTGGCTACCTACCTATCCTACATACATGAATGTTGCGTTACTTTAACCGCTTACGCAGCGCACGAAACGGTTATAGCTCTCAAAAAGGAATAAATTTTCCCGTTTTTGCAACATTTTTCATTTATGCTCCGCTCCTATTGGTCGTAGCGTGATATTATATAGCCTATAACCTTCCTCGATAAATGGACTACCCAACACAAAAATAATTTTTAATTAGCGCGTTCAAACAAACAATCAAACAAACTCTTCAGATTTATAATATTAGTATAGATAGTATATATAGATTTAGGTCGCTGTGGCATCAACTATACATAAATAGTAATAATCAGTAAAAATTATTATTCGGTCAAAACCACTTCTAACCGCAAAAATTTGTCAAACCACTTTTGTCCGGTTAAACCTATTAAGAAAACATAAAGATTCACTTAAAAGATTAACATCTTAATTTTGTGGTACTAGAATAGGTACCTAACCGATATTTATCGTAATTATCTACTGGTATTAATAGAAGAACGCATTATGACTAAAACCAAACAAAACCACTAAATTATTAAGTTTGAATTTAACTACTCGTAATTTCTGGATATAGAATTTAAAGTTGAGAAGGTGTTTTCAAATTCTACTTTTGCCTGAAAATCAAACTTTGTCATTAAGGCGTATGATGTATTGGCCGTGCGCCCGCTCGGAGCCAGACTATCAATTTTGGACGGATTTGTTTGCAAAATATTCTTTGATTTACATATGCGATTTCAGTTACTAAGAAATGCCATAGCCAAAAGTAGCAAAAACATATCGTGTTGTTGATTGATTTTATTAAAGCAAAACTAATAGTTACACAAAAAAACACGTTTCACAATTAATAATGTACAATTTTTTTTTCAAACCTTTTATCCTTGCTTTTATGCTTACTCATGAGTATACTTTAGAAAGTTAAGTTTTACGGCACTAAAGCGTTGGAACGCCCGTTTGACACGTTTCATTCATAACAACAAAATACTCGATTTAGAATATAAGAATATAATATAAGTTTATTTCTCCCAAAAAGGTACATTTTCCGTAAATAGCATCAGAAGATTTTAACCTTTGTGAGAGCCTGTACTGGGTTCGAGACCAATATGACAGATTTTGTAGTCACATCACATCACACATCATCAGCCTATTAATGCTCCCACTGCTGGGACACAGGCCTCCTCTCTGTGACAGGGAATGGGCCGTAATCCACCACGCGGGCCCAGTGCGGGTTGGTGGATGTCACATGTCTTCGAATTTTTGGTTCTAGGACGTGCCGGTTTCCTCACAATGTTTTCCTTCCCGTTTTGAGAGCATTGGTGATGAAATAATTCACACAAAGTAAAGCGCCTGCCTGGGCTCGAACCCACGACCTACAACTTGTAAGTTGCGGCCGATACCACTGGGCCACCACTGCTCTTTAAAGTTTTAGTAGTAGTAGGCGATTAACTACTAAAGACAAGACAGGGAAGTACTACAATAAGTTTCAACTTGTGAACACACGATGGCTGAGCATAGGGTGGTCAGCAGACATGCTTACTGTGGTAATCCACTTAGCTGCGCCGTGTAAGTCTGCGGGATCAGACTGCAGTCCACGGCTTCACTCAACTGCGTTTTGCGCATTTTTATACTCACTTCTTTATGTAAATGGTTGGATACGAAAGCTAATTTACGAGTTCAGTTTAATAACTCTTCGTTTATATCAAAAAGAGATGCCTAGACTTTCTAAGGTTTGGTCAAGAGTAGCTAGTAATTCTGCATGGTAGGTGATTTGAACGCTATCACACTTAATATTATAAATATTATTAAGTTTGTGAGTGTGTGGGTGTTTGTTACTTCTTCACGCTCAAATGGCTGGACGGATCTGGATGAAATTTGGCACAGAGATAGATTATAGTCTGGAATAGCATTTAGGATACTTCTCCCACAACATGTTTCCTTGGGATATTTTTCGACATTCATGCGGGCGAAGCCGCTGGCAGAAGCTATTTACCTGAATATGGGAAAGAAAATGTCGTTCCGAACAGAAAGAAGCCAAAGAATAGTTTTAGTCTTGGTACAAAGTATCTCTGTTGTCCACATCGGTTCCTACGGTGCCTACACTTACATACAACACACTACTACTTACCTTACTTCTTACTTATAATATTACAAATGCGAAAGTTTGGATGGATGTATGTTTGTTAGTCAATCACGCCAGAAAAGCAAACTGATCTGGATGAAATTTGACACAGAGATAGATTATAGTCTGGAATAGCACATAGGCTATATTTCATCGGTATAATGTTCCGCTGGGACACAGATAATATAATACTAGCATACAGATGCCTCATCTTATACAAAGAAATCGTGCCGACGTAACTAGCGTTTTTCATCTGATTATACCTATTATTTTTTGTAAATCGATCGCGTTCGGTTCCGTTCCACGGCGATAAATAGCTGTACAAAAAATAACCAGAATAATCAGTACAGTACGTCGTCACGGTTTCTTTGTCCCATACAAACGAGATATGAGACACCACTAATTTCTGTAGTGCACGCAGGCGAAGCCGCTCGCAGAAGTTAGTAAACTTGTAATATATTAATATACTTATGATATCCTACAATAGTGCTTGGCTTTTAAAAGGAGAGGCATCAAGAGAACAACTTAAAAAAAGTTAATTCAAAAAATCAAAAAACCCGACTGCTTAAAAAGCGCAGTAAAAAGCCGTAAACAAGAAGAAAATCATGCTGTGCAGTCGGAGGATACGTATTCGCCCCTTATTTTGATACCCCACACGATGGGTTTGGAAGTAAAAAAAATTTGTCCCCCACAATGTGGCGCCCAATATCCGCCATTTTTCTATTTTCCAATTTTAATGTAGGCAGTGACACTCATAGGATTAAGACGAATCGATTGACGTAAGAATCATCAAAATCGGCCAACGCGTTTGGTCTCTGGAACGCCACATAGGAACAAACATAAACACATTAGCCTCCTTCGGCAGTCGGGTAAAAATACATGTTTGGATTAGGTATTATACATATCAATATTGCTTTTTCGCTATAACATCAGGCCTATAACACTGAAAAAATTATATTACTGTTAAAACTTCCAACCTAGCCTTGAAAAGTGTAACAAAAACTATCGGAAAGAGAGGTCATATTTTTTACAGCCGCACTCTTCACTCTCCAGGCTGCGCGAGTTGGTAACAACAGTTTTTTCTCCAAACTAGATTGAATAACAACTTTTTGTCGGCCATTACTGTCGCTAAGTGAAGATGGCGGCGCAGCTTGGTGGGGAGGAGGGGAGACATGCGCGCGCGCATCTCTGCTAAATATTGACTCAAGCCTTTAGCGCACTGTTACGATGCAGAGTTTTGACAGACTTCTGCTAAAGTACATGTGTTTGTTTTAGAAACATGTGTTGCTCTTAACACTTCAGCTACTTTACTTACTTAATTTAGTATAATATGTTATTAAGAGTCCCGTTTTTTTAGTTTTCCTGAGTAAAACAAAAACATTAACAACTGAACAAAGAAATATGACTGAATATATATAGTTCGAGAGCCTTTCATCCAGTCATCGTACAACCGCAGTTGTTGATGAGATCATTTTATGTGTCTAAGATGTTTTTTCCTTAAGCTTTTATGGAAGATCTGAGAAGGTAACATTAAACCTCAGCATCATCATCATCATCAGCCTATAGCAGTCCACTGCTGGATAGGCCTCTCCAATGGCACGCCATTTGGTTCCATTTTCGGCAACTGTCATCCAGCTGCTACCAGCCACCCTGCGAAGGTCGTCGCTCCACCTAGCCTGAGGGCATCCGTACGTTTACCAGTTTGCAGCCTCCACTCAAGAACACGTTTACCCCAACGGTCATCGGTTCTACGACTTATATGGCCGGCCCATTGCCACTTCAGCTTGCTTATTCTGTGAGCTATGTCGACAACTTTGGTTCTCTGCCGGATCACCTCGTTTCGGATTCGATCCCTTAGAGAGACTCCGAGCATAGCCCTTTCCATAGCTCGCTGAGCATACATTTTCAGAAAAAGTTATAAAAATAGATGTGAACCTATTCCTGGTGGCCACCAAAGTTGTGGTGCAACCGACTTCCAAATAAAAACTATACAAAGTGAAAAATTACTTCAATTTCGGCAGTCGGTGTTTCTGTTTTTGTTTCTTCGTTTTTTGACACCGACATTTGTTGTAAAAAAGATTTTATTATTTATTAGATTAGAAATCTACTGCATAATGTGCAAGTTCAATAAATAGTAAGGTACATTGCTTCCAAGTTATGTCTGAATATATTACCCGAATAACATATAACTTGAATGTAATCGGTGAAATGAGAGTGTACTAGGGTGAACTGTACATATCTGCGTACCCCTTTAGAGCGTACCGGCGTGATGTTATGTTATGAAATGGCGTAAACAATAAACAGACATGCGATTGCAGTAATCCCGAGAGATCTTCCGTTGTTTATTGAAGGGCTCTTTTGTTTTATCAAAAGTTCTTCTTCAACAACCTTGTGACATTTAAACGGGACATCATGAGAAGCACCGGTTTTGAAATAAAAAAGAATAATCAAAATCGGTTCCCCTCGAAAAAGTGCTGAGGTAAGAAACATAAAAAAAAATACAGTCGAATTGAGAATCTCCTCCTTTTTACCCGACTGCCGAAGGAGGGTAATGTGGACTACTAACTAGGAACAAACATTTTAAACATTTGGCTGATTTTGATGATTCTTACGTCAATCGATTCGTCTTAACCCTGCGAGTGTCACTGGCTACATTAAAATTGGAAAAGGAAAAAATGGCGTCATTTCGAGGGGAAAATATTTATTTTTTCTTCCAAACCCATCGCGTGGGTCTAAATAAAGGGTTTTAAGAGGTGATTTCAAAAATATATAACCCTCATATGTTTAAATGTACCTATCCTAAAAAAAACACTAGTTGTAAATCTACTAAGTTGTAAATAAAAAAAGTTAATAAAAAAAACCAAAATCCCGACTGCTTAGTAAGCGAACTATAAAGACGTAAACAACAAGAAGAAAATCATGCTGAGCAGTCGGAGGATACATCTGGTTTTGGTCAGCCAGCTCGCGAATACGTATCCTCCGACTGCTCAGCATGATTTTCTTCTTGTTGTTTACGTCTTTATAGTTCGCTTTTTAAGCAGTCGGGTTTTTGGTTTTTTTTAATTAATATTTTTGAAGTCGGTTATAAACAGTGTCGTTCTACAACTTTTCCACCAATGAGAGTTCTTTTTACAAGATTCTATTATATTAATGTTACACAACTTCAGAATAACCTTGAACACACAAACCTACATTAGTACCTACCTAACTACTATTATAAACTTTTTGCCCCATAACCGGACCAACTGACTCTTTTTGTAATTATTATTTCTTCTTTCGATCCTGACCTTCAAAACAGGGCCTAAAAACATGGCGTATTCAATTATTATTGTAAATTAATTGCTACACTCGTAGATGATACAAGTGTAGGTAGCCGGTCAAGCGTGATCTGTGGTCTATAAAAAATGAGACTGTCATGGTGTAGAACTTTGTATAATAATAAGCTTATCCAACTAAATTTTTTTTTTATATACAAGCTTTTTAGCTTACCATGCATTGTTATCGAAAATTTCATCTTAATCGGTTGAGCACGAAGAGTCCCGTACCATTATCGCAAAAAACGGCAAAGAAATCACGTTTGTTGTATGGGAGCCCCACATAAATATTTATTTTATTTTTTTGTTATAGCGGCAGTAGAAATACATCATCTGTGAAAATTTCAACTATCTAGCTATCACGGTTCATGAGGTACAGCCTGGTGACAGACAGACAGACAGACGGACCGCGGAGTCTTAGTCTCGGGACGGGATCCTATGATCCCGTTTTTACCCTTTGGGTACGGAACCCTAAAAATATCACGGGATCTTCAACACGAAAAGCAGACATCTATACCTCTGCTACTGAATCTGATCTGAAATTAGAGTGTTCATGCCAACAGCCTCGTGTAAATTATTACAGTTTTATTTCAACAACTAAACTGCAATTCTTGGAAACATTCAAGTTTGTTTTATATTAGCATCCCTGCGATAATAGTTCTAATTCAGCTATTTATGTTTATATCAGCAGATAGGCAGCAACATCCTTATAAGTGGTAATAACTACATTTATGTGATAAGCAATCATGTGATAACATAGGTACATCAAACTTAGACTCGAAACAACAAAATCAAAATGCTTACACAACTTCTTAACCTGCAATTAGAGGAATTAATCTTCGATACAAGAGATGAGGCATCGTTTCTGTGTCCAGAAGGACATGAAGAAGTGTGGTCTATCTTCTGACGATGCTTATCAGGCGCCTCCTGATCAGGAAAGCCAACCCCGAGTAACGGGCAGTGGTAAGTTGGAAGGAGAAGAAGAAGATGAGGCATCAGCTAATCGGAGTGCTGACTGAGTTGTTGCTACAACAGCCCACCTGGCTTCGTTGTTAAATTAGACATTTAGGCGAGCCATTGCATTTTGTAGCCACTGGCAGCTTCTCTTTTAATTGTAATTGCAAAAACAAGCAACTTGCCATTGCAAACAAGAAAATTTTAATGATTTGAATCGAACTCACAACGCGTAACACTGAAGATATTGACTCCACCACTTCTCACGCCATTTTTACTCGACTACGAAAAAGGAAAGCTAATACGTTTTTATTATAGCATAGAAACAACACAGAATTTCTCAGAATCGGGTGTTTTTGCTGCTATATTAGCATTACCTCTATAACTATTATGTTTATATCCCTCATATATTATATGACTAACCTTTTCAAGGGTATTTCAACAACATCTGTCGATACATTTTATTGTGTATTTAGTACATTTATTGGTGCAGCAGTTTTCAGACAATTAAGGAAATAACAAGTCAACAAATTGGTTGATTCATACATTTATGGCTACCTATATATTGACTTTCGGCCAATCATGGCAATTATTATACAACTACTTGAATTCATCATTCTTTGCAATTGGAGTGTAAATTGAAGTAAGTATCGTTATTAAATGGCGAACTTACATCTTTCCTGTTTTTATTTTTTTTTAATAATCTTTTCCCCACACTAGGAATTTCTTCCTGTATCGTGGGTGCGTTTACAAACATATAAACTCACATACACAAACACCCAGAGCCGAAACAACTATCTGTAAGTCATACAAATATTTGTTCCGTGCGGGAATCGAACCCGCGACACGCAGCGCAGCAGTCAAACGCTCAACCACTGCGCCAACCGTGTTTTACGTTTCTATCTTTATCTTGAACATCGCTGACAACGGTGAAGGAAACATCTGCATCGTAAGGAAACCAGCCCCCGTACCCTGGCGTGTCAAAGCTATCATAGTTTGACTGTTAACAAGGGACAGATGTATACAAGTCATATACATCTGTCCCTTACGCCCACTCAAAATAATCTTGCTCTAAGAGCTTATAATAATAATAATAAAATTTATTCAAAAAGGAACACAATCCCAATTATTTCAAATGACAAGTTCATAGTTACAAATCATCATACATTCATTAAAATTAATACATTGAAACAACATTCTTTAAAAATAAATCATTAATATAAAATACATCGTCAGTAGAAATCATTTTAATTAGTCATAGTCGTAGCATTTATTAAAAGACACCTTAGACCTCACCTCACCTTATAGTCACCCCCCTCTTTTTTTTATTTTTTTGTGTAGGTAATCATCCAATGACTTCTCCCGCTCTGGGTGAAGCGGGAGTGCGTGGCAGACTTTTATTAAAGCCCACCCGTGTTCCTTCAGTTGCTTGTGCCAGGGCCGCGGTAACTCTCTTTCAAATTTATCCGCGACCCAGACAGGATAGTCACCCCCCTGCGCTTTAGTTAGAATAAGTTTGTGTTCAATTGGTGTAATTGCTGCAAGGCTAACAACAACGAATAAAATAAAATATTGTTAAGAGATTAATTTTAGTGGTGCCATGTCAGATTCAATTTGACAAAAGTTACTTACAAACCTTTCAAATTATGAAGCCGTTTTTTTCCAAACAATGTTTTCCTTCACCATGGCTCACTTGTATCCAAGTGGAGAAAACTTAAAATCCGACTAACTTATATAACAATAAAATTTGACATTGGAAAAGTCGCATTGGTCCTTAGCAACTTTTGAACATGCAACCTGGTACTTAGGCCCTGGGTCCAGATAAAAACTATGATACCGTAATTTATTTTTTTGTTCAATATTAAGTCACGTCAGTGTCGGCTTTTTGCTAACAAATTATGGTAGGTTTCCATGTTAGCCGACTTTGAATAGGTGATTCATGTTACGTGCAATTAAATGTGTTGCATACAAAACTTTCCGTTATTCTAGGAATGCAACTGTGATCTGCAACCGTACCCTTGAAAAAACACTGAAGGTCATTTTTAATTTTAAAAGGAAAAATACTGTTTGTTACAATTGAGGTTTTTTAGTAACCGCACTAGTGGTTTTATTGGCGATTACTAGGCCTTCAATTTTATGAATCAAAATGCATCTGGGTTTTCCTAAATCCCGTAACCTTTCATGCAAAAAAAACATTAGAATTTCTCTGTTTTACCTCATTCCATTAAGAATTTTACAGCTCGGTTTTTTCTTGCTAATATTTTTCACTAGGTAACAGGTACGGTAGCGTGCATACATAAAAATCGTCACGAATCGATTTGTATTTCAGATGTTCGACGAAGGTGAATCAGAATTATAGGTTTTACCACAATACAACATTGTTGGATATTCAGAATGTCTGTTTTGAACCGAATTCTATCCCGTCATTTCCTGTGGCGTCTGTTTTGCCAAAAGCGATAAAAGGGTCGTGTGTGTAAGACATCTGCTGATACACCTTGCAGCCACCGTAATAGTACGGACTTTTATAGTTTTGAAAGGTTTTTTTCTATATTCTACGAACTGATGTTCTTTCATGCATGTTTATACAATATGTCAGCCTGTCAAACGCTATCTACGAATCTTGGCATCGGGCACAAGTTTGCCGACATTGCTGAATATATTCTAATACTATATGAAAGTTTTCTTGGAACAAAACTAATTTTAACTTCTTTTGTTACAGGAAAAGAGTGCTTTCAAGATCACAGCTAGCTAGCTTACCTATGGGAAGTAAACTACACCTATGGTCTTTGACATCTATACCATCAGAAATTGGGAGTGTCGCTGCGTTGCAATCTGAGTGACAAAAAAAAAAAAAAATGTGGTCCTTCAATCCAAGCAGAAAACGATACCTATCTTGGTAGTATTTTCCTAGGACTTCTTCAATAGTACATAATAATATATTCTACTGCTAGTTAAGTAGTACTGCTGTATTTAGTCTATCACTAATAATATCAACATTTCCTAATGACCTCTGCCTTTACACCTCATCTACACTTATCCAAACATTTCCCGATATTTTGCAACATTACAGTATGGTAACCAGAGTAACCACGTCAGAGAATGACTTGCAAATAGCCCCGTTTTGTACTAAGCTGTTACTCACTCAGCACAGATGGCTGGGGTGACGCGTTTACCTAAAACGTCTTGTTTTTGTTACTTCATATATCTACGTCATTATCGAAGTAGATGTGTATAACGTATAATTGGGCCAGTTTTTGAGAATCAACGATTAAATTTGCGTCATTTCCTATAGCTGTTTCGGACAATAATATATTCGGTCTTAAATCGTGGAGCAGGTTGTTGAAACATAACAAAATAAAATCCGGTCTTGAATGGTGACGATACGTAAGCATATACTAGGCGTGAGAAGCATCCTGGTCACTGGTCAGTCAGTCTGATTTCCAACTGGTTAATTATTATTAACCTTATAATCACAATATGTAAGTACAGTCGATATTAGTATACGAGAGAGTAGAAGGCTATAAAAAATCTGGAGATGATGGGTAGTGTATGAATTCATTGAAATATGATTATGATTTAATTTGAAAAGGAGATGATTTTAAGAAAAATAAACGCTGTGACTAACGGTCCCGACTTACGTGTGATCGTGAGTTCGAACCCAGGCAAGCGCCTTACTTTGTGTAAATTATTTCATCACCACCGCTATAAAAACGGCGAAGGAAAACATCGTGAAGAAACCGGCATGTCCTAGAATCAAAAATTCGAAGACATGTGACTTCCACCAACCCGCACTGGGCCCGCGTAGTGGATTAAGGCCCATTACCTCTCTCACAGAGAGGATGCCTGTGTCCCAGCAGTGGGAACATTATAAGGCTGATTACAAACGCGGCTACCACAAACCTTAGTAGCAGCTTGATAATGATGATCCAGTTCTTATACAGTTCGTGCCAAGACAAAAGGCAGAAAGATTATAATATTACGTCTAAATATGGAAGTATTTTAACCTAGAAACTTTGAGAAGATTATAAACTTTCCTGCCTTTGTAATTGAGTTTGGATCAGATAGGGATGACACGACTAAAGGTCAAAGTTATTAAAGGAAACTCGGATTCAAACCGAATTAGAATATCTTACTCAAACACAAGTTGAGTGTCCTTCGGAAACTGCTTCATTCCTGTTCATAGACACGTGTGTCAATACAAACAGTCTGTGCACACATATTGATACATTATGTAAATAGTAGAAAGCAGTAGTAGTACATGATAATGATAATCGTGACCTCTAGCCCGTGCCAGACGCCCGCGCTGATAAGCAGGCACGCTTCGGAAAGTATGCTGCAATCATTCTTAGAATACTATCATATTACTATGGTAAGGAAAGTAAAGTCCACTGCTGAACTTGGGATCGGTCCATAAATGGAAGAATTCTGATAAAAAATATCAAATATTATCGGTCGTCTTGCAATATCATAAAAACTAGTTGAGGAAACATAAGAATTTATTAAAGTTATAATAATTAAAAATAAATCATGTCTTCTCGGCACGTTCCTGGATAGCAGCGATGTGGAGGAGCACTTCGACGCCTAGGTGTACCTTTCTTTTGTATGTTATGTGAGTAGTTAGGTTTAGTATGAGTTAGTATAGTTTAGTTATGGAAGGAGTCATCAAAGGAGTGGAATTCCCTGCCGGAGTCTGTATTTCCTGATAGCTACAACCTGGGAGTCTTCAAGTCAAGAGTGAATAGGTTTCTTCTAGGCAAGCGTGCTTCATCGTCGACCACATCATCGCTTACCATCAGGTGAGATAGTGGTCAAGCGCGAGCTTAACAAAAAAAAAAAAATCTCTTACCCAATATAGAGAGTAGTATAGAAAGTGTTAAATTTAGAACATTATCAACCACCTAGCTGTTTCCCACTACCATGGGCTAAGATGCCATTCTAACCGGATGCAAATAAACTAGAACTAACCAATGAACCATAAGTACATAACTAAATATGGACAAATATAGACTGTATATTAATTGTTCGAAATAAAGACATTTATTATTATAACGATCAAAACAGAAACTAAAAATACGCGGGCTTCCCAAAATCCTCAGAAAATTAAGCTACCTATACTAACACGTGTCGATAAACAATTAACACAACAAACGAATGGCGATATATCTATACTAATATTATAAAGCTAAAGAGTTTGTTTGTTTGTTTGTTTGTTTGTTTGAACGCGCTAATCTCAGGAACTACTGATTGGAATTGAAAAATTATTTTTGTGTTGGATAGCCCATTTATCGAGGAAGGTTATAGGCTATATAACATCACGCTACGACCAATAGGAGCGGAGCATAATTGAAAAATGTTGCAAAAACGGGTCAAAATATTCCTATTTGAGAGCTTCCGTTGCGTGCGCTGCGTAAGCGGTTAAAGTTACGCAACATTCATGTATGTAGGGTAGGTAGGTAGCCAGTTGACGGGAGCGAAGCCGCGTGGGACAGCTAGTTGAGTGATATGATGGCACGGGTCGTTCCGGGCTAAGCTGCGCAGACGCACCCCACAGACACAGACCGGTCTGATTGCGTCAGCTGCGTCACACATCCGCATAAGAAGACTGTCCAGTTGTCCACGTGCCAATATATCATCGAGAGATTACTTAATACGGACCTTCGTTATGGGCATTATTACTTAATTAATCTCTCGATGACATATTGCCTCGTGGGCAACTGAGGCTCTAGATAAGGGTCATTCGATTCCAGCAATAACGAGGGCCGTACTGCCTAAAGTTATTGATCACGTGACATTTCGATAGCGCTTGACATCCCCATAAATTTTTGACATCTTTAACCCCCGACGGAAAAAGTGGGGTGTCTGTGTGTCTGTCTGTAGCATCATAGCACCTAAACGAATGAACCGATTTTGATTTAGTTTTTTTTTTGTTTGAAAGGTGACTTTGTCGAGAGTGTTCTTAGCTATGTTTGAATAAAATCGGTTTAGCCGTTCAAAAGTTATACGCATTTTACTCTTTGAATCTGGATTTTTTCGCTAGATATCGTGTCATTATTACGTGTTTCGATAGATTGTCGATTGAAGCGTGTCTGCTACTAGGTATATTATATGTAGTTTAAAATGCATGAAAAAAAATTTTTATCGGTGGTTTTTTTAATTTGTAAATTTATTAATGTTTGTATGTCAGTTGTCTAGATCCTCTGGACAATCTTCTGATGCGAATGGTATTCGATGATTCAAACTTTGACAGACCGGATCTGTGATGTCATCTAACGGTTAAACTGACGTAGCAACAGTTAGATAATATTAGCGGTATCACAGAGAACTTGAAGTGTGTAAACCCGTGATTTTTTTCAAAATAACTTTATTTAGACCAGGGGTCCCCAAATGGCGGACCGCGGTCCGGATCCAGATTACCGACCTATTTTATGTGGATCTTAATTAAACAAGACGGTAAAATTTACTTGTGTTAATTGAGTACGAAATTTAATAATCTTCATCGTGTCGATGATTCCATTTTCAGATTTTATTGTACCTACAGCGGCTCACTTGGCTTCGCAGCCTATTTAGGAATTTCCAGGTAGGCCATGGCAGGGGGCTTTTCTTCAGGATCGATATAGTCAGTTGGAGGGGGGTATTTAAGGAGCCACAATTTCCTAAGTGCTTCGCTAGGGCTGTTGTCGTAAGTTGCTTTAGCCGACTTAAGGAAGCTGTTCCGAATAATGTATCCCACGCTTCGTCTTTACTGCCGTCGATTCGACAACGGACGAAACATCTCATCATAATCTTCATTGATATTTAAGTTTATTATTTTAATTTAAACAAAGTAAATACATGTGACGATGTAAAGGAGGGGGGGGGGAGAGATAGTTGGCTTTAAACTTTACGGACCACGACGGACATATTATTATTATCTAAAAAAGCGGACACCATGTGAAAATAATTGGTGACCCCTGAACTAGACTATCCTGCTGCTTGGCGTATATTTAGGGCATTAGAGCCTATACCGTCGTCATTCTTCTTCAGTTAAGAATTAAATCCGAAATCTGAAAAAAATAACCTTTACATGAAGCCTTTATCTTCACACAAGTGATGAAGAATACCCGTATTAGAATTCAATGAAACTTGAATAGATACGTAGTAGAAGTTACTGATAGTAGCTACTAAGTATGATTCAATAGGTCATCTCGGATTAGCAGATTAGCCAGCATCTCGGTCATCCTGGAACCGGTTTTATTGCATCAGCTACATTACACACCTACTCGCATAAATAATAATGATCGGATATACACGTGCCATTCTTTGCGATATTTTTAGCGTGTGGGTTCAAAGACAATGTTTTGGATAAGATATCAACCGCTCCTTGTACCCACTGATACGTTAGGGTCAATCGGTCCTTTTGTAGATATAGTATTTACTGGTACGGTGGTACGTAGTACCTCTGAAAGTTAGACATCCAATCTTACCAAGGGCTATCGTCCTACCCAGGAACTGAGTTATGGAGGTCTGAGGCCTGAAGGGTGGTCGTTTCATCAACAATAATGGTTGAACATCATACATCAGTTTAGAATTGTTGGAGCTGACCCCAGTTAGTTAGGGAAGGCAGATGAATTAGCCGTTAGGTATATCTCCTCTGCGTAGCAGTAATGCTCGCGAAAGAGGAGGCGGAACGCGTGAGGGAGACGCAACGGAGACGCCCTCACGCCCCTAACCACCGCAGGAGACGCCCTGGGTGTCCGGAGTCGCAATCCGATTCCCAGCCACCGTAGGCGCGGGCTTGCGAACGGCGAGTAATAGGTAGCTCGCCGTCCGATAAAGACCAGGCCCGAGGCGACGGCGAGTAGTGTTCCACGCGCACCTCAAAGAGATGTCAGCAAAAACTGACGGGGCCCGCTAGGGCCGATGCCTGTCGCGGATAAATTTGAAAGAGAGTTACCGCGGTCCTGGCACAAGCAACTGAAGGAACACGGGTGGGTTTTAGTCAGTAAAAGGTATATCTCCGGGTTTTCCACCCAAATCAGGGTCATTTTTACAATAAACCGGTAAGTCATCTTGAACCGGCCGGTCTATAGAATTAGAGAGACCACGTAACTTCCAGCGTATGAATTGCTGATGGAGGATAATCGGTCATCCACGTGCAGGATGCACATTCACGCTATTTATAGCGAAGAAGGGGGAGGGAACGCGAGCGATCAGATTAAGAGCAATTCAGCAACGATGCACTTCCACTAGAACTAGATTTATGTACATATCACAATTGTTGTATTAGGTAACATACATACATAACATCTCGCTGGTATTACATGAGGTGTTAGGCAGTGGTGCACTTATAGTAAGTATACCCACATTTAGCCAATCATGTTTTGAATTCCTATGTAATGGGCACAAGTCCAGACCCTGGGCTGCAACTGAAAAAATACAGATGGACAAAAAAAAAATTAACACATTGCACGACCCGGGCATTCCTGGACCTAATGCGCATCAAAACCGGTTTGCTACCACTAACTAATAATATTATTGTCGTAATCTGGTGTAAGTGTTATCACTTATGAGTCCCAGCAGTAGAAATATTATAGGCTGATTGTTTTAAGTTAGGGATCACTGCTATTTTTAGTTTTCAGAAGGTTCATGGAAGACCCTGGCTATTAAAGAAACAGCTGATTTGTTCGCCATATCCGTCTCGCATGTTATAACATAAGACATACCGCTCGCAGCGCATATCCGCTATTCACCGCTGTTGTTTGGACGCCGATGAGCGTGGTTTACAAAACAAGCAAGCGCGTCCGCTGGGACATTCTCACGGAATGCGTGACACGTGACGTCACAACGTTATGAAGTGCACTGTTACTATGCTGGGCTGATTGGAGAGAAGAATGCGATTTTTTTAATAGTGACGTCCACTGCTGGACATAGGGAGTCAAGAATTGCCATATTGACCGGTCCCGCGCATTACGCATCCAGTGGATTCCTGCGGCCCTCACAAGGTCATTAGTCCACCAAGTGCGATGCAATCCAACGCTACGACCCCCGCGGTACGCGTTCCCATCTCTCAAAACCTTTCGGCCCCATCCACCATCTGTTCTACCAGCAATGTGCCCTGCCAGTAGTGTCTCATCCCATACAAAGAAACCGTGCCGACGACTGTACTGAATAAACTAATTATTTTTGTACATCGATCGCGTTCGGTTCCGTTCCACGGATAAAGATGGTGATCTATCTATCGCCGTGAAACGGAACCGAACGCGATCGATTTACAAAAAAATAATCGTTATTGTCAGATGAAAAACGCTAGTTACGTCGGCACGGTTTCTTTAAATGGGATAAGGCATCTGTATGCTAATATTATATTATCTGTGGCCCTACTCATTACCACATCAGTTTGCCAAATCATTCCTATTAATTCTTCGTTCTTTAGTGTATTTATATTGGCCGATTTCGATTCCGAACTGAGAATTTGGAGTTACAACATATCACACCCAAGTTTTTACAGGTTTTCAGGCGGAATGTTACCTAGTTAGTTAAGAACTGGACACAAGTTTTTTGTATTGATCCTGATTGAAAATTAAACTTTATTCAAAAACGTTGGAGGTTTAAATTAAAAAGTCCGAAATTTGGAACGTTCCAAGGTCCAGTTTTGGAGACAATTAACAACGAGCCCCTAAAATGTAATGATGACAACGCTCTGCTACAAAAATAAAAACTTGTGGAAATGAAACAATACACACTCTTACGTAAAACTTGTTTTGTAAGAGACATTAAAAATACCTGAAAATATTAACCAACCGAGATTACGTGCTATTGAACTCTCTTGATCTTGATTCAGGCAAGTGACGTAATTTTAACACACCTTACAACACATGGCGTTCTTATTCCAAAGAAATAAGGTTGATAATCATATGAATTATATTTGCATTATTACAGAAGGAATACCAACTCTAAAATATAGAGGTAAAAGTTGAATTTTGTTTGCTTGTTAGATCGTTTATGTTTATCAATTAAACATAGTGCAGACACTGATGGATAATTTTATGTGTTGTTAAAAAATATGTTTTCATCAGAACTTGATTTACTTAACCTAACTGTATTGTTTTATGATAATGAGTTTATGGTGAAAAATATTGATTTTAATCCTAATCCCAAGTAAACAAATAATATTAAAAAATTTATCAGTTCTCTCTTTTTCATGAAGAGAAGAAGAATTATAAGACTTTATTTAAGAATATTTAATTACATCGGTTGGTTACCAATTATAGTAACTAAATTTAAAAATAAATAATTAAACAACATCACTACATAGTATAAAACAAAGCGAGCGAGCCTATCGATAAATAATAAATTTAAAAAAAAATTGTCGCTTCCCGCTGTCTGTCTGTCCGTATTTATGCTTAGATTTTTTAAAATACGCAAAGGATTTAAATACGGTTTTTTTAATAGATAGATTGATTCAAGAGGAATGTTTGTGTATACAATACACGCGGGTAAAGCCGCTGTCAGAAGCTAGTATTCAATAAAATATACAAAATTAACAAACTAAAATTTGAAGTTACATAAAAATAGTTTAAAAAAACACTATCAAAGATGGGACTCACAGTACTTCTGGCATGCCAATACAATTTTCGTCCATCATTCTCGGGAATTTCGGAAACAGACTTTAATCAATAAAAAAAAAAACACGAAGTTATAAAATTTCCAACCTAAGATCCCCATATTCCCATCTAACACGGATCTGAAATATATTCACTTACACCTACTTTATCGCTAAAACAGTTTTACCAAGCAACATTTTTATTCCCTAGGTATCAAATTCTGGAACTCATGATTGTCAACTGTCCTATGAATACCTAATTAGTTACTAGAGCAGAAAGAGTAGACATCATTTATTTATTAACCTACGTAAATAGCTATTTTTATGTAAATAGTGAGCTAATAAACAATATCAGCCATATATTATACTGTTCCTTCATTTGCAATGCAGATCGGATGTTGTTATTGTATTATTTAAATATTTTATATTATTATACTCGTCCGGAATACTAATGATACGATACCTATGGAAAACAACAGTATGTTTGTTATTGATAATAAGTAGGACTAATCAGCATTCACCTAGACTGTTCCTGGCAAGGTTAAGACAGGCCAGTCTTACCATGGTGAATGTTTTCTACCATATTTTCGGATTGAATATTTTTTTATAATAAATATTTTGCCTGTATCATCTCACGATTCGACAAAAATATCTTCTCCAACAGAGAAGATGCTATCATTATCATCACATAGTTTTTACTCCCACACAGCCTTAGACAATCATTTCGAAGTACAAAATAGAAAGTTCAACGTAGAAAGTGATTTTTCGAACCAACTACCTGAAAATAATTGTTTAATGTCCTCAACCCAAACAGACTCGCAAATTGGCCACACGGCCAAGGCGTGGTCTTATATCGACGTAGCTGATGCAACAAACCAACAACAGAAAACAGCCAGCAGCTGACGCAACACGGTTGTGTTGCCCATCAGACAACTCCACACCATTTGTGGAAAATTTGCACCACAGCCCGCGAGGAAAACAACACGGAAGTAGATGATGATAAATATATTCATTTTATTTTATGATTTATTTGGAATTTTTATTTTTTCTCTGTTATCGTTCGGGTGTTAGAAAATGTTAAGTAAGGTTGACTCATGTGTTTTGGACAAACAAACAAACATTAGATTCACCATATCTCGCTCATCGCATCTATGAAAATCTTTAAAATAAATACCAGAGGTATTGCAATTGCATGTCCATGCCTGGGAAAAAGCTGAAATGTCTTAAATGCCTATCTACTTATATAAATTAAAGGAGCCTACTTTAACGACACATCCGGTCCAGTATAACTTCGGTAATTAGCCCCGTCAATGGGGTTAACGAGCAGTGGTGGCCCAGTGGTATCGGCCGCGACTTACAAGTTGTAGGTCGAGGGTTCGAGCCCAGGCAGGCGCTTTACTTTGTGTAAATTATTTCATCACCACTGCTCTCAAAACGGTGAAGGAAAACACCGTGAGGAAACCGGCATATCCTAGAACCGAAAATTCGAAGACATGTGACATCCACCAACCCACACTGGGCCCGCGTGGTGGACTACGGCCCATTCCCTCTCACAGAGAGGAGGCCTGTGTCCCAGCAGTGGGAACATTAATATGCTGATGAAGTGATGTGATGTGATGGGGTTAAGTTTTCACAATAGCAGAGAAGAAATACTGAATACCCACACGCACAGTGCACATATTACAAAGAGTTTTCCTCTTGACCATTATAAAGTATATACTGATAAACTGACATGACATGATTACAAAGGAGAGTAGGTAAGTGACTACAAAGTAGGTTCTGATGAAGGTAGGTATAATTAAGAGTGTAATAATGAAAAGTTATCAGCGAGATGAGCTGCTAACTGAGGCAGATTGGTGTGGTCAGCTAATTGACCATTGTCTGATATAACGCGGCTGAAGTGACGCCATCCTGGTAGTGGTAGTATGGAAGATTGGTTTTGTAATCAATAGGTACTCAAGTTCCTTTTTTTGCACTAATCTATGGCCTGCAGGCTGCAGCACTGCCAGTGATTATGCTATTTGATAAGCATTTTGCTTACCAGAAACTCATAACTACTTTCCAGCAGCCCGCTCCATTTGCTCCACCAGCTAATATCCATTAATTATCCATTTCACACTCTGATCTACAGCAAATTCACAATTTCTCCAATGAAAACTACAATTTCACGTAATATTACTAGTCATTAGCTAGGCTTGTCGCTCTACGGCACGCGAGCGCCCGGTCCGAACCGCTCCGAACCGCCTTGAACCGGTTCTGGACCGGTTACATCCAGTTCGTCCCACAATCGACCGTGATAAGTGGACTGAGTTCGTTTCTCTGCCGCTAGCCACTGATAAGTTTGCTTACATTATGGATATGAAAGCTGTGGTACATGCATATGAACATGCTGATAATAGTGTTGTTTGGTTCGCAGGATACTGACCTATCCTTAAAATAGTTGCAGGCCTTGATAGCAGTCACAATAACAACACGGCGCTTTAGAGTAGAATTCCAGGTGAAACTGATGACCGAGACCCATCCCGATGTCATCTGATTTCTTTCAGCTACTTAGGAGATATCATAACTAGTATGCGAAAGCTCATTAAAAACTTTGTCTTCCTCTCCCAATTGTCATAGAATTCTGAACATCTACAGGGGCCCTTGTAGGGAGGAACTCACCAAAATACGTCTTTGATAAAACATCAATCTCATCATCATTTCTCTTCTAGTTTATCATGTTCAAAAATTATAAATTCTTAAGATGTGAGACACCAGCATCCTCAAAATTATTTCATCCTGTCTTAGACCTAAGAGTTCCTTATAGTTTCCCAATTGAAAAACATAATTTGTCTTAAAGTTGAAAACTATTTTGTGTCTCAATCAAACTCAAGTTAAATACCTAACTCGTAGGTTATCGAGAACTAGGGCGAACAGATTTTGATTTAAAAGCTAAATAATAAGTTGTAAGACTATTCTAGGTCTAGAGTCTAGAATTCTAGAACGATCGAAGGTCTTGCATATAACACAACTATTGAATTCCATCACGTTATAAATTATGGAGAAATAAGTTTTTATTTTTAGAAAACTTGTGGGTTTATCCAGCGATATAGATGTATCTATTTAGCGATGTATAGAATTCAAAGGTTTCATCAAATAAACCAAGCATCAGATGAATTGCCATTATTAGAAGAGTCAATAGGTTAGTAGGGAACTCCGAGATCAAACAAATAATTCACAATACAAAACTTTGTCAATACAAATACAAAAAGTGGTATTTTCCCGAATGTAGAAGAAGACCCTTTATCAAAAAACTTGGGGTAACCCGTGGCAACACATATGCCGCAAAAAATCCATACCTACCTGCTTGTGTCAAGAGCTACGGGTGTATACAGCCTAGCAACAGCGACGGGGCTAAACAAAGAGCCATTGAATGAATAGAATTAGCCAACGTTTCGAGAGTGTGGCCGTTGACCTGGCCTTACTGAACCGACGCGGCTTTCAATTGATGTTGTTACAGAACATAATTATATAGAGGCTATTTGCATTATATTGGTCGGTAATTATCTTGGGCTCATCATGACTCCAATTTTGGTAATCGCAGTAACGATTCCAAGCAGATAATTGTCAAAACAATATAGTTTTTGAGCCTGTGAAGATGGCAAATTATAGATTATTCTTCTTTCTATAGAAGACTAAGAAATTAAATATAAAACATAAGTCAAAAGATAATCTGGTAGAGGAAACAATAAAAGCTAGTTTAGTGCTAGCACATAAATGTCCCGGTATTAACTTCCTAATCGCCAGCCCATGCGAGATGGTAGGAAGTGCACCGCACGGACGGAAGAGTTGCATGCACACACACACACACCCCCTTGCACGCACACACACAGCCCCTTGCGCACTCACACATACACACCCTTCTAAAAACACACACAAACACAAGCAACATAGACAGTAGACACACACAGAGGAACTGCCAAGTGACTGTTAAGAGGAAGCTAGTCATGCAAATTTATTTTTAGTTGAGGGTAATGCTTTCAAATGGACAGTACAAGCTAGCGAGTGCAGAAGGGTAGTGCAGAAGTCTTGGAACTTAATGCAGATCCTAGATCCTTGACAATGTCATCTCTCTCACTCTCAAGTGTCAGGTCATATTTTGCATCTCTGTAGTGTTTTTATTTTGATAGTGCATCTGATGATGTCTTGATCCATGTCTTCTTAAATGCCAGAAGAAACGAGTCCAGAAGGAAATTCAGGATGAAAGAAAGTCCTTCACAAGAAATGCATGAAAGCAAGAATACAAGTTCTACTTGGTGAATTAATGGAAGACAACAAAAATAAATCATTTAACGTGATTGAACGCTTGTCTAGTAAAACATAAAATAAATAAAATTGAGCACTTGTCCTTATCGCGTGCGTAAGCGCACCGCAGCCACAATGTCTGTGTCGGTCGGTGATGTGGCAGATAAGATACAGAAGTACTAGTTGGAACAGCCATTAGAAATTATGCAGGAATATTTCTGACGTGACAATTTAAGACTCCACCGCTCCAGACCTTCAATGATCATCATCATTTCAGCCGAAAGGCGATCACTGCTGGACACAGGCCTCCCCCAAGCGTCGCCACGCTGATCAGTCCTGTACGTCTCATATCCACCGGATTCCCGCAGCTTTAATCAGGTCATCGGTCCACTTAGAGGGAAGCCTTCCAACGTTACTATGCAAATGATACTTAAGGTCTAAGAGATTTTGCTGAACAGATGGTTGCTCTAAAATCACCGCAAGATAACAAACAAATAAAAGTCGTTAACACGTACCCAACAACAAATGCCTACCCACCCAACCAACCACCTACCCATGCCGATGTATTCCAATATTTCAAAAAGATAGGAAAAAAATAATGGAGTATAGCTAAAACGACCAAAATAAGCGTATCGGTAACAGACGTGCTTGATCCTTTCACTTGGCATTCAGTAATGAGTTAGTAAGACTACCCACAGTACAGTCTTTCCATTCATTTTTAAAATCCATCCAAAGGTTGTCTTGAAAAGATCGCTTTTAGCGATAAGGCCGCCCATTGTGTCACCCAGTGTAATGTTTTCTTCTTCTAAACTTTCTGTAACTTATATTATATGATGTACATAATAAATAGTAGTCTTTCTAATATCTCATAAACCCGTAGCCTATTTACATGATTTAAACGGATAAAATCGTTATACATATACACCTATACCTTACTTAAAAGACCAAAATTATCAAAATATATCCATAAACAAAAAAACATGTTTTCAAGTTACGTTCAAGTCGGATCAACGAAATTTTATTGGTTTTTTTTATCTGTAGGCTCGCGCTTGACCAGTATCTCACCTGATGGTAAGCGATTTTATTTATTTTATTTTATTTTATTTGGGAAACAAACAGATGCATAATCAAACATAAGCATACAATTAGTTCAACACAATCCAGAAACAGTTGATGATGTTGGCGTTGTTATGTTGCGGAGATTTTAGTAGATATTTACTATTCACAATGAGATAAACATTCAGGATATATTCAAGAATACTACTGCAAGGGCTGGCTCGTGGTGACTCAAAATAAGGATATCGGGAAGAATTTGGTAGAGACCTTTACCCAGCTGTGGTACATCATCAGCCTTTTTAACGTTCCCATTAATGGGACACAGGCTTCCTCTCTGTTAGAGGTAAAAAGCTGTGGTACAGTGTTAGCTTACTAAAATATATTTGTGGGAGTAGATATTCTGCTCTATTACTTTGTAGTATATAAGCGAATGATCTAGCGAGCGTCGTCGCCTGTCCTTGCGCGCGCGCTGCGGTTAACCGACAACTGAGTATTATGGAGTATTGTGTTATAAGTGCCTTCCTGACGATAATGCCATAATCTGTTGGTGATGAATCGCCGCTTTGTGTCGCTAATTATTGGGCTGTGTGGTCACCGTGCTGATTGTACCTGCTGAGTTATTGCTACATGCGGTCTGTAACGTCATTTGCAACAATTACCATAAAGAGCCACATAATGGTGTGAAGGACAATTGGATGTACAGCGGTTGTTGAACCCCTTATCGTTGATTATGATTGATTTATAATATGAAAATTAACCGTGATGATATACTTGTTGTACTGATACACAATCTAACCCTGATGTGAGTACTCGTAAACAGTATAATGGAAGAAATCTAGGACAAAGACACAGGATACTTGTCCTCACTTATACATTGGAGATTAAACTGGATCTCAAGGCTGACTTGATTTATGATGGAGTCGGACTATATAACGGAAAGGTTGTGACCCCACAGCTAATAGTACCTATCGAATAATTGCATATTAAAGCCAAAAACTTTGTACCTACACAATCACTTAATATCCCTGACCGATTTAACGAAATTACATGTTAATAGTGCCGAAATACTAAGGTTCATGTTCATAAATTGCTCTAATATACGTAGGTAGATATGCAGGCACTGATTTTATTTACTCATAGTCTTAATATAATATATTTCTTGACAGATTAAGGGTGTACACTGTACAGGTTACGAAATGCGCTTCTCTCAGCCATACGAAGACGATTTACCTACATACCATCTGGTGTAAATCGAAATTCTTGAAACCACCGGTACAGTTGAAACGACGGACTATGCTTCAACTGTTCTCTGTAAACTTCCCATACATGAATCTCCCTCCTCCTTTGTCGGCAAGCGGTATCTAAATAAGTATCCTGTACATAGGTCGTATCTTAATTCAGAACTCCACTTAAACTTCCCGTATATATTCGGAGCCCTTCTTTTCAAAACAGACAATTTCGCAACATTAATGAGACTTCAAAGTATTCAAGCTGTTTCCCTAACAATTCTTCAGTGCGTATCTTTGCAACTCCCAAACTTTGAAGTCCATCAACACAAACAACTTAGCAGGGGCCTTCCACTGACATTTTGTTTACTCAGAACGGGACGAAGCTGTTTTTACGACATTTTCCCTTTTCTTGTAGTATCGGCTTAGCAGAGCCGGCTTACGAACAGTCCTCGTTGCCAAATGAACAGATACCAACCCACACCACTTTATGTAGATTAGATATTTGTTTACCGAACTTGTTTATATACTTTTTATTATTTAATCAACGGAGTAAACAAAGCACAAGTGTCAGGTTTCATTGCGTTCTTTTTACGACGTTTCTGATAAAAATATCGACACAAAATATCCGGAAATTTCGTGTCACACTGGCGACGGAATAATCGTTGGCTCCACAGGGATCCGTCGTTATGGCTGACTTAAGCGATGATTCCCAAGACAGGACCAAAGTGTCCCTCTGATAAAGATTAAGAAGTTTTGCGAGTTAAAATGTTTGCAATGAATGGCATTCGATCCGAATTAAAAGGGCCAGCCTAAAATGTAAGAATATCTTGGGTTCCTTATTATCCTTCTTTTGTGTGCCGCCAAGTCTCTTTGTACGACATCAACATCGCTCCAAGATCTCCAAATGTCAATCTCAACGTAGGTATAATTTGAGGGGCATGCTGCAGACACATGTATGTTTTCAAATCATAATGTAAATTGATACCATCAACATCATCAATCATAATTATCACAAGTATACCTACAAGCAGTGGAAACTCGACCGTCTCGTGTTCAATTCAAACAAATGTGTTAATAAAATCACGAACTGTAGTCGTGTTAATTGGCAAGAAATACCTATTTGTCAGCCATTAATGAAAGTCGTATCTGACTTCAAAATCTTATCTTTGATTCAACAATATGATATCAAAGAACACATCAATTCATTCAATGCAACATTTTGGTAAAAGCATTTGTACGTCTGTCCTGCGACAGGCATCCTTCATACAATTGTATTATCACCTCTATGGCGACAAATGATTTGGATTTTTCCTCGACATCAAAAATACAATCAGAGGAAATAGGGCACAGACCCAAAGTGTTGATTGGTCTTATTCAAGGGTACTGTCGCCAATAAAATGGAAAAGTATGAAGCCTGAAGCAATCAATCGGAAGCCATGAAGCTTCTATCGCACGATCCAATCGATGAAGGAGATATTCGTGCACAGCAGCGAGATTACATCGACGAGATAAGTAAAGTGCGTCGTGATGTACGAGAACAGGCTCGTAAACATGTTTACATTGTGATTCCTCGCAGTCACACAGTCGCACTGCACATAGGATAGATCGCGGATGGCGGATCAATTCGACGCGGCGCCCATAAAGGAAGCTGTTCACTAAACTTTGTTTTGTTCTGAGCGCACATTTTAGGGGAAACGTCTGATAAATGTTCGCTGGATTGGATTGTTTTAGTAATAAGGTTTACTACCCACTGTTTCGTGATGACAACGTTGAGTATAGTTAACAGTTAAACCTTATTTTAAATAGTTCATCGTTTATTGTGCCAACCGACTTACCAAAAAGGAGCAGGTTCTACGTTCGACTTTATGTTTGTTTTTTTTTTGTGTTAGTTCACCGATATCTCCGTCAATTGTAGACCGATTTTGAAAATTCTTTTTTTGTTTGTTTGTTTGTATGGTCAGAAATCGGTCCTTTTTTAATTTGGTGAAGATCTGATGAAGAACTTCGGAGATATACAACAGAACTCTTCAATAAATAACAGCGAATGTCTCGGGATTGCTCCAATTGGTTTGTTGAACCATTTTTTTTTTTGTAATAAATGGAAAGATCATATATAAGTTTTCATACAAAACTATTTTTAGTTTTATTTTTTCATTGTAATTACAAAGTAAAATCCAATCGAAAATATTTTTTTGAATGCAGTACCGAAAACACCCCGACAGTTTTCCGAACAAAGCCGAGCCCGTGTGACGTCACAACGTTCATTTCTACTCATTGTGGCACATAGCTTATACAGTTTTTTGACTTATAACCAATTCCATCTTGTTATTATCGTCAATTTATTGATGAATATCGAATACATTGATCATAAATATCGAACCTTAAAAGTTATCGTGCTTGCTTCACATCATTATGTACGAATATTACAAATAACTCCCCATTATTATGTGATTCGCGCAATACACAACCTAGCAAACTGTACTAAAGTTTTGAGAAATGTTCTATGTCTAACTAGATTCCAATTAGAATATGTTAATTATGTTGTTATCTTGTTCAAATTTAGTATTAGATTCTGATTAAACTCTTAATTTGATCATTAAAGATTGAGAAAAGTAAATTTTTAAGGGAACTTTCGAGCAAAGTTGATATTTTAGTATAATTACGTAACTTGAAAACATGATTTTTTGTTTATGGAGATATGTTCATTATTTTAATTTTAAATGACGGATATAGGCGTAAAACTAATATTTCTGTTTGAATTGTGAAAATCGGTCGACGCATTTAAGAGATATTTGAAAATGTACCGAATTAATATTTTCACGTTTTTGTTCTACAAAGTTTTTTAGTGTTTGTAATTATATTATATAGATATTTGTGTTTAATATTATAAAGGGATATGCAAATAATAAAAAATACCGAAAATTTTAAGGATGTTATGCAAAAAATAAATAAAAATAAAAGCTCCACAGATTTCGGGTTGTATAATATTTAGTGGTACCTATGAAGTGTTTTGATATCTAAAGTCGAAGTTGCGCGCCAATCGTGTTTGTTAGCTTTTTATTTTACACGAATATCACCTACCCATATGTAACAACAATTACATTATGACAATTATGTTTCTAAATGTAATGTGTACAATGAACAACAATGACAAACACCGGTCGCGGTCCACTATCGCGTAATATTCATTACGACTACTTTACTTAAGCTCAATTTTTCCAAATCGTCCATCAGATGGATATCTTTTCGAAATTTGCCTTTATGAATCCTTTATCACACATGTCTAAATAAAATTTGCTGTTATAAATAATATTTTTGCACTAATTTTCGGATATTTTTAGTAAATTTACGTGACACTGTACTATGGTGAAATTCCTTGAACGTTATGACGTCACCAACATGGCAACCAATCATGGCCCGTTCGTAGACAGGTGGTTCTTTTTAAAATTTTATCGATTTTCAATTGCTTATAATAAATTGAAAAAAAATATTTAAGAGATTTTTGCAACGACAATATAATTTATGATATGTAAAGTTTCAAAATAAATTTTAAAAATCGTATTTTTTTTTAAATTCAACAACCCAATTGCATGTCTGTTTATTGTTTATACCATTTCATAACATAACATCACGCCAGTACGCTCTAAAGGGGTACGCAGATGTGTACAGTTCACCTTGGTACACTCTCATTTCACCGGTTATGTTCAGTTTCATGATATTCGGGTAATCTATACTGACATTACCTATAAGTACCTTACTTAACTACTTGCCTATTAGGTAGGTACAAATAAAAGTGAAAAATAAAAAATATTTTTTACAAAAAAGTACTACCGACTTCCAAATAAGAAAACTACAAATTGAAAAATAACTTTATTTTTGAAAGACGGTGTCCTTGGTAGGTACCATTTTTTGCGTTACGGACACCGACTTCCAAAAATAAAGTGATTTTTCACTTTGTAGTTTTCTTATTTGGAAGTCGGTAGTATTTATTGTAACAAAGTTTGTTTTGTTACTAAACTACATAATAAGGAGTTTATTGTTACATACATGTGATTAATTTTTTTACTTGAAAATCAACCATACAGTTGTAAAAGTATTCGAACCTACTCTATATAAAAGAGAGGTGTTATAAGTTTGACGTGTATGGACGTGTATCTGTGTATATGTGTGTCTGTCTGTGGCATGTAGCGTCCAAACGGGTGAACCGATTTTGATTTGTTTTTTTTTGTTTAAAAGGTGATTTTGTCGAGAGTGTCCTTAGCTATGTTTGAATAAAATCGGTTCAGCCGTTCAAAAGCTATGGGGGTTTCACGGTTTGAATCGGGGTGTTTACGCAAGATATCGTGTCATAATTACTTATTCAATAGATTGCCGATCGAAGCGTATCTACAATGTACTAGATACATTATGTAGAATGAAATAAAAAATTGTCGGGAGTTTTTTAAATTTTGAAATTTCACTTGTTAAGTTCCCAGATGATCATAAACTTTCCGTTTTATTCAATTGATGGTGGTATTGTTACCTACCTACCACTTTGACCAGTACGATTCCCCCTCATTATTCCATGAACTCTTAACAACATAGAATTTGAATTTTTATTTGCAGAATACATAATGTATGATCCACAACAATGACCTACGGTACAATAATAAGCTATTTGAAGCTCTTTTTAATATCAACACAAAGGAAGTACTTGGATACTGTGAAAATATTAAAGCAAACTTAAATAATACTTATAAGTAAATTACTTGCCAACCAAAACACGCTCTTAGTGCAACAAAATAAGGCTGAATGTGGATGTTACATTTGTTCTCCAAGAGTAGAGTGACCATGGTTTCAGATGAATAAGTAGTAATTTAGTTTTGACGGATAATTTAATAATCCAGTTCATGATCTGTGTACAAAAAAACATGGAAAAGGCAACACTTGTCAGTCAAAGAAATATAATGAAGAATAATAACAAAAAAGTGATGATGTCACACTCTTGATGTTCTGACGGAATCAAAGTGGCAGCGCGGATAATGATCTTTTTTGTTATATAAGACAGTGTTGCCATGCGGTATCTACGCTTTTTATAACCCTTTTTCTTTGATGACGACACAGTTTGTAGAACAGAGTATACGTACATACCGGATCTCAATTCTCAAGTGTGTGTAAAGTAAAAGTTGACTTTAAAAGGATACATTATTTTCTGAATGTCAAACTAATGTATCTTTAGCAATAAATCGCTAATAATTAATATAAATAAGTCTCTATTTATAAAAATCTTTGAGCTGTTTAACAATTGATTCATCATCATAATCAGCCTTTTTTAATGTTCCCACTGCTGGGAAACAGGCCTCCCCTCTGCATGTCTTCGAATTTTTGGTTCTAGGATATGCCGGTTTCCTCACGATATTCCCCTTCACCGTTTTGAACAATTGATTAGGCGATTCTAAATTCAAATTCTCTATAAAAAAATTAAACATCTGTTCTAAACAGCGTCGAGATTTTTACAAATAAGGGTGTCAATGGAAAGTTTACATAAAAGGTACCTTTGCGTCGACAGTACTAACTTAATTAAGTAAACATTAGGTACTTTTTAATGTTCAATATTATTAATTAGCTTTTATTACCATATTTACATATATTGTGGTTTTCCGATCGGCCACACGTGTTAATAAATATATTTGTTACTAATTTTATCGCTGACCTTATTCAACAAGGTAAATAACAAAAATAAAGTCATTACATATTTAATTTAATTAACAATAACGTCCTTCCCGTCTTTCAACTTATATCAAAAATTGGTAGCTCAGATACCCTGTTCATCATTTGAACTAGTGAATATAATTACTACTGTAAGAAAAACAATACTATGGTGACCAAAAAAATTCTGGCTATTGAGGATATTTTCATAGAAATGACAAAATCAAAAGACTAAATAATCTTTCTAATATGATACTATATTTAAGTTAGAGAAACCAAATAAAGATAAATGTATCGCCTATCAGAAAGCATGTTTTATTAAAGAAGTTTAGTAAAAAAACACAAAGCCTATATCTTCGAACTCCCATAAAAGCTACCACGAGCCCCTTAAATCAGGGCACAATATATAACTAGTGACTCTAGCCATATATTAGCGCCGTGGCCTTACGGAACAATACTGAAAGAAAGCTATTCATTCCTTTGTGGCCAACTTCTGCGGTTCAAAGTATTCAATGTTTTTTGTTAGGGAAACTGACGTCACACAACTTTCTGTGGTGTGGTGTAAGGATATTTTTTTTTTTGTGGAAAATTACCTTTTTTCTTGAAATTTTTGATGATAGAAATCTTACAGAGGCGGGTAAAACAGTGGACTGAATTTAGTAAACCATCTAGTCTGAGTAAAAAACATTGTTTTTTATTTTTGTTAAAAGTGCGTGCGAAAAATTCAAATTATTTTTTAATCTTTCAAAGTGATGTCAGAACGAATTACTTCATGTCCAAAATAAGCATAATTATTCTCATAATATTCTCAAGTTTAGAGAGCTCGATTTAAATAAACATGATGATTATTATTGTTATGTTACCACAAAAAACGTTACATGGTATTATTCACATTTTTTACACCATGACAGGGAAAAAAACTGAACAATACATTTTGATGGCCTAGCAACAAAAAATACGTACTTAGATACGTTTTAAGAATAAAAATTGAAATATTATTACGTTATATATATTTTTATAACGATAATTCTTTATGTAACCTGGCTTAGCAAAAATCATCTAGTTGAAAACTCCGAAAGTGTAAAGTCTTTTTAGAGTTCCGTACCCGAAGAGTCCAAACGGAGCCCTATTGCTGTCACTCACGTGTCTGTCCGTCTGTTTGTCCGTCGTCTGTTACACAGGTTTTACAGCTAAACGATTGGATCTACAGTCGTCAAGTTTTCATAGTATAAGCATCTTGTTGACCCAAAGCCATACAAATTGGCAAATAATATTTTATATGTTTTTGAGGGCTTCCGTAAATACAGCTAACGGGGAGAAAAAAGCACCTACCCCATCGAGTGGGAAATAAAGATATCCCACTGGATGGGGTAGGTTTAGAGCTCGTTAAGTAGATAGTTACATTATTTTTATTTAAAAAAATATTGGACAACAAAGGACTGAGACGCTACCAAAGTCAGCTTTTTTTACAAAAGTTTGTTCCGAAGAATTTTTTAACTTTCCATTTTCTATAAACTTGAAATTTAGTGATAATGTTTATAACTACGTAAATTGATAACACACAAATACCAATATATTGATAAAACTGATGCTTTTTTTTTATTCCATCAGTTTTCATTACAACTAACTTGATTTTACAGTTTGGTACGGAACCCTAAATAGGCGAAGTCCGAAACGTACTTGACCAGTTTTTTTAGATCTTCCTTACTTTATGTTAAGACCATGTAATATTCTGATAGTCAGCTCACTACTCCAGACTTACGATTTTGATGATTCTTACGTCAATCGATTCGTCTTAATCCTGCGAGTGTCACTGGCTACATTAGAATTGGAAAAAACAAAAATGGCGGATTTTGGGAGCCATTTTGTGGGGGAAAAAAATTATTTTCTTCCATACCCATCGTGTGGGGTATCAAAATAAAGGATTTTAAGAGGCAATTTCATAAATATATAACACTTATATGTTTAAATGTACCTAATTCTAAAAAATAAAAATAACTAAAAAGTTGTAAATAAAAAAAGTTAATTAAAAAAATCAAAAAAACCGACTGCTTAAAAAGCAAATTAAAAACAACTTAAAAATACATCTGGTTTTGGTCCGCCAGCTCGCGAATATGTATCCTCCGACTGCACAGCATGATTTTCTTCTTGTTTACGTCTTTTTAGTTTGCTTTTTAAGCAGTCGGGTTTTTTGATTTTTTTAAATAACTTTTTTTACTGTTTTTGAATTTAATTTGTACAACTTGATTTTTTTTTTTTTTTTTGCATGAATAATTTAATGTAGTAGAAGAAATGGCTTTTTATTTTATTTTATTTACTGTCAAGTAGTGTGACCCTCATTCCCGTCAGTATCTCGTGTCTTGTACCGCTACGCTCACGGTGCGTCGCTAGCGATAACTTCTGTATTTTATTGCCCAATCCCGAGCCTGTGCGTGCCCTATTATTACGAATATCACGGTGGACACACGACGTGCCACAGGAAGGACTCATGTAAATATAACGGCGAAATGCAAATACTGGCATACGGCTTTGTTTAAGTTTGGGGGAGGTTCGTGGCAAACTGCGATAGTTCACTTTTATTATTTATTAATTGCTCATGAACTGGATTATTATTCTGTGCTACTGGACTAAGGTCTGCTATCCATATTTTATTCCAGTATCGGTGGTAAACAACTTGAACATTCGGTTGCTGATACAAATTTAATGATTACTTTGGCATTACCTCCGATCTGCATAAGCAATAGTATCATCAAAAAAAATATTTCTTCTTCTCATTTAAACCTTTCAGCTTTGCTGTACAATACAAATACTACAAATTTTATACTTCGCAAGGAACGCATTTCTACTGCATTCCTACTTTCATGTATTTTTTTGCCATACCAAACCTTCACTTCCATACATAAGAGTAGGCACCAGCACGAACGTATAAACTCACTCTAAAATAAACTACTTTACGAGACTTATCCCATTCCTTCTCTAAATCACGGTGTCCCTAATCTAGTATGATCACGTGGCATACGATTACGGAGTAGTTTTCACATTTCGATATACAAAGTTTTGTGGCGTTAATTTGTGGCCTAATGCCAGCAAGAATGGCGTTATTGCCACGGAGAATGGTTTTAATAATGCCAGGATAATATACCAAATTAAGTGTAAGTTCGGTGCTGTTCTGAAACTTACTTTATAATCGTACATAGAAAGTGTTTTATGTAGGTAGGTAATCCGCTGTTCATATATAATAAAGATGCTAATGCTGAGGACAATTATTTTGGTCTTCTTCTGAACCAAAATAGGTATGAATAATATCACTACATATTAAAAATATAAAATAAAGTCCCCCGCAGCGTTTGTACGCGTTAAACTCAAAGAAAATGGGATTTTCACCAATAGAAAAAGTGAGAAACAAGGAAGGTTTTTGTGTATAATTTGTCACGGGCGAAGCCGGGGTGGGTTGTTAGTTATAAGCATTTATATTTGCACAACGATTTTGTTTCTCTATTTAAAAAAAGCACCCTCATTTCGGCAGTTATGTTTAAGTACCATGTCATAGGGGACGAGCCTATATATTGCAATCATCCAGACACACGTCCAGACTCCGAGCTACTACTGTGAAAATCCAGATGGCAAAACTCAATAACACTATTCCCGACCAAAAATATAATCAAATTAATTAATTTAAATTCAATTAATTAATTAATTTAAGTCAATTAATTAAATTAAATTCAATAATAAATTCAATTAATTAATTCCAATTAATCAAACCCAGGACTTCATGGTCAGCATTAGCGCTTGTCACTACTACATCAACGAGCCAGTCGTTATAATAATATGTATTTAGTTTGAAGTATGCAAATCATTTAAGTATTGAGAGGAGGAATATCATACAGCGTGGAAAAATAGAACATGGTTTCTCTCTCAGCATGAAAAGCTAATAACTTATACATTGTAGTTTCTAGGAAGTGGATGTGCTCTGAAGATCCTTGGGGGTGTTGTCAGCCGGAAGCTTTTAGCTGCCACCGACCGTCACGGGACGGCTCTGCGAGGAGCCCCCAGGTCCCCACGGCACGAGACAGCTCTCGATTTAAGATAATTTACGGATGTATTTGTCTTAAAGGTTTGGGAAAGTAATGGGGGCCAATGTTTGTCAAATATTATTATTTCAGTGTTTTGAAGATGTGCTGCGTCGACCCTTAAGGTATTATTGGGATAAGGGTATATGAGGTCGATAATGGCGATGCCGTTAGTATGTTTCGGTCATAAAAGGACATCGAAACGTTGTCTGCTTACAAAAGGAATAATTTTAATTAGGTTTTCTCTTAAGTGGCAGTGGGCAGGGCACATTGCTCGGGCAGAAATGTTCTGGAGTGGCGAACGCGAACCGGAAGACGTTGGGTTGGAAGGCCTCCCACCAGGTCGACCGATGACCTGGTTAAGGTTGCGGGGATCCGCTGAATGCGAGACGCACGGGACCGGTCAATGTGGCGACGCTTGGGGGAGGCCTATGTCCAACAGTGGACGTCTTTCGGCTGATATGATGATGATGATGAGGTTTTCTCTTCAGCACAAGCAGAGCTTTGGTATGGTATAGGTGTTCTGTTCTACTTTAGAGACCAAATTCAGAAACTTTTTACTTTGATCCGTTTTAGGGTTATTGTCCAATTAATTGGGTAATTATTTAACCTATCTGTTAATTAATCTTAACTGTCTGAATGAATAAAACATCATGACACCACCGAGTAAGAGACCCACCACACTTTCAAACAAAGCCAAATAGCCTGGTCAAACCTCATAAACCACGAAAAACAATAGGTTTATTACCTATTCCATAATTAAACAAAAATTAATTTTTAATAAATTTTCCGTATCAGCGTGAACCATCGGAAGGCGTCAATATTTAACTAGCTATCCCCGCGAGCCCGCCTGCCCGCCTGGCCACAGCGCGGAGTGGGATCCACGGCATTGTAAAATAAAACGACATGTCAGCTGCCGCGCGCCACTCCGGGCCCAATTACTACAATTTATGGACATTAAAATATGACCATGGGGTATAGTGATGGGCTCATGACTGTCAACTATCCGCCGGTATCCGCAAATTCGCTTGATTCCAACGGATATTATGTCAATTTTGGGTTGGGTTTACCAAGGAAATGAAACTTCTCCTACAGAAATGCAGTTACTTATCTATCTTCGCTCATAATCTCAATATTTATCCCAAAAACGCCAAACACATGAATTTTTATGACGTCATTCTTGATCATCCAATCGCTCTCTCATCACGAAGCATCGTGACTACGCTTCTTGCGTTCGTTTATGAGTTGGCATTATGTGTAGCCATATATTTTTATAGATGCCTAGTTATCGCCCTAGCCCTTAAGATCCTTTCGAATATATTAAAATACGCCCCATGCATGTCCCCGAGAAGTGCTGATCTGGGATATAAAAACATAGCGTAACAGCTGCTTATAATCTCACAGGTCGTAACCATAAATTGCAGGGGCCGACTGTTGTGAAGTAGTCATACACACTTACAATTTTACATATGGCAACAGCAGATATATCACTATTTTAATGTTCCTTAAAATCTTTTACTATCATTCAGCAGCATAATTTGGGAATAAACTAATTTATTTAATGATAAAAAGCTTTGATTACGATTAAGTTGTTCAAGTAAAAAAACCAAACATCAGTTTATTTTTTACTGCCAAGCGGTACAATCAATATCCGCGTAAGACTAATCAAATATTTTTTTAACCCATTCGGATATTTATAAATCAACAACATGTCCCATCACTACTGGAAAGATAAAACCCGTGCCCTGTCCAGTGTAATGGCGCCGTTGCCATGGGATATGGCAAAATTAAAAAGTATACGTAGTTATGGGGCAATTAATTTGTCTGGGGCAAATGTTATGATTTGGGGCCAATGTTATGAGTTCGGGCCGTGATTGGCAAAATGGCGACTGTCCCGGACATGTGTAATTCCGTTTATTATCAATTCAAACATGAATTAGAATGATAAAGTGAGTCATGTGACACAGTAGGTAACAATAAAGTCGTTTTTATTGCGAAATAAATTGCTGTTAAATTAAAGTACCTACTTTGTTATTGTCTTTTAAACTCGAACCGTGAATAATGGGTGATAATTACATAAGTTGTTACAAACAATATATTTTAGGTGTTAACTACTGTTTCTACAATGTTTATATGGTTGCTCATAAGTTGTTTACTTATCTTTAGGACATAGTCAATTGTCTTGGAGCAATGTCATTCACTGAATATTGAAAACAACAGCCCTAAGTTTGTAACAGCTTTCCCAACACTATCACAAAACATCGTCGCAACAGTAGAGTCATTCCGAGCTAACTGTAACATTTTCTTATTGATTGACTATTGACCATCTAAGCCCATCTTATCGTGCCGTTGTCACAGCATCCATTATCCGCTACCTCGCCGTATCTGCGAGCAGTGCGAAACAATGCGGCGATGTATGGCACATTAGGGATATTGTCGTAAGTGAAGCGACACGATGTCGCCGGATCACTTAAGGACGCCAGTGGGTAGGGAAGAACAGAAGGGCCCGTTTACGAATATGGTGCAGTTCTCTGGCGCCATCGTCACAGGGTGGAGCCATTCTTACTAGGGTTTTATCATAGGCTGTAAATCAACTGTACAGCCTTGTCTGGTAGTCAAATTGGTGTCATATATTGATTATTACTAGCTGTTCCCCGCGGCTTCGCTTCCGTGGACCACCCCACAGGAGTCATTTCCGGAAAAAAAAATAGCCTATGTCACTCAGGATTAATGTAGCTTTCTATTGGTGAAATAATTTTTTAAATCGGTCCAGTAGTTTCAGAGCCTATTCGGTACAAACAAATAAACAAACAAGAACATCTTTTCTCTTTATAATAGAGAAGATAGAAGAAGAAAAAGTATAGATTAGATGAAGTGCATATTATAATATCTACGAATGATAACTTCTTGGGACTGATAATTTCAGATCGCCAGTTCAGTATTGTAACATTCATATATGTCAATTAAATTGAAAAATTAGGTACATCTTTCTGACTGGTGATATAGCAAGCAAAACTCTCCATAAAACGATGATAATTGGTCATCTGGTGTATTTTCTAGAAGGTAGCTTTTTATTACAATCATTTGGGAACAGGTACAACTTTTTGTTTCAAGAACAAGGTGCTTTTAAACACCCGTTGTAGAACCCTTTCAGTTCATTTCTATTCGGTCTTCTTCTTCGTGTCGATGATTCCTTCACTAAATTATTATTACTTAATTATTCTATTCGATGAAAAAGTAAAAGTAAGTTTGAAATTAAAATCCTGTGCCGTGTGATTTTACTGAAGCTCCATGTACAGTGGCACTGTTGATACTTCTAGTGACTTAGTGGCAGGGCAGCTGATGTTTTCGTTATGTTTTTGGCTGTTTACTCCGCGATGTTATCGCGATAAACATGTTGTTTGTCTTTCATACCACGAGCACTGCGATAACGGGAAAAATAAAATTGTTTTGTTGCCTGAAGTCATGTGTACTTACCTACCTACTATAACTAGCCACTTATAGGATGTGTTTTTTAAATGTTACCCGGTGTAAAGTGGTGCCATGTTTGCGGTTTCCATATCTAGGTAATGGCTGAGACTTAAATGGTCAGGTTTATGGTTTGTTGTGGACGTTTAGTCATTGTATTGTGTTGTGATGATACTGAATAGGCAAACACGTAGGTCAAGAACCTGACGAGCTAGTTAAAGAGTGTTAATTTAAGAAAAGAAAGAACTAAAAAAACCGGTTAAGTGCGAGTCGGACTCGCGCACGAAGGTTTTCTTACCATTATCGCAAAAAAACGGCAAAAAAAACACGTTTGTTGTATGGGAGCCCGACTTAAATATTGATTTTATTCTGTTTTTAGTATTTGTTGTAACTGTCTAGCTATCACAGTTCATGAGATAGGTACAGCCTGGTAACAGACGGACAGAGAGACAGACAGATGGACCGCGGACAGGGGGGTGTCACTCCGCAGTTTAGGTACGATCGGCTTGCGGTACCTTGCAGAGGGAATAACGCATTAGGTTGCCGCTTACCGCTCGGCTCGCACGTTAGCTACGTTATTTATATTATGCAGCAAATAACGATGACTTCTAAACGTACTTCTAAGGCCTTTAAAAGATATTGTTGTGTTTACGGGTGTTTAAATAAAGCAAAGAACAATGAATCGATATTAAGTTTTTTTAAACTACCGAAAGATTTTGAAAGGTAAGCTATTTTGTTGTACCTATTTAAATCATTACATAAATATTCTGTAACTATCGGTAGTAGGTGCATAATGAGTACGAGTTTTGTATAAAAATTTAAGCATTTTGGTGTTCCTAAAATAATGAATAGGTTTGTGAAATACTAATAATTAGGTACCTACCTACTTAGATATTTTAGATTTTTGTGTTGTTCACAAATATAATTTGATTTCTTTTTTTATTGAATGGTTACCGTTTTGTTAACATAAAAATAAACGCTTTAGATCCAGTTTAAAATAAATTATAATTGCCTAAGTAGTTACCTACTTAGCCTATGAATTTACCAATAGCCTGAGTAAGTGTACGCACTTGTTAAAGTTAACGTTTGTATATAAAACTAGGTACTTACTTATACCTAACGAACAAACAAAAAAATTTTCCTAAGAGTTCTTCAAGCCAACTATAAATAAACTAACAAAAAATATCACTAAAGAGTAAACAAAGAGGTAGGTACCTATACTCAATTTGAAATAACATTAGACGTCTTTACAACTCGTTTTACAGTCCGTTCAACCGATTTTGTGTTCTATCTCGTACACATAAGGATGATATAAAAAGCACAAATCTGTTACCAAAACCAACTGTTTACTACAGCTTCCATTTGTTGTATCACCAACGCAATAGAAGTCAAAATCGACCGGGCTGTAAAATGGGCTTATTTAAATGTCTAATGTAATAGTAAATGAAGTTTAGGTAACCTAGTTTTCATTTGTAAAGTACCAAACAAAATGACGGTCTATAATATTCATTGTCTATCTACCTACTTGACCGTGTAATCATAGGCATCAAACATAAGAAAGATTACGCGGTCAAGTAGGTAGATAGTGGATGTAAGCGAAAGCGGCAAGTCGACATCGACAACCCTTACGAGCCGAGTCAAACCGCGCCAGACAGCGACGGAGATACGCGTTAGAAGAGAACGGCAACGTTTAGGTGAATATCACGTTAGGCACTGAGCGCTTATGCGAGCTGAATTGCACTTTGTTGCTAACTAGCAGGAGTCTCTATTTCAATGAATTGTTGCACGAAGTGAGTCTTCTGTACTTGTACTATTATTTATTCTGTGCCGCGGAGTCTTAGTAATAGGGTCCCGTTTTTACCCTTTGACGGAACCCTAAAAAGATTCAAGCCAGATTTAAGCTTTTAACATAGAGAATTTGAATTTAGAATCCGAGCCTCTATAGTTCTAGACAAAGTGTCATGCTATCAGCTATGGTGATGGCCGAAATGCCAAAATGGCAAAATGTAAGGGATTGATCACGTGACAGTCTGATAGCGCTTGCATCCACCTCCCTTACATTTTTGACATTTTTTCCAAAATGTAAGGGAGGTGGAGGGAGGTGGTCCCCTCACTTCTAGACCTTATTCTGGTTTCCGATCCAAGCAAAGTAGCCACTCACGGCCAACTGGCTGCCTCCTTCTCTTATCATGATCTTATTTTTCTTTCGTATAAAATTCGCCCTCCTAAACGTAAATCTAAATTTCTTTTCCTTCGCAGTTTCAAGAACATTGACCTGGATCGCTTGGAGGAAGACGCGGGCAAAATTGACTGGTCTCCTGTTTATGTTAGCAATGACTTGGACAATAAGGTAGCCGAGTTTGCCAAGATAGTGTTGCAACTCTTTGATGAACATGCTCCGCTTAAAAGGGTCAGAGTGAAGCATCTCCCAGCTCCTTGGCTGTCTGACAGCATTAAAGGGGCAATGTCGAAAAGGGATAAGGCTAAGAGGCGGCACAGAAGGGATCCCACTGATGAGAACTAGTCTCTATACAAGAAGCTGCGTAATCGGTGCGGTCGTTTGTGTAGGGATGCTAAAAGGCAACACATCCACAACTCTGTTCAAAACTTCAACACAGCACAAGTATGGCAATTTCTCAAATCTCTTGGTATCGGCAAAGCTGTTGATGACAGCACGCCTGACCTTAACGCTATTAACCAACATTTCTCGAAATCACCTATCTCTCTTGACGACAACGTGAAGGCTTCCACTTTAAAAAATCTCTCTAAACTTCCTCGGCCATTGTGTACTTCATTCTCCTTTCACCCAGTTACAGAAGGGGATATAAAGCGGGCCATCAAATCTATATCCACGAAGGCGATGGGTGATGATGGTCTACAACTACAAATGCTCCTTCCTATCCTAAATGAACTTGCTCCTGTCATCCTCCACATTATCAACTACTCCCTCTTTTCTGGCTGCTTTCCTTCAGCATGGAAAAAAGCGCATGTTCTGCCTCTACCCAAAGTTCCTAAACCATCTTCAGTTTCCCAGTTCCGTCCAATTTCCATTCTTCCAATCCTATCTAAAGTCCTTGAGAGTGTTGTTAATAATCAGCTGTCCCATTACCTCTCCTCTAATAGCCTGCTAAGTCCCTATCAATCTGGATTCCGTCCTGGCCACAGCACTGTATCGGCCCTGGTTAAAATAACAGACGACATCCGACTGGCTATGGAAAACAGGCAACTTACAGCGTTGATTTTACTGGATTTTAGCAGTGCTTTTAATTCAGTTGATTTTGACATCCTCTTAGGTATCCTATCCTCTCTTAATATATCTCCTTCTGTGATCGCGTGGTTTAACTCTTATCTTCGGGGTCGTTCGCAATCGGTTCGCTCAGAGGAGGCCTCCTCTGACTGGTGCGATCTTTCTGCGGGTGTTCCTCAGGGTGGCGTCCTTTCTCCTCTTCTCTTCTCTGTTTTTATAAACGCTATCACTAAGGTCTTATCTTCACAATATCATCTCTATGCAGACGACTTGCAGCTTTATCGCCACTTCAAACTTGAGGAGCTTACTGAAGCTATCGATGCCATCAATAATGATCTTAAAAATATCTATCAGTGGGCTAAAAGTTTTGGACTTTTAGTAAACCCAACAAAATCACAAGCTCTCATTATTGGTGGCAGATATTTCGTAAATTTGTTGAGTAACCAGTCTCTCCCTCCTATTCTGTACGATGCCGTCCCAATAGCCTACTCCAAGAAAGTTAAAAACTTAGGTGTTTTCCTAGACTGCAACCTATCTTGGCAGGTTCACATTGCAGAAGTAAGCAGGAGGGTGTTTTGCTCGTTTCGGTCTCTGAAACGTCTCCAGAAGTTCCTGCCTTTCTCGACTAAAGTTACTCTTGCTCAGTCTCTCCTTCTTCCACTTCTTGACTATGCTGATGTCTGCTTCCTTGATGCGACTGAGGAACTCCTTGATAAGCTCGAACGTTTGCAGAATTTGTGCATCCGCTTCATTTTTGGCCTCCGAAAGTACGACCATGTGTCGGACTTTCGAGAGCGGTTGAAGTGGCTGCCTATTCGGCAGCGCCGAGATACGCACATTCTTTCTTTACTCTTTTCTGTTCTTCATAATCCTGCCTCTCCTTCGTACCTTCGGGAGCGCTTTGAGTACCTTGTACCGAGAGGAAAACCTTGTCGTTTGTCATCATCTCTTCTCCTTCGTGTTCCTCCCCATACTTCAAGTCGTTACAGTGGATCATTTACTGTTCGTGCTGTCCGCCTTTGGAATACTCTTCCTCACTCTCTACGGGATAGCCCTTCGTTAGAGGTTTTCAGGAGAAGAATAAGGTGTCATTTCCTGTCAACGTGACGCAGAGATATGTATCTATGAATGTAAGATTTTGGTTGTATTATTTAGTTATATATATTAGTTTATACATTGTGTGTTGTACACGTATTTGTTTAAGTTTATTTAGTATGTAAGAATTTTAAATATTAAATGTTTTTATAAATTTTGTTGTGCACTTGGATGTACTGTCCTCATATGCAAATTTCTTAATGCAACTGAGGTTTGCTGTAAGAGAACCCAATTATGGGTTAAGCTCGCCTTTGTACATAAGCTGTCCTATTGTATCTGTGTCTTTATGTTTTTTGTGTACAATAAAGAATAAGAATAAGAATTTTTTACATTTTTCCAAGCACTTTGGCGACGCTTACATTGGTAGAATGTATCTTATCTAGGCCTCTGGTAATCAGTTACCAAACACCCCTCTGAACCTACAAAAGATTTTGCAATCATTGTCAAATTGATCGAAATGAAGAAAGAAAACCGTCTGTCTCAAATAACCTTATGTAAAGGACTCCTACTGAAACAATATCTTCCGTAGCTGTTTCAACACAGTAATATTACAGGCAAGTGCTTCTTAACGAAGATTTATCTCATCGTCTCCTGCACAGAGCCGCGGGGGGTCAATGAACGATCTCGCCAGAATAACTTCAGCGATAGATGTGCAGGCATAGAACTGTGCGGCCATGTTGCTTTTCAATTGAGAATGTGAAATAAGAAACGGCGCAGCATCAATAAAAATGAACAAAAAATTGCTGCAGTGTTCGCAAATAGAAATTGTGATAAGGGTAAATTCATGATGATGACTCCGTACCAAAACGTCCTATGAGCAGAACGTCCTATTCAAAAAACATCCTGCGAGCAGAAAGTCCTATGAATAGTAAGACCAATTTCAATTCCAATTCTTGTATTTCTAAGGAATTTTTATTTAAATTAAATTAAAATTAAATTTATTCAAATTCAGACAATTTTGGAGTCCATTCTTTGTTAGTACACAACCTTATAATTAATATTAGTAAATGACAAAAACAATTTAATGAATTTATAGTAATTATCTACAGGGATCCAAATATAAATTAAATAAGAAAGACACAATATTAAAATTACAATTAAAGTTGTCAAAAAGTTAAAATGATACAGAATTAAATTGTCAAATAATTAAATTAAATTTATAAAACTAGAATGACATAAAATTAAAATGTAAGAAATTTAAAAATAAAAATGTCAGAAATTCTAAAATTAAATGTCAGAAATTTAAAAATTAAAATGTTCAATTATAAAATTTCATAAAACTAAAATTACACAAAACTTTAATGTCCGAAAATTTTAAAAACCAATTATAAAATACAAATAATTAAATACAGGCAAACTAAAGTTATTATAACTTATAACTATTTATATTTGTACGCTCCACTGGCATGTAGGCGCATCCAATGTCCCAGTATGGGGCTGTCCCACCTGTCTGCTAGAGTTTTCAGTATGCTGTTGCATCTCAATTGCAGATTTGCATCTCAATTGCAAACTGACAAAAGTACCACTACTTTCCCTACATTTTAGCAAGTTTTTTGACATTGATTGTCGCCGAGATGAAATTGCGACGACATTTTTAAACCAATATTCCGCCCAATGGGTTATTATTTTGTTATTTTGACACATGGAACTTTCAACTACATAAACATTTCGATTATATTTTAACGATTCGATATTGACACTCCCACACATTTTATATAGAGAGAACTCAGAAAAGTTGAAAGGAAACCGTTTGTCCTGGTATGGTCATGTGATGAGTAGGGATGAAACGCATATTACTAAAAGAGTTATGAATATAAATGTGGATGGATGGAGAGGGAGAGGAAGGCCAAAGAAAAGATGGATGGACTGTGTGAGGAGTGATATGAAAGAAAAGGGAGTCAGTAATAACATGACGGGGGATAGAACGGTATGGAAGAAGCAAACGTGTTGCGCCGACCCCAAGTAACATGGGATAAGGGCAGGCAGATGATGATGAACTCAGAAATGCCTGGGGGCTCTAGGATCTTATGCCACTAGATCCATCTGACAAAAAATCTATAACTCGTTGGACGGACAATAATCTTCACATGATAAGGTCAAATGGCATCGGAACACAAATTATGTAAGACATATATTTAAGGCCAATTCTCGCACTTAATATTCATTCACTTTCAAGTTGCAAGTTGAATCTTAAACTTATTAAAGATTCCATTTGCAACTTGAAAGTGAATGAATATTAAGTGCGAGAATTGGCCATAAATATAAGTTTTCCATAATGTTTGTGTTCCGATGCCATGTTATACTTACCTAATAAAAACAAACAAAATTTAAAAATCATGGGCGTGACATCGCACGATAATATCCCCAATTTACAAATACAAAGATATCTCCATTATAATAAATTAATAAAAGGAAATGCTCGGCTCATTGGCCCGTCCACTCTGCCCATTGCCCAGCGGACTACGCAAATGGTTTAATTTTTTATCATTACGTGTGGATGTGTGGGACAACATGCCCTTTTGTTATTAAAACACGATAATGGCTGCAACTCCAATCAGCCACTTATTTCGAGCAGCCACATCAGCCACTGTGCAGGTCACAGAGAAATGTAGATCCGTATGGCGATTGAAAAATGTGTCCTGTACAACTTTTGCCATGAAACTTTCGTGTCATATAAAAAATACACCATTCTAACGTGTATTAGATTAAGGAATTGCTGTATCATAAATATTTATTATAAATAGTGTTGTTTATCAGAAACCAGAAGGTACACAAGCTCACAGTATTAAATTCACTGTTATCAATGACACAGGTTTCTAGCAATAACATATAGACCAAAACAATCCAACTGACTCTACAGTTAACTTACTGAGTCCAATTAACTACGCAATATCACGTACATTGGTCACTAATACAGAATGTCCAGTAATTCAAGTCAAACGCCCCCCCTCCCGTTCCACCGAATGCCCCACCTTCTCCCCGTCCCTCAATGGTCCAAATTAGTGCACTTTGCGTCCCAATTGTTGGGGGACACTCTTTTGAAAATTCAAATTGCCCGTCTGCCCGACGAAAGGTAATGAATGATTTTCGACAATCGCAGAGGATCGCATGCCAACAAACGCAATTTAATTTATTTAGATATAAACTTTAGATGGGTATCATAAAATTTACGGCCGAGCTAGCAATTTGCGAGGGAATATCAGCTGACTTGCGAGTTGGGGTGCTGTATATGAATAATAATACGTTTTACACACACAAATTTTACATAAAATTTTTCATAGCAGAGACTCAAAGCAAGTAGTAACATATTTATCTAATATAGGTAAAACATGGATATTAAATCTGCTGATCATATTCTTTGTTACAATCTGGACTACTGAACAGGAACAACCAGACAATAAATAAGAGAAATTATGGCATTTTCAGATCACCAATCCATCTTCTATAAGGAAAAACCTTCAGAAGTTTTTCGAGCGGTAAGTAAGTAATGGATACTAAGAACTTGCTCATGCGTGTTGTAGAAAGATATTATCTGTGGAAACTTACGGTTCTAAGAAATTCAATTTATGTTCTCATTCCGTTCATTCATTTAACCCATTGACCGCTCTGAACTAAAGCGATTGTAGATTTTATCTTTAGTTCGTTCGTTCAGCAGCAAATTGTGCTTCAAATTGTGAACTCATGAAAAAATTTAAGGTAAAAATAGAAAGAAATTATTTCCATTGAAAAATTATTCATGAACTATGTGTATTATAGTTTTTAAGTGGCTTACATTATTGTGTTGGTTTATCGTCGTCATGAACTTTACATTATTACTTCAAACAGTTCTATTGTTGTTTGACCACAAAACAGAACTTATCACTATCCTTAACAACAAACACTTAACAAATAACAGACCCGGAAATCAAAACCCTGGTAATCAATGGGCTCCCGTTTTCAAATATATCCCGAAATACAGAATCTAACCGTGTGGAGCGGCTATCTCGGGCATTAGCGTCGGACGCAGGTACGGGTACTATTGACCGGGTAATTTATCGGCCGGGTAACAAAAGCCGGTGCTGACCTCACCGGTCGAAGGGACCGCTAAATTTCAACGTAACAGAAAAAGGCGTCGCGATATTTTAGGGGTAATTATGTTTGTGATGGGGTTATGAAGATCGAGGGTTATTTTTGCCGTTTTTTAATAAGATTAGGATGTTTGTTAGGCTTTTGTAGTTCGACCTTTATTTCGCTGTAATATTCAGCGGGTTTCCGGGACTTAAAAGAAGGTGTTTTTGTTTTTTAATGTCGTTACAAAAATACGGTGTGTATTTTCTACTTACACTGTCTTCAATAAACTACGCCACGTAGGTACACTGGCAATGATTGACAAACGGTGAGTACTGTAAAAAAACCTGCCAAGTGCGTGTCGGACTCGCGCACGAAGGGTTCCGTACGATTATCGCAAAAAACGGCAAAAATATCACGTTTGTTGTATGGGAGCCCTACTAAAATATTTATTTTATTCTGTTTTTAGTATTTGTTGTTATAGCGGCAACAGAAATACATCATCTGTGAAAATTTGAACTGTCTAGCTATCACGGTTCATGAGATACAGCTTGGTGACAGACGGACAGACAGACAGACAGACGGATCGCGGAGTCTTAGTAATAGGGTCCCGTTTTTACCCTTTGGATACGGAACCTATTGAATAATGCAATGTAAAGGCAACATTATATATTTTAATAATGCCGTGTGGCAACACAGTCCGTGTGTCCTGTACTTGGTGATCGGGCTCTACAAAAACGTCTCCATCTTTTTAAACAAATAAAACCAAACAATATTTCTCCGTTCCTTTTATTTCGCTCCATCCACGCACTGCTACCTTCAAAAGGTTATGGGCCCAGCTGCCCGGAGCGAAATAACGAGAAATCATTGCGGTTGTCGCTGTGGTAAAACAGTGGTACTGCGGTCAAGCAGGCGCCAAAGATGGAGGGCGAAGTCGACATGTTCGGGGCTTCAAACAATCGCATGTTGCTGGAGGGTGCCAATAATTGGCACACCTGGAAGTTTCAAGTCAAGGTTTTATTAAAGGCGGTAAATGTCTTTAACCTTGTGGATGGGACGTACAAGTGCCCGGAAAGTGATGTAGCAAAAATCACCACGTGGAACAGGTTGGATGCGAAAGCCCAAGGAGTAATTGTTGCAAGGCTGGGTAATACAGCAATGCTTCACGTCCAAAACTGCGAGACGGCAAAAGAAATTTGGGACAAACTAAATACGATTTACGAACAGAAATCTGATGTGTCATTGCACATTTTACAACAACGTTTCTTCGAAGAGAAATATTCGAGTTCTGAATCCATATCAACATTTATTGCTAAAATAGAAGCTATCGTGTCACAGATACGTCAAACGAAAGGTGAGATTGCAGAAAATATGATTATAACAAAAATCATCAGTTCGCTGGGAGAAAAATTTCGTCATTTTGTTTCTGCATGGGACTCTGTGCCTGTTGAAAAACGAACCCTATCTGAGCTGACAGCCCGGCTCTTAATAGAAGAGCAGAGAAATAAAATGTACGAGGAAGGCGAACAATCTAATTCTACGGCGTTCAAAACTGAAACGCCAAACTGTAGCGTTACGTATAGTTCAAATGAACTATACGTAAGCCACGTTAATAAAAGTAAAGGTAACTATAAATTAAAATTAATTAAAAGGATATTGAGTATAAAACTATGGGCCGGCTTCGCACGACGTGGGCAGAAATTTCTTAGCAGGCAGGAAGGCTGGGCAGCTGGACGGGCAGGCTAGGCAGCTGGACGGACACGAAGGCGTGGAATGCCCGAGGTAGGCAGATGAGCACGCAGATGGTCAAGGCTTGAACCAATTGTCAGGATAACAGGCAGGTAGCAGTAGCAGTAGCACTGGTGCAGGAACAGGCAGATAGGAGTGTGGAGGTCAGGCTGTGGCTTAATATGCTGATCAATCATCCCTTTTTGTTACCATAGCAAGCAAAATGTTGTTGACTGTCATCTATGTCACCATCGTACTTGACTAAAATATTTTCTACAGTTTACGTCAATAATATTCGTATATTTATAGTAACTGGTTTTATTCGATCCCACAATACTTATATCTACTTTAACATGGTAGCAGAGCGCGGTTAAATTGATTGATTAACAAAAAGTAGTGGATGCGTAAAAGTTTACCTCTTGGAAAGAGTTGTAAAAAAATTCTTGCAAAAATCTGTACCCGGCCTGACGTCACCATGGATAAGGCGATTGCAGAGGCCTCAAAGGTACAAATAATGCACCTTGATGGAAATAACTTTAAGCATTGGAAGTATAGGATCGAAACAGTATGTAGAGCAATTCCCGGTGCTGAAGATATTTTGGAAGGGAAGATCTGTGAACCTGTTAAACCTGTAGATGTCAAAAATGAATCTGCAAAAATAAAATACGAATCGGATTTAAAAGAATTCCGGAAAATTGACTGTATACTTTTGACTCTGATGACGTCAAACATGACGGATGAGATACTGGAACAAGTCATGCGGTACAAAAGCGCTAAAGAAGTATGGGACGAGCTAGAACGCCTCTACAATGCAAGTAGCGAAGACAAAAGCTATGATCTCTGTTTAAAATTCTTTGATTATAAAAAGGATCCTGAAGATGACATAAGAAAGCATATATCTACGTTAAAAAACATTTGGCATGAATTGAACAGCCAAATTGATGCGACTTTGCCCGAGATATTACTAATCTGTAAAATACTTGGAACTTTACCAAAAGATTATTTCGCTTTCAAGTCAAGTTGGCTCCTTATAACAAAAAAGGATCGGACAGTAGAGAACTTAACTTCGCAGGTTAGTGCATATGAAAAAGCGTTAAGTACTAAAGATGAGACAGAGAAAACTGAAGAAGTATTAATCGTGAAGACACAGAAGAAGAAAAAAGTTTTTAAATGCAATTATTGTGGAGAAGTTGGACACTTTGTAAGAAAATGCCAAAAATGGATAAATGATGGACGTCCACGAAAGCCATCAAATGACAGTAAAACCTCAAATGTTAACCTGACAGTGTTAGCTTGCGATGATGGAAAGCCAATAGATAAAGATTACTGGTACGTTGACAACGGAGCGACAAGCCATGTTACGAATTCAGGCGACTTCTTTGAAAGCTTCGAACACTTTAAGAGTTCACATACGGTTACTGCAGCGAATGGGCAAACCATTGAAGCCATTGGAATTGGCAACATTCGAGCTGAAGCCAAGGTCAATGGAAACGTAGAACACGTACTATTGAAGGACGTTTGGTATGTTCCAAAAATCAAAAGAAACTTATTCTCAGTTCTTTCTGTGCACGATAACTCATCCATGAGTACGTTTGAGTCTACGCCTAAACAATGTATAGTGAAAGTAAATGGAGGCATTAGAGTAATTGGGACTAGAGCGATTAAAGGTGGACTATTTAAGCTAGAGCTTACCTGCGTTGCGCCCAAAAATCGAGAAGTCAATCAACTACTGTCAAATCCATTACAAGTATATCATGAAAGGCTAGCACATCAAAACAAAAGACATGTTAGTCAAGTCATCGAAAACGAGCTAGGGTTTAAAGTGGAGGATAAACAATCGGACATCTGCGAAGGATGCGTTTATGGAAAGGCTCACAGGCAATCTTTTGGTACAAGGGTTAGAGCCACTAAAGCCGGAGAACTAATCCATACCGATATTTGTGGACCGTTTCCATATTCAATTTCGAAGTTACGATATTATGTCCTGTTTAAAGACGACTTTACACGCCATCGTTGCATCTATTTTCTTCGAGAAAAGTCTGAAGCAGCTTCAAAGCTTGATATTTTCTTAAAAGAAGCTAAAGTTGTAGGACACGTTATCAAAGAAATATTAAGCGATAATGGTGGAGAATTTATCAGCGAAAAATTCAAAAATATCTTAACTGAAAACGGCATCAAGCAAAGGTTCACGATGCCCCACACCCCGGAGCAAGCAGGTTGCGTAGAAAGAGAAAATAGGACGGTGGTAGAAGCCGCGCGAGCCATCATGCATGCACATGAGAAGATTCCTGATGGCTTATGGGCAGAGATAGTAAACGCAACAGTCTACGTGTTGAATCGCACAGGGCCATCTAGCGTGCCATGCAAGTCACCTCATGAACTGTGGTACGGAAAGAAGCCAGCGATCAAACATCTAAGAATCCTAGGTTGCACGTGCTATGCCCATGTTCCTAAAGCTAACCGCAAGAAGCTGCAACGGAAAGCTGTAAAAGGGATTCTTATTGGTTATGAAGGAGACGAAGGCTATAGAATCTGGAATAAGGAATCACTCAAATTGATTAGATCCAGAGACGTAATATTCGAAGAGGTACCATTACTGGGAAAATCTAAAGAGGTTGAGCCTAAATCAGAAGAGCCGAAAACTCTCCAGAAAAACTTATTCCATAATTTTCCAAGTCTACATAATGAATTCGAACCCAACGATATTAGAGAGATTGGAGAGCGGAATATTACAGAGTTCGGATCTGAAGTTATTGAAGAACCTAGTTCATCAAGGGCACGTCACGAAGCCGATAAAGATATAGATGATGATTTAGATGAATCAATGTTTGAATCCGTTCACTCTGAAGAAGAAAATGGAGAACTCGCTGAAGGTAACGAAGCCGATGATCCTGATTTATCCGATGACGACCATGAAAGAGAAGGAAGTCGGATGACTCTTAGAGATAGAGCAAACCTTAGACCTCATGTACGGTTCAATGACTATATTATGGCATTAGAAGCTGAAAATTTGTTCGAACCGAAAACCTTCAAACAGGCAATGTCATGTAAGGCTACAGAAGAATGGAAGAAGGCTATCGAAAGCGAAATGAACTCGCTGAAAGAAAACCAGACGTGGGAGCTAGTCGAACTACCTAAAGGTCGGAAAGCCATTCCATGTAAATGGATATTCAAAATTAAAACTAATCCTGATGGCTCTGTTGACAAATATAAGGCTCGACTGGTTATAAAAGGATATTCTCAGAAGAAAGATGTAGACTTTCATGAAACTTTTAGTCCTGTTGCTAGGAGTAGCACAATAAGAGCTGTTCTGAGTGTTGCTGCTAAAGAAAAGCTGAGATTAGCACAGTTTGACGTGTCCACAGCCTTCCTTTATGGCACTTTAGACGAAGAAATATACATGAAGCCGCCTGAAGGTTATACAGAAGAGAGGTATGTGTTTAAATTAAAGAAAAGCCTGTATGGTTTAAAGCAAGCCCCACTCTGTTGGAATAGATGTATTACAGACTATATCGTAAAGACAGGGTTCAAGCAAAGCCAGTCCGATCCTTGTTTGTTTGTGAGAAAACATGGAAAGGAGAAAATTGTTCTCGCCCTGTACGTCGATGATGGTCTTATTGCTTACTCAAGCGAGAAACTAGCTAACTGTTTCCTAGAAGAAATGAGGGCACATTTCAAAATAACAAAGAAACCAGCAAGCTACTTTCTTGGAATGGAGATAGAAAGGTACTCTGATGGTTCTATTTTACTGCATCAGAAATCGTACATCACTCGCATATTGCAAAGGTTTGGCATGGAGAAATGTAAGCCAGTGCCAACACCAATTTTAAAAGCAAATAATGCTCAAGATGTCAATGAAGTTTCAATGAGCTTCCCGTACCGTGAAGCTGTTGGATCACTAGCTTATTTGATGACAAGCACGAGGCCTGACATAGCCTTTGCTGTCAGTGTTGTATCTCGAAATTTAGATAAACCTACAAGGGAGAACATCATCAATATCAAGAGGATAATGCGTTACTTGAAAGGGACTATAGATGAAGGCATCGTTTACAAGCCAGGAAATAGTCATAACTTAGAATGTTACAGTGATGCTGACCACGGAGGTGATCCTGAAACTGGAAGGTCTACCTCAGGCATTCTTTGCATGTATGCTGGAGGTCTAATATCCTGGAATAGTAAACGCCAGAGCACAGTAGCGATTTCATCCACCGAGGCAGAAATAGTGGCAGCCAGTGAAACTGCTAGAGAAATTATTTGGCTTCGAAAGATTATGAAAGAAATCATTGGTGAATGTCCAGCGTCCCTATGTGTTGATAACGAATCAGCAATTAAGATGGCTAAGAATCCACCAGAATTCCACCAAAAGACCAAACACATAAGGATACGATCATTCTTTATACGAGAATGTGTTCAAGATGGAAGCATTACCATCTGCCATGTGCCAGCAACCAGGCAGATTGCTGATATGCTCACCAAACCACTTTATGGGCCTAGAATTGAAATTCTCAAGAAGATGGCTGGCATTATAAAGAGAGGTGGATGTTAGGAATAGATACTCCTTTAACATCTATCACCAGCCATAGATGTTACCATAGCAAGCAAAATGTTGTTGACTGTCATCTATGTCACCATCGTACTTGACTAAAATATTTTCTACAGTTTACGTCAATAATATTCGTATATTTATAGTAACTGGTTTTATTCGATCCCACAATACTTATATCTACTTTAACAACCCTAAATAAAAATAAAATGTACGAGGAAGGCGAACAATCTAATTCTACGGCGTTCAAAACTGATACAAGAAAAGACTCGAGGAAATGTTTTAACTGCGGTAAAGTAGGACATTATAAACGGGACTGCAAAGTGAAAAAGGACATGAGTAAAAAGGGTGAAAAAGAAAATACTCCATTCTGTGATCAGTGTAAAAAACGGGGACATCATAAAAAACAGTGTTGGTTCAATAAAGACAGTAAAAATCGACCAGAAAAAGAACATAAACAAAACGCGTTTATTATGTCAGTGTATGGACTAACCTCAAAAAGTGTAAACAATGATAAACAAACCAGACATCATTGGTTTTTAGATAGTGGTGCTTCTGAGCACATGTGCTTCACAATGGACAGTTTCACAAACTATAAAAAGTTCTTAGTACCGAAAGATGTGGTTATTGGAGATGGGACACTGATAAAAGCATTAGGGTATGGTGATATTAACCTTGAAGCATATGACAATGAACGGTGGATTAAAACATCAATAAAAATGTGTTACATGTGCCGAACCTAAAGACCAACTTATTTTCCATGAGTGCTGCCCTAGATAAAGGCTACAGACTTGCTTCAAATGCTGTTGAATGTCAGTTTATCAAAAATAACAGTGTGCATGCTGTAGCAAAGAGACAAGGTAAAATGTATGTAATGTTATTCAGAGAGCCAGATGCTGCTGCCATGGTTGGAAGAGTAATGTCAGATCTAAAAGAATGGCATGCTAAACTTGGTCACCAAGACATAAATCAAGTCAAAAACATCTTGATGAAGCATGATATCAAATATGAAAAAAGTGAAGAAGAAACCTGTGTGTCGTGTTTGAAAGGTAAACAACACAAATTTCCCTTCCCATCGAGCACTCATAATGCATCAAAACCAGGAGAGATTATCCATATTGATATTGGAGGTCCAGTTGAAGAAACCTCACTAGGAGGGGCAAAGTTTTTTCTTCTCATCAAGGATGATTACTCCAAATATAGAAAAGTATACTTTCTGAAAAATAAAGGTCAGTCTATAGAATATTTAAAACAGTATTTAAAAGAATTGCAAGTAAACCCCGGTCACATAGTGAAATACTTAAGAAGTGATAATGCAAAGGAATTTTGTAGTAAAGAAATGGAACAATTGCTAAAATCATATGGGATACAACACCAAAGAAGTGTGGCCTACACACCACAACAAAACGGGTGTGTAGAGCGTGAAATGAGGACAGTGGTTGAGTCAGCACGAACAATTCTCCTAGAGAGTGGCCTTAATAAGAACCTGTGGGCAGAAGCTATCAACACAGCTGTCTATGTCATTAATAGAACTGGTCCAAGCCGTTTGAAAAATAAAACACCATATGAACTTTGGTGGGATAAACAGTTTGACATTAACAATCTTCAAGTCTTCGGTAGTCAAGTATCTGTTCATATTCCGGAACAAAAACGGTTAAAGTTTGATAGCAAAGCTGAATTAGGATATTTCATTGGATATGGAGAAAATACAAAAGGTTACAGAATATACTTACCAGACAGAAATGAAGTGGAGATCAAGCGAGACATAGTATTTATAAAACAGTCTCAAGAAAACAAAGAAAGAGACAAGAAAAAAGAACAGGAATATCATGTAGATTCACACATTCAAGAAGACACAGAACAACTGTCAGAAGAAGAGCACAGTCAATATGAGGATACTGTGAACTCTGACATAATAGAAAGTGAAAATGAACAGGACTCTATTCATTCTTTTCATGAGCAATCTATATTAGAAGAACAGCTAGAAGAAGAAAATGAAAATACCAAGGCAATTTCAGAACAGACAGAAGAAGTAACAGAAAGACCAAGAAGAGCCAGGAAAAAGCCAAAAAGGTTCAATGACTATGTACAAGGAGAAGAGTCAGAAGAAAATACCTTCTTGAGTTACTGCTGTGATGAACCTTTTTCCTACCAAGAAGCTATGAAAAGACCTGATAAAGGTAAATGGGAAGAAGCAATTAATAAAGAGCTGAAAACATTAGAGGAAAATAAAACATGGGAGGAGGTCGCAGAAGTTCCAGATGGAGAAAACATAGTAAGCAGCAAGTGGGTATTTAAAATCAAAGAAACAGAAAAAAACAATATCTATAAGGCTCGCTTAGTAGCCCGAGGATTCGAGCAAAAGAACTGTGATGACCAGACATACTCACCTGTTGCCAAGCTAACAACCTTCAAAGCCATGATGGCTGTGGCTACCCAGAAGAGACAACCAGTGTACCAGATGGATGTTACTGGGGCATTTCTCTATGGAGACATCAATGAAACGGTTTTTATGAGATTACCAGATAATAAGATTTGTAAATTAAAGAAGTCAATCTATGGTCTTAAAAAATCTCCTAAATATTGGAATGCTAAGTTCAATAATTTCATGATAAAGGAAAATTTTGTAAGATCAAAGAATGACCCATGTTTATACTTCAAACATATTGATAGTGACTACATTTATGTGCTATTATTTGTAGATGATTTGTTGTATTTTGGAAATAATAAAAAACAAATATATGATTTCAAAAATGCAATTTGTGAAAACTTTAAAATGAAGGATTTGGGTCTAGCCAGTAACTATTTGGGAATAAATATTAAACAGGATCTTAAAAATTGTATAACTGTAATTAATCAGAAAAGATATTTGCTAAAATTGCTGGATTCATATCAAATGTCAAATTGTAAAACTGTATGTACTCCAATATAACAGAACTTTAATTTTGAATTGTTACAGAGAGATAAAAGTGAAAGTGTAGAAATTGAAAAAGCTTGTAGAAGTTTGGTAGGCAGTCTTTTGTATGCTACTTGTACTAGACCAGATTTATCTGTTGCAGTAGGTTTTCTTAGCAGATATGTGCATTGTGCTAGTGTAACTTTATTTAAATGTCTTAAAAGAATTCTAAGATATATACAAGGTTCTATTGATTTGTCTCTCACATATAAATATAACAGTGAAAGCCAAAATGTGTGTAAATTACAAGGTTACAGTGATGCAGACTGGGCCGGTGATGTTGCAGACCGTAAGTCAACATCTGGTCAGATATTTTATATTTTTAATTGTCCAGTTTCTTGGTGCAGTAAGAAACAGTCTTGTGTGTCATTGTCATCTTGTGAAGCTGAATATGTGGCTCTTAGTATGACAATAATGGAAGGTTCCTTTTTGAAAAAGTTGCTGACAGATTTTGGATACAATAATATTGATTATGAGATACTAGAAGACAATCAAAGTGCAATGAATATAGCAAAGAATAATGACAGCAACAAAAGACTAAAACATATAGATATAAAATATCAATATATAATGGAAAACATATCAGCAGGTTTAGTAAAAATAAAATTCGTGAATAGCAATAACAACATAGCTGATTTGTTTACCAAACCTCTTGGAAAAATACTATTTGTGAAACTTAGAGATAAGATTTTGTTTTGAACATAAGTTTGTGAAAGTAGTACATGCATAGGATAGTGAGTTATTTTAGGTATCATATGTATGTAAGTGTTATAATTTATAGTATAGTGTTCCTAAGTTTAGGGCTTTGCCTATTTGTTAATTTGGTTATAGGTTATGTTATTAAGGGGGTGCACTACAGAAGTTATCTTAAGGGACACATCTCAGATTTAATGTTTAAGTGGTTGTAGATCAGAATAATGTAAAATGTTTAAAAGTGTTAAGTAAATGGTAAAAGTTAAAATTAGGGGTTTGTTTATAAATTAAAATATAATGTTGAGGGGGTGTATTGAATAATGCAATGTAAAGGCAACATTATATATTTTAATAATGCCGTGTGGCAACACAGTCCGTGTGTCCTGTACTTGGTGATCGGGCTCTACAAAAACGTCTCCATCTTTTTAAACAAATAAAACCAAACAATATTTCTCCGTTCCTTTTATTTCGCTCCATCCACGCACTGCTACCTTCAAAAGAACCCTAAAAAGTATATAGTATAGGCAGTATCTAGGTACCTCAATTCAATTCTTATTATCATCAGAAAATGGACATCCCATCTCGGGCACTATCCCTTATTTGCCTTCAACACCATCCATATTAAGAGGGGGTGGTCCATAACTCTCCAAAACTACAAAGCAGCAAGGTTCAATATCGCCCAACAACATATCTGTGAAGAGTATCGGTAAATGCACCCCTGTCGTCGGCACAAAGCGCCAAAGGTTGCCGATTCATCACTAGCGCTAAAACGTAGTGCTACACTGACATTTTACGAAGGCCGAAAGCCGAAAGTCAATAATATACCTCTCTATTCTTTGTGTTACCAGCTTAGAAATCTGTTGAAGTTTTTACTTAGAGTTAGTGGCGTAGGTGTGTACTTTATACCTTTTAAAGTGGACACTTAGCTTCGGTAATATTATGAGATATAATAATAATAGAGTCTGCTTATAATGTGACGAGTCATAAAGTAAACAAAAGAAAAGTAAAAAATATCGACTAAGCCAGATAGGTCACCTATGTGACCTTTTTAGGGTTCCGTACCCAAAGGCTAAAAACGGGACCCTATTACTAAGACTTCGCAATCCGTCTGTCTGTCTGTCTGTCCGTCTGTCACCAGGCTGTATCTCATGAACCGTGATAGCTAGACAGTTAAAATACTAAAAACAGTATAAAATAAATATTTAAGGGGGCCTCCCATACAACAAACGTGATATTTTTGCCGTTTTTTGCTCGATATTAATAACGGCTACAGGTAGACGCTTCAAATATTCACAGAATGTTCAGTTGTATATTTACTTCAAAAAATAATAATGATTAAATTAAAATAAAATAAATTAAGGGGGGCTCCCATACAACAAACGTGATCTTTTTGCAGTGTTTTGCGATAATGGTACGGAACCCTTCGTGTGCGAGTCCGACTCGCACTAGGCCGTTTTTTTTTTTAGTTTGATTTCAGTTTAACAAAGATAATTTTTGTTATTTTTACCTATGCACCAACACACAGACTTATCAAACGACAGCATTTTTTAGAATTAAAGATGGCACGGTTTGCGTAGTGGTTGAGTGAACGGCTGCTGCGCTGCCTGTCGCGGGTTCGATTCCCGCACGGTACAAATAGTTGTACCGGATCTGAGTGTCCTGTGTATGTCAGTTTATATGTTTGTAAGTTAACACACCCACGAAACATGAAGAAATTCCTAGTGTAGGGCAAATTAAAAAAAAAGATTAGGTATCTTTTCGTATTAAGTATTCAAAATCTATTTACTACGCATGTTGCTACGCCTATTTACTTTTCTGTTTTTTATTTATTATTTTTGATAAGCTCGCGCTTGACCACTATCTAACCTGATGTTACGCGATGATGTGGTCGACGTTGTAACATGCTTGCCTAGAGGAAACCTATTCACTCTTGACTTGAAGACTCCCAGGTTGTAGCTATCCGGAAACACAGACTCCGGCAGGGAACTCCACTCCTTACCTGTACGCATAACGAAAGTATTTCCAAAGCGTTTAGTGCGTATGGGTGGGATGTCCACCATGTACCGATGGCGCATCGCCGTACGTCTTGTAGTCCGATGATGAAACGGGCTAAGCGGAATCAGATCATGCAATTCCATCGCACACTCCCCGAAATGCAACCGATAAAAAACCGACAAGCTGGTAACTCGGCGATGATGTTCAAGGCTCTGGAGCTTTAACTCAACCAGTGCCTCATTGCCAATGAGCCTCTTGGCCCGTTTTTCGATCGACTCTAGTGCATCAAGCTGGTACTTGGCAGATCCGTCCCAGAGATGAGAACAGTATTCCATGCAAGAATTCTGTGTTGCTGAAAAGGTCGTATTTTGCGACCCGTATAAAAAGGTTCGACATTGCTAGCCTAGACATAGACTATAAACCTCTAGATGGCCAAGCATGACTCATACCTAAAGTAAATACAACTTGACCCACATATACATAAACAGATATATTTATTACATAAGTCGTCTGTCTATTTTAGTTACTGCTATCAGATACCGATATGTTATCGATAAGATACATTCAATGGATATTAATTGAGTGAAACTTTCCATACTTACATGCATACATAATATACAAATTTACTTTTAGAGCATTTTATCAATAATGTATAATATTGGTTTATCCATTCATATCTTTACAAGGATACCTTCACACTAGTTTGGAGTAAGCAGACTTCAACAGAAATCCTTATATTGACCACTAGGATTAATAATGATGAGTTCAAAATCACATCTTGTCACTGTTGGACTAATGCAAAGTCAAATTTATAAGTAATAATAATTGATTCTACCGTCCATTCGGAATAGTAGCTTTTTAAGGAGAAGAACGGACAAGAAACTCCACTTTGCTTACGCTTCTTCTCACACCTAGAAATAATGACAACTTACCACACCACACATACTCACCACATTAGTCCTTTAATGAAAATAATTTGCTACCCCAAAACGCTAAACTGTAAGTACGATTCGTAACTCATACAAACCATTTTTGCAACTTCAGGACCCGTTACCATTTTATTAACCGAATTCCCAAAAAAGATTGCCTTTTCTAAAGAACATAATACACATTACATTATTACAAAACAGAGCTTACTATCTGCAATGTTAAGTAAAAGTTAGAAACCCTGCAGTCCCGAGTGAGAGACTGTTGCCACGCCGGCCGCGCCGCCCGCCCGTGCCGCCGGCTACATCCCTGCCTACCTCCTACTGTACCTAGGTACGCTACACAGCCGCGTATCGATCGTCACCGCCACTCCACTTCGCAGAGGAGAAACGAAGGTAACGCGACACCGAAATACATCTACTAGGAATATAACGCTGCCTTTTTAAATACAGTACCAATTTGTGTCAAAGAAAAATATATTCTCTGAAGCATAGGCAACAATGTCGACATTATTAGCAGGTCCTTTTGATATCCCACATAGTTACAGCGAATCTTTTGATCAAGGTGTGGTTATTGAGTTAAGTTGTACGTTTATTATAGCCAGAATTGTATCTGGTTCTAAGAGAAATTTATAATGGTAACTAATAACAGATTCAGGCAAGTTCTCAGAAAATACTCCTCAGAGATTCAGGGCAGTTTACAAAGGGATGTAATTCTCGGAGATGTCTTTGAGAGCTAAAATAACGCTACGCCTACTCTAAATCTGAGGGGTTTGGCTGTTCTCATTATAAATAATCCTGGGTAAGTCCCTCGTTACTTAGAGGTACATTAGCGGATCAGGGGAGGTCATTACGTAAGCACTGTACTGTAGCATTATATTATCTGTGGCTCTGTACTCCGTGAAGAACAATGTTTGTAAGTCTGTGGCGGCGGGATCGGGAATTAAGGTTTATGTAAAGTATTGTAAAGTGTTCAAAGCTAATTCTCTTTGCTCTCACTATGAAAAATTTGTGTATTTTCTTTTCAGTTAAAACATGTTAAAAAGTTTACTCTTTTCAGTAACTTCACCTATCCAGAAAGAACATTTCATGAAATTTTGCTATCCCCAATAAGTACAGTCAAGGGTCAAAAGTGCAGTCATACTCTCCCAAAACTCAAATGGTTAGTTTTTGTAGAAAAAGTTAAATTATCCACAAGTGAATTAATATTTTGTATAGAAATTAAAGTATAGATTATTCCTACTTACCGCGACAAGTTGAAATTCTGCTAACTACAAAAAAAATGCCTTTTCTGTTTTGGTAGAGTGTGACTGCAATTTTGACCCTTATAGTACATTCCACTTTCCTGCCAAACAAACCCGAGGTGCGCCCTAGTTGTGAGGATACAAATCCTTCTTGAAGGGCTATTGTTGATGTTGAGCAGTTTTAAGCTGTTTTTATGCAAATGTTATTGGTACAAAGTTCTCGCTAAGTTGTCGCTAACGACACAAATAAGTACAGTTAGGAGGCATTCTATCGGGAGGATCAGTAGAGAAGTAAATAGGGGCGAGGCGCAGAAAGTTATGTTTTCTTAGAAGTTCAGTGACGTAGGAGGGAAAAGAGTCGTTTTGACGAATAAAAGCTTTTAAAACAAACATGAAACGGGATGAAAGAAAACACTTATTCGTTTCAAAATTCCTTATATAGCCATTGACAAGCAACTGCATCGATTTACGCGTTGTAAACAACAGTATTTGGTATTGGTAGGTATAGATGAGTGCCTGTCCCTATTTTCCTATCTACAGACGGTGACATTGATCGGCAAGGTCTCACAAATACCTACTCTGAAGTAAACAGCCACAACACAGATAGCGACTGTATTGTTTTACAGTGTTTTTATTCTAACCGGGACTCGAACTCGCGACAGTTTTCAACACAATTTATTTGTTGTGGCAACATAATAATTTGCTTATTGTGAAGGGACAATAGCCCAACGGTTGTATTGTCAAAACGGTGATCGAAATATCGTGAGTTGGGTTACTTTTGTAAACTTTTTAGCGACAATATAAATTAATTACTCTATAATACGAATCTTGGTAATTGATAATGACAAGTTTCTGAATGAAGAATTTGGAGTTAACTTCGCGTCAAAGCCTACTTGAATACCAAAGTCTGACTGATTTTTAGATTGAAGAGGAGTTTGACGAACAGGTTTATTTCAAATTCTTAATAAATAAAAAAATTGGGCGAAGTCTTTTTTGATAACAATATGAACAGTTACCTACCCTTGGGATAGGACTATGTCCAGCAGTGGAAGTCTTTTGGCTGAAATAATGATGATGACTTACCCTTATAACTAGTTAGCAACTAGGTACAACCTGCAGCCATGTTAGATGACGTCACAGCTCATTATGTAACAAGCTCGACGATGTGTGTTTGTTGTCAGTTTTTAATCAGCGCTGCGCCGGCGGCTGTCATCTCATTTGCCCCCGTCTCTCGTCGCGAGCAGATTCAACAGCAGTGGGCTCCTCTTGGCACTTCGATGTGACAGGCCTATATTTTATTATTGCCTTTATTGGTATTTTTTAGGGTTCCGTACCCAAAGGGTAAAAACGGGACCCTATTACTAAGACTCCGCGGTCTGTCTGTATGTCTATCTGTCACCAGGCTGTATCTCATGAACATGACAGTTGAAATTTTCACAGATGATGTATTTCTGTTGCTGCTATAACAACAAATACTAAAAACAGAATAAAATCAATATTTAAGTGGGGCTCCCATACAACAAACGTGATTTTTTTGCCGTTTTTTGCGATAATGGTACGGAACCCTTCGTGCGCGAGTCCGACTCGCACTTGGCCGGTTTTTTGATAGTGTGAATATTGTGGTGGCCCCAGTGGCCTCGCCTCTCATTTTTGAGGTAGTCGGGTTCAACTCCGGACAAGAACCAATGTGCCTTTTTAAAATTCATATGCAGTTTCTAAGTTTACGACATCACTGACAACGGTGAAGGAAGACATCGTGAGGAAACCTGGACTTATAGTTAATAAAACTTTGAAATCGCCAACCCACATTGTGCAAGCGTGGAGATCAATGCTCGTGCCTTCTCCGTATGAGAAGAGGCTTTGGCCTGCAGTGGGACAGTTAAAGGCTGGCATTGATATTTGTGTCGGCACGGACATCGACCTCTTTTTCGGTTTTAGATCTGAAATCTCTAATCTAAAGAAAACCGGCCAAGTGCGAAGGGTTCCGTACCATTATCGCAAAAACGGCAAAAAAATCACGTTGTATGGGAGCCCCACTAAAATATTGATTTTATTCTGTTTTTAGTATTTGTTGTTATAGCGGCAACAGAAATACATCATCTGTGAAAATTTCAACTGTCTAGCTATCACGGTTCATGAGATACAGCCTGGTGACAGACAGACAGACAGACAGACGGACCGCGGAGTCTCCGTAATAGGGCCCCGTTTTTATCCTTTAGGTACGGAACCCTAAAAATAATATTGTTTGTTGTAACTTTAGTTACTATCGAATTGTACCTAATTTATTTCTAATTTATTTCTTATTTTCTAGTATCCTAATATTTATATAGTATAAATATTTATTTCTTCGTATTGCAAAATAAGTCGTTCGTTTGTATACTCACAAAAGCAATGCTGATTCTGAACTAATTCGAGTTTTATCAAACGCAAGGATATTGAGATGTCCTTTACAGCCAAATTGTCGCCTATTTTTCCTCTTTCGAACATTGGATGTTCGCTACATTAAAAACTGTGTAGATGACCTTCAGTTCTAATAAAGATGCACCTAAACCTGTTTCAGACAATAATAACTCTCGAAATAAGTTTTTACATAGTTTATTTGTAACTTTTACAAAGTGCCAATTTAACTAATTGCTGTTTATTTTTATTATTCCGTGGAATAAAAGGTTTCAAATGTAATGGAAAATAATAACAATATCAACCCACGGAATAAAAAATGGAAATAAAAGGTCGCAATGTTGCTTGGTCACAAGTGGAACAAACCAAGCGTTTGCATAGCAACCCGAACCCTGCCTCGCCCTTGTGAGCTAGCCCTACTTTAGACCACTATTCATTGTTACAAAAGTAACTTTATTTAGCAGTCCGTAGGACGCATTTTTCTTTGATGAATGAAAGAGTTCCGAAATCAAACGAGTTTAGACTTTAGTGGTAGGCAGTAAGGTTGAGATTAGTTTGTTATTACTTTTCAATGCATCGAATTCAATGTCAATTTTATGAAGCACATTTACAGTCTAAAATAGAATTTATATTTTGCGCTATAAGGTTTCATTTCGTTTATCAATATTTTCAAATGCATAAGAGCACTGATGTGCAGGTACACTTTCAGAGGTCCAAAACGACGAGAAAAAAAGTTTTGAAGATTTATGTTTAACCAACTTAGCCAAAAAAATGGGTTAAGTGTTTACTCGTTTCTATTTCTGGGCAGATAACACGTGTAACGTGAGACGATTTGCTCCTTTTTTAGGCAGCTACTGGCGTTCCGTGTGACGTCAAACGTATAGGCAGGTTGGGTAGGTGACCGGGCGGCCGGGCGCAGGGATCAGCTGGTATTCTTTTTACCCGACTGCCGAAGGAGGGTAATGTGTTTATCAGTCTATGTATTTATGTATGTACGTTTGTTCCTATGTGGCGTTCTACAGACCAAACGCCTGGGCCAATTTTGATGGTTCTTACGTCAATCGTCTTAACCCCGCGAGTGTCACTGGCTACATGAAAATTGGAAAATAGGAAAATAGCGGTTCTTGGGCGCCATATTTTGGGGGCCCAATTTTTTTTTTCTTCCAAACCTATCGTGTGGGGTATCAAAATAAAGGATTTTAAAAGGTGATTTCAATAATATATAATACTTATATGTTTTAATGTACCATTTATTTCACAAAAAAAAAAAAGTTATAAATAAAGAATTGATTTTTGTTGGTTATAATTTTTTGGGTTGTGATGGGAATTATTGACATAAAAATAGGGCTGGCATTGAATCAATCTGGATGGGTTGTGTTCTAACTTATTCATCGTCACAGACTTTAAAATTATTATTCATATGAACCGTAGACTTTGTGGTGTCTCATCCCGTACAAAGAAACCGTGCCGACATTATATACTGATTATTCTGATTATTTTTTGTACATCGATCTCATTCGGTGCCATTCCGTTCCGTTCCACGGATATAGACGGTGATCTATCTATCGCCGTGGAAAGGAAACGAAAGCGATCGATTAAAAAATAATCGGTATAATCAGATAAAAAAAGCTAGTTACGTCGGCACGGTTTCTTTGTATGGGATGCGATTCAAGGAATAGTATGTGAAAGTACCTACCATAGGAATTACCTTTTACTTTGTTCACAATACACTAGTATTTTACAAGCTTTTATTTAACATGCAATGTATGTACCTATGTATGTAAGTGTGTTCGGGTAAAATCTTGCAACTGAATTTTAAAGCAGTTATCCTCCACCGATTAAGATGAAATTTTGCATACACGTTTAGTTTGGATGACAATACATGGTTAGCTAAGAGACGTCATTAAAAAAATACGTAAGTAATGTACTTACCTACCCACTAAGACGTTAGTACAGTCAATCGCACGACAGTGATAAATAACCTGATCAGATTGGTAATACTTTGAACAACGAAAACTTTCCTTATTGCAATAATCAACACGATATAAAGGCGCTGACTATACCACAACTAAACCTCCCAAATACCGACGAAACCCACTAGCAAAGGTTATAGAAAATTTTTATTCGCATGAGCAGTTTCTTCACAGTAACGTTAATCGCTTTGATTTTCCAAAACACCACCTCCAGTGGGCTCTACAGACCCGGGGTCTCATACACCCGGGCTGGGGTACCGTAGACCCCGGGTCTTCCGGACCGAAACACAACACTATTAATCTTACCACAGAAACAATTACTGATCGACCCGAGATTAGCTGGAATTGTTTGGAAACCACTTTGATTCGCTCGGGTATCGAACTTGTGACCTCAGCTGCTTAGCTATTGTTCTTGATTGTGTCTGGAAGAGCGATTCTTTGGTGTACGTTAGTTTGACTGAGATTGTGAGAATCAAAACCCAGAAACCATTGTTTGAGCAATAGACTAAAGATGACAATAACACAATTACTTGGAACTTCTTACTCGTGTTAACATAGTAACAATTGTATAAGGGAAGTTGTCCCCCACATCGCCCCCCCCCCCCCCCGCCTCACACACAGTCTATTACTAACCACCCCACACACACAAACAGCTGTGAACAGCCATCTTTATCGTCATACTACATCTTCCATACAGAACTATAAATATCTCGGACACATTCAATAAAAACTAGAAGTGACGGTATCTGTCCCATAGCTTACACATCAAGCGTTTTATACAAGAAAGGGAAAAGGAATATTGATTACATTATCTTCTTTATCCATGGGACACTTTACGACAATCCCATGTAATATCACCATAAACTAAAACTAGCTTACTTTTAGGGTGTTTTTGATAACAATAAAGTGAGAGTACTTTGATGAAAGTTCTGCATAACAACAAAGGAGTCGAATGTGTGACGCAACTTAATCCATTCCTCAAAAAACCTGACGCCGAACCCGTCACGAACAAAGAACTCCAGTACTCCATGTTTAGAGCGAGACACCCGTACATGCGAATACGTCTCTCTCTCTTCCCTAAAAAAGGGGCAAATTATGACGTAATCATAGCCCCAGCACCCCTGCAAGGCAGGAGGTGCAATTACTTGGTTGAACTTTATGTCTAAGGATTGAAAGGTCATTATTGATTGTCGTTGTCGCTGCATAGCGGAGATGGATTTGGGCGCACGGTTGGCGCAGTGGTTGAGCGATTGACTGCTGCGCTGCGTGTCGCGGGTTCGATTCCCGCACGGAACAAATATTTGTATGACCTACAGATAGTTGTTCGGGCTCTGGGTGTTGTGTATGTGAGTTTATATGTTTGTAAACGCACCCACGATACAGGAAGAAATTCCTAGTGTGGGGCAACGTTTTTTTAAAATGCAGAATGCAGAAATGCAGAATGCAGATGGATGACGAAATCATAAGGTGATTGTAGTTTAGGAGCCCGGTAACTGCCCAGTAATAATACGTTTTCATCAATGGTGCGATTAGTAACGTATTCCTTTGATGCGGTGCAAAAGGGAATAAGACAATTTATAATATTCATTATGCACGCTATAAAAACTTCAGACAAAACATATTTTCAATGCAAAAATTTCCCTGTTGCGGTTGTCCAAATTTTTGCCGATTGTGTCTAAAAAAAACTGACATGTGTTGCCAAATGAAAAGCGACGTTCATCTATTTTGCAATATATTTTGTTGAGCTCTTAAAAAGGCAGGAAGCTTTCAATTTAACACTGAGCCACAAATTCTGAGCCTTACTTTTTAGGGTTCCGTACCCAAAAGGTAAAAACGGGACCCTATTACTAAGACTCCGCGGTCCATCTGTCTGTCTGTTTGTCTGTCCGTCTGTCACCAGGCTGTATCTCATGAACCGTGATAGCTAGGCAGTTGATATTTTCACAGATGATGTAAGCCGCTATAACAACAAATACTAAAAAACAGAATAAAATAAATATTTAAGTGGGGCTCCAATACAACAACGTGTTTTTTAACGTTTTTTGCGATAATGGTACGGGACCCTTGGTGCACGAGTCCGACTCGCACCTGGCCCGTTTTTTTGTGTCAGAAGAAGGTAAGTGTTCACGGGAAGTGGTTTCACATTAACATACTGCCATCGACCACAAAGACTTACTGCGAAAGTCAGTGCAATTCTCGGCGTCAGGAATAAAGTTTTTTTTTACGTGAGTCCTTTATATCCCGAAGGAATTAAGACGACGACTAACGCCAACGACCTTGAGAGAACAAAACGCGCACCCGTTTCAAACGCGCGAGACCCGAAATTTTGTAGTTTTTTGTACTTTCCTTATTATTCTATGACTTTAAAAAGAAGTCTCAGATCAAAATTTAGATAATTAAATTGTCTTTGAGATGCTGTTAATTTAATTAATATACGCCCAGCGGTTTTGGTGCGATTGTCGTGTTTTTGTCCGTTTTAGACATAACTTTACAAATTAATTACACTATGTTATACGAATAAAACTCAAAATTTGCTCAGACCAAATTATTAAGAAAATGGTCTAATGTAACATATATATTTTCCAAAAAATTACGACTAGCCGTTTAAATGTGATTCTCATTTTAAAATCAGCTACTCAAGGGTATCTGCGCCTTAACGGATGAAGAATCTTTCAGAGCGCTTATTGAAAATAACTGGAGGTCTAAAAACTGCAATCAATTTATTATTGTTATCTACGCACTTTTTCTGATTTCGATATTTTTCTGAAATTGGACCTAACCTAACAAACTTAGACCTGTTACAAGAAGCATTATTATAAAAAATACTACCAATGCCACCTACAGATAACGTAAATTAATAATTATCGTCGTTTCCTTCGAGCAATATTAATATTACACAGATAGTTTTATTACTATAGTAATTTATTAACGTCAAACGGATGTCGTAATTTCGAATGCGGCAAATAAAACAATTTACTTTTATGTTTTTTACGGCTTTGTCATTTAATGTAAGTTTATTATTCTTCATTATTAGTGTATTTTGTAGTGAATTTTATATTTTCGTTAATAACCTGAAATGACTTTTTACCCAACTGCCGAAGGAGGGTAATGTGTTAATCAGTCTATGTATGTATGTTTGTTCCTAAGTGGCGTTGTAGAGACCAAACGCGTGGGCCGATTTCGATGGTTCTTACGTCAATCGATTCGTCTTAACCCTGCGAGTGTGTTGTGGGGGCCCAAATGTTTTTCGTGTGGGGTATGAAAATAAAGGGTTTTAATAGTTGATTTCAAAAATAGGGTACCTAATTCGAAAAAAATATTAACTAAAAACTTTGAAATAAAATTAAAAATATCAAAAAAGCGAACTAAAAAGACGTAAACAAGGAGAAAAGCAGCGTTTTAAAGCAGTCTGGTTTTGTGATTTTTTTTATTAACTTTTTTTATTCTTTATGCGTTGGCAATCCTGTAAATTGTGATACTTACTGCCTAATGCTCCGATTAAGAACGTATCTACTCAAAACAGTTCCTCTGAAACCACGGAGCACACAACCAGTCTGAAACCGAATCCAAGCAAATCCGTCGCACATAATTCTAATGAAATCTAAACATGGCTGCTGACTTGTCGTAACATAATAATAATACTGTCTCCGAGACAATGACAAAAGACAATAGTGGATGTGGAACCCTTTACCGCATAGAATGTGAGATTTATTTTATTTAGCATCGCTCTCTGGCCGGCCCCGCCGGAACGTGGGTTGAATATACACCATAAACTTTTATGGGGCCCAGTCAGATAACAGCGCCGTGCTTACATACTTGTTGTGGTTCCGAAGAGTTATACGGTAACGGAGCCCCGGCCTGTATTTTATTCGGCTGACTTGTTTATTATGCACTTTTTTTTTTAGAATTACCTACGTCTGCATGTCATGTCACATTAATGTGTAGAAGCCGAAACATATTTAAATTTGGAATTTTTTGCCATAAAGTTTGTATCCTGTAGCTTAGACTATAAAGGTGGGTAGGTAAGCATTATTTGGGATTAGCCAAAAACTGCACGGGTGAAGGTGGGGGGGAGTGTTAGTGTCTCTTTTTACCGACTGCCGAAGGAGTGAAATTTGTTTATCAGTCTATGTATGTATGTATGTTTGTTCCTATGTGGCGTTCTAGAGACTAAACTCTTTGGCTGATTTTGATGATTCTTACGTCAATCAATTCGTCTTAACCTTGCGTGTGTCACTGACTACATTAAAATTGGAAAATAGTAAAATGGCAGATTTTGGGCGCCATATTGTGGGGCACCAATTTTTTTTTTCTTCCATGGTTTTTAAGAGGCGATTTAAAAACTCTTTATCCATTGCTTCATGTCTATCGCTGCTTTCTACATAGTGCTCGAAGATACGGTAAGATAGATTGCCATTGGACTTTGAATGGTGTTTAGTGAACGCTCTGACCTGAAACTGAAGGTTTGATAAAACCATAGCTGTAGAAATCCCCGAGATAACTAATTATACCTTTTACTCTTCCAATTATGCGCTCACATAGCAACATCCTCTTCTATAGATGACGGTGCCATAAACCAACTTAAGAAAAGAAACTGTGGGCGTAAAAGGTTGTAAAATCTATGGTTATGCTGATAGAGTTTTTGTTCATCTCGTGTTTATCAGCCGTATGGTACGTATATGCTCGTATAGCAGTCGGTTCCATGTTTTACGGTGTTTTCTATTCGGTTTCGCTACCCATTGTTTTAATGGCGAGTGAAAGTTGTTCCAGTTAATTTTGAGAACAATGCACCGTGATTTAGGAGTTTTATTTGTAAAGATTTATCTAACGCTGGAATCGTTTGCTGAAAAATTGTTCAGGTCGCCTTCCTCTCTTTGTTTTTGTTATGGACTATGAGTTTACATTTTACATGCACCGACAGTTACTATTGAAACCTCTTTATCTATAGCTCCACTGCTTACAGTAGCTACAGCTAGTAATTAGAGCACATAGAAAACCATTAGTTGCACTGTTAAAAAAAAAAAAAAAAACCGACAACAAGGATGTAAACAAGAAGAAAATCATACTGTGCAGTCAGAGGATACATATTCGCGAGCTGGCTGACCAAAACTATAAATATCCTCCGACTGCACAGCATGATTTTCTTCTTGTTTACATCCTTGCTGTCGGGTTATTTGATTTTATTAACGTTTATTATTTACAACTTTTTAGTTACATCTACTTTTTTTTGTCGAATTACTTTTAAGCATTTAAGTGGTATTTATTTTTGTAATCACCTCTAAAAACCCTTCATTTTGATATCCCACTCGATGGGTTACAAAGAAAAAGAAAATCTGTCAGGTGTTTTGAAAGATACGAGGTAATAAACAATATTACATACAAGATACGCGAAACAATCCCTTTCCTTGCAGCCGGGTAAAAAATAGATTTCAGAATTCTGCTCTAAAATTATGTAACGCAGACAAGAGGCACAAATGAACTGCAGTAGCTACAAATTCGTCGATGAAGATTCGTCTCAGTAATATAAGTTCCTTTGTCTCTGTAGTCGTTCCTACAGCCACAGAATAAATAAGCAGAGCGAGGCAGAGAGCTACCGGGCATACGTGCAGCGTATTTATCTTCTGTATAGACGCAACCGGTTTCAGAATGGTACTCCTGTAGATTAGATCATTCGTAAAAGGTTTAAGAGACGACCATGTATACTTGTACCGTTCGAGATTCAATCTTTAGAACATTTTGTGCTTTTGGAACGAAACATTTAGGATTCGGGAAACTTTAGAAGGTATCATCAATACCTTCTCCAGTTTCAACGACTAATATGATAAGCGGCGATGGTGATGGCGACGTCACGACCAGATAATAGGCAGTATCTTTTTACAAGCTTTTTATTAACTTGTAAGTGTGTTCGGGTCAAATCTTGCAACTGAATTTTAGAACAGTTATCCTCAACCGATTAAGATGAAATTTTGCATACACGTTTGGTTTGGATGCCAATGCATGGTAAGCTAAAAAGCTTGTTTAGAAAAAAGTTTTTTTTTAATTGGAAAAACTTATTTTAAAGAAAGATGGAAGCTTGTTTTTGTGACCTTGTGAATTATTATTCTTCTTCCTTGAACATTCTTTATAGAATTAAAAGACCTGTGAAAGGAGATACATGGTCTCTTTTGTATACGAGTGAAGAAAGATACATCCGAACAAAACATTTTGTGAAAAATGTTGCCAAGACGAGACCATATGGCTCGCAATATCAAAAAGTTATCAGATCTCTGTAAAGCCAAACTTCTAACTCTACACGCCCTAAACCTACAAGCCCTAACTTCACAAAGTCTACACCTTAGCCAAATATGTGGCTTGGCCGTTTCGCTACCGTCACAAGGGCGTAAGTTAAAAAATTTGTTCAATGTTCATTACTTTTACATTTTTGTTGTTTATGTACTATTACTAGCTTACATACCAAATTTCAGCTTTCTAGGACTTCAGGGAGTACACTAAGAATTTTGATTATTACCAGTGAGCGAGTCAGTGACGACATCGGGGTTTTTTAGATATAAAAAAAACTAAAATGCAATTAAAACTTTATACTTGTGTTTAATAAATCCACTATTGACATCATATCCTGAGAATTTTGTTTATCTGGTATAATCTGAACCCAAGTTATGGGGATTCAAAAAAACCGGCCAAGTGCGAGTTGGACTCGCGCACGAAGGATTCCATACCATTATCGCAAAAAACGACAAATAAATTACGTTTGTTGTATGGGAGCCCCCCTTAAATATTTATTTTATTCTATTTTTAGTATTTGTTGTTATAGCGGCAACAGAAATACATCATCTGTGAAAATTTTAACTGTCTAGCTATCACGGTTCATGCGATAGAGCCTGGTGACAGACAGACAAATAGACAGACGGACCGCGGAGTCTTAGTAATAGAATCCCGTTTTCACTTTTTGGGTACGGAACCCTAAAAACGACGAAGCGCTTCGTGAAAAGGTAGATAGTGCCCTTGCGCTTGGCTCGTCTTGGCGGGGGCACTGTCGTGGCCCCAGATAGTACATACCTAACCCCTTTCGAATAAAAATCAAGCACAACAATAAAAGTTCTATACGTAGTACGTACTAATAGCATCGGATGGCGTGGTCCGGTCGTCCCGCAGGCTGCCGGAGTGCCGGCGCGGGCGCAAGGGCAGACGCCGTCTGAACAGGTTCCAAGAGAAGCTGCCTACAGCCGTACTACTGGTTATAACAGGCTTTCTGCGTAACTATGGCTGTTAAGTTTACTGCCTATTATTATTGTTTATGTGGGAATACTTGGATTAATAGTATTATGATCTTATTTACTCTTCCGTTTCTACGACATAGTTTGCAAAACTTCTAGTGTCGAACACTTCACTTTCTTTTTAGGGTTCCGTACCCAAAGGGTAAAAACGGGACCCTATTACTAAGACTCTGCGGTCCGTCTGTCTGTCCGCCTATCACCAGGCTGTATCTCATGAACCGTGATAGCTTGACAGTTGAAAATTTTACAGATGATGTATTTCTGTTGCCGCTATAACAGCACATACTAAAATCAGAATGAAATAAATATTTAAGTGGGGCTTCCATACAACAAACGTGATTTTTTGCCGTTTTTTGCGGTAATGGTACGGAACCCTTCGTGCGCGAGTCCGACTCGCACTTGGTCGGTTTTTTTTATTTTTCTAAAAATTTCTCCGACTTCCGTATGTATACCAAATACCTTTGTGTCTACAAATTGATTGCCACAAAAACGGATAAAAAGTTACTACTAATAAAAGATAGAATCATAGTTTCAAATTAACCCTTTAGCATTGCAAAAATGCAAACTGACATGAAAGTAAATAAGTCACAAAATCAAAAACTTCTAAAACGTGACGTCAGACCCTCCCTAACAAAGAGTGAATCTCAACTGTAAATCTGTCCCTCCATCGACTTTGCATACAAATGCACCCTTCTCTATCCCTCTCGTTACCTCGGAGGTTCATCTGATCATCAGGAGGACTCAATCATTCTGGAGATCGTACATAGGAGATAGGTACCTACCTTTTTAATCTGGTATAAGATGACTTAAAGTTAGCGTTGCCTGTCTCCTTGACTATAAGTAATAGTAACAGAAAAAAAACCGGTTAAGTGCAAGTCGGACTCGCGCACGAAGGGTTCCGTACCATAATCGCAAAAACGGCCGGTTTTTTTATTGTAAGAAAATAAGATAATACCTAGAACTACACCCTACCTAACAGAATAACTTTGTTATTAAGAAAATAACTAGGTTCAAAGGTAAGTAGGTACGTAAACTTACTAGGTACCTGGCTATTACCTTATTCGTTATTTATAACTTTCAAGTTGTACAACAGAAACCTTTCTTATTCATAAAGGTACTATTACAACGATAGATACCTACCTACCTCATCATACAATAGATATAAACTCATTTCTATTTCTGATTTCCAACAAAGAAAGTAGCCTACACAAACATCGACATTTTGTAACTCAGAACGAAACATTTGCGTTATAGTCCGCCTTGAAGTTATGAAAATGTATGAAGATGATATAAAATGTATTAAGTAAATAAATCAGCGAATTTAGTCCTTCACTAGCTTTAGATGTAAACAGTACTTTCACAGTGTATCGGCCAATCAATCGTACTGTTCGGCTATCTCCGCCAGCGCTCGGCAAACTCCGCCACAGCTGACGCGAACTGTTGCTATGTGCATTTCCACGGGAGCAAAGCGGACGTGTCTGTTAAACAGCAGTTTTTGATTGATATTTCTTTGGATGGGAAAATATGTTTTGGTTGTGTAGATAAAATCGAAGAGAGAAATCGATTTATTTATTTCATGATTTTAAGTTACCGTATTTTTTGCATCATTTCTCACACTTATAGACATTACACACTGCCAAACAGTCGAACTAAAGCCTACATGTATAATACTCTTTGATTCAACACCTAAAACAAAGAAAACCAGCGAAAACCGATTTCCCAAACAAAGAAAAGCAGATTGCATGCGAAAATGTCCTAAAAACCCGTCAGTGGTAGCTCGCTAAACGAGCCTACGTGACCGAAGCAGTGTACCGCCGCACACAAGCGCACGACTCACCGACACGCACACGGATGCGCACTCACACAGGCGCGCGTGCGGTTAAGTCCTAGCGCGCCCACCAAACAGCGCAAGCGACATCGACCTTCACAAAGAAATATACACATCCGTCGTCCTTACGACCAACGAAATAAGGTTCAATTTAAAAAGTAGTGTTCAAAGGATGTTATGACAATCCAGTTTTCGTGTAGGTAATAGCCCCGTTGCGCTAGCGAGTGCATTTATGGCAGTGTTCGCGAGTCGCCAACCTTTTTACTTTATTTGTTCTATTAATTATTTATGTTAGAATAACTGTTACGATGAGTTTAATAATACTTTGTTGATTGAAATGAAACAAACGCGATTGTTATGTAGTCCAGCTGATATCTTTGTTCAGATTTGGTTATGTTGATAAAAAAATTAGCATAATATTACTTATCAGATGTCTGTGTTGTATTTTATCAAAGCTAAAAATGCAAAAAAAGCAATATCAAGGCAATTTAACATAAGTAAATACTAGCGCAAAGAAATAATAAACCTATTTATTTGATGAATCCCGAAAGAGGAAAGCTATCTCATAACTTTGATAACTTTACCTCGCTTATCTACGAGTATTTGAAGAAAAATATAAATTCGCCTGGAGCAGTGTTAAAAGGTGAAAGTCCTAGACCAGGTTGGCCTAAAAAAAGGTTGACGATCCGTGGCTGCTCGTCCCGCAACGCGCTTGGCAACAAGCGAATGAAAGCACTGGACCACATACAATAAACTATCAACCTTATTTATTAGGAGTTAAAGTTAAATTTCCTTTACAGTAAACAAGTTATTGATCGCAGCTTACGCGAAAAACTTTAGTACTTATCGCCACACAAACGATACATGTGCTATTCCATTAATTGGCCTAAGTGACATAACTAATGGATAGCAGTCCTTACTGCGTGTACATAAGGTCCATATTTGTGTAAGTTTGAGTAGTTTTTGTGATGATTATTAATCATACAGGATTTATAGATGGACAAAGAGTTTGTTAAGACAGTTATTATTATGTGCGAACGGCCATTACAGCTTAGTAAGGAGCATGTGTTTTATTGTTTTTTGTTTCATCTCAAACGGACCAAGAAAACATGAGAAGATGGTATGAAATGAATACGTAACTCACTTATTTTTGGTTGAGAACGATTCTTTGTGTTTTTTGTTCGACTGTATAAAAGGGTTATGTTTTAAATGATGTTCGTAAGTAATGGATCAGTGCTGGGTTTCTTCAATAAAATACAGTTTGCGTAGTTTTATCGCTAGGTAGCAATTCAGTTATCCGTCAAAATCACAAAGTATCCTGACATTGACAGTTGTTATAGTTGACAACTGTCACGGCTTGTCGATTGAATACTAACATGAAAAATAATTAAATCAACATAATATTATTTAAGGTAACTTAAGTAAGTACATACATTTATGTAAGTACTGACGTGTTAGGGTATTAAGTCAAAGTCAAAGTCAAAGCCATTTATTTGAATTAAATGCGGTATAAAAGATGGTATAAATAAGTTATTAGCACAATGACACTTTTCGCCATAAGTTGGCATACAAATATTAAGATATGTGTTAAGGTGCTTACAATAAGCAGATCTCTTACGATAATCTAATAACACATTATTTTTATTAGTACAGGTTAACCTGTTAAGTTTAATAAACTCTTGATTCTATGAATTATGGTGCTACTATAGAAAGATATAGGTAGGTAAATGGAAACTAAGTATTGTTGATGTACTTGTTCTGCAGATATTCTTTTTATTGTCATAAATGAACGGCGTAAGACAAAACAGTCTTATTCTCTGCTATGGAGACATAATATTGATTGCATCTTTAGCTGGGTGCCTCCTGGAACATTCTCGATACAATATCAAACAGGCAGGTTATTTGAGTTCCTTATAACCTCCGTATCGACGGTTTCCGAACATATTGCACTGAACAACATAAGTTTCGCGTATCGTTTTTAGGGTTCCGTACCCAAAGGATAAAAACGGGACTCTATTACTAAGACTTCGCGGTCCGTCTACCTGTCTGTGTGTCCGTCTGTCACCAGGCTGTATCTCATGAACCGTGATAACTAGACAGTTGAAATTTTCACGGATGATGTATTTCTGTTGCCGCTATAATATCAAATAATAAAAATAAAATGATATTTGGTTACATCATTCCTGTTGGAAAAATACATATACACACGTAATTATGACAGGATATCTTACTTTAGAACGGATGAACCGATTCTCATCAAACATAACTAAGAACAATCGATAAAGTCACCTTTCAAACAAAAAATAAACGAATTCAAAATCGGTTTATCCGTTTAGGAGCTATGGATGCCACAGACAGATACACAAAAACACAGGTAACACGTCAAACTTATAACACCCCTCTTTTTCCGTCGGGGGCAAACCGAGTTTAAGTTACTTCAATAAAATAAAAAAATGTCTTTAAAATGAGAGCGAATTCGATTAAGGAATCAAGCGCAAATTAAAATAGGTACTCATTCCTGGGGGGTGACCATAATATCTTAGAGTAAGGTTATTTTGAGTGTAACAAAAAAAAACCTTGCTCAAAGAGCTTATTGTCACCCCCCAGTTGGCCAATTAATCAGGAAACCATGGATATCATTATTTTCCCAATTATTATACATTTTTACTTGAGATATATTTTTGCACTTTAAAAATAAGATCCCGACGAAAAAAGACGGGTTTATGTGTATCTTCGTGCTCTTAAACGGATGAAGCGATTTTGATTTACTTTTTTTTGTTTAAAAGGTGACTTTATCGAGAGTGTTCTTAGCTATGTTTGATGAATAATCGGTTCAGCCTGTTTTCTTTTTTACCCGACTGACCGACTGACGAAGGAGGATAATGTGTTTATCAGTCTAGTTATGTATGTATGTTTGTATTTAAGTATGTATGTATGTAAGTATGTATGTATGTTTGTTCCTTTGTGGCGTTCTAGAGACCAAACGCGTTGGCCGATTTTGATGATTCTTACGTCAATCGATTCGTTATAACTCTGCGAGTGTCACTGGCTACTTAAAATTGGAAAATAGAAAAATGGCGGCTTTTGGGCGCTATATTGTGGGGCCCAAAATTTTTTTTTCTTTCATACCCATCATGTGGGATATCAAAATAAAGGGTTTTAAGAGGTGATTTCAAAAATATATAACACTTATATGTTTAAATGTATATAATTCTAAAAAAAAAAGAAAAATTATAATTAAAAAAAAATTATAAAATCAAAAACCCAACTGCTTCAAAAACCGAATTAAAAATATGTAAACAAGAAGAAAATCATGCCGTGCAGTCGGAGGATACATCTGGTTTTGGTCAGCCAGCTCGCGAACATGTATCCTCCGACTGCACAGCATGATTTTCTTCTTGTTTACATCTTTTTATTTAGTTTGGTTTTTGAAGCAGCCGGGTTTTTGATTTTTTTTAATTAAAATTTTTTTACTAAGGAAATTCAGTGGGCGCTCCCTACCTATATTTCCTCTTAAAAATAGTATTAGTAGTACTTAAGGCGCAGATACCCCTGAGTAGCGTCTAAATGGCTTATCGTATTTTTTTTTTTAAATATATTTTACATTAGACCATTTTCTTAATAATTTGATCTAAAAAAGATTTGAAACATAGTGTAATTAATTTGTAAAATGATGTCTAAAACGGACCAAAACACGACAATCGCACTAAAACCGTTGAGCGTATTTTAATGAAATCGACAACATCTCAAAGACAATTTAATTATCTACATTTTGACCTTGGTATTTTTTAAGTCATAGAATAATAAGGAAAGTACAAAAAAACCGGCCAAGTGCGAGTCGGACTCGCGCACGAAGGGTTCCGTACCATTTTTGCAAAAAAACGTCAAAAAAATCACGTTGTTGTATGGGAACCCTACTTAAAGGTTGTCTGTAAGAGATTGCCCTGTGCGATAAGACCGCCCATTGTACACTTGTTTTTGTGAATGTTTGTCCTGTACATATTTTTGTGGTGTACAATAAAGTATATAATAAATAAATAATAAATAAATAAATAAATATTTATTTTATTCTGTTTTTAGTATTTGTTGTTATAGCGGCAACAGAAATACATAATCTGTGAAAATAACGGTTCAAGAGATACGGCCTGGTGACAGACGAACAGACAGACAGACAGACGGATCGCGGAGTCTTAGTAATAGGGTCCCGTTTTTACCCTATGGGTACGGAACCCTAAAAACTACTAAATTTTGGGTCGCGCGGGTGTGATATGAGTGCGCGTTTTGTTCCGTCAAGGTCGTTGGCGTTAGTCGTAGTCTTAAATATTGAAAGTAGACCAACACGAGCGTTCGTGTACAGTAGCTATAACACAAATGGGGCCACCATGAAGAAGTTCTTAAATAACCTCTTTGCTTCTTTATACGTTTATTGATTAGTTTCCAATCTCTCTTAAGTACAGTTTAGTTAATTAACTATAAATATAATCAATATAGCAATCAAATCAACTTTCAAAAACCTCATTATATCAGAAAATCAATCTTCTAAGTGTTTCAAAAGCCAAAAAAAACATACTCCTTTGTTCACGTGTGTGTAATAATACTCCCCCAACAGGTTCGAGGGAAAAAGGACGGGGGTTCGGTTCCCGGGCGTGGCTTCATTGTTTGAGTGAGTAGTTGCTACGCTTGGCAGTTTGATTGACTTGTTAATAGTAGATTGGCATGGGTTTGGTAAAGAGATGTACATAATTCTTACTGACATACCTAACTGATCTGAATTTGTACAAAAATTATAGAACCACTGTGTGTAGATTCATTGAAAAAAATCACGTATCTTTCGCAAAGGCCAAGAATATTTCTAAACTACTAAATACCACGAAATATTGTTTTGCGGATGCTGATATGGGGTTTGTTGGTTATCCTTTAAAACCCTGGCTATTTTTTTTTTAATATTTTCGATGTACAAAATAGACTTTTCTACAGATTTATTATATGTATTAATGATATGAATAAGGGTTACACATAAAAAAAAACCGGCCAAGTGCGAGTCGGACTCGCGCTCGAAGGGTTCCGTACATTTATCGTTTATTCTATTTTTAGTATTTGTTGTTATAGCGGCAACAGAAATACATAATCTGTGATAATTTAAACTGTCTAGCTATCACGGTTCATGAGATACAGCCTGGTGACAGACAGACAGACAGACGGATCGCGGAGTCTTAGTAATAGGGTCCCGTTTTTACCCTTTGGGTACGGAACCCTACAAACCTTGTCATTTTAGTTTACGAGTTTGAAGCGGACAAAGTACAAAATAGCTAGTAGATGGTATAATCTACTTGCAAAAATGCAGACCATCGATCGCTTGCTGATGTTACCAGCCGACCGCGACAGCCGAAGCTTTGGATGACATCACCGTTGCGCTGCGGAGCTTACACTTGTATCACTGCCTGTACTAATATAACCCTACCTAGTACCTACTGATACGTGACGTCATCAGTCGGCCATGTTTACTGCGCACCTTCACGCTCTTTGTTCTGTGAGGGGTACGTAGGACTCGCACTTACGGTTGCCAGATGTCGAGGATTTTCAGTGTATGAAAGATTCAAGAACATTTTATTGCTTTAATTTTTATTGGCTCTGTGATCGAGCCTAGACACTCTCAGCTATTGTGCAGTGTAGTGCACATTTACCACGCTACCACGCTAAATTATGTTTTCACCAAGTAATTTCTTTTAATTTCCATAACTCTCTTCAATAGTTACATTTCTGTCTATTTCTTTTTACTTTTTCTACGTAATAGTTAATCCGCAATGAATTTCACCGTGAAGCATGTCTAATGTTTCGGAGCACTTACCTACCTATACATGGCAGTGGTGGGTAGGTACTGTAGAGTCGGTAGATAGGTAGTCGACTGTCATTCTCTGACCTTGAGCGAATCCACGGTCACGGTCAGTATCAGAGTTACCTCATCGCGATAGTTATACAAGCGACGGGATCGAGTTGCAACTTACAAAGTATTTAATGAGAACATTCTTTTTTACGACAATTTATGTAGGTTACAAATAAGGCTTAATACTTTTTAACCTTAATTTCGTTTAAAATTTAAACTCTCGATTAGCGCATTCTAAATTCAACATGTCTATAGAAAATTAGAATTAAGAATCTGTTTTCAAAGATTTTTTATAAATTAGGCCATTTTTTTATTTTTTTTGTTTCAAATTGAAAATCTACTTACTGACTTGATAAGTTGATTTTTATTGACATTTAAAATATGGCAAGCAAAAACTTGACATATTTTGTCAGGCAGTAGTGAAAGCATAGAATAAAAATACTTTTTTATATACGGACTGCCAAATAAATTAAAAATTAACTTCAATTTCGTTTCTTCGTTTTATGACGCCGACTTCCCAAATTGATGTTATATTTCACTTTGTAGTGTTTTTATTCGGCGGTCGGTTGTATTTTTTTGTAAAAACTTCTTTTATTTTTCTCTTTTTGTTGTTGCACCTAGGGGCAAGTTCTACAGTAATCAATCTATCTATACATATAAAATGCTTTGTCCTGAATGACTGACTGATGGATCAACGCACAGCCCAAACCACTGAACGTAGAGACCTGAAACTTGAAAGGTGTATTCTTTGTATGATGTAGGCATCCGATAAGAAAGGATTTTCCTAAATTCTACCCCTAAGGGGGTTAAAAACGGGGGGCAAAGTTTGTTTGAAAAATCTAATTCCTTCGGCTAATATTTTTAAAACTTGGCACAAATGGTAATCTAAGTACATGATAAAGATTGACATTATTAGTTTTTTGAAACTACCCCCTCAAGTCGATTTAGGGGGTGTTGAAATTTGTATGGCAGAATCTTATTTCATGGGTAACTAAACTTGAAACATTACACAAATACTAACATAAATAAATAATAATAATGGTTGTTATTATTAGTTTTTCGAAACTAAAAAGACGATTTACGGGGTGTTAAAGTTTTTTTGAAGAATCTTACTTCTTGGGTTAATAAAATTGAAACTTGACACAAATATCAACCTAAGTAAGCAATAAAGGTTCTCATTATAAGTTTTCCGAATCTACCCCAAAATTCGATTTAGGGAGTGTTAAAGTTTTTTTGAAGAATCTTATTTAACTATATAAAAGCGAAAGGTCACTCATTCACCTATCACGAAATATCGAAAACTGCTTGACGTACCTATAAAGATGAAATTTGGCAGGGAGGTAGTTTATAGTTAGTAGACGTCCGCTAAGAAAGGATTTTACGACAGGGCCTGATTTAGTGGGTCTAAGGACTCTCGCAAGTTAATATGAAAGTGCTTCATTTTTTTAACTACAATCTTGAAATTTGGCATGGAGGTAGTTCATAGTTAATAAACATCCGCTAAGAAAGGATTTTGTGACAGAGCCGGATTTAGGGGTCTAAGGGCTCTCGCAAGTTTGCATGAAAGTCCTTAATTTTTTGTGCTACAAACTTGAAATTTGTCATGAAAGTAGTTTATAGTTAGTAAATGTCAGCTAAGAACGGATTTTGCAACAGGGCCGGATAAAGGAGGTCAAAGGACTCTCGCAAGTTAATATGAAAGTACTTCATTTTTTTAACTACAATCTTGAAATTTGGCATGGAGCGCTAGAGCGTACTGGCATGATATGTTATGAAATGGTATAAACAATAAACAGACATGCGAATGCTGCAATCCCGAGAGTTCTTCATCAGATCTTCACCAAATTAAAACGGGACCAATTTCGGAACATACTCTTTCAAACAAAAAAAGAATTTTCAAAATCGGTCCTCAGTTGACGGAGATATCGGTAAACATACACAAAAAAATTGTTTAACATAGAAGCTTCTCCTTTTTGGTAGTCGGTTAAAAAGTACTTGTAAAACTAAGCCCTTAGTTCGGACCTCGATTGCCGTCGATGACGTAACGTCCGTGAAAGTTATCAGTAATATTATCATGTCGAAGGGAAGACAAACATTAAGCCCCAAGCTATGGCCTCGGTCATGCCATGGGGTTGTGTTATCAGCTGGCCACCTTCCCATGGGCAGTGGGCACGAGAGGGTCAGCTGAGGGGCTGCCTCTAATGGTGTTGTAGAAGACAAGTTGTTACGCACTCCAAGGCAACTAAGACCTTAGTTTTGATAGCTTTTAAACCATTGTTTAAGCATGGATTAGTAGATTTTTAATTATGGAGAATCTGAATTTAGAATCTGCGAATCAGTTTATAGGTATTAACAAGTTAAAATTTCAAATTTAAAAAACCACCCGATTTTAATTTCATGCTTTTTAAACTACATATAATATACCTAGTAGCAGACACGCTTCAATCGACAATCTATCGAAACACGTAATAATGACACAATATATTGCGAAAAAATCCAGATTCAAAGAGTAAAATGCGAATAACTTTTGAACGGCTAAACCGATTTTATTCAAACATAGCTAAGAACACTCTTGACAAAGTCACCTTTCAAATCAAAATCATCATAGCGCTTAAACGGATGGTTCATCCTTTTATGATGCCACAGACAGACACACAGATACACAGCACACACGTCAAACACTCCTCTTTTTCCGTCTGGGGTTAAAAAGAGGGAAGCTATAAAGGTATATACAGTGTATAAAATACTTAATTAACTATGACAATAAACCAAAAACTACTCACTAACTAAACCTAAAAATATACAAAACTAAAATACGGTGTCGAAAAACTTCTCCACATCGTTGTCCACTGGTAATTTAATGTAATTAAAAATAATCACAAGGTTTGATTGTTTTTAGGGTTCCGTACCCAAAGGGTAAAAACGGGACCCTATTACTAAGACTTCGCGATCCGTCTGTCTGTCTGTCAGTCTGTCTGTCCGTCTGTCTCCAGGCTGTATCTCATGAACCGTGATAGCTAGATAGTTGAAATTTTCACAGATGATGTATTTCTGTTGCCGCTATAACAACAAATACTAAAAACAGTATAAAGTAAATATTAAAACCATTATATTGCTATTATAATGAGTTTCTACATAAAAGACATAACTGAAACTAGGTACCTGGATATTATCTATTTGTAAACAAATAGGAAGTCGCATGTAATACTTATTGACCCGCCCACCCCTCCTTGGGTCCTCGCCGACCACCATAGGAGCAAGTAAATCGAATATCTTTTGTTTTCCACTCCTTAAATCCGGAAATCAAGTTTCCGTCGAATCTGTGTTCTCTTTGTGTTAGTCGCTTTGTCCTGCCGTATTTATTGGGGCAAATAATCTTCGTAATTAATGTGCCTACATCCACCACCTCGCACCGCGGTGTCGCCTGCCTTTGTTAGCGGAGCTCGAGGCGTGGCAGACGTGTTTCTGGACATTTTTCCTGAAGTCAACGAGATATTCTTGTGTTGATCACAGGAATTATTTACGATCGTAGTTTTATTGGATTATGGAGGAAATATGCTTATCGATATGTATTTGTTTTGATTTATGTGATTAGAGTGATATTTTTTTCAAATTGTCTGTTGGTTTTCTGAATTTAGTAGGTGCAACGTGGTGCAACGTAACAAATCCTAGTTTATTGCCACAGTTTGACAGGTTTTCAAGCTAAAGTAGGGTTTGACAAAATCTATACTTAACTACATTCGTAATTCAGAAATTTAGCGGCCGTCGGTGTTTGTTAGGTATGTACTCTTAGAACATTGCACCTATGTAGCCTATGTAGGTGATATTTGTTTGAATATAAAATGTATTATAATAATTATGTAACGCTATATCCTCCTATTTTTTTCAGATCGCCCTCGCGCATCATTTCTCAATAATTTCTAAGTACATTAGAGTCGGTTCAAAGTACACAAGAGTAATTTAAATATATACATAATCAGATTACCTCATACAAAAACTGACAATCATAATACCCGCGCCCATACTTTATTTCATACTTACAACTTTTTCATACACTTTTTTCGTCGAACGGCTAGCTATATTTTTTGCTAGCGCAACTTTTTTGTTGGACATTTTTTCTGCTCGCAACTTTTTTCTCGTTACGTCACGCTTTTTTATCGCTAATTGTCGTTTATAGAAGGTTTTATATCCACCCACAGCTTCCCGGCTCAATTGAATAGACGCAATGCGTTGGACAGCCACGGGACACGTTTTAGGGGCCCGTGGCCGCGTGGGCCCCGTACCTCATAAACCGGATTTAGATTTTGTTTTGTACGTTAGCTGTGTTGTGTTGTGTTGTATCGTATGTAAGAGTTTAGAAGCCTGTTAGTGCTTAGTGATCAGCGTTGACTATATTTGTTTCAAGCTTTTATTTAACTTGCAATGTATGTATGTTTGTAAGTATGTTCGGGTCAAATATTGCAACTGAATTTTAAAGCAGTTATCTACCACCGATTAAGATGAAATTTTGCTTACAAGTTTAATTTGGATGACAATGCATGGTTAGCTAAGTGACGTAATTCTAAATCTAATATGGCGAACAGCCCAAGATGGCGGACTAGTTATTTTTTGTGCACTGCCATATCAAATGAAAGGGTTTGCTGAGAAGAATGCGAGAAAAGCTTGTTCTAAAAAATATTTTTAATGAATAATTTATTTTTATGAAAATATCGCCTTAGGTGATTTTAGGTGATTTTTTATGATTTTTTATGAAATGTCCTTAGCTATTAGATAGAATAAAAATATATACTTACCTACATATTTTTCAGGTTCGTAATAATACATTATTATTGTTACCCGCTATTTTACCTGCTATATTAATTCAACTTGTGGTAGTGTTTAGGTAGGTACTAGGAAGGTAAAGTATAAAACTAAAAAATAACTACCTATAGTAGGTAAGTGGCCATGAAATCAAGAGGCTTTTTTATCTGCCCAAGTAATACTAAACCAGAACTCATCATAGTTACAAAAAAAAAGAACAACTTTACTATTGACCCTTCCACCTTAACAGAAACAAAAAAATAAACTCAAATACGGGTCCCTAAACTAAATTCAAGTTTAGACTTAAGCTTTTTTATTCGATTGGTTCGCGTGGGGAGCGGGCTTCGATTCCCGGCTCGTTTATTACGGATTACGACTGGCTCGCATTGAATTATGTATTATCGTTGTTATCTAAACAATTCGCACCCTAATTGATTGCCATGAAGTTTGACGGGTGATTTCATTTTAGATTTTTTTGTTTGTGTTTGGTTCTGAGTGCTTTGTTTTACGAGTATGGTTGGGTTGATAGGCATATATGACTCTCATTTGAAAGTCGATCTAAAAGTGACAGTCCTTACCTGTAGGTAAGGACTGTCACTTTTGTTTGGTGTACCAAACAGTCAGGACTTATGGAGTTAATATATATTACCTACCTATGTTAGTTTGTATAGTAATTATCAGCCTTTTAATGTTCTCACTGCTGGGACACAGGCCTCTTCTCTGTGAGAGGGGATGGGCCGTAATCCACCACACAGGCCCAGTGCGGGTTGGTGGATGTTACATGTCTTTGAATTTTTGGTTCTAGGACATGCCGGTTTCCTCACGACGTTTTCCTTCACCGTTTTGAGGTGATAATGAAATAATATACACAGAGTAAAGTACAACTTGTAAGTCGCGGCCTTTACCATTGGGCCACCACTGCTCACGAAGATGATGTTTGTATAGTATCAGAACTTATACCTGAACCTCCTTGTCTGTCTGGGTTGCAAATAAATTTGAAAGAGAGTTACCGCGGCCCTGGCTCAAGCAACTGAAGGAACATGGGTTTTAGTCAGTAGATGTCTGCTTCACCCAGAGCGGGAGAAGTTATTGGATGATACACCAAATAAAAAAAAAGTTAATTTAACGATGTCTTAATTATAAAAATCCGTCAAGTAGTTTGAAAGATATGAGGTAATAAAGAATATTACATACATACATATAAAATACGCGCGAAAAACATAACCTTTTCCTTGCAGCTGGGTAAAAACATGAATTTGTCAGAGACTAGCTAGTCTTCATAAAAGCCTGAACAAAATTCAGTTCACACACACGGGTCTAAATCGAGATAGAGAAGATGACATCATGGTGCATACCAAACTGGGCTATTTGGAGAGGAAGATGACGATAAAAAAGAGCCTAAGTAGTTAATAACTTACTTCGAGACAAACGTGCTCCAACGTCGACCACATCATCGCTTACCATCAGCTGAGATAGTGGTCAAATGCTAGCCTATCAATAACAAAGAGATCCTTCTCTGCTTACTCTGATACCTGCCTGACGACAGCAGATAATCAGATCATCGCAGCGGCCTTCGTATTTAGTAAGCGGGTCACGGCTGCGACCGGCGACCTCATGCTACAAATATATAAGCCCGAGATGTACTTGACAGAAACGAAACAGTTTTCCTTAAATATATTGTATTGATCTGAAATTCCAATAGGTCTTGTTGGAATATTCGCAACTGATCGAACAGTTCTTGGAGATCAATGATAGATAATTGTACCTTGGAACTAAATTGGTCTATCAGCAGGTAGTATGGTCTATCGTAATAGTTATCATCCGTTGTGATGGTGTATCAATCAAACTAAACCACATCGTGTAAGTACTATGACTAAACCATTAGGTATCTCTCCAGACAAACGAAGAACACCCAAGGACGAAGTTAAGATTACTATGGTAAGTAGGTACCTCATCTTATTGATAATCGTCCACTATTGGACATAAGCTTCCCCCAAATGTCACCATATGACCATATCGACCGGTCCACGCATCCCGCGGACTCTGCTCTAAGAAGCTCTCAACCGGCCATCGGTAAAGGAGCTCCCCTCACTCCTTGTGAGATGCCCTCTAACGCTGCACCCGGCACCTGAGTAAACCAATAAATATCTTTGACGGTAGTGTGACGAGCGTTTGTGGGTTTTATCCGAGATCGAGCAAGAAAAGAGATTTGAAGCAGAAAGAGGAGCCTTTGCCCAGCTGTGGGACACAAATTAGTCTAGATCTTTAAACGAACAATTCTTTTTCATATACAATCTGAATCTCGGAAACGGCTACAACGATTTTCATGAAATTTAGTATGCAGAGGGTTTCGGGGGCGATACATCGATTTAGCTAGGATTCATTTTTAGAAAACGTCGTTTTCTCTATTTTCACCCGAGCAGAGCTTGGTCGCCTAGGTACTTTCAATATAAACTGCTATTATTTATTTATGAAATGAAAGGACTTTTTATAAATTTTTAGTCATTCATTTAAAAACTAGTGTTAGAATAAGAAAGAATAAGAAAGAAAGAACCTGTTTTATTATACAAGCGGTGTGACAACTTCAAGATTAATTTCCAAATGAGCTCAGAAACGCATTAAAATATAATTGGAGATCATAAACTAATTGGAATCCGTTGAAGGTCAACTGAAGTTAAGTTCAATTTATGTGTTCGTTTCAAAGGCAAGCACTAAATGCTATTTTAAAACTGATTCCTTTAAATGAACCGGTTCACAGGTCAGCCCATTTATCTTAGAGTTAGCTTTAAAATAATTATGGAACTTACATACTCTTAGTCGTGACTTTTGGCCTTGTAATGCTAAAGTTTAGTTGTCCAGTCGACCAGGTGGCTGTCGTAAATACGTGAAGGTATTGGTTGATCAGAAAGAATATAGAACAGGTGTCGCGGTGCGTTTTCAGAGAGGTTTATATTTAGCAGTTTCAAATTTTTCTTTTCTAATCACTTCTACACAATCACACCGAAAACGAAGTCAAGAACGGGCCATAGGGCTCGTTCTTGACTTCGATTTAAAAACAAAAGTTGGGGATCCTTGCAAAGGTGAGACGGTACTTCAAGCCAGAACAGTTGCTCAACTTGTATCAAGCGCAATTTTTTTTTTATTACTGCTCTCATCTCTGGGATGGATCTGCCAAGTACCAGCTGGATGCACTAGAGTCGATCGAAAAACGGGCCAAGAGGCTCATCGGCAATGAGTTACTGGACGAGTCTAGGCTCCAGAGCCTTGAACACTGGCGCCAAGTTGCCAGTCTGTCGATTTTTATCGGTTACATTTCGGGGAGTGTGCGATGGAATTGCATGAACTAATTCCTCCTAGCCCGTTCCATCATCGGACTACAAGACGTACGGCGATGCGTCATCGATACATGGTGGACATCCCCAACCATACGCACCAAACGTTTTGAGAATACTTTTATTATGTGTACAGCTAAGGAGTGGAATTCCCTGCCGGAGTCTGTATTTCCTGATAGGTACGATCTGGGAGTCTTTAAGTCAAGAGTGCATAGGTTTCTTCTAGGCAACCGTGCTACATCGTCGACTACATCATCGCTTACCATCAGGTGAGATAGTCGTCAAGCGCGAGCCTATCAAAGATAAAAAGAAAAAACAATTTCGGTTGAAGTGATGAATGAGGTGTCCAATAGAGCGAGCTCAAAAAATGGCTGTTCACCCGTCAGCCTTCAAAGCAAGAGAGCGGCAGGTTAGGTAACATAGTAGACCGAGATATTGACTGACTGTATCTACATTGCTCAAACTTGTAATTCTTCTTGCTCCAACAGAAGGTGTTACCAATTTTCATTATAGTAATTATAAGGACAATTAGGTTCATATTGATTTTGCCCTGTCAATCCATGAAATACCCCATTCCTAAGTTCTGAGAACCTTACCAAAGATCTAAGAGAACTGCAACTGTATAAGCATCGTCATCTTACCTTCCTGTCGGCCCTGTCGCGTGTGCGTATAATACGCGTAACTGCGGCAACAAATAGCGCACAGTGCGCCCAAGCCGGCAACCGGTCGATGTGGACGGAAACGGCGTAAAATTGTTAGTTTCAATCAGTGGAAGTCGTAAGTCGTGGGTGTTCTGTCGTAAACAGTCGAATGCAGCTAGCTACATGTGCAACTGCTGGGCGAGGAACAGAAGGTCTGCTCCGTGCAGTTCACGAAAACATGATGGATGATGCTCGTCATATACGGCATCTTATCTGGTAGCCAGTGCAGACGAAGATGATGCTTAAGTTCATCACTTGAGACTTAAACTTGAATTATTACTATAACAGCCCATGCTATTCTACTGCTTCTCGGGAAAAGTGTGTTCAGAAACAGCTTAGTCATTCATGTCGGCATCTTCGCCTGGGCCCTTCTAGTCTTTGTGTTCACTTCTTCCAACTATTCAGGTGCCCGAAGACCAGCAATCACCTGGTATTTGACATTTACCACCATGCAGAAGAATACATTGATGATGATAGGTGTTTGAGGTGGCTACACTCTATCTTTACTGAAAACCCGACTGTTGCTATTTTAGCACGGTTACATGTAAACGTATCTGAAGTTTGAGAAATCTTTATTCACATAAGAATATTGAAAATAACAGAAGGTAGATTAATTATTATTGGGAGTTAATACAGGGACAGCGGTAGGTCAATATAGGTACTTAATTAAATTTTGAGGGTAGACTAGAAAATACAACAATATTTTGGTTCGATACTGGTTCAAACGTTGAAGTAAACAAGTCACCGTCGTAACAATTACAACACGGACAAGCGTAACTGTATGTGGCTCGAAACTATTTCAAGGAAAGTTCGTTCTTTAATATTAATTGTTTGATTAGCTTTTTAAAAGTAGTCGTGGATTTGGACTCAATTTAATGAAAAGAAAATGAAAGAAATGAAAGAAAAAAATGAAAGAAAAGACAAGAAAGGAAAGAAAGAAAAAAAATAAAAGAAAGAAAAGAAAAAAATGAAAGAAAAGAAAGAAAGAAAATAAAGTAATAAATTCTGAATACAACAAACTTATAAGTAAACGAGTGTGTCTTCTGTATCTTTCTGTTGAGTGGTCGCCAGCATTTGTCGAACGATTGTTTTCTTCAGGGGGAGTTCGCTTCCGAAATCCGTTTATTTTCGTGTTAAGATAAGAAGGATCAATAGCAAGTAGATTGCAAATTGTAATACAATACAACATACTAGATCAAATAGAGATTTACGAATGTATATTCTGGCCATCGGGAGTAATAAATCAATCTTATGAAGTTCAGTATATTTAGGAAAATACTGTTACTACAGCCTCACAATATATTTAATTAATTAGTAGCTGGCCTATTGCGGGCTTTCATCTTTAATACTTTGAAAATAATCTCACCCAATTCACATCATACAATTTAATTAATTTAGCGTTGTAAATATTGCGAATTGCATTTAAATCCTCAAAAATTACTAAAACACATGGGTACCTATTACACTTTTGTCTGCCCACCTCAAAGAGGGAGAGAATAGCACAAAACCCCACTCATCTGTACAATAACTACTCGTTGTTGTTATCTCATGCCATTACTGTCCGTCGCCGTCCGGCGTCCGGTGCCGTCCGGTGCCGCAGATAAACCGGACCGACCCCAACGCCGGACACGTATCTTGAGTTATAACTGTTGGCTAAACTATGATACTAATGGATCTTAATTGTACCTAGGGTACTAATTGGTTATATTATGGCCTTTTAAAGATTGTCGTATGCCGAATAAGGTCGGTCGTTTATGTCGTAAATTGTTGATATCATGTGTTTTATGTCCATATAATTTCGCCCAGAATATCATCCTCTAATTCTTTAGAAGCTGGCTGTAGCCCGCGTACGGGGTGAAAACAACAATACCTAGTTGATTTGCATAAGTTACGACTACCTTGCACAGTCCCTAATGTGTGGAATTTAAATACCGCAATTTTGCACATCACACAGTTACATCGCACCCTCCGTCCTCACCGACCCTCCGTTATCCTCCGCTGAGTGCCGGGGGCGGGGGATGGTACCTACCCAGCTGATGCACACTGCTCCTGTCATCCACAAATCGAATTGTATCATAAATTTAGTGAAATGGTGGCTTGTTCAGCTCTCACTTCCTCGCCATTCGGAATAACGTCGTAAAATATAAATTACTTTTTTATTTGACGAAACTTCTTGATTTTATCACGACCTTTGTTCAAAAATTATAGCATTTAGAGTGTTTCTTTCGATAGTAATAATCGGTGTAAAACTATAAAAGCGAGTTATTGGGCGCCGCCCGGTGCGCGGTGCACGGAGCTCCAATCCCAACAGGGTAGGCAGATAGATTTTATTGTATTATAAGAATAAATTGTCATAATGGACCATAACCTTTTACACGTTTCTAATATGAATGTATTCTTGACAAAAACTATGGTTTTATAACTGAATCGTAAAAGTGACATTAATTTACTGTTTCAAAAGCGATTAAATTTTTCCACGCTCATTGTTTTTGTCGAGAAGCTATTAAAAAGAGAGCTTTATTCATGAAGTAGTTCGCCAAAGAAAAACGAAAGGTTATCAATCACGATTCTAGCTATGTGATATTGCAAGAATGGTTTACTTTTGTAAGAGATTAAATCCTATTTATTCACAGATTGTGTGTGTCACATATTTCATCAGCCACCGGATCCTGTCTACTCTGTAGTGCCAATAAATAACATTTGGCGGCAGTTCTGTGCGACGCGACGCGACAGTTGACAGCTGCAATGTTTGAACCCCGCACTTTTTAACTGATGCCAACTTTTATGCGCGCTACATAAAAATTGTTCGTTTACGAGTTTTACGACGTTGTGCGGGCGCAGCCGCGGGGCGGGGTAGCGAAGGGCGTCGCTTTATCGTGCTCGATATTAAGACTGTTAGTGTCATAAAATATAGCACGGGTAGGTACTCGTATATACTCACTAGTGTTTTGTATGTTAACGCTTCGACGTAAAAAGGCTCCTTTTTACGGTCGCCCTCTTTATTGTTTTCTCAGCATATATTTGGGATGCCGGCGACGTGCAGGGATCATCGTCTCGTTTGGGATTTTCGGCATTTATACCGTGCGAGAATGCGTAATTTTACCCTTTTATATAAATATTATACGGGATTATTTGAATTTTCCGCCGTTTCGTAATATTTTTATTTGGGTTTGAATGTGATTTGGGCAGATTTACGTTCGTTTTTTACTTACCACGTCGATAAGCTCATAAAAAATGAGTAACAAAACGAAAAAAAAAACAAAAAACCCGTTTGCTTAAAAAGCTGTGCAGTCAGAGGATACATATTCGCGAGCTGGCTGACCAAAACCAGATGTATCCTCCGACTGCACAGCATGATTTTCTTATTGTTTACGTCTTTTTAGTTCGCTTTTTAAGCAGTCGGGTTTTTTTATTTAACTTTTTTTATTTATAATTTGTTAGTTAATATTTTTTTCGAATTAGGTACATTTAAACATATAAGTGTTATCCATTTTTGAAATCACCTCTTAAAACCCTTTATTTTGATACCCCACACGAAGGGTTTGGGAGAAATAAAATTGTAGGGCCCCCACAATATGGCGCCCAAATTTTGCTATTTTACAAACACTCGCATGGTTAAGGCGAATCGATTGAAGTAAGAATCATCAAAATCGGCCAACGCGTTTGGTCTCTAGTACGCCACATAGGAACAAAAATACATACATACATAGACTAAACACATTACCCTCCTTCGGCAGTCGGATAAAAAACCTATCGACTGCCTCGCTGCATTCTGAATTCCTTTCCGTTCAGCACCTTGTGAATTACTTCTCGTTCACAATGAACAATAACATATTAGTGTAAATAAATTGAAATATTATCGCTGAATTGCTATTGTCGTCGAAACAAATTATGTTCGTTATTAATTATTTAAAAATCCACTCTCACCCCCGGAGGCCGAAATTGCGTGGCGAACAGCTGATTCCTTCTTTGTTTCGGCTACGCCCTTGAGTTGGCCCTTATTACCCGATATTGTGCTTTAGGGTAAAGTGGAATGGTTGAGTTTCCCTTGGCAACGTGTAATGATAGGGTGGCAGGAAGTCAGCTGACTGCCTCGCTCAGATGTTATTAGAAGCCAAGTCGTGAAGGTACGCGGAACCCGCGGAACTCGCCGGCAGACAAAAGTTTTGAATAGCTCAATAATTTAATGGACGAAATTCGAATACCTTTTAGCAAGTTCGGTCTCGTCGAACAATAATTTGAATTAATAATTTAGTCTACGAAACAAGCGGCGGGCGCACCCTGGAGCGGAACCATGTCTTGTAATAACTTGGTAATTTGAAGTCCAATCCAAAATAATTATGTGTTTGTAAAAAGTTACATGATGTTTTTGATAATGTTCTTTTGTGTTACAATTTAATTTGTAAGGAGGTACTGTTTTGTTAATTTCAAGAAAAGAAGGAAAATAAAAACGTCAAGAATAATTTGTGATTGTGATCTCGGGGGGAGGCGCAGTCATGGGTGGATAACACCTCTGAGTTATGGAATTGCCAAGCTTATTATTTTAAAACATGGCACTTAATGCACATTTCCTGGACTAAACTTCTATTCTAAGTAGGAATAGATATATATATACGTAAAATAATCATTCATTCCTCTTGCTTCTTTAATCCTAGCCGGTTTCTAAGGTCTTAGTATCATAACTTTTACTCCCCGCTTCACCCGCGTGAAAGTCGATAATTATCCTAAGGCACAGATAATATAATACTAGCATACAGATGCCTTATCCCATATAAAGAAACCGTGCCGATGTTACTACCGTTTTTCGTCTGATTAAACTGATTATCTTTTGTTCATCGATCACGTTCGGTTCCTTTCCATGGCGATAGATAGATGGTGTTAACAGGGACTTGCAAGTAAAAGGGTTTACTCGGTTCGTGAATATTTTTCTTTAAATACAGTGAAGATTTGTTTTATAGTATTTTTTTTTTGCACTTTTTTACATTTTCTTTGCACCAAAATGTCTTACAATACAAATTTAACAATCGAGTGGAATGGCTAGGAAATTTAAAACCGCGCCATCTATTGATAAATATTATATGATCCGTTCAAATAATCTTTGAAATGTGAATTAAGAGCCCAATATTCCATAGTTTTGTGCCTAGGAAAGTTGATTAATCAAGAACATAAAATTTTTATGTTCAATTCCACAAAATGTTAACTGTACACACAATTCAATAACAAAACGGTGCATATCGCGCCATCTAGTGAGGTTTATTTGAACCAAATTTTCTTTCTTAGCACAAATAGTATCTTATGTCCTTATCCAGGGCATCATCTGCCCATTTGCCAAGATTGTTCTAAATTCATTTTGCTGTTAGACGTGAAAAGTAACAAAAATGCAGACAGTAGGCACACTTTCTTTTGCATTTATAATTTGAGGCAGTATAGATTCAGCCTGTATTTCAGCGGAGCACTGCATCAGTTCGCTGCTCCTCGGGCCGGGTCCTGCTAATCGTGGCTATAACTCTCTCTCTCCGTAATATCGTCAACCAATCTCACAGCTGGACGCCCCGCGCTCACGCTCCTTCTCGATCATCGCCGGCCATTCGTTACTTTTTGCTTGATTTCAAGCTATTTTGTTGCTGTCCTCCACGTCGTATGTCGCCAGCCTGCGAATATATCTATCGACAAACATATTACACTTAATGGAAGCCAATCAATCTGGATTAGCAATAGATTTCCTGTTACTTTAGTTACCCTTTATCAGTTTTGTAACATAGAAACTACAAAATAACAAGATAATTCACAGCCACTCATTTACTCTCATGCTTACGAACTTCGTTAAAACCACAAATTACTCTGGCTTATATATACTGCCTTTGTTAATCCAAAAATAGGTTTGACGTTTTATAAATAGGCTATTATGCCCTAAATCTGCGTGTACGAGTATGAGACCCTCGATTTATGTGAATATTTAGCGGGACAGGGGTAGCTTGTGACATTAATTGACATTTGGAGTGGCTCGGAATCCCTCAAGGGGGTAGGATGTGTGCGTAAAGATATAAATATTAAGGGCCTAGTTTGTAATGCCGAGGAATAGCGAGCAATCGGAAGGAGTCGGGCGGGATCGTGAGGAATCGGGGATGGAAAGCGCTAAGTTTTTAAGGAAAATTGGGTTCAAGAGATTGATGATCGGTTGATTTTATCGATGTTTTTAAGGGTTTCTTATGGGTATTCTGAAAAAGGGACTCCTTGCTTATATACCTCGTTATAGGGATTGGTTTTATTCAGGCGCATTACACTATCGTACACAGTGATGTTATATATATACTGAATATAATCTCATTGATCGTACATCTTAATGTACCCTAGAGGCCAAATCTATCAAGAGGGCTCGTACTAATGAATGTGCTTGCAGCTCAATTAAGTACGCTATCTATTGTTATATAACTTGTTATCTATGTAGATTGTAGGTTTATTATCAACTACTTAAGTTCCCCCATTAAAAGAACAACACTACAAAACAAAACATAACAACAGCTCCCAAACGAAATAAATCATTGAACCTCACCTCACACTGCAACATTACGTAAACGAAAAAATATTTTAACAAAAAATTCCTCCCTCTTTACACACATAGTTCTAAAGCATTCTTGCACGGACACCCCCGGCCTCCGCCCCGGCCGGGTTGAAGCGAGCTCCTTCGTACTATACATTATACAATCCGTCTGAATAGACGACGATTTTGGACGTTTTCATTCATACGAGTACATTACGTTTCTGCATATATATAAAGGTCGTAAGAAGGGGATTACGTGAGGTTTGTGGACTGAAGAGCACTATCTTTATTTGAATGAATGATAAAGATATGCCAAAGAAAGGGAAAAAGAAAGTATACGAAATATGCATTACGCCATGCTTACTATACGCGCTATGGGCGTTAACAGAACTACAAGAGAGTAAATTGAAAGTCTGCCAGAATTCAATAGAAAGGAGTATTTTAGGTATAAGAAGAAGGGGTAGAGTGAAATTACAAGATATTAAAAAGAAAACAAAATTTAAAAATGCACACACATCCTACAGACAGCTCAAATGGAGTTGGACGGGGAGAGAAAATATAGAGAAATGTACTAAGTTAGTAACAAAATGGTATCCAAGAGATATCAAAAGACAAACCATAAGATGGGAAGATGACCTGAAGAAAATAGCTGATCCGATGTGGACCCGCTTAGCACGAGACAGGAGTACGTGGAAATCTTTAGAGGAGGCATTTGTCGATAGACAAGCTGTTTCACACAAACACCCAGTTGCCGATCACGCAAATGCAAGTTCGAATAGATTAAATCAATTTAGTTTTAGTAAGTAGGAATGTAATAATTAATTGTAAGAAAGAAACAGCAGTAAGGCTATTTTATTTTTTAACCCCTGACGGAAAAAGAGGGATGTTATAAGTTTGATGTGTGTTGCTGTGTATCTGTGTATATGTGTGTCTGTGTGTGTCATCGTAGCGTCCAAACGGGTGAACCGATTTTGATATATTTTTTTTTTGTTTGAAAGGTAATTTTATCGAGAGTGTTCATAGCTATATTTAAATAAAATCGGTTCAGCCGTTCAAAAGTTATAGGCGTTTCACTGTTTGAATCGGAGTGTTTACTCAAGATATCGTGTCATAATTACGTGTTCAATAGATTGTCGATCGAGGCGTATCTACTATGTACTAGATAAATTATGTAGCAAAAAATAAAAAATTGCCGGGGGTTTTTTAAATTTTGAAATTTTACTTGTATTTATTTATCTTTATTTGATGTATTCTGAAGAGCAACGGTTATAAAAAGACGTAAAGATGTCTCTTTAGTCATATATTCAGCAGTATCAATTATATTAACCGTTTCAGTACAAAAATTACAGTTACTTATTACATTATTGGTTATCCACTAAGATCGATAGAACATCTTAAGATTTCTTTGTTGACTTGTGATTTGTTATTGAACTTCCTTTATAGTCGCCAGTCATTAAGAATGATAAATTATGAAGAAGGTAGGGGATATGACAGACCAGAGGCCCTAGACAAGTGACATTCATCGAAAGCGTGGTGATAGCGATTGGAACAATGTCAAAAATGTACAGGAATGTCAAACGCTATCGAAATGTCACGTGATTTTGGCATTTAGAGCTACGTCATCGCGGCCAACGTTTATAGAATGCCACTTTTCTCGGGTTCTTCTTTCCGGCTCGAAGGACCAGACTGTAGTGTACTGTATTGTAGGGCCTCTGGGAGTTCTAAACACACCTTTGAGTAACTTTCAGTGACCATTGAAACGTTTGGTAGTGTAGACCACGTAGAGGAAATGCGATCGCAGACATCCGACAGAATACCCTTAGTAAAAATTCATAATTCCAGGTTTGGCTCTTGCCTATTTCCTCCTCCAATATTGGACCAATTTAAAAGATATGCCATAAACTGAAAAAGAAAGATATATAATGTGGCCCTATGTTTTCCTTTTTCATAATACATTATCTTTAGTAAAACTAGCATCCTCAAAAATTCTCAAAATTGCGCTTAGTGTACAAATTTGACAACTATAAATGAAAAACATTGAAGCACAACATATATCTTTTTATTCAATTCATGGAATATCTGTTAAATTTGTCCAGGAAATAGGCGAGAGCCAAACCATAAAGTATGACTTTTCACTAAAGAAATTTATTCGGAGCCTTCATTTCCTCTGCTCCACAATGCTCTTAGCCATTCTTCCAAAATTCACCACAGTCCTTTCAACCAGCAACGTATTCCAAATTCAAACATAATGGATTGTAGCTGAAGAGTGCTCGAGACATCGCATGCAGATGTGCTAACCCACTTGTGGGGCTAGCGTGGTGGTGAGTGGCTGTGAGAGGGATCAATTGATTTGTTCGTCAACGGGAACAGCAGCGACACGGGTGTTAATGTATTAGCTATGTCGATTATGTCGGGATGTAAAAAAAACGTTATTGGGAAAAAAAAAACTACGTACTTATACGAAACTGAACTCACATACTGATAAACTGAAAGTAAACTCCTTTGGCATTGGATAATTGTTTTCGCAGATGACAATCTCACAAAAGAACACATACAGATAGCTCCCCATTTAATTCCAAATGATTTAGCCCACTCCTTTTCGTAAACACAATGTTTAAAAAGCCCGTAGGTAAACAGGAAGATACCCCTGCAGGCAAAAATACGTACGTTCAACATAAACCTTATCTGCCGCTACATTTAAAAACATATTCACAATTACGCCGTGATTTAGTGACACCCTTTCCTTGAAGTGGGGAGATCGCTGTAGTGTATGTGGGGTAGGCAGCACCCCCCGCGCCCCGCCTCTCGCAACATATTCTAAGAACATCACGACTTGATGCCTCAGCTGACAGCCCTACAGATACCGACTTACTCTCAGAGGAAAACACTTCCTTATTCAACCGCCAACTTCGTTCTGCGAATAACTACCCCCAAAATTTTCCCTACTACCCCAACAACAAGGCTCAAAGTCGCTCAGCGGAAAATTTCTGACGAGTGAAAATATGAAGAGATCCTTGCACAGGCAATCTCACGCTCAATGTCGCTTTATCGTTATAATGGAGATTGAGTGCGAGCGAGACACTCGCATGCGATAGAGGGAGACGCTGCATCTTGATGAAATTCATGAAGTCAGCCAAGATACAAGAATATTTAGTTGATGTCAGTGAATTTGTCGGCCGCGCCGCCGCGCCTTATGGAGGCGAGTTATTTTACAGTTTTATCTTGTACGTTGCTTATCTTCCCCAACGTAACTGACTCAAAAAATTGGCTGAGCCCTTGTTATAAATATACACGGGGATATTGTATGTTATTAACTTTTGTAAAGCTACTACAGTTCCGCAGAGCCGCGCCCTTCTGTCGTTTCTCTTTGTTTAGCCGCTACGCACTCTGCTGGTGATACAGCGATAGAGCGATACATTAACCGACCTACAGCAACACTACTTAGCCTAGTGAAGCGATGAACTTAACTCCAAAACCTAACAAAGGAGCTGTAGAGCAATTACGAATTTATGACGATAAGTCTGTGTTGGCAGAAGCACATATTATAAAGTGTAACTTACAAATCTCCCCTGAAAATAGACTGCAAAGGGCTTACAATGTCAAGTGAGTATTGATTGCTGCGTTGTGCTGGTTTCATGCTAACGTACAAAGTAATATGAGGTGAGCTTACAAAGAACTTGACACATTTAGAGCCCACATAAGAAGCTCATAAAGATATTTTTAAACGCTTCCAAGTTTACCACACATTGGGCGAGCGACAGCGGAACGGCACACAAATAGCCTGGTCCCCCGCAGTCAGTGAAGCAAGGCTAAAACATCCCTTTGTGCACATACACCGTGCTCAATCCATATATACAGTCACAGGAAAGATGTCCGGTGGTATGACGAGCATGGGAAACAAAAGAACAATGCGTAAAATTATGCCTGTTGAATCATGAAGGGGTAGGCAGTGAGAGCACAGACAGTTCTGGAAACGGAAATTCTGGTAATTGGGCAGACACCTATAATTGCACATGTTTTTTTATTAGTTTTTTTTTTTAAATACTTTGCCTCACACTAGGAATTTCATCCTGTATCGTGGGTGCGTTTACAAACATATAAACTCAAATACACAAACACCCAGAGCTGGAACAACTATCTGTAGGTCATACAAATATTTGTTCCTTGCGGGAATTGAACCCGCGACACGAAGCGCAGCAGTCAATCGCTCAACCACTGCGCCAACCGTGCGCCCATTCTACATGACCTATAGGATCCATTGATGTAAGAAACGAACATATTTTTTTTTTTTACTTTTCTATAGGCTCGCGTTTGACCACTATCTCGCACGATGATAAGCGATGATGCGGTCTACTACGGTGAAGCACGCTTGCCTAGAAGTAAACTATTCACTCTTGACTTAAAGACCCCAAGGTTGTAGCTATCAGGAAACAAAGACTCCAGCAGGGAATTCCATTCCTTAGCTGTACGCACAATGAAAGTATTCCCAACAAAAAGCATACAGTCTGTAATTTTCGCTCACTCATGAGTAAAAATCTTCTGAATTCGTAACACAAGTTACTCAAGTCTCACTTATTAGTACTAAAGTGAATTTTGTCGATGGGAGCTTTAAGCTTTAGGCTTTGGGAACCCACCTATCGATCGAATCAGTTGTTTGTGTTTTGTATCAATAATGCATATTGACTTTGACTTTGCGATCTTCAAGTAAAGCCTCATTACTTCTCACGACTACGTAATAGGCGACTAAACTCTTGCAAATGAGTAAGTTCCAACATCAGCCGCGGGGTGTAGAGGCCTAATGACCCATGCTTCCCTGATAACCTTCCGCCAGCACCGGATCCGAACCGTACGGGCTTCTGCACACAGGATACATCTGTAGCCAAGACTTATATTTTAGTATTTATTGTGTCTTATGAACGTAATATCTACTAGAATCTCGTAGCGGATTGGTGATCGTTTGGCAATATTACGCTGCTTTTAAGTGTCTTGGTGTTTTGTTAGGTTAATATCTGGTATAGAAGGGATGTTGGTTGATTCCTTGCTAGAACCCAATTGTTCGTGTCAAGGAGGACTTACTTTCACATCACTTCATCAGCCTTATAATGTTCCCACTGCTGGGACACAGGCACCCTCTCTGTGACAGAGATAATTTATTTATTTGGAAACTCAACAGCTTATTACTAATTTACATGAACAGATATTCACCTCACTGTCAATAAACAGCCCAGTGCAGTTGCATCAACGTTACTTGCATCTTAGTAAACACACACACACTGCACAGTGACAGCGAGATGATAACAATTATCTCTTAAGCCAATAACAGAGTTTCACGGCATGGATAAAGCTAGGTTAGGTTATGTTAATTAGCTACACACAAGTGCAGCTATTAGTGATCATGTGATATTGAAGACTCATTGATCACATTAAATCAGAGTTAAAAGCAAATATGGTTATATTAATTAGACAAAGGGAAAACAAAAAATATTAGCGAAATCTAACATCATGAATATCACGCCCATTCGAAATATATCACTTAATCCTAAGAGTTATGGCACAATTAGTTCACTTAACAATCAATTTACTAAATAATATTATTATATTATAATAGGCCTTAATCCACCATGCAGGCCCCGTGCGGGTTGGTGGATGTCACATGTCTTCAAAAAAATATTTTTTCTTTTTTTTTTTTGGTTCTAGGATGCCGGTTTCGCCACGATGTTTTCCTTCATACGACTCGACTTACTCTTTTGACCAATAATAGTTTTTATCCAAACCTAAAACCTATCTTCTCACACTCGAAGGTCCTATTCACCAAATAGATAAGAATGACAATAAAACCTACTCCAACATTCAACAAAGTGGTTTCACACATTAAGCCCTGCTTCACAATAAACATGGAGATACCATCAGAATACCATCACATTCAATAGTTTTCATTTCACAACCCTTTAAGTGACAAGCGTGCACAATCGAAATTCACACCACAAGGGGTCATAAAGACCCTTAGAGACTCCTAAAATTTGAAAGAGCCCGTATCCCAAGTAAAAATAATAAAACATTAACAGCATGGATCCTTTTGTCCGTGGGTAGTTAAGATCGGGTTACGTTCGGACACAGTATAAATATGGATAAACAGTACGGAAACTACCACAAACGCTTGAAACGGCACACTCAAACAAAAATTCACATCGAAGACCCCTAAGCCACAGTAAAAATATACAAACAGTATGGAAACTACCTACAAACGCTCGAAACGGTACACTCACTAAAACATATTATGTGACCACTTGTCGCGTCACGGTGCTCAGTACTGAGTCTGACTGCACTGTGCACTGCTACCGCTGCGTAAGGGTCTCGTCGGTGCGCATGTTTGTGTGTGCCGTTTCATGCGTTTGTAGGTAGTTTCTGTACTGTTCGTCCACATTTATACTGTGGTTCGGATACGTTCGGGTCGGATCGACAGCGGATTGGGCAATACGTTACGGTTAGTTTTTTTATAGGGTTGTTTATACCGATTTGCGGATATAAAAATATGTTTGTGGCCCAAAATTTGTAATGAGATGACATTATTTTGGTTGTACGTTTTCTGCATTGTGATTTTGTTTTGTTCTCTCTTTTTCCATATTGTACTAAACTCTTTTTTCAGATTTGAAGCAAATCACTTAACAGCAGGAATAATAACATGGTATTATTTCAATTTTATAAATTCCTTATAAAGCCATATAAAAACAAAGCAAAATCACCTTAATGTTTCGTTACGCACTGTATGCGGTAGGTACGCTTTTTGTTCGTAATTACGCACAAATGCGAATAAAATACAGAATAGCGTAATTTAAGTGCGCGTAAATTGATCGTAACTGGCTCTCCGGAGAGCGCGGGCGCGGGGCGGAATGGGCCACTAGGATCATCTACTTGTTTTTATATGGAAGAACCAGGATTTGGAAAAAATGGATACTCCTTGACAAAAATGTTGTAAAATAACTTTCCTACTACCTTGTCTATTATGTAACACATTGCCTAAGAAATTCGTTTCGAATTATGAACATTTCGAAAAAAAAAACAGTTACGAAATTACATTTATATTTATTTTATTTATTTAATACTTTATGCACACAAACGTACAGAGGCGGTTTAATGCCTTGGGCATTTTCTACCAGTCGACCTTTGGGTGATGCAGAGACAAATAGTGGTAGGTGCAATATTTAGAGTTAAGTAAATCGCATTTATTTAAATACATATACCTAAACTAAAAATACAATATATACTCAAAGAATAAACTAAATATATATAAGCAATTAGTAGTTATTGATAATTATGGAAAATCGTTAGCGCTGTGACGATACTACTGCCATCTTCTTACGAATATGCTCGCGAACCTTAACTTTGAAGGTTAATCGGTTGGTTGCCATCCTGATTTCCTGGGGGAGCGCATTCCACAGAGAAATAGACTGAACAAAGAAAGAACAGTGAATGAAGTCAGTTTGGTGAGTGGGACATTGAAGGAGGCGGTTCTGTGATGACCGTAGATTTTTATTGTGGTTGTCGCAAATGTATTGAAAGTTAGGGGCCATATAACTAGGGGATTTAGAAGAGGTGAGAACTGAAAACAAGGTAGTTAGTGCCCTTTGCTCTCTGCGTTGGCGTATGGGCAACCACTTTAGAAGCGATCGATGCGCAGAGACATGATCATATTTACGCAAATTGAAAACGAATCGAATGCAGTAATTTAGGAGACGGTCAAATTTGTTGAGGAGATCTGCATTCAGGTCATAGTAGCACACGTCACCATAATCGATGATAGGAAAAATAAGGGTCTGAACAAGCATTGCCTTCGTGTTCACTGGTAATAGATTTTTCAAGCGATATAAAGCCCGCAGCGTTGCAGTGACCCTCTGACTCACACTTGCGACTTGAGTACGCCAGTTAAAGGTATTATCAATGTGTAAGCCTTTACATCATTGCTGAATGCAACAATCGTACTGTCGAACAAAATAGGTGGCAAACTTGCACTATTCACTTTAGCGATGCTTCGGGAACTCCCAATGATGATCGCCTGACACTTATTGGGGTTTACTGCAACACCAAATCTATTTGACTAGGTTTTAATAGCCGTCAAGTCTCTGTTTAGTTTGGTAATAACGTCAGGTATTTCGTCGACACTCCCTTGCCAGTACAACTGCAGGTCATCTGCATACAGATATATGGATCATTTTGTAACTGGCAGAATGATACTGAACCTATAACATCTCAAAAAAGCGTGCGTTGATTGTGTGTATATAGTCTGTGGTTTTTAGTCTGGAACGTTTCTAATAAATTGTTGTTGGAACTTATTTGCATTTAATTAAGTAAGCTCATCAGGTAGTAGAAAAAAAATCGTTCGAACGAAATTGTTTACATCGCTCGTGTTAAAATGTTGACTTTTTATGCTCGGCACGAAATGTACTAATACATGCTTTAACACTAAAACAACCTCATCTATCATAAATTATGTTTGATAACACAAATTGATCATTTATAATTACCGAAGATAAAACTCCAAAATTTAGGTATAAATCGTGATATACACATGTTTATTGACAACGATTTGGTGATGATTACAGCACTGCAATACTTTGGAGCAGATAAGCGGAAATCTGCCGATACTTAAGATACGATTGATAATGAAAAAGGTGACGTAAAATGATAATGACCAAAGACATATTATCGCACTTGTTTACGAAAAACTGCAAAGTTTTCCATACTCAGTGCATTTGTAGAAAAACAAAGTACAATGAGTAATTGTCATAGGTAAGACCTTCACGTCTATCTGAACATTGGTAGGTATCTACTTGCAAAATAAGTCCATATATTTACTTGTAAGTACATGTAGGTATATAAACTCACGTCCTTATCCCATGGAGAGAGGCAGAATCTACTGAATTACAGAACGCCACTTGCTACGATCCTTGTGCATACTCCTTACCCGACTGCCGAAGAAGGGTAATGTAAGTATGTATGTAGATGGTGCCCAAACGAGAGCCAATCGATAAATAAAAATAAAAAAAGTATTTATGTATGTTTTGTGGCGTTACAGAGACCAAACGCGTTGGACAATTTTGATGATTTTTACGTCAATCGATTCGTCTTAATCTTGCGAGTGTCACTGGCTACTTTAAAATTGGAAAATAGAAAAATGACAGTTTTTTAGTGGCATATTGTGGGGTCCCAATTTATTTTTTTCTTCCAAACCCATCGTGTGGGGTATTAAAATAAATGGCTTTAAGAGTTGATTTCAAAAATATAAAACACTTATTTGTTTTAATGTACTTAATTGGAAAACAAAATGTTAACTAAAAAGTTATAAATAAAAAAAGTTAATTCAAAAAATCATTAATCCCGACTGCTTAAAAAGCAAACTAAAAAGACGTAAACAAAAAGAAAATCACGATGTGCAGTCGGAGGATACATCTGGTTTTGGTCAGCCAGTTCGCGAATATGTATCCTCCGACTGCACAGCATGATTTTCTTCTTGCTTATGTCTTTTTAGTTCGCTTTTTTTTATTTAAGTTCATACATCTAGTCATAAACGCACGGACGCCGATTATGAATTATGAGTAAGTTCATTGAAAAATTTTAAATGCATTCCCTTTTCATACATTGCGTTAGTTCCCAAAAATGAAAAAATAAAAAAAAAGAACAAAACAAATTCTAACCAGATTGCTTGAACGACTGCAGGTGTTAAAAAGCCAACAAAACTAAAAATTAAAATAAACACCTATCAGAGGCCTTAGTTCGAGCTTTTTACTCACGCACAAAACCTCAATTTGTATTGAAACTGGATAAGTACCGTCTGGTGACAGTAAGGAGAAACCGCTGTTTTTGTATACAAATTGACATAAGAGATCGTTAACGTTGTCACGATCGAGTTCATTAAAAAACTCGTAATAAGCACACAGAACTATAGTAATTCGTATCCAAATATTGTAATTCTCGGAGCGTCGCGTCGGGCGGTAGCTCGTACTCGCAGTCGGTAGTAGTACCACACTGACCTTGTTCACCAAAACCGGTTCTATATTGTTTTCGTCAATTTGTTTATACCTACCGACCATTTTATTTTGCCGGGAATGTAAACTAGTCGGTTAAGGGACGCTTTAATTAAAAAAATTGTAAAAAAGTTGCTATTACTTTTTACAATTTTTTTAATTAAACTCAGAACTTCGATTACACGGATTTCGCCGGTAATAAAAGGCTCATACAATTATGTACCATTTTTTAATAATGTAGTATTTTTGTATGCATTTATGTAAATGTAACGTGAGCACAGCATGCACCATTACATTTGATTACGTTTCTTGTTATAAACGCGTCGTATTTCAACGAATTGTCACAGTAAAAATATACAAACAGTATGGAAACTACCTACAAACAGCCGCTACGCTCGAAACGGCCAAACTCACACAAACATACGTGACCACCCTACGCGTCGCGGTGCTGAGTACCACGGGGTCTCATTGCTAAGAAAGAAAATTTGGTTCAAATAAATCTCACTAGATGGCGCGATATGCACCTCCATCTGTTATTGAATGTGCGTAAAATTAACATTTTCTGGAATTGAACACAAAAATTGTATGTTCTTGTTTAATCAACTCTCCTAAGTACAAAATTATGGAATATTGGGCTCACACATTCACATTTCATAGATTATTAGACGGATCATTTAAAATTGATGCCAATAGATGGCGCATTTTTAAATTTCTGAGGCATTCCACTCGATTGTTAAAGTTTGCATTTTAACACTAGAATGTGAAAGAAAACTGAACTATCACCGTGAAACAGAACCGAATGCGTTCGATGTACAAAATGAATTGCCAGAATAAGCAGTCCAAAAACGCTAGTTACGTCGGCACGGTTTCTTTGTATGGGATGAGGTTTTTTTTTTTTTTTGGTATAGTCTCGCGCTTGACCACCATCTCACCTGATGGTAAGCGATGATGTGGTCGACGATGGAGCGATGGCGATGGAGGTATCTGTATGCTAGTATTATATTATCTGTGTCAGTACTGACAGCACTGCGACCTCTGCCCAAGGGTCTTGTCGGTGTGTATGTTTGTGTGAGTGTGCCGTTTCGAGCGTTTGTAGGTAGTTTCTATACTGTTTGTATATTTTTACTGTGGTATTGTCAAGCGGACCGGTCGGTGCTCCAATGTGGACAAAGCACCCCACTGCACACGGAATTCAAACGAACAATAAGCAGGCTGGTCCACTATGGGTGCAGTTGCTTTGTCTACAATCTCCATAATATTCAATTATGGGCATGGGAATATTACTTTTAAATCCTTTGTAAAATTTATTATACAATTCGCCTAGAAGTCGAACCTAGATCTCTACGTTCAGGGATCCGCCAAGCTGCCTGACTGACCATTTCAGTTTCATGGTTTCACACGTACTTACTGTCAAACGATAATCATCTGACTTATTGTTTTCTTTTTATCTAATATAGGCTCGCGCTTGACCACTATCTCACCTGATGGTAAGCGATGATGTGGTCTACGATGGAGCACGCTTGCCTAGAAGTAATCTATTCACTCTTGACTTAAAGAACCATAGATTGTAGCTATCGGGAAACAGACTCCGGCAGGGTGATCATTGATGTTGTCCACTTTGCCTATTACGAGAACCTTTCATTATAAATAAATAATAATAATTTATATGTGATTTAATATAAAAAGAAAATAAATAGACAATATGTCATTGAAATACTTAGTAATAAGGACTTTTTTTAATAAAACGCACTTCCTCTCTCCTACATTTTATCACAAAGTACGTAAGCAGCGGCGCAGTGATTTTATTTTATATGTTTGTTGTGGCCTGTGCCCGACAGGGTTCATAATTGATTTTTAACTTACTTCCTGTATGTATACATTAGGTATGCAAATATAAGTTTTTAAACTGTCATGGTCACTAACACTAACATTAACATTAGAAACGGGATATTACGCGGTACCGAGTGCAAAAAACGAACAAGAAAGAAGGTAGACCGATATGTCTCTTCATAAACACCCACCCGCAATGACTTTTCAGTTTATCCGTGATCATGGTGCAACAGCACCGAAATATCGGGAACTCGCAAAAAACAGTAAACATAGTAAATATCCCGTTTCTAATGTTAATGTTAGGTATGCAAATGCAATAAAGATTCTTTAGTAAGTAAGACTGACACCATTAGTAAGTCATAATAATATCACCAACACCCACATGTTTTGTACGAGCACGGATTGAACCCCGCGCCTACCTCTACGTCCCTTCGCAATCAGCTAATTGTTCAGCCGTCATAAAAAACTCATTACAGCGCAATGATTCCAGTTGACAGCTTGTCACTCGACACGCCTGGTCACGCCCATTCTGATTGCTTTGTTGCTGTTTTAACAATGGTGTACCTTTGATGGGACACCGTCCGCCTGTATGATTATTTTTTGCTTAGTTGTGATGTTAAGTAGTTAGATATTAAATACTTATTCTTAGTTACAGTGACAAATAGTCAGTCGCGCATTAGCTGCTGTGATTGGTTTCATGAATGTTCAACTTGTGATATGTCGATAATTTGTGATGTGTCGATTATTTATTTCCATAGAACCAGCCAGTGGCGGCCTTAGGGGGTGGCGAACAGGGCAATCGCCCGGGGCCTCGCTCTTGCAGGGGCCTCACGCTACAACCCAAAAAGCTTACAATTCTATTCCTAGCAAACAATAAAGTTGGTCGATTAATTATTTCATAGTAAAGTACTAATATTATAAAGGCGAAAGTTTGTGAGTGTGTGTGTGTGTGTTTGAATGTTTGTTACTTCTTCACGCTCAAACAGCTGGACGGATCTGGATGAAATTTAACACAGATATAGATTTCAGTCTGGAATAGTACTTAAGATACTTTTTATTCCGGAAATATGTTCCCTTGGGCTTATTTTTGAAATTCCCGCGGGCGAAGTCGCTGGCAGAAGCTAGTTAATAACAAAAACAAAAAGTTTTCCATTTCTATATCTCATACATTGTAAAAACCGGCCAAGTGCGAGTCGGATTCGCGCACGAAGGTTTCCGTACCATACTCGCAAACAAAGGCAAAAATATCACGTTTGTTGTATAAGAGCCCCACTTAAATATTTATGATATTCTGTTTTTAGTATTTGTTGTTATAGCGGCAACAGAAATACATCATCTGTGAAAATTTCAACTGCTTAGCTATCACGGTTCATGAGATACAGCCTGGTGACAGACAAACAGACATACGAACCGCGGAGTCTTAGTAATAGGGTCCCGTTTTTACCCTTTGGGTACGGAACTCTAAAAAGGACAAGGGCCTCGCATATCTGCCGCCAGCCCGGAGCCTCGCAGCGGTTAAGGCCGCCCCTGGAACCAGCAGCCTAATTGCGTAAGTGAATTCTGCAGGGCAAAGGGTATGACTCTATGAATGAGTATGACAAATGCCCGTTCATTGGCAAACAATATTGGAAGAGTATCTTCACCAATGAAAACGTTAATTTTTTTTTGGCAATACCTCATTTCAAACTCAGGAAGGATGAAATGACGACAGGTCACTGGAACAACTTGCGACCCACGGATGCCCCTCAAGTTAAAGGAGAAAATTTACAAGTCCGTGATTAGACCTGTCGTATCAGAATGTTGGGCTGTTTAAAAGACGAATGAAAAGAGATTGCATGTAGCAAAGATGAGAATGTTGAGCTTGAGATGTATATGCGGCGTGATGAGATTGTATAAAGTAAAAAATTAGTATATTACAGGAAGTTTGAAAGTGGCGCCAGTGGCAGAAAAGTTGAAAGTAAACCGCTTGTCCTGGTATGGTCATGTGATGAGGAGGGATGAAACGCATGTTACTAAAAGAGTAAACAATATAAATGTGGATGGATGGAGAGGGAGAAAAGTAAAATTTCTAAATTTAAAAACCCCCGACAAATTTTTATTTCATGCTACATGATTTATCTAGTACATAGTAGATACTCTAGATACGCTTCGACGGCAATCTATTGAACAGGTAATTATGACTCGATATCTTGCGAAAACACCACGATTCAAACAGTAAAACGCCCATAACTTTTGAACGGCTGAAACGATTTTATTCAAACATAGCTAAGAACACTCTCGACAAGATCACCTTTCAAACAAAAATAACTTAATCATAATCGGTTCACCCGTTTGGACGCTATGATGCCACTGACATACACACAGATACACAACAACACACGTCAAACTTACAACACCTCTCTTTTTCCGTCGGTTGTTAAAAAGGGAGCCAGTAATAGCGTGACAGGGGTCAGGAAGGTATGGAAGAAGAAAACGTGTTGCGCCGACCCAAAGTACCATGGGATAAGGGCAGGAAAATGATGATGATGACCTAATTTTTGGAAGAGAATTTGTCATACTCTTTCATGTAGTCATACTTTTTGCCCTGCTGAATTCACTTACGCAATAAGGCTCTAGGAACCTATTACTTATCCTACGGTACCATCCGATTACGAAAACTGTTTCACTGATACAACACCATAGCCGATCTTAGGCTACTCGTCAACCCGGTAGAATGCATTGTTTTTGCCCGTAGCATCATCAGCATCATCATCATTATCAGCCTATTAATGTTCCCACTGCTGGGCAATAGGTCTCGTCTTTGTGAGAGGGAATGGGCCGCAATCCACTGATGCCGCCGTGATGTCACGTAGCCGAATTTATGGTTCTAGAACATGCCCGTGGTGTATCACATAAAATATAGGTTCTAGGTTGAAAAAAATAAATAACTTAGAAACAAAATGCCATTGTGTCTCGCGTGGATCCACGTTTTAGGCAATCAAGAGGTTCAAATTAAATTCAATTTATTACACCCAGAGTGTACATACAGGTGGTAAATATAAGGTAGAATTATGGACCCTGTCGTGCACAGCAACATTCTAGATACAGTCAGTGTCTATGAGAGAGGAACAGTGCTTAGTATTTTCGTCTACTTCCTATCTATCTGGGATAATACTTTCAAATACCTAAGAACTTAACAAGTATTTTACCCTAGTCGTTTTCAGTTTGCGTATGAGCGGCCATCACGAGCTGTTTTGTACTAAATAATAGTTTCCTCACTCGCATTTGACTCTTGACACTCGACTCGTACTTCTACCGTTTCCTTCACGTCAATGGGGAACTCCTTGCTGTCCACCTCTTGTTCCACTGATTCACTGTCACTGCCTACTTCAAACGTTTGTGTGATATCTTCCATGTCCTCTCCACCGGGAGAGATCCGACCTTGGACCCTAGCTAGATATAGTGTATTTTGAAACTCAGTCTGTATCTGTAAAGCTGCATGGAGTGGCAGTTTCCTCAGTTGTGCTGCTACATTCATGCCGAAGAAGTGAAACTCATCTTGCAATGGTTCTGGAGGGTTTATGATAGATGGAGTAATATCAAATCTGTTAGGAGTATCAGCTGATTTCTCTGACTCAGTTTCATCTTCGTGCCGCCTCATCAATGTATTGGTGGCTATGTTTATTTTTTTCTTCGCAGTGGGTTCGTGGTCGTCAACTGTTGGTTGTGCCTTCTTGCCATCAGTTTGTGCTGAAGCGTTTATATCCAAGTTACTTGAAGTCTGTAGTTTGCGTTTGAAATTATTAAATTTTGTTGATGTTTGTGAACACTGAAACAAATAACTGGATGAAATTCACCAGCGATTGAATAAAAAGGTTCTCTGGGATAATTGTATATGTTGCTTTAGATAAGTTGATAATTTATTTATAGAATTAAAATCTTTATTATCTACTTTATAAAACCGGGATGGGGACAATTTTGGGTGCACGGTTGGCGCAGCGGTTGAGCGATTGACTGCTGCGTGTCGCGGGTTCGATTCCCGCACGGAACAAATATTTGTATGACCTACATATAGTTGTGCCGGCTTTGGGTGTTGTGTATGTGAGTTTATATGTTTGTATACGCACCCACGATACAGGAGAAATTCCTAGTGTTGGGCAAATCTTTTTTTGAGAAACAAACAAAAAGGAAATAAATATGCATGTTTCCGGGGTAGAAAAATGATAATTCTATTTAGTCCTTCAGTGAGATTATTAAATAATATTGGACACGATTTTTTTGCTTTATCAAATAAATACAAATTTACAAAGAAAGAAGCGCATCAAAGTTCAGGAGTGGGGGCTTGTGACGTCACTATGTCAGTATAAAATGTACTAACGGCGTGATGTCACACGATATTTTAACGCATTATATCGTCTCTTTATGTTTACGTGTCAAAAGAAAAATACGTGTCGAATTTTTATTATTAATGTACCTGACAGACAAAAAACAAATTTTCAGTGGGATATAAAGAGTAGTGTCGGAGTACCGACGTTAGCAAAATGATAAACAAAGCTAAGTACATTTTTTCTAGCCTAATTTGTAATGATAACCCCTGCCTCCCATTTGTAATTCCAAACCTCTGTGATCTCTGGCCAAGTGTGACCCGCACAACACAAGTGATCATATTATCGTAACAAAATCCATGTTAATTAGTTTGTTTACAATCAATCACTCCTTACCAAATAAATAGAAAAGGTCGGTTATCGGTCGTTGACCCCGTAGTCAGCTGTACTTAACTAACTACAGCTGACTACGGGGTCAACGACCACTGACAGTGCAGTGATACCCATCACACACAAACCCACCGCTGAGTGTTTCTAATAAACTAAATTGGACCCTGCACAGATACATTATTATTTAACTTACTGGTTTCGTGGTAGATTCTTTTTGTACAGTTTTACCCACAAACTCATCCAGGGCGTCAAACCAGCACAAAGTAGGCTTGTACTCCTTATCTGCGCCAGATAACTTGGAGTATCTGATCTTGTGGAGCTCCTGGTGATACGTCGTGCGAATGTTCTTGATCTTCGTCTTTAGCAGCTGCACGGTCATGTTGTCATCGTTGAACTGTTCCAACAATGAACAGTATGCATTCGCTCGAGCTGTCTGGCTTTTGTAGAAAAATGATGTTGGGTTCCACAGACACTCGTGGTTTTTATAACAGGAGATGAAGAATAGCGTCTTCTCGTCGCCCCAGCGGGACATGTTGCGGGAGACAAGCGGCGCGGGCGGTTGCTAGCTACTGGCACGCGCACGCTGGCTGGCGGCTCGCGCCCGACTGGCATGCTGTGTGCGCCCCTGCACCGCCCACCTGGGGGGAGGAGGGGGTGACCTGGTGTCCTCGCGCGCGCCTCCATCGATCTGCAATCACCTAGCAATTAGCATGCTTATAGTTATGTTCGCTTCCTTATAAGCATGCGTATTGTAGCCATTGTAGGCCCAGAGTGCCGCCGGTATACAACTAAATGTAGGCTATTTTCCTACAAGCCCAAGTACATCGCCTAAAAATCTCACTAATGTATATCCTTACTAAACAAGGCGTCTACCAAGCCGTACATAATTGCTTCCGCATGGATTCCTGCCTACCCTGTTTGGCAGAAGAACGTGACTTGTGCGAGAAACAAAAACATCCTTGATTACGTACTATTATGATGTTAGGAACGACTGACCGACCGACGACCTACTTTCCGTGCAAATAAATAATTATTCTATTCTATTCTACGAGACTATTATCGCGGTAAGGTACAGTCACATGCACGATAGTGGTTAAAAACCAGTATAACCTGGCCTCCTATTCTATTAAAGCTCCGTACTAAACTAGGCCAGCCTGAGGTCAAAGTGTTCCCACCAACGTGCAAACTGCCCACTGACTGTTCGATCTCTAGCTATCCCGTATTGTAAGTACAGCTTAACGTCCACTGCGTGTCATATCTGCAACACAATAGCCGATAAAAAGTTCAATAATCAATTAAGTGACTGTCGCCTGGCAGCTTGGTGATCATGCAGGCAGCTATGTAGATCATCACCTTAAGTAAGTTATTTAAGTACCATATAAATCTAGGCACTAGTTAGCAACTCATTGGCAGGTTCTAAATTTTTCATAAAAATTTTGAATTACGAATCTGCTATTCAATAAAAAACATATCTATAGGTTATAAATTCGAACCCTGCGCCACACTTGCACAACCACTCTAGCGACGAACCAACCCAGCTAATCTATTTACGAACACTTCAAACGCCTCCGTAAATACTTGTAAATAATATTAATGTCGGAATTGTCAACCATAAGGCACAATACAACAGAACATTTCATATCTTCACGACTACAACGGTAAAAGTGTAGGCAGAGCTCATAAACCACGCTTGGATATTGATTTGAAACAAATAAAATATGGCCCGATTTTTTCATTTAAGAATCGAAATAATAAAGCCCAATTTAATGAGATTTCATAAACATTAGGTATCTATGTAATAATTTTATTTGATTAACTGCTTGCCAGTAAATAAGTAGTCTAGTATAACATTTAATGAGATTTCATAAACATTAGGTATCTATGTAATAATTTTATTTGATTAACTGCTTGCCAGTAAATAAGTAGTCTAGTATAACATTATATTTCTGCCTTTTTAGGGTTCCGTACCCAAAGGGTAAAAACGGGACCCTATTACTAAGACTCTGCGGTCCGTCTGTCCGTCTGTCTGTCTGTCTGGCACCAGCCTGTATCTCATGAACCGTGATAGCTAGACAGTTGAAATTTTCACAGATGATGTATTTCTGTTGCCGCTATAACAACAAATACTAAAAACAGAATAAAATAAATATTTAAGTGGGGCTCCCATACAGCAAACGTGTTTTTTTTGTTGTTTTTTGCGATAATGGTACGGAACCCTATGTGCGCGAGTCCAACTCGCACTTGGCCGTTTTTTTTAATTAGTCTCGCAAATAACATCTTTTGGAACCAAAAATCTACCAACTTGGAGGTTTTCAGTTAAGGTTACACTAGTCGATCATTCTTCCATACAAACGTAGTCTGGTGATTATTCCACTGTTTGACGATGTACGTTCAAAATAAAAAATGATATCAATTTAACAAAAAATATAAATTTAAAGAATAATTCGAAAGTTCCATATTTCAACACTAATTTTAACGCATCTTTGGGCGGAAATAAATAGATTAGTAGTTCAACAATGCAAATAATTTTCTTTTGAAAATATACATGTAGTAGTTTTTTTTATAATATATAATTATACTCCCAAAGGTCTATTTATAAAATTTCGCGCGCTCATTTTCGTCCTAAATCTACATCCATCTCGCTACAAATTTGCAAAAGTGCTAATTCGTACGCGAACTAGCTTCTTACTGCTCATCATAGCATCTATCTCATTCGCACATGTTGTCGGATGAGATAGCATGCATTTGAACCCCGCGCAGAAAATATTTCGTGCCGTCGACTAGTGCAACCTTAAGGGGTGCATTAAAGGTTGTGTGTGATATGAAATACTGGTATTGAAGCAGAAATATTATATTATTACTAGCTGTTGCCCGCGACTTCGTCCGCGCCAATCTCGTAAAAAATATATTTTTATTTTTTTTGTTTCCCGCCGGAACTATGAATTTTCTCGTGATCAATCGTAGCCTATGTTACTCGTTATTACATCAGCTATCTACCAGTGAAAGTCCCGTAAAATCGGTCCAGCCGTTTTGGAGATTACCCGGAACAAACAGACAGACAGACAAAAATCTTAAAAAATGCTTATTTGTTGTTAGTACCATATATACTATAACGTGCATTCAATAAAACGTTGTTATTTTAATATTACATACAGACACTTCAATTTTATTTATTTGTATGTATTGTATAGATATGAACATTTCCTCGTCAGTTCCTTCATCACCACCAGACCAGCACCCTAATTCAAAATTGCGTAATAATTACAGTTTTCATCACAACCGAAAGGAGTTCCAAATCCATTGCTTCATAATTTAAAAAGTCCGTCTGTTCGACAGCGTAAAACAAAAATGCAATGAATACTGTTGAATTGTCAAAACGAAAGATTTTGTTTGCTGATCAGGCTCTAAACACGGAGGTTACACGAAGATGGCTTACAGGTTGTTGACTGTTTCACTGAACTAATTAGGAGGTAGTGATAATAGCTGATAACTATGATTCACGATGATTTGCACATAGCCTAGGTAAATGACTGAACGAATGAAAACAAGTGCCTTATCTCATTAGCTGTGAGACCACGGTCTCAGTAAAAATAAAAAAACAGTATGGCAACTACCTACAAACGCTCGTAACGGCACACTCACACAAACATACTTATATAACACATAACAGCGAATTCGCTCTCAACGTCCATTGAATCAGTTGATATGCTGATCAATCTAAACTGAAATGGAAAAAAAAACTTTACGAAAATGCCAAATATTCGTCCTCCGCCAAATCCCCTAAAAATAATGACTTCATCACTGACTTAATAATCTTCGTAAGTAATAAAAAGGAATGAGAAAACATACATAAATTTTCGTGAAGAATTCCCGTTCAGCCGCCGAGCAGCCATCAGCCAGCTCCTATCAAATTACTAAATGTTACCGGCTCAAACAGTTACTGGGCCACCTATCATCAATCATACTCAAACTTGGAGACCAGATGACCAGTTTACCCAGCCACCTGCCAATCAACCGATCCCGCACATTCTGCCCAAGTTTCGGCCATTTTCCGAGGGTGGCGAGTGTCAGGTATAGCTGGTTCCGCCGACTCAGCGCGGATAGCAATTTCGCGCGCGAACTGGCGTCGGTTTGCGCTCAATGTCTGAAGGAACTCCTTTGAAGAGTATTGAGATGTTACATCTGTGAGATGTTACAGTTCACTTCGATAGGTACTTCGCGTCGTTTGATTAATTAAGGATGATTAGATTACCCTGTTAATTGTAACTAGTCTGTAAACATACAACGTTTGAAATGTGTTTAAAATATCTGTATCTGATTACAGGGAAGGGAGACATCGTCAGGAAGCCTTACTGTACTGGAGGATGTATGCTTACCGTAGACTGCGCGGTCAACTTAGTGTACTGTAATTTATCTGTAGGTCTATTTTTTATTTATTTATGACTAGCTGTTGCCCGGGACTTCGTCCGAGCCAAACTCGTAAAAAAAATAATTATTTTATTTTCCCGCCGGATCTATGAATTTTCTTGTTTTTTTTTTTTTTTTTTTACTATGTATAGGCCTGTGTTTGACCACAATCTCACCGTGGTCAGTGATGATGTGGCCGATGGTGGTAAGCACACAAAGCCTAGAAGGGAACTGGCTCTCAAGTGCTGCTGTCGGAACACACCGGAAGGTGCTTGGCGACAGATTTTCAACTTGAGGGTGGTTGCCAGCCAGGCGGGTACTACAAAGTACCCTACCACCGTCTTGTGATCAAACGTCTATGTTACTCGTTATTACATCAGCTATCTACCTGTGAAAGTCCCGTCAAAATCAGTCCAGCCGTTTCGGCGATTACCCGGAGCAAACAGACAGACAGATAGACAGACAAAAATTCTAAAAATTTCTTAGTTGTTGTTAGTACCGTATATACTTTCACGTGCATTCAATAAAACGTTGTTAATTTGATATTACATACAGACACTTCAATTTTATTTATTTGTATATGTATGTATGTATAGATTGGTTTGCTCTTGACTCTAGTCTAGGTCAGAGGTGACAGAGACAAAGTTGACGATGGAGTGAGCTTACCCAAAACACAGATAATATAATACTAGCAAACAGATGCCACATCCCATACAAAGAAACCGTGCCGACGTAACTAGCGTTTTTCATCTGATTATACCGATTTTTTTTTTTGTAAATCGATCATCATCTATATCCGTGGAACGGAACCGAACGCGATCGGTGTACAAAAAATAATCAGAATAATCAGTATAGAACGTCGGCACGGTTTCTTTGTATGAGATGAGACACCACTGCCCAGAAGAAGCCTGTTCACTCTAACTTTGAAGAGATTCGGGTTGTATGCGTTCGGAAACACAGACGCAGGCAGTGTGTTCCAGGTTCCACTCTTTTGCTGTGCGCATTATGAACGATGTTTGGAAGCGCTTGGTGCGAATTGGTGGAATGGCAACTAGGAGAGGATAGTAACTTGCAGTGCGTCTAGATGTCCAGTGGTAGTAGGGGGCTGGTGGGATGATGTCGTGGAGGTCATGAGCTCACTCGAAGTACAGTCTGTAGAAGACCGACAAGCGGGCAACCTTAGGTCTGGTTGGTTGATTGGTTCTTTATCTTATATAGGTAATTAATAGGACAAGTAAGTAAGACATAGCACAATAATTTGCCGCATTACTACCTACTCTTATAATTATTTTGACGTAACAAACAAACGCCAAGTCCACACCTTGTTCTTATCAGTGACAGATAGCGAATCTCCATTCATGTGTAAGTAAACATTTATAATTAGCGCTCTAATTAGCAGTGTCGTGCAAGGGTACAGCGGACGTACACTTTCTCCTACAGCTCGTCCTGCCAACAGCCAGGCGGTGATAAGAGATAACAGATAAGAGATAAGGGACATGGCAACAGTGTTCAGTGTTTACATGGGCGGATAATCACCTCGGGTGTGGCAAGCGATCATGTGGAGTGATCGGACAGAAGGCTCACTGGTCTCCTACAGGACAAACCGAACAACTTATCCAGTCTTTCTTGTAGACAGCGGCAGTTGCATTTTACAAAAGTTTTTATTTGTTGCTAAAATATTATGTACCACTCCTGGGCAGTGGCCTGCCTCCTCCTTCTTGCAAAAGCTTCAAACCTTTTATTTAAATTTAAACTTCTGTTAATCAAAACTGTTATGTGTCCTCTGACACACGTGCATTATACAGAATAATAAAATAAAATACAATTTTATCTTGAAAAACAACTTGATCCATCAGCTTTATCTCCAACTATCTTTACAGAAGAAAATCGTTTCTACAATGTAAATAATAACTTTTAAATTCATTTGATACAAAATTAATGTTGAAAAATTTCATTGCAGTTTTCAGCCATAAAGTTAAATTAATGAATGCATTACGGTGACATAAAAATATAATAAAATAAAAAGAGACATAAATAAAATTTACATAAATTTGTGTTATTTTGGTCCGTTTCGGTTCCGACGTGTTCCTGGTCAGTGACACCATCGGCATCGCTCGGAGACTGTAGAACGAGTGTTGTGCCTTTCCAAAACACGGGTTTGTACGAAAACAAATCATCGCCGCCATATTGAGTGAATTCAATTGGACTCGATTTGTTGAACAGCATTTGTAATGTAATCCAATTAGATTACCATTCGACTAGCAATGCGCTGTGGCTTTCCTATCTAACTCACCAACATAAAAGGTACCTTTATTAAATTAACAAATCGAAGAGAAACGCTACATAAGGCGCAGATTCCCTTGAGTAGCTGATTTTAAAATGAGAATCACGTCTAAACGCCTAGTTGTAATTTTTTGGAAAAAATATATGTTACATTAGACCATTTTCTTAATAATCTGATCTAAGAAAATTTTGAGTTTTTTCATATAACTGTAATTAATTTCTAAAGTTATGTCTAAAACGGACAAAAACACGACAATCGCACCAAAACCGCTAGGCGTATTTTAATGAAATCGACACATATCTCAAAGACAAATTAATTATCTACATTAAGTCATATAATAATAAGGAAAGTACAAAAAACTACTAAATTTTGGGTCGCACGGGTGTCAAACGAGTGCGCGTAGTGTTGGGTAGCACACTCTTTTAAAATGAGGATCGTGCGAGGCACTCTTTTAACTAAGTGTGGTACCACACTGTGCTACCACGAATGAGGCGAGGCGGCGGGCGGTGGCCTCTGAGTGAGGGAGATCTGAGCTGACTCTGGTGTGTGCGAGCGAGCTGTGTCGCGACTCGCGATGTCGTCAGGCACACTTGACACTTGGGACTCACTCGGTGACTCATCGGCGACGGTCGGTAAAGCTCGTCACACAGCTCGCAGTCTCGCACCACTCAAGAGGACGAGGCGCGAGGGAGTGGTGAGGTGTTTACACCGAAGAATAACATTGACTCGGAACTCATTCTCAAAACTCTCGAGTGTTAACGTGCTTTGTTGTTCTGTGGTCGCACTGTGTAGCTAATCTGTGGTGTGTTCTACTGTGCTAGCACATCAAAATAAAAAGAGCGAGTGACTCTTTCTATCGAAGTGAGGCACTACAAGTGTGCTAGCACACGTGCTGAGTTACCCAACACCCGCGTTTAGTTCCCTTAAGATCGTTGGCGTTAGTCGTCGTCTTAAGACGCACTCGTTTGACACCCGCGCGACCAATCAAATTAATAAGAAAATGGTCTCATGTAATATATATTATTTCCAAAAAATTACGACTAGACGTTTAGACGTGATTCTCATTTTAAAATCAGCTACTCAAGGGAATCGGCGCCTTAATAGAACTCATAAAGGATGGCGTCTTTAATAATTAATCATCATTAGACAAAGTTTTTTTTTTGACTTCATTATTCCGCGAGAGTTTACAATGGAAAGCAGAGATGGGAGGTCGACAGAGTAAGTGCATTAAGAGAGGGCAGCGGCACTCCGCCCACCAGTGCGGTCCTGCGGTGGCCTGTGACAGTCTCACGCCTCTCCACGAGCTCATTACTGACTCCTCCTGACGCTAATCAGAAAGGGTTACAAGATTTAATAAAGAAACTTCTCAACACTCAAGTTTGCCCTCTTAATGTGTTTTTGCTACTTTCCTCTTGAACTCGGAGTGACGTGTTGTTTAATTATATTAACGTTATGAGAGCTCTTCATTCTTCTGATTAAAAAGTTGGGTTAAACTTGGACAGGAGTTCGGACAATTTGCAACTTTTGATTGAGATAGGCTCAGGCTTTGACTAGAAAGCCGCAACCACCGCGCACTTTCATTTTCCGTTCTGGCTTTCACGAGAACAGAACTGGATGTGATGAGCCTATGGCTACAGGCGAGATCTTATTGTAAAAAAAGCCCCGACTGCTTAAGAAAAACGTAAACAAGAAACAATCGTATTGTGCAGTCTGAGAATAGCGTAAAATTGTATGGGATTGACAAGCGCTATCGAAAAATCACGTGATCAGACCCTTCGACTATCGACTTCGTTGATATCGAATGCCACTTGTCTAGAACCTCGGGTAGCGGTCAGCCAGCTCGCGAGTATGTAGCCTCCGACTGCACAGCATTATTTTCTTCTTATTTACATCTTTTTAAGCAGTCGGGCTTTTAATTTTTTTTAATTAGCTTTTCTTATTTATAACTTTTTTTTTTTGTTTTTTATGTAATTGTTATATATTTTTGAAATCACCTATGGATAAAATTTCCATTATTGGCCGTTTATTTGGAAGTAATTTTTTTTTGTAGGTAGTACTCATAAATAGAAAGCTTTTTACAAATTTTCAAGGCTCGGAAATTTTATGTTTTTCGTGAGGTAAAATAATGAGAATTAGTCCAAGAGCGAGCGAAGCGAGCTCGGGAGTTTAGGGCACTCCGACACGGATAGGTTAGGTTCGAAGGAGATGACGGGAGCTGACTGCTGAAGTGAGCGAGCAAAGTGAGCGAACTCAGCTCCCGTCATCTCCTTCATGTTAGGTTACTTTAGACCCTGCAGACAGAAATAGTGGCCCCGTGGTTTGGCTTTCCCCAGTACCATCCTCACCACTCGGAGCCCCATGGGTTTCGTGGGGTGGGGATAGTACAGTGAGGTAGACCCTCTACCCACCTTTCCCTCCTCCCCCTTAAATCGATGGACATTTATGGAGTTTTTTATTCTAACCTGGAAACTTTAACCATGGATATCTCCATAACCATGGGGCTCCGAGTAGTGGGGATGGTACTGGGGAAAGCCAGACCTCCCCCCTCCCCCCTCCACCCTCCCCGTGCCAAAAATCAACGGCCCATAATCGAAATTTTAACCAAACCTTTTATTTTGAACCCTATACCATGGGATCGAAAAAATAAAAATATTGGTCTCCCCACAATATGGCGCCGAGAATCTATTTAATAAAGACTATTATTGCTTTTTGATTTTCAAATAGCTCGTATTTTTTCACTCAACAGTACAACAAAAATTAAGTGCATATTTCTGCATGAAAACTCCTTTTCCCTCTGCAAATACCTGGAATATTTAATTTGTGAAACTATTTCGAGGATTTTAATGCAAAAGTATCCGTTTTAGTGGAATACCGAACATGGCTGTCGGCTGAACTAACAATAACGCTAAACGCTGTTTTTTAAAACAAATCTTTTGGACTTTGAGGAATAGTAACGCCTACGAAAATAGGTAAACTTCAGGCTGAAGTGTAGTAAATTCACGGTTATCTATACTTATATTATAAAGAGGAATAATTTGTATGTTTGTATATAACGAATAAACATAAAAACTACTGGACCGATTTCAAAAAAAAAATACAGCTACACTATCCCCGGGTGACATAGGCTTAAGGCTACTTTTTATCCCTGTTTCCCACGGCAACGGGAACTACGCGGGTGAAACCGCGAGGCGTCTGCTAGTTCATGATGTAGAAGTAACGCACACTACCCATGCCGTACTGTATCTTGCCAAAGAGAATGATAGAGAGCAAGGAAACGAGTCCTCAGAAGAATATACTCAGTTATCTGTGTCATAATATCCGCTAAGAAGATGTAACTATGCGATAACTAAACATACGATACAACTGAAGTGGAGCACTCGGCGCCACACAACGCACACGTGTGCCTGCCTGCCTGCAGACCTCCCTTAACAACTGCTTGAACATACCACTCAATCCAAATACGACCTTAAAGTTCAATCACAAGATTCAAAATATAAAAAGCGGTCATTCTATTTTTAAACCGCAGAGACAAGTGGATGGTCTTATTATCAAAGTGCAGGCATTAATTAAAATGAAATTAGATCTGTCATTGATAGATGCCAATAGATTTTGAACCTTAACTCAGTCACTTTATGACTGCAATTTCATTGATTGGTGGCAGATGGACAAATAAAGGATTGGACGGGTTCAGTACATCATGATGGAGTTCGGTGGGTATTGTGTGACATGTGTTCAGTTGCTCAATATATCATCAGCTGTTACGATTACTTTATGAGCTAATGTGTCACTTAAAGCTTGGAGATTATGAATGTTTATGGCAGTAAAGACAGTTTCAATCTGTACTAATATTATAAAGCTGAAGAGTTTGTCTCAGGTCTCAGGATCTCAGGAACTACTGGTTGGAATTGAAAAATTATTTTTGTTTTGGATAGTCCATTTATCGAGGAAGGTATAGGCTATATAACATCACGCTACGATCAATAGGAGCGGAGCATAAATGAAAAATGTTGCAAAAACGGGCAAAATTATTCCTTTTTACCCGACTGCCGAAGGAGGGTAATGTGTTTATCAGTCTATGTATGTATGTATGTTTGTTCCTTTATGGCGTTCTAGAGACCAAACGCGTTGGCCGATTTTGATGATTCTTACGTCAATCGATTCGTCTTAACCCTGCGAGTATCACTGGCTACATAAAATTGGAAAATAAAAAAATGGCGGATTTTGGGTGCAAATAAAAAAATGGCGGATTTTGGGCGGGTATCAAAATAAAGGGTTTTAAGAGGTGATTACAAAAATATATAACACTTATATGTTTGAATGTACGTAATTCTAAAAAAAATATAACTAATAAGTTGTAAATAAAAAAAGTTAATTAAAAAAAACAAAAAACCCCACTGCTTGAAAAGCGAACTAAAAAGACGTAAACAAGGAGAAAATCATGCTGTGCAGTCGGAGGATACGTCTGGTATTGGTCAGCCAGCTCGCGAAGATGTATCCTCCGACAGCACAGCATGATTTTCTCTTTGTTTACGTGTTTTTAGTTCGCTTTTCAAGCAGTCGGGATTTTTGATTTTTTTAATTAACATTTTTTGAGAGCTTCCGTTGCGTGCGCTGCGTAAACGGTTTAAGTTACGCAACAATCATGTATGTAGGGTAGATGGTTAGGTAGGTAGCCAGTTGACGGGAGCGAAGCCGTGTGGGACAGCTAGTTTAAAAAAAAACTGTTTTGTCTTAGGCGAAAAATGAAATAGGCCCGAAATTTTCATCTCAGTCGCTTTAAGAAAACTGTTTCAAAATTCAGTGGGCAGATTTGACCCATACATAGTAACTGAACTCAAGTTAAATAAAATATTCTAAAATGATATCCTGAAATATAGACTACGGATTTAATTCCCCCGTAGTTAGTTTACTTGTTACAGAAGCCCAAAGCCGCTTGATCCGACATTAGAAGCTCGCCGCTGACACATGTAGTCGCAAATTGAACGCTAAGCTCCTGACACCTCTGCTGTCACCCTGCGAGCCTCCACACCCTTGAAGGTCGGACACTAGGATCTTAGGAATTAAGGAGGCGGCATTACATGCATGTAGTTTACTTGGTAATAGACGTTAAACCTAAAACATTTTAAATTTTATTTAGTTAGTTGATGCTGTTCCATAACTGGAGAAAGAGGAAATATGGGCAGAGTGCGCCGACTGAATTTCCTAAGTAAAAAGTCATAATTCTCTCTTTGGCTCTCGTCTATTTCCTTCTCCAATATTGAACCAATTTAAAAGATATTCCATAAACTGGAAAGTATATACTATGCCCACATGTTTTCCCTTTTTAGGGTTCCGTAGCCAAATGGCAAAAAACGGAACCCTTATGGATTCGTCATGTCTGTCTGTCTGTCCGTCCGTATGACACAGCCACTTTTTTCCGAAACTATAAGAACTATGCTGTTGAAAGTAGATGTATTCAATGAACCGCATTAAGAATTTCACACAAAAATAGAAAAAAAAACAATAAATTTTGGGGGTTCCCCATACTTAGAACTGAAACTCAATTTTTTTTTTCATACCCATACGTGGGGGTATTTATTTATTTATTTATTTAACAATTTTTGTACACACACACATAATACAAGGACAAGAAGAAGGAACAGAAAATTAGGTACAGAGGTGATGCTTATTTCTAATGAAATCTCTTCCAGCATACCTGCGAAAGGAAAATGATAAAAAAAAGAGATGTAGACATTGTGTGTGGAGGGGAAAAATAAAGACATAAAACAATTCACCGTTTAGTAATTTATAATGTTACTAATAAAATATATTGTCATATACATACATATAAGTATACATATCATAACAATAAATACTAAAATATATAACAAGATAATATACATATTATATGCAACTATGACGGAATGGAAAGATAGTGTTCTTTCACTCTTCTTTTGAAAACTGTAAGAGTTTGGCAGTCCCTTATGTCAGGCGGCAACAAGTTCCACAAACGCACCGCGTGCACTGTAAAGGAGTAGGAGTAGAAGTCGGTTGTGTGGGAAGGGGTGTCAAGGAGATTCTTAAGATGCGATCTGCAAGGTGCATCCGCAGGACGGGAGTAGGAGAAGCGTTCACGGAGGTAGGATGGCGTTTTAGGGTTATGTAGGATGTTAAATAGCAGACACAAAATCCGAGAGTTCCTGCGAAGTCGAATTGGGAGCCACTTGAGAATCTTGCGAAATCCAGAAACATGGTCATACTTTTTATGATTGAAAACAAAACGAATACATATATTTTGCAAACGCTCAAGTTTATTTAAAAGCTCCTCGGTGGCATCCAAATAACAGGCGTCGGCGTAGTCGATGATGGGCTGAATGAGAGTTTGAGCTAGGGAAATTTTGGTGTTCAAGGGCAAAAAGCTCTGGAGGCATTTCAGCGAGTGAAATGTGTAGTGCACCTTGCGACTGACTTCAGCGACATGGGCAGTCCACGACAAATACGAGTCCAAGATTACCCCCAGGTTTTTAGCAGACCCCGAGTATTCAATCTGAACTCCATTCAACCAGAGTGGAGACAGCGACGCAACATTAAGCCTGTTCCGCATGTGCCTGCCGCCGATAACTAAGGCCTGAGACTTCTTAGGGTTAATTTGCAGCCCAAAAGACCGCGACCACTCCCCAATCAACTCCAGGTCACTGTTTACGGCGGCCACAGCGGCTTCCGCGTCTTGGCTCAAAAAATGATGGTAAAGCTGCAGGTCGTCAGCGTAGAGATGGAAGTTACAAGAGATAACTCTAGAAACAGAGTTAATAAAAATAGAAAAGAGAAGAGGAGAGAGAACGCCACCCTGGGGCACACCCACAGTAAGAGGGCACCAATCCGAGGAAGACTCGTCAAGGCGTACCCGCTGCAAGCGGCACCTGAGATATGAGTTGAACCAATCAATAGTGGAAGAGGAGAAATTAAAAGATTTAAGGATCCCAAGAAGGATGTCGAAGTCGACAGAGTTGAAGGCACTGCTGAAATCAAGAAGCACAAGTAACGTGAGAGATTTGTGGTCCATGGCCCAGCGGATGTCATCAGTCACCTTTAAAAGAGCTGTGACACTGTGGCGTACTGTGACCAGGACGGAAACCAGATTGAAAAGGACTGAGAAGATCATTACTAGATAGAAACAGAGACAGTTGCTGATGAACAACGTGCTCAAGAACTTTGGAAGGATGGAAATGGGTCTGAAATCGGATAGTATGACTGGGTTAGGTTTTTTGGGTAACGGAATAATATGTGCTAGCTTCCAAGCATCAGGAACAGTGCAAGAAAACAAGGAGTAGTTAAAAATATGAGTTAAAACGGGAAGTAATGTGGAGAGGATAGGAGTAATCATTCTTGAGCATAGATCGTCATTACCAACTGCGGAGGAGGAGATAGCACAGATAGATTTCTTGACATCATTTTCACTCAGAGGACTGAAATTGAAAGACGAACACCGCGGCATCGGCAAGGCGGAAAGCTTATTTAATGTAGCTGATTTGACTTGTGGATCCAAAGTAACGGGTGGAAGTGAGAAATGCTTATTTAGAGCACACACGTCAGTATCATTACTAGCAATGACAGGGGACTTACCAATGCCGACAGTTTTCAGAAACTTCCAGACTTCAGAGGAGTTCCTGTTGTCCAGGGAATTATGAAAGTAGCGTATTTTTGCATCTCTACACAGACGACTACAGTGATTACGCATCTCACGATATGAGCTCAGGTTGCGCTCGGAAGGCCGGCGCTTTAACCTCCCTTTGGCTCGATCTCTATTTACCATTGCATCCGTAATGGCAGGCGTGAGCCAGGGAGCCGGAACATGCTTTACTCTGACACGACGAATAGGAGCATGACTATCGTAAAGGCTGAGTATCTTACAGTTGAAAATACTAACCATATCGTTGATACTGGAGCTCTCCAAAACATCCGTCCAGTCAATGGCACCAGCATCACGCAACAGTGCGTCCAGATCTATGCCCTTGTAGTTCCGAAGGAAAATATATGATGACTTGCGCTTAGGAGGGCGAATCTTGTAAGACATGAAGATTAAATCGTGATAGGAGAAACAAGCAGTGAGCTGACCGTGAACAGATATATTATTAACTTTAGAAACAATCATTAAGTCCAAAAGAGAAGGGGTGCAATTAGGAAAATGATGTGTGGCGGAGAGAGGCAGAATACTGAGATTGAAAGAAGATAAGAGAGTTTGAAGTTTGTGAGAACGCAAGTCATTTTTAAGAAGACAAGTATTAAAATCACCCATCAAGACCACGTGGTCATAAGTTGGACAAAAGTCATTTAAAAGCGAGTCAAAAGAATCGAAGTAATCGATACTTAGGTTAGGGCTATACATCACTCCAAGAAGCATCTTAGAGTGATGTAAAGAGATTTCAAGGAAAAGATGCTCTGCTGACTCCGAGTAGGAAGATGGTGATGTACTGATAACCTTGAAGGGAATACCAGCCCGCAAATATATGGCAACACCACCACCACCCTTCCCTGTTCTATCATTACGAATGAGATTAAAACCTGGGAATAGATAACAGATAATAAAATAATAGTGAACAGATAGAAGAGAAGGTTTCAGGAAGGACTCAGAGATCAGTAAAGCGTCAATATGTGCACAGTTAATGGAAGCCAGAAGATCGGAGTAATGGCCAGGAACACTCTGGGCATTAATGTGAGCTATGTTGAGGTTACTGGGGTACTGGGAAACAACGCGGCAATTTGATCACCAAGGGTCAGAGGAGAGAGAGAACTACTTGACTAAGAGAGCTGCTAGAAGAGGAAGAAGGAAGGGTATCTATGGATAGGTCTTCAAAAATGATATTGAGGTTTCTAATATATTTTTTTTCTAAACTGAATAGTTTGCGCGAGAGACGCTTCATAAGTGGTTAAATGTGTCCTTCTAAAATAAGAGAATGATAAAACTAAAAAAAAATATATACATGTAAACTGCCACCGAAAATTGGTTTGAACGAGATATAGTAAGTAGTTTTTTTTAATACGACATAAATCGAAAACCGCAATTTACCAAGTACGGAACCCTTCGTGCGCGTGTCCGACTCGCACTTGGCCGGTTTTTTTTTTTTTCATTTATATTTGTCAAATTTGTACACTAGGCCTCTGTTGACAGCGTAATTTTGAGCATTTTTTGAGGGTTCTAGTGCTTTAAAAGATAATGTATCATCAAAAAGGAAAACATACGGACATAGTATATATATTTCAATTTCAGTTTATGTAATATCATTTAAATTGGTCCAATATTGGAGGAGGAAATAGACGAGAGCCAAACCTCGAATAATAAAAATTATAATTATTATTATTATATAATTATAATTATTTACTAAGAAAATTCAGTCGGCGCTCTCTGCCCATATTTCCTCTTAAACTCTTTCAGGAGTATTCCTCCTGAGCTACCATCAACTAGGTATTGCGGTACGCTTCTAGGTCGTACGCTTCTAGCCACTTCTGCCGGGGCTTATATTTAAAACTTTTATACATAAGTTATTTTACTGGAATTATAAACACATGCCTCAGAACAGTTGGAGCACTGTATTACTGGCTGAAGGCAGAATTAGGTGAATAGAGGATCTCAATACAGCGACCATTTCAAAAAGAGGTCTGGTATAGTCTCTTGTATGTCAATTTTGGTCATATTGAGGCAACATATGCCATTTCATTAGCTTCTAACATCCGAGACGGGGTGGAAAATAATCACAGTAGATACAGTCTTGTGGGATTATATTTGCCCTGATAATATATCAAGGGTTTAGAGCAAGTTTTGGGCAGGCATTATAAAGGACAACTTCATTTGCTTGCATGGACTCTCGTGTAACAATTGAATAATTAACAGTAATACTGATGTAGGATTTTTTATGAAAATTGTAGATAAAAACAACCGACTTTAAATTTTCTTGGAAAAGATTTTTTTGGACAAATGTTCTTTATTTTTCCCTTTTTGGTTGTGGTAGATAATGTACCAGTTCTATAGGCTGGGTAGCTATAATGTCCAAAGTGATGCCAGAATAGATTAACCCAATAACATTAAACGTAAACAAAACCGGTGGAATGAGAATACTCTCATAATACTCATAGAATAATCTCTCTGGTATACACAAGGGTGAAATGTTCACACCTGCGTACCCCTTGAGAGCGTACCAGTGTGATGTTATGTTACAAACAATAAACAGACATGCGATCGAGTGCCTTGCCGTCGTTTATTGAAGATTTCTGATGTATATCTCCGAAGTTCATCATCAGATCTTGATGAAATTTAAATGGGACCACACGACAAGCACCAGCTTTCAAATAAAAAAAGAAGCATTAAAATCGGTTTACCTAGTAAAAAGTTCTGAGGTAACACACATAAAAAAAAATACAATCGAATTGATAACCTCCTCCTTTTTGGGAAATCGGTTAATAAATGGCTACAGGCAATAAAATTCGATTGAAAATACTTTTCGGTTTCTAGACCAAAATCACAACAGCATAAAGCTTCATTTAAAAGTAGGTAAGCAACAACGTTATCAAGTCCCTTCAACTGTATGATTATAATTAAATAGAACTCTCTTCTACTTTATTAATTCCCCTTCAAAAACTTTGTCAAACAGACTTTAATATAATAAACAATTTTGTAACAAACTCTTACAATTAATACGAGTACCAAGTTGTTTGTGAAAAACTCTTCAAAACTCGCCTTGTCACGACAAAGCTTGGAACGCGAATAACTGGCGTCATTAACGGAGTTGGTGAAATGACGTCATCGCTTAGCTGTCGAAGTCACCACTCCTGAAATGATTTCTAAACAGACAGACAGCGTAGGACGTACTTGTTCACGCACCAGACACACCTATCTACTTTCAGAATTTTAAATATTCTGCTCTTTGTGAACCCATTCTCAATGCCTGCTATAAATTACAAAAACACATAACTAATTGATTTCCCTATTACTGATTTGTCACTGAAACAATTTATGTCTACAATAGTCTGCATTTTTAGGGTTCCATAGCCAAATGGCAAAAAACGGAACCCTTATGGATTCGTCATGTCTGTCTGTCCGTCCGTATGTCACAGACACTTTTTCCCGAAACTACAAGAACTATGCTGTTGAAACTTGGTAAGTAGATGTATTCTGTGAACCGCATTAAGATTTTCACACAAAAATTGAAAAAGAACAATATTTTTTTAGGGGTTCCCCATACTTAGAACTGAAACTCAAAAAAATTGTTTCATCATACGTGTGGGGTATCTATGTCTTCAAAAATTATATTGAGGTTTTCAATTATATATTTTTTCTAAACTGAATAATTTGCGCGAGAGACACTTCCAAAGTAGTAAAATGTGTCTTCCCTGTAACTTCTAAAATAAGAGAAAAATAAAACTAAAAAAAAATATATGATGTACATTATGTAAACTTCCACCGAAAATTGGTTTGAACGAGATCTAGTAAGTAGTTTTTTTTAATACGTCATAAATCGTAAAACGCAATTTACCAAGTACGGAACCCATCGTGCGCGAGTCCGACTCGCACTTGGCCGGTTTTTTGTTTAGTAATATTTGAATAATGGCAACAAAGAAATACTTTTCTGCAATTTGTAATCTTGCTTGCTGAGCTGAAAATCACACAGTGGCTGTGGTGGTAGTGGCTGAAGTACGGTAAGTATTTGGAAAATATCGAGGAGAAGAAATGTTGTCACGAAAACCTCCCTACCTACCTAACCTATGTTATTCACGTTCAAAATTCTAAAGAAGCCTTTCATTAACCTTATAAAACTGGAAATATTTCACTCAACGAACACTCACATTTCCAATAAAGTTATTAAATTGAAATAGGCGAGGTCGATTGGTTCCGTTCAAGCGTTCACTCATTTTCTTGTGAAGGGCTTCAGCAAATCATGTAAGGTGGGGTTACTGAACCTTACGTGAACGTGAATCTACCCTTCAGTTTGAGTTTCTGTATTTCTTCGAGTGCGGAGTGAAATTAGAGAAATGTAGGTCATTGTGTGTGGTTAAGTAAGCTGTTATTGGAATCTATGTACCTTAACACAGTTGGGTACAGGTAGAGTTATAAATATATATGTTCATTCACTAGGATTTATGAGTTTTACGGAGGTTTATTTTTACCCGACTGCCGAAGGAGGGTAATGTGTTTATCAGTCTATGTATGTTTACCCGACTGCCGAAGGAGGGTAATGTGTTTATCAGTCTATGTATGTATGTATGTACGTATGTTTGTTCCTATGTGGCGTTCTAGAGACCAAACGCGTTGGAAAAAAATTTTTTTTCTTTCTTCCAAACCCATCGTGGGGGTATCATATTTTAAGAGGCGATTTCAAAAATATATGACACTTATATGTTTAAATGTACCTAATTCTAAAAAAAATAACTAAAAAGATGTAAATAAAAAAAGTTAATTAAAAAAATCAAAAATTTCTGTGATTATTCTTAGAATTAACATTTTTTACTGAAAAACGTCGATTTTAAAGCCACATAAAACTATATAAGATGAGGGTATCATCATCATATTTATCCTTTCTTAAAGTTTCATGTAGAAATAGTTATTTTACATCCAAAGTAGCCCATATACCTACCATAAATAACGTAAGAATATATTAAATGTATGTAATGTAATAGCCATTAAAAGCCTTTTATCCTTCGTTAATGTAGCCCCGCTACTCCGCTCACCTAAACTGTAAATAACAGAAACCATCCGTAGTACAGTAGCAGGCGGCCAGCGAGTGGACTTCACTTTATTTGTACTTTTGTCGAGTACAAAGCCGACAATGTAAGGTCCAATTTCCTTTTAGAGCATGAATAATTGGCGAGCGCTCAATTTGCGATGCTGTTAGTGTTAGTGCACGGGAATATAGGATTTACGACTCTACTTTTGCGGTAGGACACTTTTTATTTAATCATTATAGCCTTCTCGTTTTGATTGTCATTATTTGATGGTAAAGTCACGGGGTCTCATTGCTAAGAAAGAAAATTTGGTTCAAATAAATCTCACTAGATGGCGCGATATGCACCTCCATCTGATATTGAATGTGTGTAAAATTAACATTTTCCGGAATTGAACACAAAAATTTTATGTTCTTGTTTAATCAACTCTCCTAAGTACAAAATTATGGAATATTGGGCTCTTAATTCACATTACCAAGATTATTAGACGGATCATTTAAAATTGATGCCAATAGATGGCGCATTTTTAAATTTCTGAGGCATTCCACTCAATTGTTAAAGTTTGCATTTTAACACATTTTGGTGCAAAAAAAACTGTAAAAACGTGAAAATAAATACTAGAAAACAAACCTTCACTGTATTTAAAGAAAAAAATATTCACGAGCCTAGTGAACCCTTTAACTTGCAAGTCGCTGCTAACACCATCTATCTATCACCGTGAAACAGAACCGAATGCGTTCGATGTACAAAAAATTGCCAGATTAAGCAGTCGAAAAACGCTAGTTACGTCGGCACGGTTTCTTTGTATGGGATGAGGTATCTGAATGCTAGTATTATATTATCTGTGGTAAAGTTAAGGATTCTCTCATATCTGCCCACCCCTTTTTGAATACAGCTCGTGTTTTGTAATTTGGTGTCATTGTTTATACATCTATCACTTTAACCTGTCCCTAATATCATGGGGGTGACGTCATATTGTACTGTTATGATATGATCGTGTCTGTATGTGTGTGTGTTACCATCACACCATGCCGATCAATCTCAGTCATCAGTGGCTTCCTAAGATGATGATGATTCAGTGTTTTTATTAGAACGATGTCGTTCATAATCTTGTGGTTTATAGTTTGTGTGTTTAGTGAAACAAAATAATATTATGTTTACTTCGAGTTGTTCTCATTAAGCCTCGTTCACACAGAGGAACAGTGTCTGAAGGTAAACATGAATGATAATGGTTCTGTCAAATCAAATCACATCATTTATTTCTTTGCAAACATGGGTAGAGTAGTTACATAGGTGTTTTTATAATAAAGTTCTCCACATTTTACCGTCACAGGGCATGCAAAGGATTACACAAAATAATAAGTATATCAACATTAAGTGGCAGATCATTGGAAATTACAATATATATTGAATTTAAAAAATGTCAGCAATAAAAAATAAAATAAGTCAATGAGAGGATCACAATAATAATTATGTCAATCAGAGTAACAGTATGTCAATCAGTTAGTGAATAATCATTAAGAAAATCGTCAATCGTGTAATAAGATTTCTTAATTAAAAGTTCTTTAAGCGCCCTTTTAAATTTTAAAGTAGTCATATTTTTTATAATATTAGGTACTCTGTTATATATGAGTGGGGCAATACCAAAAAAACTCTTTTTCATAAGTGCGGTTTTACATTTTACTTGACATAATTGATTAATGTATTGAGTCCGTGTTGGATTTTTTCTGACCTCTGATAGTTTTTTAAATAGGTGAGGATTACATTTCACAAACAAAGCCGTTTCCATTATATATAAACAAAGAAAAGTTAAAATTTTTAACGATTTAAAATAGGGAACACAGCTATCAGTTGTCTTAATTACGTGTCAATATTATCGTTCTGTCTACACTTGCTAACAATCAAAATTAACTAATTTCGACCAGACTTTATCTTGGTTTCAAAGGCCTCTGATGTTGCCGTACTTACAACATAATTATCGACATGGAGAATGAAGCTTTATATCCTCTTTTTACTAAGAAATGATAACATCTCTGTTTTTCCTAGAATTTGACAAATTCAATCAAAATGATAACGTGGAGAAAAATCTTCTCGACTACTGAGGTAATCGCATTTCTACGAAAATGAGTAAACTAGTGATATCCACGAAACTACACAAAACGCCCGGAGATATTCCGTACAGTGACCTGATTCCCTGTGTGTCGCTATCAGGAGCTCACGTAGGCATAGACTAAAGCAGTCACGTAGGCATTCTATGTTTAATGAAAACATGACATTCGTTTATCACGAAAAGGAGCTTCATGGTACGTACACCTTTAATTTAGAACCTTGAGTTTGGTTCTTGGCCCTAGTTTCTATTTGTGCACCTTTGGAATTAGTAGTCTTTGTGAAACAGCAGTTTTACAGAAAATCAACCTATTTTTGCCGTTTACCAATATGTACCGCTTTGCAGGCGTGTATCCAGGTGTGTACCTTTCAGGCGTGTACCTTTAGTTGGTGATAGCTTAGGTTTTCACCATTAGTACAAACACAGTATTGACTTAGGTATGCTGAAAAGTTAAAGAAGAAAGAAATTTTTTGCGAGAAAATGGAAAACGGTTGCAAGAGGGAGTGAGTCGAGCTCGAAAATTTTAGCGCACCGCCTCAGATCTAGATTATATTTTAAGTCGACGATTGTTGTATGGTGAGGTCAAAGCAATGACTCAAATCCTAGAAAATCATTGTAATTGAGTAGTTCTGAATACAAACCCCCAATCAAAATACTTACAGCTCCTTAAATCCAACAAGTCATAAAAACAGCCAGTTAGGGCGCATCCTAACAAGCATCAGGTTCCCTCTGAGGAGGTCATCGTAAAAACCTAACGAAGTGGTTTGATCCCTGGGGCCGTTACCATGGCGACCGCGTGATTGAGGGTGAGCAGCTAGTGGCTTGATGACTCCCTCGAGGTTCGGCAGTTGGAGGGAAGCGCTGCAGCCAAGTGTGGGAGATTATGATGATGAACTTATTTTATGTCTGAGTGTATTACAGTGTCTGCCTTAATTAAGCTATTTAAAATGTTTATTTAAACACCCAGAAATTGAATTTAAATACCAGTTTTAGTATCTGGAGTTACATGCTCCCATAAATCCGTAATTTATGTTCATTGCTGGGACCGTGGGACATGTCTCGAAAATATAAACCAATTTATATTGCGAAATCACATTACCTGATATAATTTACAACAATATAAGTCGTAAAACTAACAATCGACTAACATAATAAAACGCTAACCGTACTTAACACAAAAATCGCAATAAAACCCGACTTCACAAAGGAAAGGTGACGATTTCAGAAAGTATAACATTGCCTTACTTTTACAGCGATTTCTAAAAACCACCTGCAACCTTGTTGCCTTTGAAATAAAGTTAAAAATTGCGTGACAAGAATAATGAACTGCCAAAACCTTTATGTATTACCAAAAACCTTTTTGATCCATAAAACCGTATATGATTACATATACTTTACAGCTGTTTAATAAAATCCTCCATTGTGCGGCACATCGCACGTTGGTTTACGGTCGTATGAATCGTAAAACGCGTAATTACCTACCATCTGTTACTATGCGAGCCCGGCCACGCGGCAGCCGGTCACACAGCACAAACCTACTGGAGAAGATCCACACTAGGACACCTTACGGTGGAAACCCCGAGAGGCTCATCGTGACCGGCAAAGTAGATGGGAAAAGGCCTCGTGGACGTAGCTTGACTCTACAGTTTACAACGCCCTCCACACCGCCAAAGGCAGAAACAGATGGAGAAAGACCATTCGAGAGAAGGTGATGCAGAAGGAAGGTCACGACCCTCAATACTGAGGAATACGACGCAAGGAGGACGACACCTAAAGCACTTAGATCACGTAACTATGCCCACATCATCATCATTTCAGCCGAAAGACGTCCACAGCTCCTGGTCACACAGGTCCTGTGTGTGCATCCAGCGGATTACCGCAATCTTTACCAGGTCATCACTCCACCTATAGACGAACGCCTCCGGTTCGCGGTCGCCACTCCAGAACTTTTCGGCCAATCGGCCATCCGCTCTGCGAGCAATGTGCCCTGCCCACTGTCAGTTATGTTTGTCAATTCTTCGGGCTATATCATTAACCTTGGTTTTCCTGTAAATGTATTAATTTCTGATTCGATCACGTAAGGAAACTCTGAGCATAGCCGTCTCTATTTCCATTTGGGTGACGGCAATGTCACCCAAATGGAAATGGAGCTGCTTTAAAAAGCAAAAATTCAGTTGTAGAAATTCAGTTGCAAGATTTGACCCGAACAAACTTACATACATACAAACATCCTACCTACATTTCAAGTTAAATAAAAGCTTGTAATACATTGAGAAATGTATTACAAGCTACACATCGTGACACAACGAGACAAACAACATGCAAATGAGCAATCAATGAAATTGGCAACCACTTAATATCTAATGACAAAACTTATTCTCTTCTTCCACCTCCTTCCTTCTTGTAACAAGTAGACCTTCTCTATCTTGTGCCGATGTGACGCATCTCCACCAACTTTGTTTATTTTACAGTCGGCAATAAAATCACACAAGAGCAGTGGTGGCCCAGTGGTATCGGTCGCGACTTACAAGTTGTAGGTCGTGGGTTCGAGCCCAGGCAGGCGCTTTACTTTGCGTAAATTATTTCATCACCACTGCTCTCAAAACGGTGAAGGAAAACATCGTGAGGAAACCGGCATGTCCTAGAACCAAAAATTCGAAGACATGTGACATCCACCAACCCGCACTGGGCCCGCCCGGTGGATTACGGCCTATTCCCTCTCACAGAGAGGAGGCCTGTGTCCCAGCAGTGGGAACATTAATAGGCTGATGATGATGTGAATAAAATCACGAATCAAAGAGTTCGCGTTAACCCACCGGGTTCCGTGTGTGTAAACTGTAATCTGGGCCTTCTCTTGCTTAGAATAAGTAAACAGAACGCTTCATGTTGACATACATCAATTATTAGACATTAAAAACACCCAGTCTGGCCTTAAGAACAAAGAGATATGAAATGAGGTAAAGAAATGTTAAAAAAGATCTTGTTCTTTTAAAATTTAGTTAATTAATGTTACCACAAATGCCCATTTTTCAGGAAAAAGAACCTTCAAACGATCTTAATAATGACTAAATTATCATTTTACAACATTCAACCAAAACGATCATGAAAATGTGTGTAACGAGCCCAAATTGCGCCATTATCATTAATTAAGCTCAGTTTAATAAGAATACACCGCAATTAACGACCTCCCAAATTAATAGCGCGAAAAAATATAAAATTAATCCACATTTCGTGTACTGTACCCCGGAACCTCCCTCTGGAGGGCTTAATTATAGTATAAAAATGCAAATACCTTCAGACTCTGTCTACCCCCCGACCCCCGCGCCCTGCCAACCCCCGGGCCTTGCGATGCAATTTAAAAAAGTCGGCGTCAAAAAATAAGAATATTCTTTTCCCCCTGATTTTAATAAAATCGCGATTCTCAATTTTGTAGCGGAATACAGATTTCCGATTTGGAGATCCTTCGCGTGGAAAATTGAAAATATTCAGTTTGTTGTGATTGCAGCTAGCTAGTAGCTGCCACCTGGGTTGTGTTGTACGATTGTGGCAATGACGTCACGTAGCAGATGATACACCTATCAGCACCTATTCTGTGCTGATAATATTACCTCAAGTAGATGCAGCTACATATTTACACTACCTATCCTCATATCACAACGATAAACGTTTAATTGTAAAAAGGCACTAGCTAGTTTTAATTCACAATGTTTTTAACCGACTTCCCAAAAAAGAGCAGGTTCTCAATTCGGATGGAACATTTAATGATTCAGATTATACTCTCCGAGGTGGTCCCATTGTCACAAATTCAGAATCTGATGATGGGATCTTATGGAAATCGAGGGAACTCCTCAAATATTATTAATCAATGGGGTTTTTACATTAACATGGCAAGCATTTCCACTTAGAAAATATCATTTGGTGAAGTGGAACTGATGAAGAAGACCAAAGATGGCCACTGAAACTCCTTATGTATGTCATGGGTTTAAGATATCTCGAATAAATAAGTGACTATGAGGAAGTTTATACATATAAATAAATGGTACTGATGAAAATGGTACCATCGAACTGAGCTGATGATGAACCGGAAGGTAAGCCCTGGAACTCCGTAATAAAACAATGTATCCTACTGTGTTTGGGCTTATTGGAAATGAAATGAGATGTAGGTACTCTGGGTTTACCTATTTTCATGGTAATATGAGGTATCTACACTAAAAAGTGTAAAATAAAAAACTTTTTAACAAAAAAATAAAACTGGCTTCTAAAGCAAAACGCTACAAAGCTAAAAATAACTTTGTTTTCCGAAATCGGTGTCGAAAAATTAAAAACAACAGGTACCAAAGACACCGTTTACGCGTCTTCGGAAAACAAAGTTATTTTTAGCTTTGTACTTGTAGTGTTTTGCTTTAGAAGTCGGTTTTTTTTTTGTTAAACAGTATTTTTTTACAGATTCTATAAGAATTAATATTTGTTTCGGGATATTTACCATGTATATTTTGATTTTGATTGAGAGCTCGATATTAATATCCCGAAACAAATATTAATTCTAATGATTGTGACCATGTCAGCTTAAAAACTTAGATTCTATAAGATTTGCTAAGTCATTTGTGTATTAATTCTAAAGATAAATAAATAATATATCTCTATGTATATAAGATCTAAATTTAACCGACCAGCATGGTCTTTAACGCATAGGAAGGAAATTGAGGTTCTGCCAATGTTTTGGTAAAAAGTGTAAATCTTGATCAAAACATAAAAAAAGCTAATCTTTCAGTGATTAATTAAGTACTAGATATATACATTTAAGATTGATTCAGATCTAATGATAAGACATGATGACATTGTCACCACAGCGACTCACGCTGCGCGCTCGTGATAGCTCTTATCAGTTATCACTGCACGCTGATAATCTTGAGGATAACATTGACTTTGTCGGAGGCGTCAGAGAGTCTCCAAAATACTTCAACAAACATGTTTTGAACAGAACTTTGTTTTATAGGAGGTGAGTTATGACTAGTAATTAATATTACTATGTCGGGTTTAGTCAATAGTTGATGAGATGTCAAAACAAATCACAAGCACGCTTTTCCTAACCACTTGCGTGGTGGGGACAACAGAATATGGCAGTTGAGTTCTGACCGCATTAGAGCTAAGACGTCGTAGAAAAACTGTCGATCCGTAACATTAGTAAGCAAGTTTGTAACTGTGAGTTGTGACTATTTGAATAAACTCAGTATATCGAATAATTTGTGTGATTTCATTTTCACGATTGTACCCACCGACCTGCTCACACACGATGTCTTCCCAATACATCCCGAATACATCCAGATTTTCCGATGGTTTGCATCTATCGGCCACCCTTGATGCGACAACTATAATAATCAATCTCAATTTTACTATCTGTGTGTTTGGACGTGGCCTCCTCAATAGTTGTACAACTGAGGTATTGAGATGCTTATATTCAATTTTATTTCACTATATCTACCTCCCAAAAGGGACGAAACATTCCTGGAAGGGCTAGCAGCAAAATCAAATAGTAAAATAGAAGTAGGGTGAACAGGCCAGAAAAAGAATAAAAGTATTGTAATGTAAGTAGTAAGTGTAATGCGAATTATTGTCTTTAAGTATCATTAGATCCTTGAGTAACTAACATGATGATGCTGCAACAGCACCCCTCCGCAAGAGATGCACTGATTTTTGATTTGATTTGATTTGATTTGGATCTTAAACACGTGGTTGGAGTTATTGGGACAATCCCACCGCACTATTCCCAAACAACTCCAACTCCTGAAAGCCAGAATCAACAGTGGTGACCAGCAAAAAAGCGCCGAGGCAATGAAGCTCGACGAAGTCACGGGGAATGAATTTAACTGTCTTGGATCCCACAAAGAAATTAATCAGAAAGGAATAATGGAGGAGTAGGAAAATATACAAATTTCCACTTACCTCCATATCAAGCAGGAGACAGAAAAAACAAGGCCAATAGGCACAAAGGGTCGTTTATTACTGGGATAAGTCCAGTTGCCTAGCACCACGGAAAAAAAAAAGCATTAATATTTATGGGTGCTAACCAAGTCCTAACATTGTGAGCTGCTATATTTGTTTCCAATTATAGGTACGGCAAAAACGTTTGAACGAACGGAAATTTGTTCTAGTTTCCACAAGGTCCGTATAGTAAACAACTCCTGATGCAGCCTGTACTGATTCAACATAATATTACGTTCATTCTGCCAAAGAATACACTCCCATAAGATATGATGTGCAGATTGTACATATTCGCAGTCAGATGTAGAACACTGACATAAAGGCGAGGCAACGAGCTTGAAGAAAAAAAAAATTACTTTTAATGTTACCATGTCCTGTAAGAAATTGGTGATCCACCTCCAGCCACGTCCTGACCAGCCGCACGCGAGCGGATGGCAAGAATTGGTGAAGGTGTGGGCCCTTGATGGAATCACACCTACATTGCCATTCGGATAAAAGTTCCACCCAGAAGTCAATATGTGGTTGGAGTTAGACTGACAGGAAGAAAGCAATATGTCCAGTAGTGGACTGCTGTTGGCCGAGTTGTTTGATTTGTAAAACAATGCCAGGTCCATTACCCAGTAACCACCGCCACCACAAGGCCACCTCGTGTAGATCAGTTTACGTGTGTTTGCGTCGGCGCGCCGCGGTCTGTTTACTATAATAGCGAGTGAGGTGCGCACGCGCCGCGCACACCGCGCCACGCTGTCTCCGCGTGGGGGCGCTACTACCACCGCCCGCCCCCGGGTTTCACTCGCGGACTTATAAATACGCTGATATAAGAGGTGGAGTTTTGTAGAATATACGATAGAAACTGGACTGTTAGACATACAAAGAGTGGTGTAGAAATGTATAGGGGAAATCTTTGACTTGACCATTTACGGCTAGTCAAAAGATCTTACCAATAATAATATGTATGAATAATAACAAACAGACCTACACTCGTACAACATAAACAACTTTCGCACTACGCTTGGTAGATGTAGCTAGTATTGTTTCTAGAGATGCACAGCAGATCACTAATTACGTTCAGTGTATACAGTAGGATCTTTAAGTTTATTGTCTTTAAGTATCATTAGATCCTTGAGTAACTAACATGATGATGCAGCCACAGCACTCCTCTGTGTGAGATGCACCGACGATCTTAAACACGTGGTTGGAGTTAGAGTGACAGGAAGAAAGATGATTTTATGAGTTTTATTTTTATATTTTTTATTTATGATTTTTTTCTTCCCTTTTTGTAGACAGAAAAATGCAGCTTTCCAGGAGCCTCATACGACACCCGGTAACGAACTGGGTCAACCCGACCACCCTGAGCAGCGCTCAAGGGGAGATCTATCAAATCAATTGAGTGCAGTTACAATGAGACGGCGTGCCCTACCTAACGCTATTTATTTATAACTAGCTTCTGCCAGCGGCTTCGCCCGCGTGAATGTCGGGAGTTGGTCCACGAGAACTGTACATTTTGCCGGGATAAAAAGTATCCTATGTGCTATTCCAGACTATAATCTATCTCTGTGCCAAATTTTATCCAGATCCGTTCAGCCGTTTTGGCTTGATTGAATAACAAACATACACACATCCAAACTGCCGCATTTATAATTTTAAGTAGTAAGAATATACTTAATGTATGTATGTAGTCTTAGTGACTGACAGTCTGTTATTTATAAATGTTTATTACGATTGCTTGTTCAAGAAATATTGTACCTATCAATTTATATAGATATAAATCTGTTACCGAATGTATGCAACATCACTTGAGAATGGCTCGAACGATTTGGCAGTTCTTTTTGTTGTGTTCGTAATAATTGTCAGGAGAACGTTTGTATGAAAGATTTTTTTTGGAAAATCTACCAGAATTAAATTGCACTCATCCGAAGTCGGGGCGGTATAGCCCGGTATAGCGGTTAGTATATATAAATAAAAATTAATGAATGACTGTGTTGCTAAGGGCAAACCTTGATAACGGCTAGACGAATTCGGCATTGCTTTTTTTTTTCAAATACTAATTGATGTCCGAGGAAGGCTCTATGAATAGAAAAACTTTGAATAATTCCATGGCAATAATTTAAAACGTAACGAGATGGGAGCGAATCCGCTACTTTTAAATAAATACTTAAAAGACCCGGAAAACTCTCTGTCCTTAGACCACCTAGAAAATCTGTACGAGAAACGATTCTTTATCACTCTTGGTAGCCCATCGGTGAGCCAGTGCGCTCACCTAATCTTCAAAAGATGGCATCAACACACAACAATAAAACATGAGTCAAAGTTAAAATAAATTGCTCTCGAATTTTCAGGAAACAATTTATTTGAGATGCGAAACAAAGAAGCTAAGCTAAAAATACATCAGTTGTTCAGTAATGTGCGGATAATGAACTGACATCAGTTGCTGATTGCTGATCGCTCTGATCGTACTCTGAGCAGGCAGCGGACGGCGGACAGGGTGACATCATCGCTACAACCGCCATTAAACTTTTTGTGCTCGCGATCGCGTAATGGAAAAGTAGGCATGCATTCGATGAATACAAGGTGGCAAGAAGAGATTGCTCCATTTTTTTCGACGCTTTTTTTCCGTAGCTTTCGACGCGTGACGTCTTTGTGACATACATGACTTGTCATATGCCTGAAAGCACATAATGTCAGCACGATTCCGAAATGTTCGATAACGAACTGAATTCACTGGGATGACTTGTTACTCCAGCGTTATGACGTCAAGATCGATTTACTTCGTGCCTTATAAATAACGTACTTATATACAAACTACACGCACGTATAAAAAGGAGATAATGGGCTCATTGCGCATCAAAGAATCTTACTTCGTCTTATTTTTTAGTTGAACTCTGTTGTAAATACTTAATAAATATATATAATAAATAAGGCACAAAGGCTGCCTAAATGAACTAAATCCAGATCCAGGATCCAGAAACTTGGTGAAGCTGTTCTTGGCAATTAAATGGATGTTTCAACTGTTTTACTCATCATCATCGTAATCAGCCTGTTAATGTTCCCACTGCTGGGACTCAGACCTCCTTTCTGTGTGAGAGGGGATGGGCCTTAATACACCACGCAGGCCCAGTGCGGGTTGGTGAATGTCACATGTCTTTGAATTTTTGGTTCTAGCACATGCCGGTTTTCTCTCAATGTTTTCCTTCACCGTTTTTAGTGTTGTGATGATGAAATAATTTACCTACACAAAGTAAAGGGCCTGCCTGGGTTCTCATCCTGGGAACATTTTTACTATTTACTTGAATCTATGCGTTTTAAGTTTTAAGCATCAATGCGCTCAATATTTTTCCCAACTTAGTCGGGACTGGCTTCCAGCCTGGCTGACAGCAGCTGATACCAACATTTTACATGGAGCTACTGCCAATCTGAATTCCATAGAATATACTTTACTGTACACCATAAAAGTTATATACACATTTACAAGAAAAACTTATTTATACGTACAAAGGCGGTCTTATAGCTGACAGCGATATCTACCAGACAACCTTTGTATGGACTGAATTACTTATAATAAAAACAAGAAGAAAATCATGCTGTGCAGTCGGAGGATACTTATTCGCGAGCTGGCGGACCAAAACCAGATGTATCCTCCGACTGCACAGCATGATTTTCTTCTTGTTTACGTCTTTTTAGTTTGCTTTTTAAGCAGTCGGGTTTTTTGATATTTTTAATTAACATACATGACTTGTCATATGCCTGAAAGCACATAATGTCAGCACGATTCCGAAATGTTCGATAACGAACTGAATTCACTGGGATGACTTGTTACTCCAGCGTTATGACGTCAAGATCGATTTACTTCGTGCCTTGTAAATAACGTACTTATATACAAACTACACGCACGTATAAAAAGGAGATAATGGGCTCATTGCGCATCAAAAAATCTTACTTCGTCTTATTTTTTAGTTGTTAAGAAGAAAATCATGCTGTGCAGTCGGAGGATACTTATTCGCGAGCTGGCGGACCAAAACCAGATGTATCCTCCGACTGCACAGCATGATTTTCTTCTTGTTTACGTCTTTTTAGTTTGCTTTTTAAGCAGTCGGGTTTTTTGATATTTTTAATTTACAACATTTTAGTTATATTTTTTTAGAATTAGGTACATTTAAATATATAAGTGTTATATATTTTTGAAATCGCCATTTAAAACCCTTTATTTTAATATCCCACACGATGATGAAGGAAGAAAAAAAATTTTTTTTTCCCCACAAAATGGCGCCCAAAATCCGCCATTTTTGTTTTTTCCAATTTTAATGTAGCCAGTGACACTCGCAGGATTAAGACGAATCGATTGACGTAAGAATCATCAAAATCGGCCAACGCGTTTGGTCTCTGGAACGCCACATAGGAACAAACATACATACATACATACATACATATATACATACATACATACATACATAGACTGATAAACACATTACCCTCCTTCGGCAGTCGGGTAAAAAAGGGGTTAGTCTGCGGTGTACGGCTATTAGATTTAAACATAAATATATACAAAATTATATTACTATAATACATACATACATAATATGTCATGACATTCATAGAAAGAGACAGAAACAAAAAAGAAAAAAAATCGGCCAAGTGCGAGTCGGACCCGCGCACGAAGGGTTCCGTACCATTATCGCAAAAAACGGCAAAATAATCACGTTTGTTGTATGGGAGCCCCACTTAAATATTTATTTTATTCTGTTTTTAATATTTTTGTGTGTTTTGTGTGTGTTTGTTTCTGTATTTGTGTGTATTTATTTGTGTTTGTAGCGGCAACAGAAATACATCATCTGAGAAAATTTCAACTTTCTAGCTATCACGTTTCATGAGATACAGCCTGGTGACAGACGGACAGACAGACAGACGGACAGACCGCGGAGTCTTAGTAATAGGGTCCCGTTTTTACCCTTTGGGTACGGTACCCTAAAAAGTACCTACAGTCAACACTATACTTTTTAAAAGATCATTTTGCTCATTTCCCACAAATTGAATTTATTTAGTTAGGTCAGTTTCATTCTGAGGGTGAAATACGTAGGTACATTATGTACTAAACCTTACATACCTTTAGTACTTACAGCGCGTGTCTGTGATATCACGACGTCTGGTCCATTGTGATGTTATCAGAGACGGATAACACGAGTCTAAAGCCTGATTGTTTAATTGTTGTGTGACTCTGTTAGACTTATGTTGGCAGACAATTTTCTGACACACTTTTCAGACACTCGCCAATGGGTTTGTGGCAATCTATGCTAACAACATAGATAAGGTAAGTACTACCGTACTCTTCCGCTATTTACAATTTGTACTCAAATGACAAACAACAAAAAACATAATAAGTAATCTTGATTGGAAGTTGATTGCATTTGATTTAGTGATTTTCTAACAAAATAGATAAAAGTAAAAATCAACCATCAACGAACTCAAAAAAATTAAACAACAAATCATGTCGAGCTCGCTTTCTTCTTATTATTCCACTAATAAGCTAAACTATAATTACTAGCTGGCATAAATTACAGACAAACATAAATTATGCATACGTGACGTGATCCCGACGGTGTTGCCTCTCTAAAAAACTGGAGGGTTAACTAGTGGAGCATTAAACAGGTAACACCCACGCAATGGGGCAGGTAGAGGCAGCCGAAATTTAAGCCTCGTTTGTGCGGCGGCGCAGCTTACTAGCGCAAGTTTATATTAGTTAGGAAAAGAGGTGTTACTTCGCTTTGTTACTCATAAATTGTCACGGCAATTATCTTAATCACGTATTACACTATACTCATGGCAATAACTCTACTAAGAAAATATAACTTAAGTTTTCGACTGAGTTACTGCCCACTGGATATCCGCTCAATAAAATAGGAACACTGTATTCGTTCCCAGAAACTTACTTAAGAACTAACGAAGGAAAACAACTGATAGTTAAAACCTAACGCCCGTGAAACCTACACAACATTTCCGTTTACACTAACTAATCCATCAAAGAAGGGCTTGCAACTCGTAAAACCTCTTTTAAGCAAGTCGCTGCCGCTGGCGCGAGTGACTCGCCCGTTCCACCGCCTCTCCCCGGCCACTTAGAGAGTTGGGAGGCAAGCTATAAATTGACATCGAATGAACATCGGATGTGTGTGTCTCTTAGTTTATGGTTATAGCTGCTTGACGCTGCAGGCAAGTCGCCGTGCACCGAACGCTCCTCACAACTCGTAGCCCCGTGATGTTCTGTCTTACTGGCATTGTGTTTGTAAGAGCTGTGGTTACATTGTTAGGTTTTAATTTCCTATAACTATCGATGTATTTTTTTTTATTATTGATAGGCTTGCGCTTGACCACTATCTCACCTGATGGTAAGTGATGATGTGGTCGACGATGTAGCACGCTTACCTAGAAGAAACCTATTCACTCTTGACTTAAAGACTGCCAGGTTCTAGCTATCAGGAAATACATACTCTGGCAGGGAATTCCACTCCTTAGCTGTACGCATAATGAAAGTACTCCCGAAACGTTTGGTGCGTATGGGTGGGATGTCCACCATGTACCGATGACGCATCGCCGTACGTCTTGTAGTCCGATGATGGAACGGGCTAGGAGGAATTAGTTCATGCAATTCTATCGCACACTCCCCGAAATGTAACCGATAAAAACCGACAGACTGGCAACTTGGCGCCGATGTTCAAGGCTCTGGAGCCTAGACTCGACCAGTATCTCCGATGAGCCTCTTGGCCCGTTTTTCGATCGACTCTAGTGCATCCAGCTGGTACTTGGCGATGTGTTAGAACATCGACCTTACTCGTTTGACTGTGATATTACAGAGTCACGCGTGACGATTGCGCATCAAAGATATAAAACAAATAATTAAGAATACCTCATCATCGCCTATTAATGTTCTCACTGCTGGGACTGGGACACAGGCCTCCTCTCTGTGAGAGGGAATGGGCCGTAATCCACCGCGCGGGCCAGTGCGGGTTGGTGGATGTCACATGTCTTCGAAGTTTTTGGTTCTAGGACATACCGGTTTCCTCACGATGTGGTACTTTACCGTTTTGAGAGCAGTGGTGATGAAATCATTTACACAAAGTAAAGCGCCTGCCTGGGCTCGAACCCACGACCTACAACTTGTAAGTCGCGGCCGATACCACTGGGCCACCACATCTCTAAGAGTACCTATGTAGATATAATTATATGTTACACTAGCTTCTGCCAGCAGCTTTGTCTGCGTGAAAATTGGTTTTCTTGACTCAAGGGTACATGTGATACCGGGATGAAAAAGTAGCGTATGTGCTATTAATTGCCAATATTTTTCCTACAAGAATGATGTAACCAAATACTTGCAAAACACTTTTTTTTTTAAGAGTAAGTGTGGAGTTTCTTGTCCATTCTTCTCCATAACAAGCTACATTTCCGAAAGGACGGTAGAATCAATTATTATTACTTTTAAATTTATTTATTTGTGACGTCCAAAGTGCGGCTTAATGGCCTAATTAAATAAAGACATTATGATTTTGTTTTTGATTTTGCCAAATTGCATCCAGATCCGCTCAGCCGTTCTGGGGTAATTGAGTAACAAACATCCATCCATCCAAATTTTCGAATTTATAATTTAAGTAGGATAGGATAATCTTTAGTGGTTCAGTGGAATTTTGTTTGTACCGCTTTCTAACTCAGTTTGACGGATCACCGAGGGCAGCAGGGCACTTGAATTAGTACTAAAATTACATAGTTAACATAATAGTCTTGCAATTACAAAGATAAGCACACACAACACACAGTAACAATCACAAAGTAACAGAGAAGAATGGAGACTAGAGATTATTAAGTTTTTATGATCAAGAATATTATGCCATTTATTTTGTATTCGACTATTTATTATTTATTACAGTCGACTAATTAGGCTGGCAGCACTGAGACAGTTGAATTTTTTTTGCAGTCTGTGCAAAACTGCAGGTGTAGCGTAATGGGGGTGACGCATTCATAAACGACCCTTTTTCCGGTGGCGATTATCGAGCACAAGTCGTTCCTTATATCAGCATATCCAGCTATCATTAACTTTTTTAGAGTTTAGATTGTCAATTGGAACGTCACAACCTCAGGCCTAAACAGTGGGAGATTAAAGTATTTTAGGAAACTAAGAACTGAATATATTTCCACCGTACACCAGTAACAGAAGGTATGTACTTAAACTATGTTTTTTTTATACAAAGCCTTTATTTTTATTCTAAAAGATGACTCACAAGCGATAGTGAACCATATAAAATTTTATTTTATTTCTACTTAACTTTGTATTACTTGCACTAAAATTAAAATGGCTTGAATAATTTCAGTTCAGGATGCATGATGATGAGTCATCTTTCGAACCAAAACAACAAATAATTATTACTTTTTCTTTAAATACGTGATGTCCTTGATTTATAAAAATAAACGTATTTATTGGAGGTGCTGGTGAACAGTTCTCCAATACTACAGTTTGCATAAAACTATTGTGTCAAATGATAATAAAGAAATTAAAATATTATTCATCGTTATAGTTTTATTATTTAATATTTATTTAATGTTCTACAAGTAGATAAATATTTAAATGCGCGTTTAGACGATGACTTCTTTTTACGTTTCCGACTCAAAAGGTATTCGGCATTGGAACCTTTACAAGATCACTTTTTTTCTAGGACATACTACAATTTAGATTTAATATTTATTTCACTACTGCATATTATATACGTATTTTAATATAGTTCAACAAAAAGGCTAACTGAAGTTATTAAGTTCAGAAGATATAGAAACCTTTGCTAAATACAAAGACTAGATTGAGGAAGACTAGATTAGATTTACTGACACAGATTATATTAAACCGAAAGGTCTGTTTCTATTTGGAGCCAAAACAAAAGTTTTGCATATAAAATTGTAGTGGTTTACTTATAAATTCAGACCGTAACACAATTCGTACAATATGAATTCGTTCTTTATGCGAATCACATAGACAACTCGACGACAAATAATTACGAACGAAACAAAGAGTTGAAATACAATATAAGTATATTTTTAGAATCCAAATGGAATATCATTCAAAGGAAATCTATATAAAACCTGACTATATAAGTATTTATAATAATACTGTATGTGTATACTACCTAACAACTTTTCAAGTTTCAATTGTGAAAACTGGCTCTGACAGCTGGCATGAGCAAGACCACGATATATAGCTCTTGTATGCTAGACAGAGAAATCAATACTTCACTGGTATCCGCTGCAAAAATTATCAAACAGAAAAGATTTTTGATGAAATTCACAAGTTAATGTAAAGCACTAAGGTTTACATTGTATTGACTGGTATAGGGATATACGACGTACAAAAATTCTATATAGAGCCAAGGAACTTGAAAAACCGGTCGTGTTTGGAGGCTTGTCCCTCGATCCAGGGTCATCAGCGAAAACAAAAATTAATAATATTTTTTTATTATTAAAAATTGCGCCTTTGTATTCTTTTTTAACCGACTTCCCAAAAAGGAGGAGGTTCTCAATTCGGATGCTTATATTTTTTTTAATGTATTTTCGGGCATAACTCCGTCATATATAAACGGATTTGCAAAATTCTTCTTAATTCTTTATTGTAAACAAAAAAAAAAATTACATATACAACATGAGTGATTTTAAAGTTGACGTACAAAGGCGAGCTTAACTCAAAGAAGAGTTTTCTACCAGCAAACCTTAGAGTGATAGAGAGAGTTTACAAAAGGAAGAAGAGAAGTAGTCCAGTGTACAATTTTAGAATAAAATAAAATAAATCCTAAATATACATACATACATAAGTACAAGAAAAATATATATATATACATATACTAATATTATGTCATTCCGAAAGAAAATGATCTTTGATTTTCCTCTTGAAGACATTCAGAGAAGGGCTGTCGCGTAGGGAATGTGGCAGAGAGTTCCAGGGACGCACTGCAGTAACATAGAAGGAGCCATCATAACGGCTGGAGGTGTGACGTGGGGTACGAAGGAGAAGTGGAAGTGCGACAGGGTTTACCCCTCGGGACAAAGTACTCAAAGAGTTCACGAAGGTATTGAGGAGAATTAGGATTGTGTAGGATAGTATAGAGGAGAGATAGGATATGGGTATCTCGACGACGCCGAATCGGCAGCCACTTCAATTTAGTCCGAAACTCCGACACGTGGTCGTATTTGCGGAGGCCAAAAATAAAGCGGATGCACAAGTTCTGCAGTCGCTCGAGTTTATTTAGAAGTACCTCCGTTGCATCTAGAAAACAGACATTCGCATAGTCTATGAGCGGTAGAAGAAGTTTAAGAGACTGAAAAGAGACTCTCTTACTAACATCAGCAACATGAACCTCCCAAGAGAGGTTAGTATCCATATAGACGCCTAGGTTTTTCACGCTTTACGAATAACATATGGGCACTGAATCATAAACTACTGGCGGGAGGGCTTGGTGATTTAAAAGGCTGAGCATGTATCTACCACCAACAATGAGCGCTTGAGATTTGGTTGGGTTCAGTAAAAGTCCAAAGGAGCCCACTTGTTAATATTTTCAAGGTCACTATTGATGGCAGACACAGCCCCTACCAGATCCCCCACTTTAAAGTGTCGATATAGCTGCAAGTCGTCTACATAGAGATGATAGTTAGAAGTTAGGACCTTAGTTATAGCATTTATGAAAATTGAGAAGAAGAGAGGAGAGAGGACGCCACCCTGGGGAACGCCCGCAGTCAAGTCACACCAGTCAGAGGAGTCCTCGTCGGATCGAACAGACTGCGAGCGGCCCCGAAGATAAGATTTGAACCGATCTCAATTACCGACGCAGAGACATTAAGAGAGGAAAGGATGCCTAAGAGTATGTCAAAGTCAACTGAGTTAAAAGCACTGCTGAAGTCCAGTAGAACCAATACAGTAAGACATTTATTATCTATAGCCAGTCTTATATCGTCAGTTTTTTTGACAAGAGTGGTCACAGTACTATGGCCAGGTCTGAAACCGGATTGGTAAGGACTCAGCAGGCTGTTAGAGGACAAACAACAAGAAAGTTGCTTCTGAACAATACTCTCTCGAGAGAGATTCTTTTTTAAATTTGGTAAAGATCTGATGAAGAATTTTGGAGATATACAACAGAACTATTCAAAAAATTACGGCACATCTCTCGGGATTGCTGTAATACAACATTTTATAACATACCATCACACCAGTATGCTCTTAACGGGTACACAGATGTGTACAGATCACCCTGGTAAACTCTCATTCCACCGGTTATGTTCAAGTTACATCTATTCTGGCATCACTGTGGGCATTATAGGTACCTTACTATACACTTCTCTATTATGTGGCACTAAAAAGTCGAAAATAAACTACTTTTTAACAAAAAAATAAAACCGACTTCTAAAGCAAAACACTTCAAAGCGAAAAATAACTCTTTTCCGAAGTCGGTGTCTAAAAAAACGAAAAACAGTGGGTACCAAAGACACCGACTTCGGAAAAAAGTTATTTGTAGTGTTTTGCCTTAAGTCCGTTTGATTTTTTTGTTAAAAAGTTTTTTTTCAGTAACTAAGTCTATCTCAGCAAAACAAGCAGGCTTATTAAATAACAGTTTTTGGTTACTCATTTGAAATATTGAGGATTTTCTGAAATGATGATTTGGGAGAGGTTTTCCGTTTTCCGACATTAGTAAAATTTACGTCTACGCTACGCATGTTGTTTTCATATATTACGTTTTTGAGTGGGAGATCTCTTTTGTCAAAGTAGTGCCAACTGGTGTCGTGAATTTTCCAGAAAAAACCTTATTGTAATATATATGGCATTTCATAATTATGATATTATAAATGCATTAGTAAGTAGGTATTTAAACCAGGGCACTGAAGCTTATTCTGAAGTTAGTACTTACTACAGTGGTGCAAATGATAAATGATTAAATTTTCATCGGCAACCCTACGCAGTTGTTTTGCTACCGACTTACGCTTCTTTTTACCGGCAGCCTGTATTGAATATGTATTGACCGACATATATGTATGTGTGTCATATGTGTGTGTATGCGTGTGTGTGCACTACACGATGTCCTGTCTCCTCAGCCAGGCACTGACGTCACCAGTGATGACGTCATCGTATTTGTGATAATTTTTCAATTTTTCTTTTTGTTCTAGGAGTGAATATACATATTTTTAATAGAAGGTAATTCCAGGATTATTAACATCTCTGGTTCTCATACACACATTTCACATGATTCCTATTTCCTTTAGGTACTTTACTTACACATAGTTGCTTCGATCTTCAATCAGTAACCCATTAAGTAAATCTATCAATGAGTGCTGATGATGAGAAGAAGGTTTCAATAAATAAATCAGCCTATTGCGTGCCCACAGCTGGGATTTAGACTTCCTGGGGTAGTGGGCCATAAACCACAACGCGGATTGGTATTTGGTAATGTCACATTTGAAGGGTACAGGCAAAGAATAGTGAATGATACAATTTTTTTTTTTTTAGGCAAGCAAATCTTTATCTATGGTAGTTTTATTTATACTAACTTTTTTTTAAAGTTAACGTAAGGCGCCAAAAAGACGTTTTTGTTTAAGTAACACCGCAAACTTTATAAAAATTCTAACCTCCAAATCACAACTGTCACCTTGGACAATCCTTGTCCTTGTCTTGTTCTAAGATTGTTTATTTAGTTTTTGTTTAATTTAAATATTTTTTATACTTCAACAACACAATTATATATAAATAGTAAACATTTTTTGTTATTTTTTTATTTATTTAATGAAATTTTAATACAGAGGTGTTACTTACTTCTAAACTCGCCAAACTTTTACGTTTGATGGCGATTGAATTAGTTACAAGTAAAAGTTAATGATCTCAATAAAAATTACATACTTCTAAACTTTTCACATAATCTCTTAAACATAATCTATTAATTAGGACATTCCGTTTTTACCCGACTGCCGAAGGAGGGTAATGTGTTTATCAGTCTATGTATGTATGTATGTTTGTTCCTATGTGGCGTTCCAGAGACCAAACGCGTTGGCCGATTTTGATGATTCTTACGTCAATCGAATCGTCTTAACCCTGCGAGTGTCATAGGCTACATTAAAATGGGAAAATAGAAAAATGGCGGCTTTTAGGAGCCATATTGTGGGGGTCCAATTTAATTTTTTCTTCCAAACCCATCGTGTGGGGTATCAAAATAAAGGGTCTCAAGAGGTGATTTCAAAAATATATAACACTTATATATTTAAATGTACCTAATTCGAAAAAAATGTCTACTAAAAAGTTATAAATAAAAAAGTTAATTTAAAAAATCAAAATACCCGACTGCTTAAAAAGCGAACTAAAAAGATGTAAACAAGAAGAAAATCATGCTGTGCAGTCGGAGGATACATCTGGTTTTGGTCAGCCAGCTCGCGAATATGTATCCTCCGACTGCACAGCATGATTTTCTTCTTGTTTACATCTTTTTAGTTCGCTTTTTAAGCAGTCGGGTATTTTGATTTTTTTAAATTAACTTTTTTGCCTGTACCCTTCATTTAATATCTTCAAATTCTCGATAAAATGACATCCCGGTTTCGACACGATGTAATAATATACCTATAGGAACTGCGGTGATGAAATAAATAAAATGTATCCAAAGTATCTAACTAACACTTTGATAACTTGCGAAAAATCAAAAAATACTTACATCAATCAAGATACATTCTGAATTAAAACAATAAAAAATAGAAAGCAACCAACGCAGCCAACGCAGTTCCAAATGCAAGTGTATGTAATGTACCGACATCTCCCAGGATACTACTCAAACGTCACAAAACTTGGAACCCTTTCAATAAATCTAAAAATTCTCAAGTATCCGCTAGGGGGCGACACTAACTAAACTAGTTTCAACTTGCTGAAACTTAGATGGGCCTGGCTTGGGGGGAGGGCAGGTCGATGGCACCGAGGCACTGTGGCTGTAGACCCCAAACGATAAACTCAAACGCTATTAGTGTTGATTACCATGCTCATTCTAATAAAAGTGCCGCTTAATGGCTTAATTGAATAAATAAATTTTGATTTTGTTGTTTTTTTTATTTTGTTACCATAACGTGCTAATCCTGAGACCACGCTAGTCATGGGCTCGATTCCCAGGTCGACAGGTGGATTTTTCTATCAGTAATTTTTCAAGTCTTTATTTTTACCCGACTGCCGAAGGAGGGTAATGTGTTTATCAAATCAAATCAAATCAAAAGTATTTATTTGCTAGAATATGGTACATAAGGTGTTATACTAAATTTATTTCAGCATATCCTGCCTTATCATGGCGTGCAAATGTATTGACAATCAGTGATGTCACTTAATCTAACTTACAAATTTCAGACTCAATTGACTTGTCTTCCAAATAGTCCTTAATGCTATAATATCTTTTATTTAATAATAGTTTGAAAAGTATTTTTTTAAACATGGTCAGCGGTAGGTCTTGAAAACTATTAGGTAAATGATTGTAAAGAATAATCGACATGCAGTATACATTTTTGTTAAATAATTTTAATTTTATTGATGGCATCTGAATTCTATCGTTATGCCGTGTTCTGCTATTTGGCCTGTCAGTGTTAGTTTCAAATAAATTGTAGTTCATCTTTACAAAAGTACATATTTCAAAAATATATAAACATGGCAAGGGTAGAATTTTTATTTTTAGAAATAGTGGCTTACAGCTGTCTAAAAAGTGAGCACCACAAATTGCTCGGATACATTTTTTTTGAGCTTTAAAAACTCTGTCGAATACTACTGAGTTACCCCATATTATAATACCGTATCTAAGTACGGATGATACATATCCATGATAAGCCAGCATTGCAGTGTTAAAGTTTACTGTTTGTCTAATTCTTTTCAAGACATATATAAAACGATAAATTTTTGTAAGAATTTTATCTATGTGTATTTTCCAATTACAATTTTTATCGACCGTTATACCCAAGAATACACAATTATCGACAGTGGTCAAGTGAGAATCTTTATAAAGAATATCTAATTTATTTATGTTTGCATTGAATGTTTGAAATTGTATTATGTTTGTTTTAGTCATATTTATTTGTAAGTTATTTTTTTCTAGCCAATCGATTGCCTTATCAAGAGCTTTAGTCCAGTAGGGATACAATTATTTTCCAAATAACCTTTGATAATTCAAAAGTTTTTTATTTTCGCTGGGTGGATATCTTATGTGAATTCAACGCTATGTACAAAAATGCTAACAGTTTAGAGTTATGCAATAGGCATAAAGTAGGTATTTCCTATTATTTCGTGTAATAACAATAATATAAAATTTAAATTTAAATAATTTACTGTTTCTTTATTAGTACTATCTAAACTTTATATTAGTGAAAATGCTAACAGATACATACTGTGGAACAATGGAAAACTGAAAATGGCTCGTAACTCTTTCAATAAAAGATTTAAGTTTTCAAATCATTTCCTATATGCATAGAGGGATTAGTTATACCTTACAACAAAAGTTCTAACAACTAAGTATAATGCTGCACAGGTTATTGTATTTTTACATTGTGATTTGCGAAATATTGAATTTAAGTTTATAAATTTGCGCCTACATGTTCGAAATAATAAACTCTGCCACCATACAAAAGTTTAAACACTTATGTGCTATGCTAGTTTAATAAATCAAATACAATTGGGTATTGCGGGGCGCGGTGACACTCCACTCTGAATGTATTGAATGAGGCGCGAAACCATTTCATTACTGTCACATCAGTATTTAAACCTCGTTCATAAAATCTAATTTTATGGCAATTTGTTATTTTTAATGTTAAGGTCGAATACGATTTCTAACTTCTTTGTTCCTATAAAAAGAATAAGAAAGAAATATTCACAGAACACGGAATAGTCGTACCTGCCGTTCTGACAGTATATCAAGATGACAGAATAATAAAATTCTCCGTATCGTGAATCTTTGACAGTCGTTACGGGTCGTCAGAAACCCGAAAGTCTGCGGCCACCCTAATAAAGGGTACCGTATTATCCAGTAGGATTACCGTATAATCTGGGTTAGCAGGGTAGGCAGTCACTTCATATAAAACACTGGTATTCAGATGCGTCTGGTTCGACTGAAAACATTGGAAGTCAACCCCAACATATTAGGGAAAAGTCCAAGCAAATGCGTTTTCCAAACAGATGTGACTGTAGAAATATAAAACATCTTATAACCGGTGCAACTGTCACAACTACATTGACTACATCGCTGGTTCTAAGACCTAATACAATAAAGGCAGTGTTACCCACTAAGCCTTAGTAGATGACACTGTAAGCATGATATGATGTATGCTTATACAAATCGATGTATTTATGTTTGTAAAATATTACCTACTCATTTTTTTTATTCAGAATCAATATAGAAGCAACCCTAGTGAGTCCGGCAAGTTTAGGTGTCAATTTTGTGATACGCTTACCAAGATTTAGAACCCTTTTTTTTTAAAGATAGATAAATTTTACATGATCGTGTCTATTGCGCCCTATCTATTAGTTTTTAAACTCTATTATAACGAAAAATCGGCACCACGTGACCTTACCACACGATTGCTGTACATCAAAACCTAGTAAATGCCATAAAATATTTGATTCCAGGAAAGCGCAAAAATATTATTTGAATTAGCCTATGGAATTTCATCTTGTGTTAGGTAACTAAACGAAAAAATAAATAAGCGAGTACTAAACAAGGCTTACGGGTGAACTGTACGTAATAACACAAATAATATTAATGGTGTCCTAAATCTATTAAATATTTTACATATCTCTAAACAAGATAATTCAATACCTATTAAGTACCGAACATTTGCTAATTTAAGGTGTTTTTACAATTTGAAGGGACTTTCCGATTGTAAATAATGATAAAATGTATTAATTAAAGCACCAAATCTCAATTCAAATTATAAATTTCCTGGTTAAAATTACACAGTCCATCGCAGCATATTAAAACTCATTAAAATAATATAAATAAGATTATCAGGGTATAAAACCATTATAAAAATATGTCACCTACTGCTTTCTTATATGGGGCAGTCGTACAGTACCAGACATAATTTTAATATTTATTCGATTAGCACGGGGAAGGCTTGTATAACACATGCCAGATTACCTATTTTAGTGATCTTTATTATCGTAGCAATAAGGTTGCATTCATAGGCAAAATAACAGTGAACGATATGTCAGATACTAGACACCAGTTTGAAATAAGAATTTGCGCGGTAATGTTTTTCTAAAAATCATCAGAAGAGTCCGTTTATGATGTGGGCCTCTGTGGTCTGTATGGTTCGAAGAATTTATACTGATCGTACATACCTACACCGCGCCCCGCAATACCCAAATTGTATTTGATTTATTAAACTAGCATAGCACATAAGTGTTTAAACTTTTGTATGGTGGCACAGTTTATTATTTCGAATATGTAGGCGCAAATTTATAAACATAAATTCAATATTTCGCAAATCACAATGTAAAAATACAATAACCTACGCAGCATTATACTTAGTTGTTAGAACTTTTGTTGTAAGGTATAACTAATCCCTCTAAGCATATAGGAAATGATTTGAAAACTTAAATCTTTTATTGAAAGAGTTACGAGCCATTTTCAGTTTTCCATTGTTCCACAGTACGTATCTGTTAGCGTTTTCACTAATATAAAGTTTAGATAGTACTAATAAAGAAACAGTAAATTATTTAAATTTAAATTTTATATTATTGTTATAACATGAAATAATAGGAAATACCTACTTTATGCCTATTGCATAACTCTAAACTGTTAGCATTTTTGTACATAGCGTTGAATTCACATAAGGTAACCACCCAGCGAAAATAAAAAACTTTTGAATTATCAAAGGGCATATTCTTCTGGCTACTGGACTACTTGTACGATTTCATTCTCTAAGTTTTTGTTATCTCTTAATAATTATTTGTTGATGTAAACTAGAAAGAGTTGTGGGGATAGAATACCTCCCTGTGGCGTGCCATAATTATTTTTTTTATATGCCGACCTACAGGTTTCTTTTTCCTTTTGACAAGTTTTTGTTATTTCCACGCATTGTATTCTTTCAGAAAGATAACTTTTGATCCAGCCGTTGGCCTTACCCCGGATTCCATAATGCTCAAGCTTTGAGAGTAGTGTTTTATGGCAGACAAAATCAAAGGCTTTTGTCATATCTAGAAACACGCAACTAATCTTCGATTTTTGATTCAAACTTTCAGTTATGTATTTTATTAGTGTGAAACATGCTAAAGTAGTGGAACTGCCCTTCCTAAACCCGAATTGTTATTTTTTAAGAATATCACAAGTTGTTAAAAAATTCTCTAATTTAATGCACATAACTTTCTCAAATATTTTGGATAGGACTGGGATTAAAGTTATTGGGCGATAATTGCTCATGTCAGTTTTTGCCCCTTTCTTATAGAGAGGTTTTACAATTGACCTTTTCAGACGTGTTGGGAATACTCCTTCTGTAAGAGACAGGTTAATAATATAGTTTAAGGGAGACACTAAAGTCATTGCACATATTTTTAACACTTTAGTGCTCAAGTCGTCATATCCAGTCGAGTTAGTGTTTCTTAGACTGTAAATTATTTTATAAATGTCTGATTCATCTACTGGTGTAAGGAAAATGCTTTTAGGATTTTGAGGAGTCGTTAGTTTCATGTCATATTGCACATTTTTATGAGCCTTATTGGTCGTCTTTGTTTGGGATATATAATAATCATTAAATAAGTCGCATATTTGATTTGGATTGTCAGAAGTTTTACTGTTAGCAATAACTGCGTCAATGTAATATCAGTCTATGTATGTATGTATGTTTGTTCCTATGTGGCGTTCTAGAGACCAAACGCGTTGGCCGATTTAGATGATTCTTACGTCAATCAATTCGTCTTAACCCTGAGTATGAAAAAGGAAAAAAAAAAATGGCGGAGTTTGGGCGCCATATTGTAAAAAAATATTTTCCCATCGTGTGGGCTATCAAAATAAAGGATTTTAAGAGGTGATTTCAAAAATGTATAACACTTATATGTTTAAATGTACCTAATTCGAAAAAAAAATAACTAAAAAGTTATAAATAAAAAAAGTTTATTAAAAAAATCAAAAAACCCGACTGCTTGAAAAGCGAACTAAAAAGACGTAAACAAGGAGAAAATCATGCTGTGCAGTCGGAAGATACATCTGGTTTAGGTCAGCCAGCTCGCGAATATGGGGTTAATTATAAAATACCTACATTAATTAGTGTTGCGTTAACCCAGTTTCGTCCACTTTCGAAATGTATCATTTAGATTGAATTTAAAAAATAATTAAAAAAAAACAAAAAACCCGACTGCTTAAAAAGCAAACTAAAAAGACGTAAACAAGAAGAAAATCATGCTGTGCAGTCGGAGGATACATATTCGCGAGCTGGCGGACCAAAACCAGATGTGTATGTGAGTGAATGAATCATCAAAATCGGCCAACGCGTTTGGTCTCTGGAACGCCACATAGGAACAAATATACATACATACATACATACATACATAGACTGATAAACACATTACCCTCCTTCGGCAGTCGGGTAAATAGACTGATAAACACATTACCCTCCTTCGGCAGTCGGGTAAAAATGGTCACGCTAGGAATATAACCAAAGGCACAAGCGACAGTCACGACTCGCAGGCAACGAATTGAGCAGGGGATTCCCCCGGCTATGGGCTCGTGTCAGCCTCAGAAAGATAATGCATTAGCTTCCCACTACACAGCAAAGTGCACCCCCCACAGTCTCTGGTCAGCTATTGGACAGAGCGCACATGTGCAATCTGATTAATTCATTGAATCTTTAAACATTTTAAACCGTTTTTAATTTCAGTGTTCATACGACTGGTCACAGCGTTTTGGTAAGTTATTTATTTCGTTATTCATCTTACTTTATTTTTATTTATTTAATTTATATTTTAACGCTATTGTAATAAGATTATTTTTAGCAAGTGTATTGAGATAAAACTAAACTACGGACCTATGCAAAATATATCACGTGTGTGGTTTATTATTAATATTTGCCAAACAGTATAAAAAGAACGACGGAAATGGACTAGGTATTAAAAGTGATATCTGTCTCACTTTTTGTGTTAATACTTCGGTCATTATTTATCGATGAAATTACGATTTTAGTAAACGAGCTATTTTGAACTTGAGAGAACTTTGGCATGTCTTGGAACTTTAAATTCAAATGAAAGTATTCATCTTTCCAAATTAGTTATCTGTTTCTGTGGGTATTATTTATTCTATATTTATAATCATGAACTCGAAGATGTGTTAATTTTGAAATTGATCCCTAGCGTGGAAACAATTTTGCAATGCATTGCTTTCACGCTAGATTTTGGCTTCCTCATAGATAATGGTAGCATGAGGAAGCCAAAATCCAAAAAACAGACCATAAGAAATATATGTGTCCATAAGGCAGAGAAACCAACAATCTTTTAATTAAAAAGCAAATTGGGACACTAATAACAGGCTCTTGTTTCTCCTATACCTAAGAGAAACAATCTATAATTGGCATTCTGCTCATGTAATGCATATCTTGCCTACTATAGGAAACATGAATCCTATTGAAGACGACACTGGTGACGTGTATATTGGCAATACAGTTGCCTGAACTCCCGCGCCAGTCGGTGGAAATAAAGCCAGTATTACTTGGCCACGTATTCTTTTGAAACCCTGCTTTATGCTAGGTCATCTAAAGGACAAAATGTACCATCGACCTACAGTCGACAGTACGCCGCCTGGCGACCCGTCAGACGGCTACAACACGTGATGTAATGACATCAACAGCATGCAGAGCAGGATCCATCCTTGTTTATTGTTCCACATGCGAACTGAATTCTGAGATGACGGCTGTGCGAAAACAAGTAATTTGGGATAAATGCATGGTGAGAAGTCAATCGAACAACATTTTCAAGATTTTGAAACTTGGTCAAATCATCAAACAGCCTTTTGTAACATTGCTTAATAAAACTGTTATCTATCGGATAGAGGACCGAGATGTATCATCTCGCTGATTATATAATGTAAAAATTGAACGAAATATTTAGGGCATTACGTTTTAAAATGTTATGACCGTAAATATTCGTTTAAGTTAAGCACCACACAATTTAAAATAATCATATTGTTAGTTTTTTTAATAATACTGATAGTATAATCGCCACCCCCGGAGAACAAAATGATAACCGTCATTACCATAATTTAGTGTTATGTCATATTTGAGGTCTACGGTGCCTAATACATCTACACAATTTTTTTCGTGAATGTCCTGCCTGTATTTAAAAAGTTATAAAATATTGCAATAATATTCATCATCAATTTTTACCCGAAAAATAATGTATCATAGTATTGGTAAAAAAGTTTCTTCATAAAATATATGCCAAATACTTTTACAATAGGATTCTCGGAAAATAAATAGATAAAATAAATTGTTAACGCTATTACCATTTTGTTCTCGTAATAATACATTTAGGCTCGGTGACTAACATGTCCTTAGTAAAAAGTACTGAGAAAAGTAAACACGGAAACATCTTGCCATTCTTTTCGGTCATAGGTGCATAGGTGCATTAGAGAGTGATAGCACGATAATTCATTGCGTGCGGCGCTCGGCACGTGGCAATGTTTGTTTACCTACTCGACCTTCTCTAGTGCACTTGTAACCGTCATTGCGTGAGCGTAATTTCTTTTTAGCTGCGGTTGTTTCTATTATTTTTGTGTAAATTCAGTGTTTTTTTAAAGTGAAAAGTGGTAAACCTAATTGCAATAATAAAATGAATAAACGGAATCCTCGTTTAGACGTTATTATGAGTATGGTGTCTAAAATAAGTGACGATTCCAAACATCTTACTAATGATGGTGAGTACCGACTGTGCCTTTTACACAGTATCATTGTCTTTTAATTAGTGATAGGTAGATAGAATGGCCATAGAATCTTATTTAAGTAAGTAGGTACTCGATCTGTGACCCGATGTTGATAGCTGCAAATTCGACACACCTACCTACCTAGATACCAACTTGCTTATTTTTAAATAGGTACCTACTTCGAGTGAAACAGTTGATCTTCCTTGGAACCTACCTAATGCTCATTACCTACAATGAAGTTTCTTTGCGTTAACTAATCTATATGCATGTCAATTTGTCATCACTGTTTGTTATTATCTAGGTATTAATTCAATGTCATTAAATCGTATCGTTTAAATGTTTTAGATCACAACCCACCCCAAAATGGTACTACAGATCAAGACAAAATAACGAAACATGAATATAATTTACGCGGTAAGTGTTAAATATTATTTTATGTTTTTGGTAGGTAGGTAAGTAGTAATTTTTGCCTGTATTTAAAATAATTATACTAAAAATAAACTCCTGCCTCGATGGTCGAGTGGCCGCAAGCGCGGGTCCTAACCTCGAGGTCCTGGGTTCGATTCCCGGGTCGGGCAGAGTGTTATTGGGTTTTTCCATTAAGTTGGAACTTCTCAGTAGCAGCACGGAGTCTGGATTTGTGCCCGGTAGATGACAATAGGCTCGCCCCCTATTACATGGGACTTAAAACATAACTGGCGAAACGTGGGTGTATTACACACCTCTGCCTAACCCTTCGGGGAATACAGGTGTGATTGTTATGTCATGTTATGGTTATGTTAAAATAAACAAAAAGCTATCGTATTATGGGTACCTACCTACCTCATTTTTTTCTAGCTTAACCTAGCTTCTTATATTTTTTGCTTTTTTATTTAATGTAAGTATAAAAAAGCAAAAAATATAAGAAGCTAGGTTCACCAAACTAATCTATATTTCTATATTAATATTATAAAGCAAAATAGTTTGGTTGGTTGAACGTGGTAATCTCAGGAACCACTGGTTTGAGTTGAAAAAATATTTTTGTGTTAGATAGTTACTTAGTTCATTTATTGAGGAAGGCTATATCTATATTATATAATATTATAAAGAGGTAATATTTTTGTTTGTAAGTTTGTATGTAAGGGCTAATCTCAGTGGTTACGCCAGTTTTATCAGAATCATTGCATTTTTGCTTTTATTTTTAAATTATAATAAATACTCATAGTTGTTTATGTCAAAATTACTCTGGTTTGGATGCTTGTATGTTACGCGGGTTAAGGTGAACGCGCACCTATCCGCGCCGCAGGAGCCGAACGCGCCGCAGTCATCGCATTTTCTCAAGGCCCCGCGCTATCCGCGCCGAACGCGCCGAACACGCCGTACGCGCCGAACGCGCCGAATGGCCGAATGCGCAGCACGCACAGTGTTGTCAGAATCATATTCACTTCTGTATATCTTATTATATGAATATTTTCTGTATAGAACGAACGTACATAGTGTACTATGGCACTTGATCCTGTTGTTGTCGGTTTTGCGGTAGAAGAGGTGGAATGAAAGAAAAAATATGTGTTCATGACATTAACTTAAAATGGGAACAGTTGGAGAGTATCGCACATTATTTCCTGACTTGAGATAATTAAAAATTAAGATCCGGTGTCCCACTACACTCTCGAAAGCATTCATGTCTTATAAAAATGCTAGAAATTATAGTTAAAAAATTTGCTACCAGTTTTATCAAATAGTAGCTGAAAAATAGCTTGATTTAGCTATAAAGTAGCTAAGTTGGCATCACTGTACGCATGATGTCTCCGCGCCGCCCGTACCGCACTCGCCGCAAGCATCGAACGCGCCGAATCTGATGACGTCATCAGCACGCGCTGGTGGAATCCGTATACCTTCAGCATTTTGCTGAAATGCGGCGCGTGCGGCGCGGATAGGTGCGCGAGGCTGCATACGATTTCATATAAAGATTTATAAAATGCGATGACTGCGGCGCGTGCGGCTCCTGCGGTGCGGCTAGGTGCGCGTTCACCTTTAATGTGTCCCTTGCTCGCCATTGGCCCGTTTGGATTGCGAACCCCGAACTGTCATACATCATCAACCAATAAAAAGTCTTCTAATGTCGGCGCTCGCGAGCAAACACATTTTCCGCGCGCTCCCGTTTTCGGTTGTATTTTCTGAAGATTCTACGAAAAAGGACTGTGTGTGATATCAAACCTGTGCGCCTGTGGTTCCTGAAGAGGTACATGGAGGCAGGAGCATTCGCCTTCGGGATATGCAGGTACGTCCAAGCCTAGGTACAATTGTCCAATGTGCAACTACGAGTAAGTCAATCAGCACCTATCTTAAATACAGTCCACAACTTAGCCATTTCCATCATTCCCTTGTTATTTACGCACCATTTAATTTGGTCCATCTCACCGGATGACAATCGGATTAGAATTATTGAAAAAAATCCGATCGTGATTCTACTCGAGTTGGCTTTTACGCATAGTTGATATTGAACCTTGTTGCTTCATACGTTGGGTTGAAAGTCGATTATTAGTACCATAGGTCATCGACTCATATTTTGCAAATATCCCGTAGTATTCAGTTATTACGCATTATCACAGTTTATAACGTTATTTTATTATTAATTACAATATTTATACGTTTTCTAACGTGTTTAATAAAGTAAATCGCTCGCGCGTCCGTACATACGAAAATTACGTTTATTTCCTACCTACCTACATTCGCTTCGCATTCGCCTTTCTGCAGACGTTCATAAGTTCGCAGTTAGTATTCTTATCTGTTTTACTTACAGATTTTCATTTAATATTCGCCCTAGTCTAAAATTAGATTAGTGTTTTTCGCCAATTAAACTAACCAAATAAGTTAGACCCGCAGTAGTCATACTTATTATAACTACGCTAGGGTTCTAGTTACTGGTCGGATAGTTGTTCGCAATCAGTTGCTTACAAATCGATTGTTATTTACTTGGGTTTTAAGTAAATAACTTTATTAAAAGCGCATCGAATTGTAGACAGCTATTATATTCTATAAATCCTCGCTTTATACATACTGCAAAGGTATAAATAATTTGGGTTTAATATTTAATTTAGTAGGTAGGGAAGGTATATACATACATATTATATTACCGCCGCGCCGCGGGAAGGTATTAACCGTCGGCGTAGAATATCGCATTTTGTGCATCGCACCTATCGAGGTATATATATATACTTACGGGCATACGTATGTATGTACGTAAGTTGCATCGTAGGTAACTTATCGCATCGACTTGTAATATTTGCGGTTATTTCGCTCGCATCGCATTCGTACACTTTTCAGATATTTAATTTACTTATTGACTAATCGCATCGCTTCTTTTTATTTTATCGCGCGTAAAAAATTACGCTTAATTTGTTTGTCGCACGGGTTGTTAACTCAGTTTGTGCATTGTTAAGTTTCAACAATGGCGGAAAAGGATGTGGATAGACATTTGTTACAAATTAAATTATTGGAAGCTAAGCGTCAATTGTATTTTGAACAAATAAATAAAACATTCCAGTTATCATCGAAAACAGATGAGAAGTCGAGGTATAATTTCTTATCTCAAGCTCGCGCTATTGATCAATTACGTATGGAATTTGTAAGTTTGGTTGATGAGATAAATTTATTAAACTTGCAAGTCGATCCCGACTACGATATTAATTACCAGCCGATCGCGACCTTTGACGATTTATATTATTTTATAAAGGAAATTTTTAATAGGTTGGATAAACCAAGCTTCCCTCCACAAGCCGCGCTAAATGCTGGTATTCAGGAAAATACTATAAAGATTCCCCGGATTGAATTACCTACATTCGACGGTGAAATTCAGAACTTTCCGTATTTTTTCGAAACGTTTAAACGTATAATACATGAGAATAAGACTTTGACTGATTCGGAACGTATCCATTACCTAATTAGTCATCTTTCTGGAAAGGCTAAAACCATATGTGCTGGTATAGCCCCGGCTGCAGAAAATTACACTGTTATTTGGCAGGCTTTGCTGGATAAATATAAGGACGACAGAGCTTTAGCTACGACATATTTAAATCAATTGTTTGCATTAAAAAATATAAACGGTCCTTCAGCAAATAATTTGGAAAAATTAGTTGATAAATACGCAGCTACTATCGCGGCCCTCAAACAACTAAACATTGCTGATTTGAGTGATTTTATTTTTGTTTATATGGGGCTTAGGCTTGTAGATTCAGATACATCGAAAAGTTTTGAAACTGCGATTCGTAGTCAAACGGATATGCCTAAATATGATGAATTTGTTAAATTCTTACGAGAACAAGTAAAAATTTTGTATCGCACGAGTACTTCGTCGTCATCACAACAACCTCGTGGCAACCCTACGACACTGCAGCCCGCTTCGAGCGGCCGCGCCGCCACCTCGCGTGTTTTTCCCGCACCTCCGCGCGCTTTTGTTTCCACTCAGCAGACTCAAGCCTCCGGTAAGCTGTGTAAGCTTTGTAACAACACCGCGCACACGCATCTTTATGCATGTAAACCATTTACGGAACTTTCGGCTCTCGATAAATTTAAATTTGTTAAAGAAAATCGTTACTGCGTTAACTGTTTGAGTAATCAGCATACATCGTTTTATTGTAACTCGAGCACTTCTTGCCGTAAGTGTAATGCGAAACATCATACGTTGCTTCATTTTGGTAAGGAATTTTCGCCAGCGCAGTCGAGCACCTCCACTGTAGCTGTAAACCAGGAGACTGAAATAAGTGAGGTCTTGAACTTACTTGAAATCGAGGAGGAACTCACCTCAAATCCTGTCTTTGATAATTCTTCGCTTGAAGAGGAGAATCCAGAAGTATCGTTTTGCACATTGTCTTCTACAAAGTGCGAGTCGAAAGCAACTACGCAAATTCTTGCAACCGCAAACGTTTACGCCACCGGTCGCAATGGTCGAGATGTAGTGATTAGATGCTTATTGGATCCCGGATCTCAAAAACATTATGTAACAAAAAAATGCTGTTCTAAGCTGGGATTAAAGATTGAATCTGATTCACCTGTCGCTGTGAAAGGTATAGGTGGCTCAACACAGATAGTAAAGGGCACTGTGAAAGTTAATTTCAGATCTCGGTTTAATAATTCTAAATTTAATATTCATGCACTAGTACTGAATCAAATCACAAGTGACTTACCAACGTGTCCTGTAGATACAACATTCCTTGATAGTTTGCGAAACATTCCCATGGCAGATAGTACCTGGGGTACGCCAGGAGAAATAGATTTGTTAATAGGCGTAAGTCTTTTTGCTGAGATGTTGCGACCCGGAAAAATAGTCGGAGAACCCGGATCTCCAGATGCCCTTGAGACTGTTTTGGGGTATATCGTTCTAGGTGATGCTCCAGCGGCTTCCCAAATTCACGTTGCAACTGCTGTGGCATGTCATGCTGTCACGACTTCCGAGGTAGACTCTTTAGTTCGGAAAATGTGGGAACTCGACGAGATAGATCCTAAACTATTTTTGAGTGCGGATGACAAACAATGTGAGGATATTTATAAGGAGAGTGTCACACGCAATACTTCCGGACAATACGAAGTAGGTTTACCTTTTAAATTCAACCCTGACTTGCTTGGTAATTCTTTTGAGATTGCCAAACGCAGATTCTCATACTTAGAGCGTAGGTTTAATGCTCAGCCCGCTCTGAGAGAGGCATATGACAATGTCATAAGGGATTATATAGATCAAGGTTATTTATCTGCTGTAAACACGATCGATACGGATTCTCGACACTTTTATATGCCACATCACGCGGTTTTACGGGATGACAAAGCAACTACACGGGTCAGACCCGTCTTGGACGCAAGTGCTAAGTCTAGCAGTGGATTTTCCTTAAATGACCTATTACATGCTGGTCCTAATCTCCAACGTGACCTTTTCACGATCTTGTTGAATATGAGATTATTACCTGTTGCTATCTCAGCTGACGTAAGACAGATGTATCTTAGAATAGGCGTTCGTGAGCAAGATCGTTGTTTTCAGCGAATCTTATACCGTTTCATTTCAGCCCATGATGATTCACCTGTGAGCAATTTTGCAGATAGCCAAAATCCTGTAAAGACGTTTGAATTCAATCGAGTAGCCTTTGGATTGAAATGCAGTCCCTTTTTAGCACTACGCACTGTCGCACAACTAGCACAAGACGAGGGTCATCGTTTTCCTATCGCGAAAGAAATTGTCCAGAGAGATCTTTACATGGATGATATAGCTAGTTCACTAATGAGCTCTGATCAAGCGATTGCAGCCTTCCAGGAGCTGATCGAGCTGTTCAAATCTGGGGGTTTCCACCTAGTCAAATGGAGTAGCAGTTGTAAAAGGGTACTCGAACAAATTCCTGAAGATTATCGTCTTTCACAGAATGTTGAATTTGATAAAGATGACACTCTGAAAATATTAGGCCTATGTTGGCATCCTTATGATGATGAGTTCGCTTTCAAAGTGACGTCAGATGATCGTCCTTGCACTAAGAGGAACATTTTGTCCTCTGTTGCGCGTTTGTTCGATGTTCTTGGCCTAGTGGCACCGATCATTTTGTACGCCAAGCTTTTAATCAAAGAGCTTTGGATTGCCAAAATTGACTGGGACGATGTTCCCCCCCAACGGATTATACGATTGTGGAATCAGTTCCAAAAGGAACTTCCCGAAGTTGTCAAAATGAGATTTCCTCGACACATTGGTGTGGTGGAGGGTTGTTTAGTGACCATTCTTGGTTTCGCTGATGCGAGCGAGAAAGCCTACGGTGCTGTCGTTTATATCCGAGTAGACACTGAACAGAGTCAGGCAACTGTCATGTTATCGTGTGCAAAATCAAAGGTTGCACCTTTGAAGGTTATCTCTTTGGCACGTCTGGAATTATGTGCAGCCTTATTGCTTTCTAAATTGATAAAAAAGGTTTTTGAAACTTATTCGAGCAGATATCCAATCAATTCCATATTTGCATTTTCGGATTCGACTGTAACATTAAATTGGATCCACTCTTCACCTCATAGATGGCACACGTTTGTTGCCAATCGAGTTTCAAAAATTCAGGATAATTTGTCGTCTGATCACTTTTGCCACGTTAAAGGCAGCGAAAACCCAAGTGACTGTTTGTCCCGCGGGTTAACTCCAACACAACTTGTGAATCACCCTCTGTGGTTGCATGGACCCCCCTGGGCCAGTTTACCCAGGCATGAATGGCCTATAAAGGCGTTCGTTCCAAATGAGTCTCCTGACATACCAGAGCTTAAGTCACTTTCACTGGCAACAGTGAAACCTGTTAGTGGGGAACCCTTTTTCTATGAACTGGCGCGTAATTACTCGTCGTGGCAAAAGTTCCTAAACGTCGCGAGTTACGTTTTCAAGTTCATGAAAAAACTGCCCGCTGGGCCTATTATTGCAACGGATTTGGAATTTACGGAACGCGAAATAATTAAAGAGATCCAGTTAGTTCATTTTGGTGGTGATATTCAAAACTTAAAAAAAGGAAATTGTTGTTCTCCACCTCTTAGAAAATTAAATCCATTTTTAAAAGATGGAATTTTACGTGTGGGTGGCCGCCTGATAAATTCAGATGAGAGTTTTGAATTTAAACACCCTATTCTGCTTCCTGGTAAGGATTATGTGGTAAACATGCTTATACGGTTTTATCACTGGAAATATTTGCACACAGGTTCTGGATTATTGACATCTGTTCTCCGTGCTAGATACTGGATATTATCTGCTAGACGAGCAATTAGATCCATTGTCTCTAAATGCAATGTATGTTTTCGATTTAGGCCTAAACCTGGGTTTCCTATGATGGCAGATCTCCCAATGCCTCGAGTGAAAGCTGTAAACAAAGCTTTTGTTCATACTGGCTGCGATTACGCCGGTCCAATCCAAGTAACCCCTTATCGCGGCAAAGGTATAAGAAGTCGTAAGGCTTACATCTGCCTATTTACTTGTCTCACCACACGAGCAGTACATATCGAGCTTGCAAGCGATCTAAGTACAGCTTGTTTCCTGGCAGCAATGAAACGTTTTCTGGCTCGACGTGGATCTGTTCAATGTTTTTATACAGATAACGGAACTAATTTTATTGGTGCCCGTTCTTATCTTCGCGATTTATACACTTTTCTAGAAAATGAATACAGACCAATTTGGAAGAAGGAGTTAGCCGAAAATCGTATTCAATGGAAATTAATCCCTCCAAACGCTCCCCACTTTGGTGGTTGCTGGGAGAGTAACGTTAAGTGCATAAAAACTCATTTGTATAAGGTCATCGGCCACCAGATTTTAACTTTTGAAGAACTTCAAACTGTTTTGGCACAGATTGAGTCATTACTAAATTCGCGACCACTGACCGTGCTTACCTCGGATCCTTCAGATCCAACGGCTTTGACGCCAGCTCATTTTTTGCATACGGCTCCTCTCAAATTTCTGCCAGCATCTGATGTAGTTGACTCGATTCCACATCTTTTAACGCGATATGAGCTCTTGGATAAATTAGTACAGTCGTTCTGGATGCGATGGCGAAGGGAGTATCTGCATGACTTACAAGTTCGTCAAAAATGGAACTCACCATCCCTTCCTGTCAAAGAAGGAATGGTTGTAGTTATAATACAGGATAATGTCACACCCTTGCATTGGCCATTAGGCGTCATAGTACAAACCTTTAAGGGCAAGGATGATGTTATCCGCGTAGCGACGGTAAAGACTAGGTACGGTATTTATCAAAGACCAGTTGTTAAACTGTGTCCACTACCAACTCAATAGAAACTAGCAAAACTTAAGGCAGTCAGGTTCTAGTTAGGTAGTGTATTATAGTAATAAGTTATTTAACGTACAAGGTAATAAGGTTCATGTCAGTAAAAAATATATTATATGTGTTTTTTTTTTCTTTTTCTTTGAAAGATTTCCTTTCAAGGCTGGGGGAAATGGTTACGCCAGTTTTATCAGAATCATTGCATTTTTGCTTTTATATTTAAATTATAATAAATACTCATAGTTGTTTATGTCAAAATTACTCTGGTTTGGATGCTTGTATGTTACGCGGGTTAATGTGACCCTTGCTCGCCATTGGCCCGTTTGGATTGCGAACCCCGAACTGTCATACATCATCAACCAATAAAAAGTCTTCTAATGTCGGCGCTCGCGAGCAAACACATTTTCCGCGCGCTCCCGTTTTCGGTTGTATTTTCTGAAGATTCTACGAAAAAGGACTGTGTGTGATATCAAACCTGTGCGCCTGTGGTTCCTGAAGAGGTACATGGAGGCAGGAGCATTCGCCTTCGGGATATGCAGGTACGTCCAAGCCTAGGTACAATTGTCCAATGTGCAACTACGAGTAAGTCAATCAGCACCTATCTTAAATACAGTCCACAACTTAGCCATTTCCATCATTCCCTTGTTATTTACGCACCACTCAGAAACTACTGGTTCGAATTAAAAACTGTGGAGACAAGATCAACCAACAGCAAAGAGAAACTATAATGCAGCAATACTATCAACTCGCTGAACATGAGTTACAATGGCAATTCATCGCTAAGCATATAATAGCTGAAGACATAAAAAAAGTGACAATAAACCGAAAGAACAACCGCACTCAGACTATTAAATACTATTTTTATTTAGACACAGAAAAAGTGCAAGTATGTAAAACATTCTTCATTAATACTCTATCTATATCACATCAAACAGTTTATACAGCCTTAGAAAAGGTAAAATCTGATAAAGGTTTGAGTGACAATAGAGGTTGTCATGATAATAGACCTCGCAAAATGTCACTTGAAACCGAAGACAATATTAAAGAGCACATTCAATTATTTCCTACTGTGGAGAGTCATTATACTCGGAAGAAATCGGCCAGACAATATCTGTCCGAATTACTTAATATATCTAAAATGTACCGGTTGTACGAGGCTTGGTATACTGAAGGGCACTATTCTTGCCGCATGGCATCTAAAAGACAGTACGAAACTATTTTTAACACCAGATTTAATTACTCCTTTCATCGCCCCAAAAAAGACCAATGTGGTCAATGTGCACTTTACCGACAAGCTGATCCTCGTACAGAAGAAACTCTGCGAGAGAAATTTAACCAGCACCAGAAGAATAAAGAACGCGTGCGTCAAATAAAAAACGAAGAAAAACAATCAGCTGACCTTTCAGATACAACTGTTGCAATCTTTGATTTAGAGAAGGTGTTGAATATTCCTCAATCTCAAGTGGGAATATTTCACTATAAGAGGAAATACCCTGTGTATAACTTCACAATATTTGACAGTACTCGACTGAAAGGTTACTGCTATGTTTGGCACTACGCAATCGCAAAAAGAGGAGCAATAGAAATTGGTAGCTGTTTATGGCAATTTCTCATGGGTGAAGCAGGAAGAGGTATCAAAAACATCTCATTTTACTCTGACGGTTGCGGAGGTCAAAATAAAAATAGATTTATTTTTGCATTCTATATTTTTGCCGCTCAGAAACTGAAAATCAATATCACACACCGATTTTTCGTAACGGGGCATGGTCAAAGCGAAGGTGACTCAATGCACTCTAATATAGAACGAGAGCTAAAACATCAAGTTGTTTATACACCTGAACAGATTTACGCAATTATTTTGAATGCAAAAGTTAATGGTGAGAAGTACACTGTGAAGGAAATGACACAAAATGAGTTTAAAGACATAAAAGAATTAATCAAGAATAAGAACTGGGCCAAAGATGAAGAGGGACATAAAGTAGCATGGTCTAAAATAATGGAAGTAAGTGTCTTGCATTCACAGCCTACAGTTCTACGTTTCAAGTATGATTATGATGCAGATTATTCTCGGTTGAATGTCGAACCGCTTCCAAGAATTGCGCCAAGAAACAAGCGGGGTAAACATAATGCTTCAACCTCTCTTACAGAGATACAATTATTGAAACCAGCTTACAACAAACCCCTTTCAATAAGTAAGGCTTTACACGGCGACCTTATGAGTCTCTGTAGGGCAGAAGCAATCCCTAGCTACTACCATGCCTTTTATAACTCCCTCACATTTGCTAATTGCTCTGAAGAACTTAATCATGAGGATTCCGATGAAGTTCACGAAGACTGATTTTTTTCTTATGGTTTTTTTCTATACTTATTAATGTAATAGATAACTGGATAGACAACAGAGCTAATGCAAAGCGGTAGGTCAGTAGGATAGAAAAATACTCAAGAATAGATAATACTTACGTGTAGTTGGTAATTCAGCAATAACACACAGTTTGGACTTTGAACTATTATTTATTTACCATTTCACACTAAGTTACCATCAACTCCATACAATATATCTACTTAGGTCAACAGTACAATCTGCTAAGTATTATTATATTACTCTTTGCTTCCAAACCCGCCCAGACTAGACTCACGAACTCACTCCACGCGCCTCGTGTCCGAACAATCCCCCTCCAATCGACAACCGTCATTCGATGTGACGACATTTGACATTAGAATATTTTCTAGGATAATCAATTTAACAACTTTTAAGTACTATTTGATGTTAAATATAAATAATTTAATTCTTAACAAATAAAAGATGTATTTATCAAAGAAAAACCTAACACTCGACCATCCTGACAACGTGTATGACCCCATACACGTATCCGGTGATAACCTAACACTCGGCCTGTTGAGTCAGTTTTCAAAATCTAAAATCAAATCTATCAAACCATTCAATGGCACTTTTGAATGTAAAAACTTCAAAGTCACAAAAAAAATGATTCTACTGTCCATTCGCAAAAGTAGTTTGCTATGGAGAAGAATGGACAAGAAACTCCACACTTACTCTTTTTTTTTAAATAAAAAACTTCTTTTAAATATTTTTTTCAATATTAATTCATTAATTATATGCGAGTACCTTACCTGTTCTATGTATAGATATAAAGTATTTCAAGCAATAACAATTATATTGATTCATTTGATAAATATGAACATGGTACTCACATATTTACAAAATCTGCATTTTATTCGCCTGTATAGAAACCCGTGACTTATTCGCATATATATCAGTTCGCGACTTGCTCGCTTATAGACTTACAAAAATTAGGAAACAAATCTAATCAATTGTAACGTTTAAATTTGGCTACTTCGTTACATTATACAAGTACGTGAGTAATTTTTAAAGCATGATTCATCAAGAACAACACGGTTGTACCACGCTTAGGTACAAAGCATTAACAGTTAAATTTATCCATTTGATACATAGGAACATGATACTCACATACTTAAAACATCTGATATTTGTTCGCTAGTTTGCAAACCCGCAACTTATTTGCATATAGACAAGCCCGTGACTTATTCGCATATTGCGATTTATTCACCTGTAGGCAAGTCCCGCGTCTTATTCTAAAATTTATATGTACTGAGATGTATTCGCCTGTAGGCAAACCCGCGACTTATTCGCATATAGACAAACCCGCGACTTATTCGCATAAAGCGATTTATTCGCCTGTGGGTAAGTCCCGCGATTTATTCGCCTATAGGTAAACCCGCGACTTATTCTCAAATTTACATGTACTGCGATTTATTCGCCTGTAGGCAAACCCGCGACTTATTCGCATATAAACAAACCCGCGACTTATTAGCATATTGCGATTTATTCGCCTGTAGGCAAGTCCCGCGTCTTATTCTAAAATTTATATGTACTGAGATGTATTCGCCTGTAGGCAAACCCGCGACTTATTCGCATATAGACAAACCCGCGACTTATTCGCATAAAGCGATTTATTCGCCTGTGGGTAAGTCCCGCGATTTATTCGCCTATAGGTAAACCCGCGACTTATTCTCAAATTTACATGTACTGCGATTTATTCGCCTGTAGGCAAACCCGCGACTTATTCGCATATAAACAAACCCGCGACTTATTAGCATATTGCGATTTATTCGCCTGTAGGCAAGTCCTGCGATTTATTCGCCTATAGGTAAGCCCGCGACTTATTCGAAAATTTTATAATACTTCGATTTATACACCTGTAGGCAAACCCGCGACTTATTCGCATATAGCGATTTATTCGCCTGTAGGTAAGCCCACAACTTGTTCTCAAATTTAATAGTACTGCGATTTTATTCGCCTGAGGGCAATTCTTGCTATTTATTCGCCTATAGGCAAGCCCCGCGATTTAATCACAGACATAAAAAATTTGGCAAACATACCAAATCATTTCCAACAACATTAAAATTTTACTATTTCGACCGCACTCTACTACTCTTTAAGCTAGACCTCATTCAGTATAGGGTTAATATCGCAATTCATACTAATTCCATATATGACCACTACGGCGTTCTGCCAGCGGAGTATTAGTATTAAACCCTCCAAAATACCGAAAAGTGATTTAAACATCGCACTTTCAGTGTTAAATGACTATCATCAAAACAAAACATATTGAGCTAAAACAGTTCTACAAATATTACCCATGACATACTGGGATTGACTGAAGTCCATCTACTAAAAGAAGCTATTATTGAAGACTATGATTATACGTATTACATAGGAAAACCAAAAATATCCCCTTAGTAAAGACAAAAGACAAGTAAAACATTTCTACTTTTATCGAAATATCAGAAAGAATTTGTGTTCCACAAATAGTTCTAGAAAACCTGCCTTTTGCAATTCTACAGTCGTATGCAACCTCCGAAACCTCGTCGCTAATTAAACTTTTATGAAAACTTGGAAATACTCGTTACTTTACGAGTACCTTCATAATATTGTATATTGTGATACAAGGATGGAAAAGAGGCTATTGCAAACGATCTGTCACCAACAAGCCCAAGCCGAAGGCGAGGATTTTCAATGACACGAGTCCGCAACATGCACCACACGACGTTTTTCAATACAGTTGTGGGAAATAATAAAAACAAATCACAGAATTACATTTGTTTCTTCCACAAAATAAAATTATTGTAAGTCGCCATATATCTTTATCGAGATTTTGGGGGCATAATTTTATCTTGCGCTATTTCGCCTCATAAAATATCGGGTGGGGTTAATTCCATTTCATCATTTGTACTTGAACTCATATAAACAAAATAAAATAATCAATTTATCACACAAAAATTAAAATTTTCAGAAATGGTGCGTTTTTGCAACATGACGTATATATACTTTTTCCAATGAAAACAGCCCATACAACCTATTCGACTTTTGACAATTTTCCTTTATGTGAAAATAATTAAAATAACACTGATAATTAAATATATTAAACAACCATTTAAAAGACTTCTGAGAATTCAATGCTAAGATGTACGGACTCATTCATTTTTCCTCGTATAAAATCTATCCAATTTTATTCTATGTATGAATACTCCTTGCTACTAAACTTTTTTAAATTGACTTATACATTTAAAACTCAACTGCAAAAATAATGATCGAGCTCGTAAAAAAAAATAAACCACGACCGCGTATCAGAAAAATGCCTATGCAAAAGATCTTCGAATCATAATTATAGCCTCTGAAAGTACTCAATGTTTAACAACTGTATTGAAAAATACATTACCTCTATGGGTGATTTCAATGCACAGATCGGGGTATCGGTAACGAACATTAGCATTTAGTTGCTGAGAAATATGGTTATGGAACCACCAGCACTCGTGGAGACTCATTCAATACGCATACGAATAAAACCTCAAAATCATAAACAAGATGTTCATGTTAACACTTAATCGATCTCTCCAAAATAAACATACAAAAAAAAACAGAGTTTGGTCATATTATGGTTGTGTAACCACAATTACTTTCAAAGTACGAAGTATCGTCGTCAGTTTCGTCTGGATAAGACCACATAATGCAGAGAGCTACAATCCACCAGAAATCCACAATAAGAAGCAGGCGCACTTCTCTGACACGCCATTAACAATGAAAACATTGAACGAGCAAGAAGCTATAAAAGGTTCCAAAAATAATCTACCAGGACTTATAGCGTCACGTGAAAAGTATGACACAAAAACCTTATGCATATTACCATAAAAATCATGCACTCTATACTGGAATAATATAGAATTTATCAGAAAAACCGCACAGTTAATGAAAGAAACCAATGACAAAATAAGCCAAAACTGAACAAAAACGATAAAGAAAACTTCACAAAACACCAACACGGAAATAAGGAGGTGCTCCCCATAGAACAACCACTATACGTACAAACATATCTATAAAAAAAATTACAAAAAATGTATGAGATTGTCAACTGCTATCGTAGTATCACAAAATTGATCCCCACACTTTAGTATCATCACCGCTGACGTCGAATGACCCTCTGTATAGCACCTGTCAAGAAATGTATCCATCTCCAATACACTATCAAATGTGAATTCTGAATGGAGATCATATATATATAGCTACGGTTTATTATGCCAAACTATATAACCAACCAGATTCATTACAACAAACTGGTATGCTTAAACAAAGCGGGGAATGAATACTCCTCTGCACCTGAAACCCTACAACAATCAATGAAAATGAAACCAGAGAAGAGCTATCAGATATATCAAGCAGGTTCATAAACAATTGTAGGAGAATGGGCTGGAATCCAATTATGGAAATTTTCCCAAAAACTCATCAGCCAAACGATATATGCAACCGATCATGAAAAACACTTGCTTCTTACAAGGCCCGTTCTCGTTCAGAGTTATTGACCTAAACGGGTAACTTATATCGAGCAGCGACTTTAAGGATTGGCATCCAATAGCTACGACTATACACCGCCGAAAAGAGCCTCAAGAAGAATCTTTACCACAAAACCAATATTGCCAATTATAAGTCGGTCCAGCGTTAGTGATCCAAACAGGCGCCTCATTAGACATCAAAGCCAAGACTTGTGCTCGATGTCCAACTGCCATAAGATACAAAACAGAAAAAACTGTTCAAAAGAACACTCGATATTAAACTGCCTTTTGCTAATTCAAAAATATACAGATTCAATTACCTAAATAGGCAAGCAATTGGGCACCTAAATTACTACCTTTTCTTTTGGTACCTAACAGCCACAAGACAAACGCCACCGTAAAAAATCCACTCTAGAACCCTTGCTACAAGAAAACTATTGTGAATAGTTAGTCCGTTTAGAGTTAACGACCCCAATAGGAAAACCAGTCGAACACCGAACTCAAAAGTTTTTAATTAAGGGTCACTACATTCACAGAAACACGGCTAGCGAGTACGTCCAAACCCAAAAAAAAAACAAAATTCCAAGTAAGTCAATTGACGACATACCAGAATTTAAATGATATCTACTTAATGGATCACATTTAGAACTCTGTAGCTCCTCGCGTGTCAAATATCCAGAGAAGTCGTTATAATAAGGAATATTCAAACTGAAAAGATTCATCAGACTCATATCCCAGCGCTAGTGGGGCAAAGGACAGGCTTAACGTTTGGTCTAGTCGAGCAGACTCTTAAAACATTGTTCCTAATTCGGCATGTAAGAGGCCAATAATTAAAAGTGAACGCTTATATATTTATAAAACAATTATTGAAATGCACAGTACTAATGAAAGTAATAAGTTGAAAAATACCGGAATTCAAATGACTCACATTTAAAGCTCTCTAGCTCCTCAAGTACCCATATTCCATGAAATATTCCTCCTGCAGAGATCTAACGACACATATCATATCGCTACTGGGATGCGACAAAATTGCCTATTGCCCTTTGCAAGGACTGTACTATTGAGACCCATCATGCTTCTATGGAGCAAAATATTAGAAGAAAAAGTTGTGCCGAAATCAGTAATCATCCTGTTGTACAAAAGGTAATCCAGTGGATATTTGGGCATTATCAATAAAGATATCAGCAAAATCTCAGCAAAAATTAAGTTACGACTAAATAATCACCACATGTCATCCACTAGGTAAATGACATCCCTCTCAAGTTTGTAGAGAAGTATACCCATCTAAGCAAACGGTTCTCCCTCAGCAAAGCCAGAAATATGGAATAAGTCTATAGAAAATTTGAGTAGTAGAGTCGGTAAAAGATTAACGATCACTTAGCTATAAATATCCAGGCTGCTGCTGTAGTAGCTTCTTGTTGTGATGTCCTGGACTGCTGCGCCTTGGGCTGCGACGTCCTGGACTGATATGCCTTGGGCTTCGACGTCCTGAACTGCGTCACCTTGGGCTGTGGCGTCCTGGACTGCGTCACCTTGGGCCGTGACGTCCTGGACTGGTGCGCCTTGGGCTGGCGCCTCACGAGGCATGATGTACATAAAACAAATAGAAAAGGTATAAGAATAATTAATTACACAAAATATATTTGAAAATGTATGCAGGGTATTTTGAAAATATCTCTGAATCGGTGCGTCTGAGCTAAAAAATAACCAAATTTTCACAACCCTTTAAGAAACCCCGCTTAAGGGGCAAGATACTTAGTCACAATTTTTTTGTTTTTTTTTTTTGTTTTTTGTTCTACCCTCATACTTTAAAATACATTAAATATAGTTTTAATAAGACATTTAAAACTAATTTAATAAAATCGTAATCAAAAGAACTTGATTTCGTAATGGGCGCGTACATCTCGCTTCTGAAATGTAATAGATAACTGGATAGACAACAGAGCTAATGCAAAGCGGTAGGTCAGTAGGATAGAAAAATACTCAAGAATAGATAATACTTACGTGTAGTTGGTAATTCAGCAATAACACACAGTTTGGACTTTGAACTATTATTTATTTACCATTTCACACTAAGTTACCATCAACTCCATACAATATATCTACTTAGGTCAACAGTACAATCTGCTAAGTATTATTATATTACTCTTTGCTTCCAAACCCGCCCAGACTAGACTCACGAACTCACTCCACGCGCCTCGTGTCCGAACAATCCCCCTCCAATCGACAACCGTCATTCGATGTGACGACATTTGACATTAGAATATTTTCTAGGATAATCAATTTAACAACTTTTAAGTACTATTTGATGTTAAATATAAATAATTTAATTCTTAACAAATAAAAGATGTATTTATCAAAGAAAAACCTAACATTAATTAAAATAATAGTTTATTAGAATAACGTTGTTTCATTTTAAACCCTAGAATAAAAGTTTAAGTTTCTGTTACCTAATTATGCAAATTGAAAATTAACTAGAATAAAATTGCAAATGATCTTGTTTTCCATTAATCTGGCATCCATTTTTCAATGAATATTATTGTAATGTAATATTGCAATATTCATAGGTTCTGGTAATTGCCGCGATTAAAATTGTAAGTGTATATTAATAAACTAAAACAGTACAAGAATTTTAGTATCTTTTTAAATTCGAAATATCTTTAGTTCAAATAACCTTAGTAAAACTTCTTTAAAAGCATTATAAAGCATAAAAAATTAGCTACCATTGTCCTATTTCTCGTTTCTCTACACAAATTAGTTGGCAAGATATAGTCGAAAATCAGTTTTTTATTTTTCCTGAAAAGTAGTGATTTTGCTATTACCATTTTATTCTCCGGGGGTGGCGAATGTTCTTGAAAGATTGTGTCGTTCGTTTTACTGAGCCAATTACGAATGGGTTCCACCGCAATCGGCAATTCGGCTATTATTTTAATAAACATCACGATCATCACAATATTTATGATCTTATACACAACGTTTATTCGAACATTCTTAATCAGTATACTGTGGCTTTCTCGCTTGTGAGTCACCAGAATGTGGCGGATAAATTGCAAGTTGAAACCTGAATCAACTCGTTACAACTGATGCATAGATGGTTGTCCGTCGAATGAAGACTTGGAAGGAAGGATGTAGTTCCACTTGTGTCAACAGCAGAACAGTTGCAGGACTTGATGGATGTGATGAAGTAGCAAGTAAGATAAAAGGGATGAATATAAATGTGAACAAAATGCTTTTACATCTTCACTCGCCGATACAGCTTCTGCACCAAATCAGCAGCTGTATCGGTGTGTTATAACTGGTAAGAGTGAGGAGTAAGCCAATGAGTTCATTGGCTTGCTCCTCACTCTTACCAGTTGGGAAGACTCTTTACAAGCGGTTAAAATATTGAAAGGAGAGTGAATGCGGGCAGTAAATTAAATAGTTGTTCTACATGCGATTATAAAGAACCAATTGAAGAATGCCTGCGCATCACAATGGTATGCCTACGATGTGTGAGTCTTTTATTTTAAAAAGGTTCGCTTTTGAACACCATCTATTATTATTTATTTTATTTCCAAAATTCTTAACCTATTTTACATTTGGTTTTAGCCACACAACAAAAACCTCACAGGGCTTAACTGTGTGATGGCGAGCCGTTTATTTTAAATTTAATTACAAATTGCAATGCTGAGTAAATACAATATTACATATGATAATTAATCAAATTACATATAAAAATACATTCATAATAAACATTGATACATTTTGTTGAAAGATAAATTAATTGGGGAATTTTACTGTGTTAGGAAACGTTTTAATTTGTACTTACAACCTTTCGAACCACTCCTGTATAAGGTTTGCAAGTCTTCTGGGAGCTTATTAAGAAAAAGAGGTACCAAGTATTCTGCAACCCTCATTCCGTACACATTGTTGTATTTTGGTAAGCTGTATTTATGTTTAAGTTTTATATTTCTAAGAAAGTCAGATCTTGTTTTCTCGGTTAGCAGCTCGGGTCTATTCACTTCAGTGAGAGTGAAAAATTCCACTTTATTGAACACATTCATAACATTACAGTATTTAAAAAGATCTTCGTCACTATTTTCGAACTTTTTGCTTATATGTTTAGGTGTAATTACTTTTAATATTCTTCGCTGTAGCTTATAGATATCTGTCAAGTATGTGTGATAAGTTCTCCCATAGCTGCTGAGTCCGTAGTTGACAACCGAGTCTGCTAGGGCCATGTATAACATTCTTAGCGTTTTATAAGGCAGTTTATGTTTTAGTATGCTAAGTTTACCTAGGATATACCTCAGTTTGTTGCATACGTAGTCTTTGTGAGGTCCCCAAGAGAAACGGTTATCAACCACTAGACCTATATACATGTGTTTATCAACTACTTTTAATAACGGGCATTTGCAAGTCTTAGGCGAGCTATGTAAACAAGTGTGTTCGTGTGCTATAACTGTAGGTATAGTGGAGCATTTATTGTGTGATGAATGTATGTGAACAATTTTAGTTTTAGATGCGTTTATTACAAGTCCTACGTCATGAGCCCATTTACACATTTGATCAAAGCTATCTTGTAGGGATTTCTGAGCAGCTTGGATGTTTTTATTAGCGACCAAAATACACGTGTCGTCTGCAAATTGGTATAATGAATCTGACTTTATAGCATTACCTGATGGTAAGCGATGATGTGGTCGCCGTTGAAGCACGCTTGCCTAGAAGTAACCTATTTACTCCTGAATTAAAGACCCCGACGTTGTAGCTATCAGGAAACACAAAACTCTGGCATGGAATGCCACTCCTTGGCTTTACGGACAATGATAGTAATTCCAGCAGGGAATACTGGAAAGTATTTCCAAAACGTTTGGTGCGGATGGGATGGTTGTGGGCATGTACCGTTGGCGCATTGCCGTACTTCTTATAGTTTGATGATGAAATGGGTCGAATGACGGAATTAGGTCATGTAATTTCATCGCACACTTTCTTAAGTGTAACTGATAAAAAACCGACAAGCTGGCAACACAGCAACGTCGATGTTCAAGGCTCTGGAGCTTTGACTCGACCAGTGCCAAAGCAGTCATGAAAGAAGAACTAAAGCTGTAAAAAGGTATGCTTGCGAAGTACGTGTAGCTATATTGTAACTATGAATGATATGAGATAATTGAGGAATGCCACGACACACGAGGACGAAAGATGTTGTGAAAAATAAATAAAAGAATATTAAGATTTGGTCATATTGCGATGAAGAATGATAGCCGACGATTAAAAAACATATATTATACAGCCTACAGGGCAGATGTGAGTGGAAGCGCCTGGCGGGCATGCCCTAGACAGGAGAACATTCACTGACCTTATAAGGTCATGTGCATTACACTCGCAACCAGCGCGCAACGTGCGTGTGTTACCAGTGTGTGAACGTAAACGAAGCAAGGGGAGTATTTATATTTAGTCTTCTACTACATAACATTACATTTGATTAATTTATTATTTATATATTTGATTTTTCAAATGAAAAAATAATCATCTCAATCGATTCTCCTAGTAAAAAGTTCTCAGTTAATACGCATAAAAAAAATCAGGCGAATTAAGAACCTCCTACTTTTTGAAATCGGTTAAAAATAAATACTATTGGCTATATGAGCTGGTAGACTACGCGAGTCTGTATTTTTGAATATTTTTCGAAATCGCAGATTTTTTTTTATTTTATTACTTTTTTAACCCATGGCCAAAAAAAAATAACCATTTGCAAGATAACAAGATTAAAACAATTATCAAAATCATAATCAAAATGTTGTGTTCAATAATATTTGTGTTGGTGCTGCTCGTATCTGGGTAGCTCGTAGTCGTAGATCAGCACAGGCATTTTTTGGTACACCGCACACGTGCTTGTTTGTATCAGGCAATAATTAGATATTTATAACCTATTGAAACAATAAATAGAAAAATATTTACGATCCAATAATTATGTTGTGAACGCGAAGATGTTTCCAGTCCAGAGGGAGAACTAAAGCAATTAGGAATTTGTATTGTTAGTATAATTATATCAACGTATCGTGAAATTACAACAACTACTACTTATTAGACCATTGTTAAATATTGTACCGATTTATTTATTGTAGAATGATGAGTAGAATAAAGGAAGTCGTCGGCCAAAGTAAACGGAAGCAGCAACTCTGGAGGTATGTGAACCTACCCGACAACTTCCCTACGCTGGACAACTTGTACGAGGTAAGTGTTACCACTGCCTTCATTCATATCTTGTTTAAATTCAGCGTTTTTATATGAAATAGTAATGTCGGTGTTATATGTTATAATTGTGTACTTTACATTTTCAGATAATCTTGGTGGATCACAATGATAGACCTATTGTGTTCCGGTTACTCGAACCCGAAGCTCCATTAGGTATGTGCTTATATTTTCATAAAAATTCTTTACACTTCTCATTAATTCAATTACTGTTTAAAATTCGTTAAGTGGCGGGTTCAGGAGACTTATTATTGTGGTATCAACAACAGGAGAGGCACTTCCTATAACATCATCGAGTGAGCTTGCTCGACGGGCTTTGTCAGTGCGATATGTGACATTTTATTACCATTGCTGAGACGTTCCGGAAATATATATTTAGATAAGCATTATACATTTACGAAATCCACTCAAAAAATTACACACTGATACCGGTAGGGAGAAGACCTCACTTAGTTTTGCCGCCCAGAGCCTCGGACAATTTTAGTCCGCCACTGGACAGTTGACAGTTCTTAAATCCAAAGTTATCTCATTTTTAAGTGACCCAAGTTGAGTTTAAAAAAACGCCATTTTCATAGGTAAACATCTATTATTTACCTACAAAAAAAAACCTTTTTTAGGGTTCCGAAGTCAACAAGGAACCCTTATAGTTTCGCTCTGTCCGTCTGTCCGTCCGCAGCTTAGCTCAGAGAATCTAAGTACTAGAAAGCTATAATTTGGCATGTATGTACATATTAGTAATTCCGACAAAGTGGTAACATAAAATCACGAAAAAAATTTTTTTTTCCGGTACCGCCCATAGACGTAAAGTGGGGATGTATTTCTTTTCCTCATCTATCCCATAGTGTGGGGTATCGTTGGATAGGCCATTCAAAAATATTATGGGTTTGTTAAAATCATTTTTCGATTCAGAGATTCGTTTGCGTAAAATTAAGCTTTAGGTTGCAAATTTATGTTAGAGTCAAGTGTCCCCCCCCCCTGCCAGCGAAATGGTTGCTCTTGGCTATGTGAAAAAAATCGCGGCAGTAGTAAATATAACGAAATTAAAAGGAAAATTATCACGGATAACAAGGCTTTACAAGTTTACGAGTAATAGTCGACCAACTTATAAAATGTACTTGGAACAGTAAAAATTTTGTACAAATGCCATTGAAAAATTACTCAAATAAAGTTGATAGCTGTGTAAAACAGAGTAAATATAATGCTTACGAACCATGTAAAAATATACAAAAATGAAATCATAACAGGCTTTACAAATTTACGAGTAATAGTCGACCAACTTATAAAATGTACTTGGCACAGTAAAATTTTTGTACAAATGCCATAGAAAAATTACTTAAATAACGTTGTTAGCTGTGTAAAACAGATAGTAAATTTATGCTTATGAACCATGTAAAAATATACAAAAATAAAATCATAACATCCTTATTCTTATTCTTTATTGTACACAAAACATAAAATAAAATCATAACATCCTTAATAATAATGATTACTAAATTAATAATGTTTAAGCTCGTATAACTCATTGGAGTGGCCGGAGTCATTGGCAGTACCAGTCCGTAGTCCATACGGCGCATGCGCGCGGTGGAGTCTATTTTGTGTTAGTGCAGAAGTATTTTCGACATTTTGTAATTAAAACGTAACAGTAAAGTCAAATTAGATTCGATTTCCAAGCAAATTACTTATTATCTTTTGTCGATATCCTTCTATAAAGTCAATATTCGACCCGACTTCATCACTAATTGAGTAGCGTAAAACTTTGATAATGAAATAGTGAATACCTCTAATCTGCGGTATTAGACGAGATTAGAGGTGAATACATACGATTTTTTTCTAATTCCGAAAGAGAAATAAACAAGGAGCGTGCACGCAAGGATCCAAGGACGAACTATACCATTCCCGGTGGCTCTAACGCGCGCTCGTATCGGCTCCTTTCGCAATTCGCACCCGCGGTGGTACTCAAATAGATAATATTTTTCTAACTTCAGTTGCGAAGTTGGATTTTATAACTCCTTCTTCAGTTACCAGTTAGTCCTTATTTAGTTTAAGTCAAGAGTGAATAGATTACATCTAGGCAAGCGTGCTCCACCTTAGACCACGTCATCGTTTACCATCAGGCGAGATAGTGGACAAACGCGAGAATATAGATTAAAAAAAAAACATCATCCTATGTGGGCCCGTTTTAAGACTTTGTGAGCCGCTGAAACCGTTCTAATGTTCATGTAACAACAACAAAACCCTCTTTCTAGTCCGCATTACTATGCATCTTCGGAAACCTATTACTGCGCGTGGCCCGACACGCACTTGGCTGGTTTTTTATTTATGTTTTAAGTTGGTGTACCTACAATAATCCATATATGAATAAATAATAAATAAATAAATGTAACCTGTTTTATACCAATCAATATTTTTATATTTTATATATTTATAGGTTTATTATTTAGTTTCATTTATTACTTAACCTGGTTAAAAATGTTGAAGCTCCATCATCAGACCCTGGGTATCATCTCTGGATCAGACTTCTTGCCCAAATGAAACAAACGAGCCCAAATTCGAAGGGGTTGCGTCTTTTTATTACAGAATTCTGTTCCTCCTTCTGGCTTCTCACCACTCACCAGATCAGCTCCATGTCACAATTATATAACATTGTCATCCGATTTAGACGTGCATGCAAAATTTCAGAAACAGGGAAGTGGGCCAAACTCACAAGATTTTATTACTGAAAGATAGGCGCCAGAAACTAAAAGCTTGTAAGTAATAACAAGGTTGTAGTACGAACGTTTACTATTCAGTCTGTTTTTCGAAATAAATATTATCAATTGACAAAAAATACTATAAGCTTACCTGATAGGTAGAAATAATTAGTCCACCATCTTTGGGAGTCCGCCATACTGGATTTAGAATGATGTAGCTTTAAATAATATGCTAATCGTACACTGGCTTCAAAAACATGCAAAATTTTAGCTCTAATCTGCCTTTATCAAGTTCTAACGCGCGATAGTGTAATGCGCGTCATGGCACCGGCAGGAAACGTGGTGTGGTGTATGATAACTGTTTAAAAACTTTGTGCCAAAATTTGATCCATATTAGACATATCATCATACACTATTATTCATACTGTATGAGGAGTGATATGAAAGAAAAGGGAGTCAGTGATAGCGAGATAGGGGACAGGAAGGTATGGAAGAAGAAAACGTGTTGCGCCGACAACAAGTCACATGGGACAAGGGCAGGAAGATGATGATGATACTAAAAGTAAGTTAGATAGAAAGCTTTTTAAAATACGAAACTCGACGTTCGATAGAACTTACATATTATTTTCTTCGTAAGTACCTACTTTGAAAAACGTCGTTTGATATCCATGCCCATTTTTAATTGCTCTCTTGGTTCAATTACTCAATACCGCCTCGCCGGATCTCGGCCGTTTTTTGACCCCGAAAATCCCAGGACTGTACTTGGATAATCTCAGGATTTTCGGGATTGCCACCAACAGGTCTTATTTGCATTCCGTAATACGTTGCGCCTTGACAATGATCTTGCCTAGAACACACGAAGAGCACTTATATAAAGGGTCTTTCAACAAGGACGGGTCGATGTTAAAATGGAATAAAACAAGATGTGTATGAGATATTAACGAAATTTATTTTTTATTTAAAAGGCCCATTTATGCCATTATGGATGGAATATGACATCGTTCAAATGTCCGCCGCGGCTTCGTATGGTGGCACGAATCCGAGAGATCCAATTTTTAATTACTCTGCTGCATAGATCCAGCTGAATCAGAGCGATGGCCTGCGTTATGTTGGCTTTCAGGGCAACGGTCGAATGTGGTTTATTGGCATAGACCTGCGACTTCAGAAAACCCCACAAGAAAAAGTCTAGCGGAACTCTAACTCTACCCTCAAACCGTTCATGCAGAATGTCGATTGTGTCGTTCGCTGTGTGGCAAGTAGCGCCATCTTGCTGGAACCACATGTCGTTCACGTCCATATTGTTCAATTCAAGCCAAAAGAAATTGTTTATCATTGATCTGTACCGCTCGCTCGATCTATGCAGCAGAGTCATTAAAAATTGGACCTCTCGGATTCGTGCCACCATACGAAGCCGCAGCGGACATTTGAACGATGTCATATTCCATCCATATTGGTATAAATGGGCCTTTTAAATAAAAAATAAATTTCGTTAATATCTCACACACATCTTGTTTTATTCAATTTTAACATCGACCCGTCCTTGTTGAAAGACCCTTTACATAGGTAATGATAATAAAACAACTTTAGGAACGCAACACGATGAAAGAACTACATAGATACAAGGTACAGCCCGTACAGTCGATATGTATATATATATACATATCGACTGTACGGGCTATACTAATAATACTATAAATGGCAAAGTTTGCTGTCTGTTACCTTTTCAGGCTTGTCATGCTTAAACCGCTAAACTGCTTTAATATGGAGATAGATTGAGACCCTGGGCATGACATAGGATATACCGGCAATCATCCTTAAGGGGTTGAAAAGGGGAGGTGGCAGTTTGTAACTTGACTCAATAATATCTCAAGTAAGGCGGCCCGGCCCGCACACCTACAATATTAAGTACAGCGTGATGTAATAAAAAAATAACAACAAAATTAAACCCACTTGCAAGTAATTTTGATGTTTCTTTCGCATTTATAATACTAGCTTCTTCCAGCGGCTTCGCCCGCGTGTAACGTGTTTTCTTATCCCAAGGGAACAATAGCGAGATGAAAAGTTTAGTGTAGTCTATGTGGTATTCCAGACTATAATCTATCTCTTTGCCAGATTTCATCCAGATCCGTTCAGCCGTTCTTGCGTGATTGAGTAACAAACATCTATCCATCCATCCAAACTTTCGCATTTAAAATATTAGGTGATATTAGTTAGATTAGAGTAGGGTGGATATAAAATTCGGGAGTGCTTTTAACCTCTGCCTACTCGTTCGAGGAAAACAGGCGTGAAGTTATGTTGCTTACTTTTCGAGGAAAATCGGATTACTTGCATGTCGTCAGATAAGCAAGTGGTCAAATACGCATTTCGTCATCTCTCAGGGTGGAGTCGCAACTTGTCAGAAACGGAACTCGACAGACACGCTACACGACAGATACGCATTTGCTTTAGTAGTTCTAAAATCGATAGTCTTGTAGACTATCGATTTTAGAAGTCCCATTTCCAACTAGCATACCGTGTTTACTATTTAATACCTCCATTGCGAGCTAATGAAGGAGAGGCGTGAGATGATCCTGCAGTCTTCAGACGATGCGGTGAAATACCGGCAGCTAAATAGACGGATCTCAAAGTCCTTGAAAAGCGACCTCCGCCGCTTTAATACTGAGCGTATAAAAGACGCAATTGAACGGAATAAGGGCTCCAAGGTCTTTGCAAGAGATCTGTCTATAGGGCAGAGCCAGCTCACGAAACTGAAGACCGATGATGGCAGGATCGTTTCCGCCAAACCGGAGCTTCTGAGGGAGATCGAGAGATTCTATGGGCAGCTGTACACGTCAACCAGTAAACCCGTCGCGAATCTAGCGAAAGACCCTAGAGCTAGATTGACCCGACACTATACCGAAGACATTCCGGACGTCAGCCTGTATGAGATTAGGATGGCTCTGAAACAGCTTAAGAACAACAAGGCACCGGGTGATGACGGAATTACGGCCGAACTCCTGAAGGCGGGTGGAAAACCAATCCTTAAGGCCCTTCAGAAGCTGTTTGATTCCGTCATACACGAAGGGAAAACGCCACAGGCATGGTGCAGGGGTGTGGTGGTACTCTTCTTCAAGAAGGGTGACAATGCCTTACTGAAGAACTATAGGCCCATCACACTTCTTAGCCATGTCTACAAGCTGTTTTCAAGAGTCATCACGAATCGTCTCGCGCGCAGGTTTGACGATTTCCAGCCTCCCGAACAAGCCGGATTCCGTAAAGGCTTCAGCACCGTAGACCACATACATACGCTGCGGCAGGTTATACAGAAGACCGAAGAGTACAACCTGCCTCTCTGTTTAGCGTTTGTGGACTACGAGAAAGCCTTCGATTCGATCGAGACTTGGGCTGTACTGCAGTCTCTCCAACGGTGCCAAATTGACTACCGGTACATCGAAGTGTTGAAGTGTTTATACAAAAACGCCACCATGTCAGTTCGACTTCAGGATCAGACCTCGGAACCAGTCCTTCTGCAGCGAGGTGTGAGACAAGGAGACGTCATATCTCTGAAGCTGTTTACCGCTGCACTGGAGGATGTCTTCAAGGTTCTGGACTGGAGAGGGCTAGGCATCAACGTCAATGGCGAGTACATCACTCACCTTCGGTTTGCTGACGATATAGTGGTTATGGCTGAGACCATGGAGGACCTCAGTAAAATGCTCGATGACCTCAGTAGTGCTTCCGAAAGAGTGGGTCTTAGAATGAACATGGACAAAACCAAGGTGATGTTGAATGCCCATGTTACACCCACTCCTATCAAGGTAGGAGACTCTACACTCGAAGTTGTGGGCGACTATGTCTACCTGGGACAAACGATCCAGTTGGGTAGGGCCAACTTCGAGAAAGAGGTCAACCGTCGAATCCGACTCGGCTGGGCAGCGTTCGGGAAGTTGCGCGGTATTTTCTCGTCCAACTTACCACAGTGTCTCAAGACGAAAGTCTATGACCAGTGTGTGTTGCCAGTGATGACATATGGATCTGAGACGTGGTCGCTTACAATGGGCCTCATCAGAAAACTTACAGTCACTCAAAGGGCAATGGAGAGGGCTATGCTCGGAATTTCCTTGCGTGATCGAATCAGAAATGTAGAGATCCGCAAGAGAACCAAGGTTACCGACATAGCCCGAAGAATTGCCAAACTTAAGTGGCAGTGGGCAGGGCACATTGCTCGCAGAACGGATGGCCGATGGGGCAGAAAGGTTCTGGAGTGGCGACCGCGAACCGGAAGACGTTGCGTTGGAAGGCCTCCCACCAGGTGGACCGATGACCTGGTGAAGGTTGCGGGAATCCGCTGGTTGCGAGACGCGCGGGACCGGTCAATGTGGCGACGCTTGGGGGAGGCCTATGTCCAGCAGTGGACGTCTTTCGGCTGATATGATGATGACCTCCATTGCGTTATATAAAGTCTTAGGCCGGGCGATTTGAATAAGCAAAAAATACGTGTCCAATATTTTTTGATAATTTAACCGGCGGACTAAATAGAATTTGCTGTTTCGTACCCCGTCATCATCATCATCCCTATTTGTCACATTAATATGTTTTTCTCAGTTGTGAAACCCAATTGAACGTCAATGAAGGTTTTTTGTATGACATAGGGTATACTTTGGCATGACTTGACAACGTATACTCAAACCTTGCTCAGCATCGCAGAAAACTTAAAGTGACAGATGATCAAGAATGACAGATGCTTAAATCGAGATAAGCACATACTTAGCGTCAAATACTCAAATCAGAAATCAGCCATAATTCTGCGATAATTTAGAGGTGAGAAACTCGGCCTTAGCTTCATTTATCGATGCTAATGACATAAAACTGTAACATATATAACTATTTAGTAGTTTAATGTAGGTACTTAATTGTATTTAGATATTTCTTGATGATTAATTTGTTTATTTACATTTCATTTCTTCCTCAATTCCTTTCCATTGTTCCTTCCTTGACCATTTTCTGTTAATGTTATTCCCGCCCGTCCGCGATCTTTTTCCCTCCCGTATGATTCCCACTAATGGAAAAATAACTCCCCCACTTGCCCCACACTAGGAATTTCTTCATGTATCGTGGGTGCGTTTACAAACATATAAACTCACATACACAACACCCAGAGCCGGAACAACTATCTGTAGATCATACAAATATTTGTTCCGTGCGGGCATCGAACCCGCGATACGCAGCGCAGCAGTCAATCGCTCAACCACTGCACCAACCGTGCGCGCTGATGAGGAGTATGAAGTCGTTGCTTGGCGCCGAGAATTCGGCGTCACGTCGCGGACAAAAGGTTATATTCTAAAAATAATTCTGATTACACCATGGCATTAATGATTTACAGTAATTAGATAAATCATATAAATATATATTTGCCCTTGAAACGCCCGATAACATTGCAGTTAATTATTGTATTTTTGTTGTTCGTTTTCCTTGAACCATACGGTTCTAAATACGATAAACTTAACCGTCTAAACCATTGTTGTTAAGATGGTGCTTCTAAACAACTAATATCATGGGGAAGAATGGTCATGAATGGTGGTGTGTGTGTCGTGTGTATGGTCATGTCATGTAGGCCTGATAGGAATGTGACATTCTAGCTTTTCTGGAGTATAGTTCTCGCCAAACTTCTTGGCCGCCCTGAAGTTGGCTACAATGGCTGCGCAGTAGTAAATCTCATACAATAATTAAAAAAATCAAAAAACCCGACTGCTTAAAAAGCAAACTAAAAAGACGTAAACAAGAAGAAAATCATGCTGTGCAGTCGGAGGATACTTATTCGCGAGCTGGCTGACCAAAACCAGATGTATCCTCACAACTAACCTAACCCTTGATACCCTACACAAAAGGTTTGGAAGAAGAAAAAAAAAAATTACCCACAAAATGGCGCCCAAAAGCCGCCATTTTTGTTTTTTCCAATTTTAATGTAGCCACACTCGCAGGATTAAGACGAATCGATTGACGTAAGAATCATCAAAATCGGCCAACGCGTTTGGTCTCTGGAACGCCACATAGGAACAAACATACATACATACATAGACTGATAAACACATTACCCTACTTCGGCAGTCGGGTAAAAACAGCACCGTTTCGTACCTAAGCGCATCCGGTAAACCAACTTCAGGGCGGCCAAGAAGTTTGGCGAGGACTATACCTATGTTACACTTCAAAAAAGATTTTAAGAATTTACAATTTGGCACTTCTAAACATAACTGGCGTAACGTGCGTAATGTATTTATTGATATGAACACCAACTACATATTTAAATAAAAATTACATAGTATTGTGCATTAATCTTCGTTCTGTGCGAATATGTCACTTATGATTACGACAAAGCATAACTATACAATACTAGCGACCCGCCCCGGCTGCGTACGTAAATACAAAGGCGGATGCAACACAGACACCCAAAGTCTATGCTGCATTTTCTGGCGGATGGCAAGTCTGTCTAAACCCAGTTGCAACACAGCGATTTGTAGTACAGCATTTGTTTCTATTTATAAGGCAATGAAAGGGCGGATTTAACACAGTCACCCACAGTTGGTGTTTGTTTTTAGTATTAAATCATATTTATTTGAAAAACGCAACAAAAAATTACAATAACACATTATCTATGAAGGAAAAAAGTGTTACATATTTCATCAATCACCTCTTAAAACCCTTTATTTTGATACCCCCACGATGGGTATGGATAAATAAAAAAATTGGGCACCCACAATATGGCGCCCAAAATCCGCCATTTTTCTATTTTCCAATTTTAATGTAGGCAGAGCCAGAGACACTCGCATGGTTAAGATGAATCGATTGACGTACAAATCATCAAAATCGGCCAACGCGTTTGGTCTCTGGAACGCCACATAGGAACAAACATACATACATAGCCGTGATAAACACATTACCCTCCTTCGACAGTCGGGTAAAAATGACAATAACGCATTATTTTTATAGTAGTAATAAATATTTGAAAACGCAATAAAAGGGCAAATGTATAAAATTACAAAGTTTTATTGTCCATGTCCTTGTTTTGTAGTTTGTATGACCTTGTTTTTTAGCATTACGACGGTTATATGTTTTATATTTTCGCTAATATTGTGGTTTCTTCCTTTCTTCTTTACTTCGGAGGTGGTAGACCGTCCACTTTGTAATTTTCAACGAAGACTTGGTTATGCCTCTGTGTTTACGACGAGCAACAGACGTCGGTTGGACTTTGATCCGTTTCGTCCTCGTGCTTTGAATTTTTACCCGACTGCCGAAGGAGGGTAATGTGTTTATCAGTCTATGTATGTATGTAAGTATGTATGTATGTTTGTTCCTATGTGGCGTTCCAGAGACCAAACGCGTTGGCCGATTTTGATGATTCATACGTCAATCGATTCGTCTTAACCCTGCGAGTGTCACTGGCTACATTAAAATTGGAAAATAGAAAAATGGCGGATTTTGGGCGCCATATTGTGGGGGACAAATTTTTTTTTACCTTCCAAACCCATCTTGTGGGGTATCAAAATAAAGGGTTTTAAGAGGTGATTTCAAAAATATACAACACTTATATATTTAAATGTACCAAAATAAAAAAAAAAAAAAACTAAAAAGTTATAAATAAAAAAAGTTAATTTAAAAATCAAAAGACCCGACTGGTTAAAAGGCGAATTAAAAAGACGTAAACAAGAAGAAAATCATGCTGTGCAGTCGGAGGATACATCTGGTTTTGCTCAGCCAGTTCGCGAATATGTAATCTTTTTAGTTCGCCTTTTAACCAGTCGGGTCTTTTGATTTTTTAAATTAACTTTTTTGTGACTGCAAATACCCTTGCTTGACCAGGTGATTCGATTGTGCCTAAAACTTTTTCCAACCTCCTTTGTCACACGAATGCATTCGTTATTATTTTAACCGGTCAATATGAGTTTGGTTAACAAGACAAGACAAGACAAGTACATACCACAATATCTGTCATTATAGCTAGGCAGTTGAAATTTTCACAGATGATGTATTTCTGTTGCCGCTATAACAAAAAATACTAAAAACAGAATAAAATAAATATTTAAGTGAGGCTCCCATACAACAAACGTGTATTTTTTGGTGTTTTTTTGCGATAATGGTACGGAACCCCTTGAGCGCGAGTCCGACTCGCACTTGGCCGGTTTTTTTATTTCTGATTGATTTGCATATTTCCAGATCCATTGGACGATCCGGTATTCGAAAACTTGTCAATAGATTTGAACGACATCAAGGAGATTTTCATGATATTGACTGATGACCAACGCAACATTGTAATGCATATTTATTATATGTACAAAAATAAAATAAAAATCAGTCAACCGGATGCATCTGGTGAAGCACGTGAACATAACCCGAGGATTATACTTCAAGGACCAGCGGGCTCCGGGAAGAGTACTGTTATTAATTTCATAGAAAAATTGATAACGTGGGAAGAAAATAAGACATCTGATTCGCCACAAAATTTGAAAGTACTGAAATGTGCATTCACAGGCAAAGCAGCCTCAAATATCGAGGGTCTAACATTACATCACACATTTTCTATTCCTCTTTACAAATCAGCCAATAATCTCTCCAAAAAGCGTCTCGAGATGAAAAAAACGTTATTGAAAAGTTGTATTTTCTTTATTTGTGACGAAATTTCTATGGTTGGCGAAAAGACAATGCGAACAGTCAACAATCGTTTGAAACAAATTTTTAACAACGACGAGCTCTATGGAGATAGATTCGTGTTACTGGTCGGCGATCTATATCAAATAGATCCAGTCAATCAACAACCCGTGTATCCAAATTCAATTTATTGGACTTGTTGCGAATTTTATGAATTGACAAAGATTATAAGACAAGAAGACCAAAACTTCATTAATGCCCTAAACAATTTTAGAGATTCTCAAATGACTGAAGAAGACGTTAAACTACTGATGTCACGGAAAGTACAAGCATCAGATGTTCCCAGTTCCGCTATTCACTTGTTTTACCAAAATAAGTTTGTCGAACAGCGGAATGCTGAAAGAATAGACGAATCAAACGAAGAAGGAAAGACCGTAAATACCATCGATAGTGATGAATGGCAGCCGGCCAACCTACGGGTAAAGAAAGGCCTGCGCTACATGATCACGTACAACGTGGATGTGGGGGACGGCTTGGCGAATGGCACGACAGGAGTCATCAAACACTTTGATTGTGATGGAAATGATGTGCTTGTTATTTGGATGGAATTTCATTCCGATAATATAGGCAGAAAAGCCAAAGCGGAATATTTCGCTAACCATGAAAGACCTGGATTTGAGAATTGGGTGCCCATTCAACGTTCCAAGGTTGTTGTTAAATTAAAAGCTGACCCAAAAGTTAACCGCACTTTCGGTAACATGTTCCCTTTGAAAGCAGCTGAAGCAATTACAGTTCACAAGAGTCAGGGGCAGACATATCACAGCGCTGTCTGTGTCAACATTACCGACGACCAGCACGACCGCCTGCGCATCGACAAGAGCTTGCAGTACGTGGCACTCACTCGAGTGAAACGACTTGAAGATCTATATATTGTGGGAAATCTCGATTTTTTCAGCGGAAACACTAATAGATTAATTCACAAAGAAAATGAATTGAACCGTTTGCGAAATGAAATGAAACTAAAACTAGCGTTTGAAACCTTTGAAGGTAAACAAGGTGATGTGATTGTTTATTTGAACTCTGGTTCAACTTTTGACAAGCATCATGAATTTATTACCACTGACAAGTGGTACGAAAATGCCTCTCTGTTAATCGTTGCAGAAACAAACACTATTGCAACTGATAACATCGAGATGCCGAACTTTGAGATAGCGTTTCGATCAGATGAAGAAACTGCTTTGAGATCAGGACGAGGAATAATCTGCTACAAGAAACCAAACAAAACTGTAATAGTGGTTAGTTCCATTACAGACGATGAAAATAAGATTTACTTGACTTTGTTACTGTATGAACACTATTTATACATTATAACCGGCGTGAAAGGCGACTTAAGTGACGAGGATTTTAAAGAGGCAATCAACTTATTTGTCAATAAGTACATAAAAGAAAAAAGATGTGTCGTTTTCATTGGAGATATCGATTCAAACAACACATCTTTGGAAGTTTTTATGAATGATAATAAATTCTACAAGCGACTATCTTGCGAAGTTTCAATCACTGATGAGAATACCCTAAGAGATATGATGTTTACTCGTAACCTCACTGTTCAGCCAGGAGGAATTGGATTTTATGAATACATCCCATCGTCTCACAAACCAATGTTTGTGCAGTTAGCCCCTAGAGCCGGATCGAGGGCTTCTGGTGATGTGGATTACAACCAGGCTGGTGGTACTTCGGCAGAACTTACTCTTCAGGATAGTATGGAAGTAGATTAATCCTCTGCATCACTTACCGTTAATCACTGTTGATTTAGTGGTAAAATGGTCAATTCCGGCAAGTAATTTTGGTAGAAATTATAATTATATCGCAGTTTGTCATTTTTTTTTCTACACAAAAGTTTTGACTGCTTTATTTCTAGGTTAGATGTAATCTGACGATTGAAATAGGTATCGACCTTTTCAAATTATATTATTCTCATTACTATGTTAATTGCGTCGTTATAAATTTGTCTGCTTTTTATTTGAAGTGCGGCTTATATACTTCACTATATTTATTCCTTTAAGCTATTTCATGTAATACCAAATGTAACCCAAATGTATATTAGTTGTAGTTAGTTTAATTTTTTTTTATCTTATGTATACTCTAAGTGCTTTTGTTCTTTTAATACAAGCCCAGCCTTCGTACACTGACGTGTCAAAACTATCATAGTTCGACTGTAAAAAAGGGATTGTCATATCTGTACGCACACTAAAAATAACCTTACTCTAAGAGCTTATTGGTCACCCCCTTGGGTTTTTATAGCTTTCGCGCCGAAAATAATGCTTCTAATAAAATTTTGAAATATATTTATTCGTTTTTTAATTCATTTCGCACGTTGCATACATTTACTACCTATAATTCTGTTATGAATTAAATTTTTAATGATGATTCATGATATCCATGTAAAAGTTGTTCTCGTTTATTCAACTTGATTTTTAGGGTTCCGTAGCCAAATGGCAAAAAACGGAACCCTTATGGATTCGTCATTTCTGTCTGTCTGTCCGTCCGTACGTCACAGCCACTTTTTTCCGAAACTATAAGAACTATGCTGTTGAAACTTGGTAAGTAGACGTATTCTGTGAACCGCATTAAGATTTTCACACAAAAAAAAAGTTAATTAAAAAAATCAAAAAACCCGACTGCTTAAAAAGCAAACTAAAAAGACGTAAACAAGAAGAAAATCATGCTGTGCAGTCGGAGGATACATATTCGCGAGCTGACGGAACAAAACCAGATGTATCCTCCGACTGCACAGCATGATTTTCTTCTTGTTTACGTCTTTTTAGTTTGCTTTTTAAGCAGTCGGGTTTTTTGATTTTTTTAATTAACTTTTTTTATTTACAACTTTTTAGAAAATTTTTTTAGAATTAGGTACATTTAAACATATAAGTGTTATATATTTTTGAAATTGCCTCTTAAAATCCTTTATTTTGATACCCCACACGATGGGCTTGGAAGAAAAAAAAAATTTTTTTCCCTACAAAATGGCGCCCAAAAGCCGCCATTTTTGTATTTTCCAATTTTAATGTAGCCAGTGACACTCGCAGGATTAAGACGAATCGATTGACGTAAAAATCATCAAAATCGGCCAACGCGTTTGGTCTCTAGAACGCCACATAGGAACAAACATACATACATACATACATACATACATACATACATACATACATACATACATACATACATACTTACATACATACATACATAGACTGATAAACACATTACCCTCCTTCGGCAGTCGGGTAAAAATAGAAAAAAATAATAAATTTTGGGGGTTACCCATACTTAGAACTGAAACTCAATTTTTTTTTTCATCGAACCCATACGTATGGGATATCTATGGATAGGTCTTCAAAAAGGATATTGAGGTTTCCAGTATAATTTTTTTCTAAACTGAATAGTTTGCGCGAGAGACACTTCCTAAGTGGTAAAATGTGTGTCCCCTCCTGTAACTTCTAAAATTAGAGAATACAACTTAAAAAAAATATATGATGCACATTACTATGTAAACTTTCATCGAAAATTGGTTTGAACGAGATCTAGTAAGTAATTTTTTTTTAATACGTCATAAATCGTAAACCGCAATTTACCAAGTACGGAACCCTTCGTGCGCGAGTCCGACTCGCACACGAACGGTTCCGTACTCGCACTTGGCCGGTTTTTTATTAATTACTTTTTTAAATATATCAACGAATATTAAGTATATTAAGTAAAAAACATTTAATAATATAATAACCCTCCTTTTTGCTTCGCCGAAGTCGGGTACAAAATAGAGGCCCACCTGTCCAAGCTACCCGCGATCAGGAGCCCGAGAGAGGACCCTCAACTATACGAGCCGTGTCCAGAAGTACTGCTTTCTGAATCAAGCCCTTGATCCAACCTCCTAAGGAGAGCCTCCTAAGGTGTTGGTCGAGGCTCGTGGCTATTAAGCCATTGGCGGACACGACTATCGGTACAATGATCGCTGTGTCCACATCCCACGTGTCGATCTCGAGAGCCAAGTCAAGATTCTTGATTTGTTTATCTTTCTCGGCTTTCACGAGGTTCCCGTCATTCGGGACGGAAATGACAACAATCATTGCACGACTTTCGATTCGGTCCACCACCACAACATCAGGCTTATTGGCTAAAATAGTCCTCTCAGTGATGATGGACCGATCCCAGTACAATGTGATATTGCCATTTTCGAGAACTGAGTCTGGCACATACATGTGGTGGGTACGGCACGTCCGATGCCACAAGAGTGTATTTCAGAGCAAGTTGCTGATGGCTACAAGATTGTTCCTATGCAAGTACTCTTTGTTAGCTAGACGACAACAACCAGAGATATTGTGGTGGATCGATTCACCCGGACGGTGACATGGCCGACAGATGTCAATCTCCGGTAGTTATTCGACATGATAATTTCGTCCATAATTGCACAGACAAAACCTTGGGTTTCCCCAAAGATGTCACCAATACGCTGGCAGGCTAAGGACGCTGATAGGTCTACATCGAACCCAAGTAGGGCCCGGAAGAAGCGTTCGTGAAGTTCCTTACTCTGCAACACCTCCCTGCGGTCGTTAGTGTCAAGCACTACAGGTTTGCTCCAGTTCTCATTCCTAAAGGACTCCGGGGTGAGTCCCTTATGTCCACCGCTGCTACATCTCGATTAATTCGTCGGCGTGTAGACAATATTCCCTATTGATATCTTTAATATTAATACGTACAGAACATAATTCCTGTTTACCCATTAACGACCAATTGGTTTCGTGCCCCGTTCAATACAAACACCGATCCGTCCCAGGTTCGAACCCAGGACCTAAAGTTCTAAAGTGTAGAAGGGAGAGCCAGTGACTCCAAGTCAAAAAGAAGGCAAAGTTGAACATGAAGGAAACCATAACAGATTACAATAAGTATATTGTTGTACATAAATTTATAATTATAATTCACGCTGGGCCTTTACGGGTGGTAGTCAGCTCGGAACCGGTAGCAAACCGGTTAACCCATCGTTTAACATCTCTTGTGTTTTCAACTTTTTATGCTTCATCTTTTATGATTATACACTCATACACTGGCACAAAATTAATAGCCACAGCTTATCGTTCATCTTGTGCAGGTTAGGCTCGGCGTCCACCGTGGCGTAACAAGTAACAACGGTTGTATTTCAAAATGGATGATATATCGGTGCATGTTTATTTTCTCTTCACAAAGTTTCTTATATTCTATGCCTTGCAGTTTAAACCAGGGTATATAACTTTATGAGAGACTGGTGCCTGTGATAGGTTTAAAAAAGAACCTGTATTACAGGTCACCACAATAAAACCTATATCTGTTCCACATAAAAGTCTAGTTACCTAAGTAGGTACTGAATCCATGGGAAAACGTTTGCGTTACGGTATCCTCTTCATGTAGGTATTACCAATTAAAATAATAATAATGTTTAATAATATTTAATCAGGATAGAATCAGTTATTTTGAAATCTCCAGCTCGCCTCGGACAAGTGTCGTGATCAACACTCGTACCTTCTCTGTATGAGAAGAGGCCTGCAGGGCAAATTTGCCCTGCAGTGGGATAATAACAGGCTGATATTATTATTATTAGGTAGGTAGATACTATTTTTTCTAACTTATTTTAGTATATTTATGCCTCCTTGTAATACAATATACCTACTGTTCGATAGAAAGTCAAAATTAATGTAAGAATAGCATGGTTTGGGTAGACAAGTCTAGTGAACGTGCACCCTTAATCTTTATGTTGCATTTTTTATTGTTGTTTTTGTACTTCCATCAATTTTGAATTGGAAAGCTTGTTTTTGATCTTCTTATTGATTTTAATGAAACTTTGTTACAATGTAGTTATACCTATTATTTGTTAAAGGACTGAAGAACTTAGTTATACATCACTTGGAACAAAAATTTAACATTCGGACCAGAATGAGAGTAGGTTGACACTAAATTGAAAAGGACTAATACTACAACAGTAAAAAAATCCGGGACTGGAAAAACGTGGTCAAAACATTTAGGCACCTAAGAAGAGCTTACCTACTGTCTAAAAAAAAGTTAATAAAAAAAAACAAAAAACCCGACTGCTTAAAAAGCGAACTAAAAAGACGTAAACAAGAAGAAAATCATGCTGTGCAGTCGGAGGGTAAGGACATATACGCGTGCTGGCTGAAAAAACCAGATGTATCCTCCGACTGCACAGCATGATTTTCTTCTTGTTTATGTCTTTTTAGTTCGCCTTTTAAGCAGTCGGGATTTTTAATATTTTTAATTAACTTTTTTATTTACAACTTTATAGTTATTTTTTTTTAGAATTCGGTACATTTAAACATATAAGTGTTATATATTTTTGATGTCACCTCTTAAAACCCTCACCTCTTAATTTTGATACCCCACACTATGGGTTTGGAAGGAAAAAAAATATTTCCCCCACAAAATGGCGCCCAAAAGCTGCCATTTTTTTCTTTTCCTATTTTAATGTAGCCAGTGACACTTGCAGGGTTAAGACGAATCGATTGACGTAAGAATCATCAAAATCGGCCAACGCGTTTGGTCTCTAAAAACGCCACATAGGAACAAACATACATACATACATAAGTACATACATAGACTGATAAACACATTTCCCTCCTTCGGCAGTCGGGTAAAAAATAAATATAATCCAGGTAAAATAAAAAAATTAAATATATATATATTCTTAATTTATTATCACAGCCTCATTACACCCCAGCACGACATGCTCACTCGCTCGCCGCTCATCGCGTCTCGCGTGCACTGAACCCCTGGTAGAGGTGAGACGTATATACTGGAATAGGTTTTTGGAATAGGTTTCTGGCCGGACGTGTAAAGACTTATTCCGTGCGCACCACATAAACGCGTCTCGAGTATTTAAGCGTATGGCGTTTGACACGTAGTCAAGTACTGCCATACTCGCGTCTACCAACAGTCTCGGTCAGTTCCGGTGACATTCGGAGACTTTCGGTTCCGCACTCAAAATTGGTGAGTCGATTTTTTTGTGTCGCGTTATTAAACCTAATGTCTATACCAATAGAATCGCTGTTACTTTGGTAGGCAGAGTTGAAAATATTTAGCAATGTTTGTTTTTTAAATCAGTACGTCACAATACGTCACAGGAACGGTACCTTTGGTGTAAAGAAAATTTCAATAAGATTTTATCTAAGTATTTTTGTGCAAGTTATCGTAGATTAATAAGTTATATTTAAGTAACTTTGATGTGTTACTTGTTTAGAATTTTATATAAATAATTTAGTCAAGCCAAGAAAACAAAGTGTAGTGTAGTGTGTGTGTATATGTATGTCTGCACTAATCCCAGTCAATAGTTAGTGTACAGAAGCGTGTACAATTTTAAAATGTAGAAAAGATACGAACAGTCTAGTCTTAAATACGTTAATAATCCATAAACCGAAAATATTCCATTACATTACTCCGACTAGCGTCTACTCGATCTCGATATTACGAAGACTTGCTAGCTATGGAAACGTCAATAAACTAGAGACGCCTAAATACTCGTGGACCTAGTTTTTGGAATAAGTATTAAGGCGGACGCGTACTTCCAAGACTCAGTACGCATTTTACCTAGTACGTCTCACCTCTAACCCCTGGCCCTGACCTAAAACAACACTCCTGCGCAAACTCCGTCTCCCTCTAGCGGCTCGCGCAAGTGCTCTGTCTCTCTCTATGTTTCAAACAGAGATGGTTGTAATGCAGTAACAACATTAAAGGTTTCATCTTCATTCGACCAGCATTTTAAGGCAAGTGGTATACCTATGTATACTAATCTATATGCTAGTATTATTTATCTGTAATTATACTACGAGTATTACCACGTAATTAATAATCCGTACCTCCATATTATCACACTAATATTATAAAGTCGAAAGTCTGTGAGTGTGTATGTTTCTTACTTCTTCACGCCCAAACGGCTGTACGGATCTGGAAGAAATTTGGCACAGCTATAGATTATAGTCTGGAATAGCACATAGGATACTTTTTATCCCGGGAATATGTTCCCTTGGGATAATTTTCGACACTTACGTGGGCGAAGCCGCTGGCAGAAGCTAGTATATCTATACTTCTACATATACTATAATATATAATATAATATAAAATCAAAGCTAGTAATATTATAAATGTGAAAGTAACTCTATCTGTCTGTTACGTTTTCACGCTTAAGCCGCTAAACCGAATTAGATGAAAATTATTGTGGAGATAGTTTGAGACTCTGGGAAGGATAGTTTTTATCAGGGGTGGAAGTTACACTTTCGCTTTCATGACAAGATCTAAATTGAAGAAGTAAGTATTAGTTTTAACATTAAGGTTTCCATTTTATTCAAATTAAACTTTATTGCGATGGACTAAAGTTTAATTTATAATGTTGAATAAAAATAAGGAATGGTCCATAAGTGCTACCTGCGAAATAGCCAGCGTAATCCTGCAAGAGTGCGACCTGCCATGGAAGCAAAGTGCCAAGTATACAAAAAATAAGAGCAGATGATTACGTTTTGTTAGCGTAAAGGTTACAAACATGTTATACATACTTAGGTAAATATTATGTGCAAACACCTTGAATACCTACCTTATTACCTCCGTAGCATTAAGGAGTTCCAGTGGCCATCTGTGGTCTTCTTCATCTCTTCCACGTCACCAAATAATACTTTCTGAGTGCAAATGATTACATTGTTGATGAGAATACCAACATCGCTATATGCATGCCTATAATATTTGAGAAGTTCCCTTGATTTCGCCAGAATTCCATCATCAGAGCCTGACCTGATGACCATGGGACTACCTGCGAAGTATACAGTATACCCTTTCGAATATAAGAAGAGTTTTCCAAAGTGGTCCGAGGTAATTGAGTAATCAGGGAAAATATCTATACTAATATTATAAAGAGGAAAGATTTTTTTGTTTGTTTGTTTGTACCGAATAGGCTCCGAAACTACTAGACCGATTTAAAAAATTCTTTCACCAATAGAAAGCTACGTTATTCCTGAGGCTAACATAGGCTATTTTTTTATCCCGAAAACGGGCCCTGTGGGGTGGCCCACAGGAGCGAAGCCGCGGGGATCAGCTAGTAATTATATAAAAAAAGATTCCGACGAATTGAAAACTAACTCCTTTTTTTGAACTCGGTTAAAAATAGCACAGCACTCCGTTTCAGTGATAAATTCGTATCTACTCAGTAATACAACACTTTTCTAAATTGCAATATAATTACACCTATCAATAATAGTGTCGACGCTTGGCCGACGCTTTTCAAGGACACAGCAACCATCACTGCCTCTCTCTCTTTCGTCCACGCGCTTGGAAGCGAGACGGCACGCTTGGTTGCCAAGCTCTTGCGGTCCTTGTTCTTCCTGCTAGTAATTTATCTCTGTCTCTGTCGCCGGCGTCGCTAGACAGACCGTCGCCACTGTAAGGGCGAGGTCTGACTGTGGCAGTCGGTGAACATGGAATTTTACAATTTTTTGCAAGTCGTCCATTTTTGATGATAAATTCTGCGGTTATTTTTTAGTATCATGTTGACAAGAACATCACTCTGTTGATTATGCAGTAGAATATATGAAACACTAGCTTCTGCCAGCGGCTTCACCCGCGTGAATGTCGATAATTGTCCCAAGGAAACCTATTCCCTGGTTAATAAGTATCCTATGTGCTATTCCAGACTATAATCTATTTCTGTGCCAAATATCATCCAGACCCGTTCAGTAATTTTTGCGTGAAGAAGTAACAAACATACAAACAGACACACTTAAAAACTTTCGCCTTTATAATATAACTAGTTTCTGCCAAAGGCTTCGCCCGCGTGAATGTCGAAAATTATCCCTAGGGAACATATTTCCTGGATTAAAAGTATCCTATGTGCTATTCCTGCTATCTCTGTGCTAAATTTCATTCTGTTCCATCCTGCCGTTTGAGCGTGAAGAAGTAACAAACAAACACACTCACAGACTTTCGCCTTTTAATATTAGTGTGATTAGTAAGATAATACATTTAACTGTTATGCATTCATAACAGTTCTGCTTCTTGATGTCTGCAGGTTGAGTTCGGTTTCAATGACTACATGCAACGACAATATTATGTATTGAAGGCCAAACGTCAGTGGTAATAAAACCAGTATAGGCTGATCTCTTATTATAGGTGGTATTAAAACTGTTCTATACTCAAGGTCAAAGTGTTACCACCGCTGCTGCGGACGGACATGAGGTCGACTGTACTTAGATATACGCCACAGCCAGGATCTGAATCAGGTGTCACCAAATGGCGGACCGCGGTCCGGATCCGGACCACCAACCTATTTTGTGTGTACAATATAATTTACTTGAGTACGTAATTTAATAAATTATCTCGCGCTTTGTCTTTACTGCTATCGATTCGATAGCGGACGAATCATATCATCAAAATATTTATTGATATTGTGTTAGTATTCACGTGATGATGTGGCCTTAAGGTTACTCTAGTCGACGGCACGAACTATTTTTGTGCGCGGGGTAAAAATGCATGCTATCTCATCCGACAACAAGTACGAAAGAGATAGAAGCTGTGATGAGCAGTAAGAAGCTAGTTCAAATACGAATTAGTACTTTTGCAAGTTTGTAGCGAGATGGATGATGATTTAGGACGAAAACCGAGTGCGCGAAATTTTGTAAACAGACCTTTGGGAGTCTAGATATCATGAAAAAACGCCTAAATGTATATTTTCAAAATAAAATTGTTTGCATTGTTGGTGGCTGTTTTGCAATTTTCCTTCTTCTTATGGTATTTATTTCCGCCTAAAGATGCATTAGAATTAGTGTTGAAATATGGAACTTTCGACGCTCATAATTTCCAAATTTTTTTTTTTTACTTTTTGTTTCCATACAGGGCTAGAAAATGATGAGACAAATTGATATCATTTTTTATTTTGAACGTACACCGTCAACCAGTGGAGTACCTAATCGCCAGACTAAGTTTGTATGGAAGAATGATCGACTAGTGTAACCTAAAACCTTACAGACCGCAACAGTCATATTAATAGAATAGCGCCGAGTCTATGAAGCTCGACAAGTCGAGAAACGATTGCACTATCAAGACAGTATACTCCTCCTTCAAGGATCCTGAGAATAGCGGAGGAGTAGAAGAACATAATTTCCTGCATATATAGCGACACCACAATTAGAATGATCCTAAGCCTAAACATGAGAACGTTGCGTTTCCTATTCCCTTCACTCAGCCCTGTTGCCCTGTGCCGTCCTTAGCTGGACTCCCGTCTAGCGTTGCTAGGCGTCCGGGTAAAGCCAGACACAGTTAGGCTTTTTGGTTGCGTGTGCGGCTAAATTAGACAGTGTCAGCCAGTCTTCAACCTTATTGCGTAAGTGAATAAGGCAAAGCAAAGAGTTTGACCGTTATCAATCGACCAATCACACAGACGGAAATCCACATCGCGTCATTCATCTCGCTGATTGATTGGTCAATTTGATAGCGGTCTAACTGCTTTTATTAAGCTTTTTAAATTTGTTTTTTTTTAATATAATTTTGTCATGACTTGATTTCCGCTCCACCCGCTTCTCCTTGTATCGCTAGCGTGAGCGAGCGGACTAGCACCAGTAACTTCTCTAATATGTGCTAGCACTGACAATTTTATTGTTCTTTCATTAGAATTTAATAAGATTTTATGGTTAATTATAAAAATAAAAACCCTTGTTTTACTTTTTTTATTTAATTGTCGTGTTATACTAGGACAAAAAAATTAAAGATATCCGGCCTTTTTACCTAAATGCCCGGCTAAACTGACTGGTCTTGCCGGCTTTTCGGTTTTAAGACCGGGCAACCGTACTCCCGTCCCAGCCATCTGCGTCTAACCGAGTCCTCCTGCATAGGATATGTTCGTGTTGGCCCAGTGGCTAAGATCTCGCCTCTCGTGCTTGAGGTCGTGGGTTCGAATCCGGGCAAGTACCAATGTGACATTTTCAATTCATATGTACTTTCTAAGTTTGACTTGGATATCGCTGATAACGGTGAAGGAAAACATCGTGAGGAAACCTGGACTTATAGTGAGTTTATTATAAGATTGTGCTCCATTGGTGTATTGCTGCAAAGCGTTCCAGTGCGAGGATAAACGAATAAATAAATAGGACTCTCTCTGCTGCTGTCTACACTACCGGACTTATATTTTATTGATCAAATTAAATATATCATACTCGTACATTTAATTTGATCAAAAAAATAAAAGTCATATACATCAATAATACTTATTATTTCCACTGAAAGACTTCCACTACACTTCCACTTCCACATTAGTAGCAGTATTGTACTCTATTTTACGATGGTGACCTCTATTATGTCCAAATCAATGGAGTAAGCTAAAACACTCTATTGATTTTGTCACTGACTTTTGATAAAACTTAATGAATTCCTGCCATTTCACTGAACGAGTGGGCAAAGAAAAATCATCGCTTCACTCAAATTGTCTAATAGGTAGTAGTACAGTTATTTTGAAAACAACGAAATGTTTGATTCGATAATTAAGCGTTTTCTTTTTTCTGGTCCGTACTCTTCATATTATTCTTAGTAAAATCAGAAAACAAGTGAAGGGTACATGCAAAAAAACAGGGAATGTCCTAATTTATAGATTTTGAGAAAAACGCAGTTAAAAGTTTAGAAGTATGTAGGTAATTTTTATCTTTCTTCTTTACCGGTATGTATTGGTATGTCATGGACATTCCCCGTTCTTTTCGTTTCGGCCATAAAACTTAAAAAAATTGTGATTAAGAATTAAACAACCATAGATAAAGATTTGCTTGCCAATAAAAACGAGAAAAATTAAAACTTGTTACATTCCCTGTTCTTTGCCACACCCTTCAAGTTGGCAACCCTAGCTGCTAGACGTGGACTTTTTTTTACCGACGTCATGTCTTCATCATTCCACCTGGGTATACCGTACCATCCGTTTACATCCCTGTGAACCACGCAACTATTATAAAATAGAAACTAAATACCCGGTCAGAACATTACAGTTTATAGTGAGACCAACTCAGTTTGCTTACTTTTTGGTGTGACGAAATGAATTACTAACCATGAACTTGTAGCTTGTTCACCTGAGCTAGCGATTTCTCACGTGGCAAGGTCACACATGCACACATAACTTGGCATTGCATAAAGGCATGTCGGTGACCTCGACCTTGTCGTTATCGCCGCATGCGTCCCGCGCGGCCGAGCGGATAGCCGCGTGCCGCATGCCGCGCCGCACGATTGGCGAAAACATTCATAATGCAATCAAGGCAATGTTCGATGATGATGTAGCTCGGAGTTCAGAGGATCCGTGGCTAAATAAAAAGTCAGATTCTGCTTACTTCACTCTGCTGGAAATGCAGAAAATTGCCTGAATATAATCAACGAACTTTTATTAATAGAATAACGGTAATAGTAACGAAGTTCTTGCTATGAAATGTTCAGTATAATAAAGTTGGGATATGTCGATTACAGCCAGTTTGCCACAAAATTCTCTGTACTCCTTTCCGAAGATGTATCATATTTTTTATTGTTATAGTTTAATATGAGATTGAATCTGTATCTTATGTACAAGCATTTTATGAAATCTAAAGGGAAACACTCGCAGGGCATAGAGAACGTAATATTTTCTGAAAGTATATGTTCCATAAGTCCCTTCAGTACGCTTCGTTGGTATTCTGTTTCAAAATATAATTTAAATGTTATCTCCATTGATTCAATGAATTCTACGAATTCCGTGGGCACCATGACCACCACAGTTTTGTCCTGTTGGTTGTTAGATTTGATGGTGAAAATGACAGTGGTGCTGTTGGCGTTCTGGAAGGCGTAGCTCTTGGTGGGCTCGCAGCCGCTGTGCTGCAGATAGCCCTCGTACAGCAGGTAGGCCGCCAGCTGCTGCAGCGGCTGCTCCTCCGAAAGCTGCACAGCGTTCAGATCCTTACCCGCTGTACACTCAAAATACTCATTTATATCTTTTGGCTGGGATCGTTCATATACCATTACGATTGAACTGAATTCTATTGCTTCCCTCAGGAACGAATCTAGACAATCCAATCCTTTATTTGTATTGTATTGAAACATGTTGAATATCGGTGTCTTGCTGGTTGATAGTTGTAGTACTTGCTGACAGGTAGGCAGCCGGCCATGCGTTTTATGAAGTTTGTCAAAAAACAAATCCAGGCAGTCTCGGCTCAGAAATGTCGGAAATTTGTTATATATTACACTTAAATCCTTGTCCAATGACACGATGACTTTAAGGGTTGCTTTTAATCTACTTATGATTTTGGTGCTGATCGTAAAGTCGGAACCTCTGTGTGCATCAACCAAACGCATGTCTTGGATTATTGTTAATATTTTGTCTATAAAATCAAGCTGCGCATCCTCGCCGGTGAACAGAGTATTCGTGTCATCATTCCTGACATATGAGGTGAAGTTGAGCATGTTAAACAGTTTGTTCATCAAGAGGATCCAGTCGACGGTCCCGCCGGCCGGCTCGTCGAGCACCTTGAGCTCTGCGCACGCGCTCACAGCGGCCGCGGTCTGTTTGCTGAACACTTCCGCCGCTAATTGAACCTTATCTTTTTCGGATTGCAGATGCGTATGTATGATGTGGTAACTTGACAAATGAGGAGCATGTCTTACAGTTTTGTTACATTCGTAGTCGTAGCACTCAGTTATGTGTTCCCACTTAGCGATCTTTCCGTCAAAGTAAAAGTTATTAGTGGTAAAGAGGTCACGCACGTTCTTGATTAAGTGGGCTGGATCATACATGTAATAAACTTTATAGTGGTTAATGTGGAAGAAGGGGGCTCTAGGAGTGATTTTTTTCTTTTTCGTAAATCCAATAATAAAATCTGTCTCTTCATCAGATACCAGCACACGCACAGTAAGTCCTATTTCAAACATTTTGCTGATAATCTTTAAAATATACGATCTCACATCATCATAGTCCTGATCTGACGCCAAAAATGAATATGAAATCGCTTGCTTCCAGTTGTGATATAACCCGCGCACCATCACCACGAGGGCTCTGTTGGCGGGCTCCAGCCTCTGCGTGCCATCGACATCATGGAAACCGACCACGTGATCCTTTTTACTATCATAATGGAGATATTTCTGGACGTCTGTTTTACCGATGCACACAGCACATTCCTTCTGCTCGGCTGTCATGGATTCAACTTTGATCTTTAAAGCTATAATTAAATTCTCACAAACATTGCTCAATGAGGGAATATAATATCGATACAGCGTTGAGATCGTGGGTAGACATAAAAGTGGTTGCATTGTTTTGTATGTTTTCGGACTTGTGCAATACAGCTTTAAGGCAAAAAACTTGAATTCATCTGTATATTTCCAACCGGCTCTTTTATCGCTAAATCGTTTATGTAGTAATATTATTTCTGCGATATGTCTGTTACAATTTCCAGGGTGTCGACCTCTATGTACGAAGGCTTCGATCCGTTGTCTAGCCTTCGTCTCCGTGATACGCTTTGGTTTAGCTTTGACTTTGGTGGTGTTGGCGAGTTGGTTGACTTTGGAGCGGGCGGTGGCGACAGGAGAGGCGGGCCGGGCCACGTCGGGCGTGCACTCGAGCGTCTCTGCCTGCGGCAGGCACAGCGTGGGCACGGCGTGCATCACGAGGCGCGTGCGCAGCTCGTTGTTTCGGTTCACGTAGCGCGCCTCGAAGTGCTTCTCACATACCAGTAACTTCTTCACTTGGCTCTTCACGTGGTTGATTTTCTCTAGCCATTCTTGAGCCCTGAAACAATTACACACAGCATTAATGTACAGCTCAGTTTTAGATGGGACTTTAGGGCTAATAGAAATCCATAATATAATATGTACAGTATGCACCTAGACCTACTATCCACTTGACAGACTTGAGCGGCTTCTTCTTATAGTTGCTGTTACCTGCCAAGGTTTTGGTAGCTTTATACAATTCCTTCAGCTTACCGGTTCAGTTAAAGTAATAAGAATTAATAATTATATTAAATATAAACTATTTTTGTCTTAATGCTCCTAAAGGTCCTATATACCTATTGATATATAGATATATACTACTAAGGACCGCAATAATTAGACATAAATATACTACATTACATAACACATAGATTTATAAAAGTTGAATAAAAGAATATATATATATCTATATTATTTTTATTTCACTATTTAAACAATATTACGCATAAACACGCAGTTACATTTTAATAAATGCACTAAAATGCAGCATCATAGAAGTTATTTGATATTCTTAATATTAACCGACTCCAAAAATAGAAGGTTATCAATTCTCTATGTGTGCCAAATTTCATAGGCTCAGAAACATGGATATTTTTATAATTCTAGATGCTCAGAAACTTTAAATCGGATTGCAATACTTAACTAGGTAGTATTCAACATAGGGAATAGATTAAATCTCATCAAAATCGCACTATCATAATATGGACTGTTAAATGTGTATCAATTCTACGAAGCACTAGAATCTAGAGTCAGTCTAGTGCTTCGTAGAATTCTGGACTCTAGACAATCATGTCTTCGTTTTAATAGCGCAATTTATTATAAAGCGCAAGTTGTTACCTACTGCCCTGGACTGGACTTGGAATACGAGAGCACACCATGGAACTCCTTCAAAAGAAACAACACGAATGTGTACCTAGATTGACCTTGACCTTCTTAATTATTATTACGGGTATCACGTAAGTTTGCTAACCATACTCTACTCTAAAAGAGAGTATAGTATGTACTCTATTTCATGTAGGTGTACTTTATAATCAAAGTCCAATAGACTACGCTGGAATACTCCTTTAACAACAAGTTTTTGGTAATTGGCTATCAGCCATAATTACACTGCTTCTGCCCGCAACCTGGATTAAACTGCATTCGATTGTATAATTTATTTACTTAGAAGTGCTGAATAAATATAAAATGACTAGATAAAAACACCAAACATTCATCTACCCTACCTACCCTACCCTAACAATCCTACACTACCTACCCTACCCTAACTACCTACCCTACCCTACCTACCCTACCCTCCCCTATCTACATGCCTACCCTACCCTACCTACCCTACTTACCCTACCCTACCCACTTAGGGGTATGAAAAATAGATGTTAGCCGATTCTCAGACCTACTCAATATGCTCACAAAATTTCATGAGAATCGGTCAAGCCGTTTCGGAGGAGTACGGGAACGAACATTGTGACACGAGAATTTTATATATAAGAAGATTACGTGCATAATTAATAAATAGCAGCATTGCCACCTTTCATGGAAATTCTTATCCTCTGACCAAGATAAAAACCAGCCCTTAGTTCAGGCGAAGTGAAACAAAGGCAGCAAACATCTGGGGGGTGACCATAAGCTCTTAGAGTAAGGTTATTTTGGTTTATTGGGCGACTCGCCCGAATCGACCACTATTAAAAATATTAATTTATCTGTGTCGATCGCCCGAAGTTAGTTTATCGGTGGGCGAATCGACCACTCCAAAATTATTTAGTGGGCGATTCGCCCGAATTTTATTTTAGAGAACAAACAATATAAAAGTGCAGTCGTGCTGGTGAGCACGACTGCACCTTTAATATTGACGGACTTTTGATTCGGACTTTTCTTTTGACATTTTGAGACGGGTGCGTCTCGGTAATAATATGAAGAATTAATCGAAGTTAATAGATATTTTACTAGAAACTAGGAAAGCAATTCATTAAATAAGTAATTATCACTTAAAACGAGGAGAGATATTTATACCCAAACTACCAGGAGGCCAGAATCATGAAGAAGTATTTGCAGAGCTAGAATCATTAGCGGTAGAGACTAACGGAGTACTAGGGCATCAGAATCGAAAATCGCCCGGTACTCTTTTTACCGCTCATGATTCTTTTGATTCATTAGCGACAAAACACTAAGAGGGTGACAGCAATATTCGCTACAAAAAGACATGACGAAGACGAGATGTATATGACTTGTATACATCTGTCACTTACGCGATCTCAAAATAGCCTTACTCTAAGGGCTTATGGTCACCACCACCACCTGTTATGAACAAATCAAAGATTAATCAAAATAGTAAGTAGGTAATACTCATACCTCGTTAGTGCCGGCTATAAAACATAGATGGCGTTGCATGTTGCAAATCATATTTACCTCCGACTATCGTTTGGAATCCTAAAAAATGCCAAAGACGGATTAAGAAGAGAATTGCTGCGGCAGTACATCACGCTGCAGTAACAAGCCTTCTTCTGTTTCTCGATGGAATTTTGTAGGGCGATGGAGCTGCCCAGGGGCTGTGACCACAAACTGCTGTCACTGCCACTGCCGCCACGTGCGGGCTGAACGTCGCTGGGACCGGCGGTGGCGGCAGTACTGGCACATGGTGTTGTTGTTGTTACTGCGATCTGTACTGTGCCTGCGGTACTGGCTCGAGCGCACGCATCACCCGGCTGTGAACGATAAGGAGCTGCGGTCGAGCGGTTGTTGCTACGCTTTAAAATATTCGGCGTCTTCATTACAACTTATTTGCAATCAAACTGTACAATATTAAACGCTTTTTGTGAGAAACGTGACGTAACGTACGACGTACGTCCGCGACCCGACGGCAGCGCTGCAGCGGCCAGACTGCGGAGGCCTGTAGCCGGCTTATAGCCGCAGTGTGCGTGCGTGTGCATGTGTGAGTGCGCTTGGAACGACAACAAAACTGTGAGTTCGCGAGCGCCGTGTTATCGTACAGTTTGGATTGTTTTGTTAGTGATACCGAATAGTAACCGGCGAAGAATATGCCATCCCCAAGAAATTGTAGGTACCTTCCTACCTAAACCCTTTAGAGTATATTATACTACTCTGTCAAGAAAGTACCGGGAAAAGATCAATAATACACAAAGTGTTAGTTATTCATCCAAATTTATTTTATCACCTTCAAACATTTTTTGAACGCTTTTGCCAGAATCGAGATGTCGCCGCGAATTCTCGTTTATGCATTCTACCGAATGAAAACGGGTGCTGCGAAGTGGTAATTTGAGTTTAGGACAAAGAAAGAAATCGGCTGGAGCCATATCTGGTGAATATGGTGGTTGCTCGATGGTATTAATGGAATTTTTTATCTAAAAATTCGTTCATAATGATGGCCTTGTGCGAAGGCGGATTATCGTGGTGCAAAATCCAAGTATTTTCTTTCCACAAATCTGGCCTTTTTCGTCTAATTTGCACTCTTAAACGCCGCATAGTGCTCAAATAATATTCTTTATTTACCATTTCACCTTCCGGCAAGAATTCCGAGTGAACAACACCGCGATAGCCAACGAAAACAGTCAACATGACTTTGACTTTTGATAGACTTTGGCGTGGTTTTTTCGGTTTCAGTTCAGTTGGAAGGCTAGTTGCAGTTGGTTTAGGAGTTTGACATTCAAACTAGTCAAAAAACTAGTCAACAAGCTTTGGAGTGGCAAACTTGTTGACTAGTTTGAATGTCAAACTCCTAAACCCACGTCTCATCACCACAAGTAACAATGCGTTTCATGAATGTTGGGTCGGAATTGACTCGTTCTAGCATGTCCTCAGCAACGCTTATGCGATTGAGTTTTTGGAGAAATTTCAGGTATATTGGGACTAGCCGAGCGGCAACACGTTTCATACCTAAGTGATTATTTAAAATAGTACGGATCTACTCGTGAGACACAGAAAGTTCGGCGGCTACAACTCTCAATCTTGAATGTCTTGAATTACAGTCACTATTTCCTTCAGTTTAGCGATGTTAACTTCAGTTGCAGGCGTTGATGGCCTACCAGAGCGAGGCAAATTTTCCATCACATGTCGACCGCTTTTGAACGCATTGTACCACTAATAAGCACGTGTTTTTGATAAAGGCGATTCTCCGTAAGCCTTCTATAACATTTGACTCAGTGACTCCGATCACGAAATTCCATTGGCGATGCAAAATTTAAGACAAACTCTGCGTTTTTGTCCATTATGCAATTCGCTATACCTACGCACTATAAATAACTAAAAAAAACAGCACTGTATTCAATCTAAATAACAGATGTATGTAACTCAAACTCCGCGCCAAAATGGAAAACAGTTGTGCCAATCTAAAAACAACAAAAAAAACCGGCCAAGTGCGAGTCGGACTCGCACACGAAGGGTTCCGTACCATTATCGCAAAACACTGCAAAAAAATCACGTTTGTTGTATGGGAGCCCCCCTTAATTTATTTTATTTTAATTTAATAATTATTATTTTTTGAAGAGAATATACAACTAAATATTCTGTGAATATTTCAAGCGTCTACCTGTTGCCGTTATTAACATCGAGCAAAAAACGGCAAAAATATCACGTTTGTTGTATGGGAGCCCCCCTTAAATATTAATTTTATTCTGTTTTTAGTATTTGTTGTTATAGCGGCAACAGGAATACATCATCTGTGAAAATTTCAACTGTCTAACTATCACGGTTCATGAGATACAGCCTGGTGACAGACAGACAGACAGACAGACAGACAGACAGACAGACAGACAGACAGACAGACAGACGGACAGCGAAGTCTCAGTAATAGGGTCCCGTTTTTACCCTTTGGGTACGAAACCCTAAAAAAGGAACCATAAACAAATCATCCATTCCCGAAACGTTTTTGACTGAATGTAAAGATTTAAGGATGTTATCTAGGTACTTATTTACCTACTTATTCTACCCACTCTACCCACTTATGATGACATAACATATAACATACCAGGCTTTTATAAGTAACATTTACATTTTAAACAACAATTAAAAATAACATTACATTATAAAAGAAATACAACCGACTTCCATATAAAAACACTACAAAGTGAAAAATAACATCAATTTCGGAATATTTCGATTTTCTTGTTTTTGTTTCTTCAAAATTTAAGTTATTTTTCACTTTGTAGTGTTTTTTTTTTTTGGAAGTCGGTTGTATATTTTTGTTAAAAAGTTTTTTTATATGATTACTAGCGACCCGCCCCGGCTTCGCACGGATGCAATGCTGATACTAAATATAGGTTCTACAGAATATCTTTATATACAACGTTCACAGCTTTTTTGTCATTAGACAATACAAACACAGTACAAACATGTTTTCTTTCTTTTTACTCTTGAAAGCCTGCAACGTTGAAAGTTTGACCCTGCTATTTATTAATGTCATTGCAAAAGATATCTTTATCGGAAATTGTAGGCTTTTAAATTGGAACGGTAAATCCGATGGTATCAGAGCTATCCTGGGAATCAATACATCTTCACCGGTACCACATCCGTTGAATATTGTGCACTCTATTATAAAAGTTTTTAGTGATTTTACCAGCAAACGCGTGCCATTGCAAAGTTTAGGTGGATTCAGATTTCTTAATAAAATAACAGGACAACTTATTTTCAACACCATTTTATGAGGAGGGAGTCCAGACGGGTTCAAAGAATTAAGAAATTCTGTAGGAAAATGAATAGCTTCTTCCAAATCGAGAACAGTATCGACCGAGTAGTATATTTACGTCGGCGCATCGATCTTTGAAATAATCAAGTTATTTACCTTATCTACTTGTTCGTTAGTTGGTGACAGAATCGATCTTTCTTTAAATCAAGATATAGTCTTACAACTTATGTTATCAATGTTGGGATAGACATTGTTGACCAACTCGTGGATGTTGTCTATCAAAACACAAAGGTTTTCTAGGTTAATCCTTCCATCGCTTTGTGTTAAGCCTCCATTGCCAACTTTTAGCAGCATCTCTGAAAAAAGCCTGTTCTCACGTGAAGACAATGAAACCCTCATGGTAGTTTCAAGCTCTAATTTATTGACGTGTTGCCAAAGGTTGGATCTTCTTAGGGAAACATTTATTTCGACAGCACGTGTTCCTCGAGCCACAACTGGAAGGATTTGACTAAAGTCTCCTGAGAACAGAATTGTACATCCACCCACCTAGGTGATTTATTGCTGCGCAAATCGCGCATTGTCCTATCCAGTGCTTCCACAGACGTCTTGTTTGACATGGTGGCTTCGTCTCAGACTATTAATGAGCAGTCACGCATAAATTTTCCTGTATTGCTCTGTTTAGAAACACTAAGGACGCTGTTATTATCATCGGTGGCGATTTTCAGCGGGAGCTTGAATGTAGAGTGTGCGGTTCGGGCTCCTTCTAAAAGCGTAGCGCCAATACCGGATGACGCGATAGCTACTGCAATTTTTTCGGTAGATCTCACTTTTGTTAAATGCAAATTGATTAAAAATGTTTTTCCTGTGACGCGCTATTTAATGGCACGCGCCGAAGACCCCCCGGCCGGTACCGCCGCAACTGCTATGTCCCCGCATTTTAAATCTGTAATATCTTCGAAAATATTCATTTAAATTACATGCTGTAAAGGGCCATATTGATCTATATTAAATGCACAATGTATTTAAGGTACTTAATTGGATAAGGATTAATGCTGTATTGCTTAAAATTGCCTCGTAAATAAGCCATTATTTCTCTTAAAAAAGTATAGGTTAAAAATGGTTATTGTGGGTTATCCCTAAGAGATAGACATATACCATCGCGGACTTTTTTTAGACCTTTTTAAGGTGTGCAATACTGTAGTACATTATTTTGAACTGTTTCGTAGGGTTCAGCCAGCGTTTGCAAAGTAAGCGCAAAAATGTGTTTATTTACATGACATTAGAAACCTCTAAAATTATCAGTGTTTCTCTACTATATTATGCATGTATTATACATATAAACCTTGCTCTTGAATCACTCTATCTAATAAAAAAACCGCATTATAATCCTTTACGTAGTTTTTAAGATCTAAGCATACATAGGGACAGACAGACAGCGGGAAGCGACTTTGTTTTATACTATGTAGTGATTATGAGGCACATTTTTAGGTACCTAACACATTCCTGTAACGCTAAATTTTCCCATCGAAGAGCTATTTTCTATCTGTTTATTTTTATTATATATTTACCGGTTGACCGACGATGGACCATCTCAAAGAATAACACTCTCAGTTTTTTGTGCCGGCTGCCTGTCTCGTGTTATCAGGGTCGCTCTACAGTTAGTACAGTCTACAAGCACAGATAAATTTATAATACACCGCTACGCTACCGGCTACCGGCTACCTACAGGCACAAGCTACACAGGCGCGCGGCGGCCGGGGCACAGCGCGCGCTATGAGCGATGCCGTGTGTAACCGTACATAGCAGAGCGGCAACGTCGCGTCGCACGCATATCGCTTTCTCTCTCTCAGTATAGCTTTGGCGTCGCTTGGGGTGGCCGCGTTGATCGCTCGGAGAAAAAGTATCGTTACGATGAACTCTCGAAACTATAGAGAGCGTCTAATCGACGAAGTGAAGAAGTACCCGGTGCTGTACGACACGCAGCATGAGAACCACCGCGACATCGACGTGCGCGACCGCTGCTGGCTGGACATCTCCGAGCGCCTCGGTGCCAACAGTACGTACTACTTGCTACTTGTGCCGCCGCCCGCGTGACGTCACGCCGCGCGCCCGCTGCGATGTTATCCGTGAACTTTTGCGTCGCGTTTAATGCTTTGATGGATACACAAGGTTTAGCGCTGATATTTCAATAGTCGAACATATCATAAGTACGGTACTCAACTTTTTATCTGAGAAATAAAAATTGAGTATTCACTGCTTAGAAATTATCTGGAAATTATGTCCAATTGTCATTCCTCAGATAGAAGCATTGGAGAAGTGAGGTTGGTACTTACCGGATAAGAGCCGCGATACAAAACTGTTTGGGATTTATTTGAGCTTGGAAATTAATATATCAATTCATTAAAAAATTGGCATCCTTGAATGCTGCAAATAAAGTCCAAATTTATATCGTGAAAGTTCTCTTCAGTTTTGTTTCGATTCAGCCGCCCTGCATTTCTATTCAATCCGTTTTATGATATTGACGACGGAAAAATCGGCCTATAACGAAGTATTAAGTACTAATAATCATCTAGTTAGGTATTTCTCCTATCATCTAAAGTCCTACAGTGCAATAATATGCATTCATAATATGTGAGTAGGGTTACCATTCGTCCGGATTTGTCCGGACATTTTGTGCTCTGTCCGGAGTGTCGGGCCTTCTAATTTCTTTCCGGATTTTTCGCTTGGATGCTAAACATTGTTTTGTTGTGATAATAACGAATTGACAGCAGTTAGTTCAACAAACAGCTTTACAATTGAGCCTACAATTGGTCAAAATGATTTTTTCTCCCAATTTTACCGTATCTATTTAACAACTTTAGTCAGAAAAAGCAAAGTATATAATGTGTTTCAACGCGCTTTTGGACTTGAACCACGCTCAAAGAAACCATTCCCCGACAAAAACATTTCTAAAGATAAAAAAAAAAATAACTATAAGTACCTAGGCTGCCTCGTGCCTGAAGTGTTGCCGGAAATTCTTTTGGTATCCTCGCTTCTTGTCTGGGAATATTCAGCCAACCAATTAATTAAAAATTTGAAAGAGTGAATTTTCAAAAAAAAATAGTTAAAAGTATTGTTGTTCTTCAAGTATTGACTGTGAAGAATGTGTGCAAAATGTTACATTTAGACTGGGGGGTGACCATAAGCTCTTAGAGTAAGGTTATTTTGAGATCGCGTAAGTGACAGATGTATACAAGTCTTAAACATCTGTCCCTTACACACACTCAAAATAACCTTACTCTAAGAGCTTATGGTCACCCCCCTGAGGCCCTAGACTAGTGACATTCTACCAACGAACGCGCGACTATAGCGATTGTCAAAAAATCAAACCGACTTCTATTTTTTGCTTTGTAGTTTTTTGTTCTGTAAGTCGGTTTGATTTTTTAGTATTTTCTTTTTTTGTCATTTCCATTTATTTATAAGTATTTGCTTTATTATAGTCGGTTAATTATTCGAGATATCTTATTCCCGTGACATACTTAGCATTTAGGAGTTCCAGTGGCCTTCTGTGGTCTTCTTCATCAGTTCCACTTCACCAAATGATACTTTCTGAGTGCAAATGATTGCATTGTTGATAAAAATACCAAAATCGCTATATGGTTAATATTTGAAGAGCTCCCTCGATTTCTCTAGGATCCCATCATCGGATCCTGACTTGATGACTATGGGACCAACTAGGAAGTATATAACAACTTTCAAACAAAAGACGATTTTTAAAATCGGCCCAGGCGTCTCTGAGTAATCGGGGAACATACATAAAATAGTACATTGTGATACAAGGGTGGAAAGTAGGTTATTGCAAACGAGCTGTCATTAACAAGCCCGAGCCGAAGGCGAGGGTTTTTAATGACACGAGTTTGCAATAACCTACACGCCCGTGTATCACACGATATTTTTCAATACAGTTGTGGGAAATAGTAAAAACAAATCAAAGAATTAGATTTGTTAATTCACAAAAAAATAAAATTTTCGCGCTTTTTTGCAAATGGACATTTTTTTTTACAACGTAGGTACACAGCCTATTTGATTTTTGACAAATGTTGATGTGAAAATAATTAAATTGAAACTGGTAATTAAATATATTAAACAACCATTTAAAAGACTTTTGAGAATTAAATGCTAAAACGTACGGAATCATTTATTTTTCCTCGTATAAAATCTATTCCATTTTATTCTATGTATGAAAACTCCTTGCTACTAAACTTTTTAAACTAAAGGCGCGTTTTTGCAACTGGTCATTTTTTACTTCGAAAACAGTCTATACAGCCTATTCGATTTTAGACAAATGTTGATGTGAAAATAATTAAATTAAAACTGGTAATTAAATATATTAAACAACCATTTAAAAGATTTTTGAGAGTTCAATGCTAAAACGTACGGAATCATTAATTTTTCCTCGTATAAAATCTATCCAATTTTATTCTATGTATGAAAACTCTTTGCTACTAAACTTTTTAAATTGACTTATAAATTTAAAACTAAACTGCAAAACTAATGATCGAGCTCGTAAACAAAAGTCACGACCGCGTAACAGAAAGATGCCTATGCATAAGATTTAATTTTCTAATCATAATTATAGCCTCTGAAAATACGCCATGTTTAACAACTGTATTGAAAAAAAAGTTAATTTAAATATCAAAAACCCGACTGCTTAAGAAGCAAACTAAAAACCTGTAAACAAGAATAAATAATGCTGTGCAGCGGAGGATACCTACTACATATTCGCGTACTGGCTGACCACCTGATCCTCCGACTGCACAGCATTATTTTTTCTTGTTTACAGCTTTTTAGTTCGCTTCTTAAGCAGTCGGGTTTTTGATATTTAAATAAACTTTTTTTATTTACAACTTTTTAGTTATATTTTTTTTTTGTATTACTTTTAAACATATAAGAGGTATGTATTTTTGTAATCAGCTCTTAAAACCCTTCATTTTGGTACCCTAATCGATGGGTTTGGAAGAAAAAAAAAATTGGGACCCGCCCAATATGGCCCAAAATCCGCCATGTTTGTTTTTTAAAACTTCACCTATCTAAGAACACTTGGTCGGTCAAGACTTATCTAACGATGTCTTAGTTATTAAAATCCGTCAAGTGGTTTGGAAGATATCAGGTAATAAAGAATATTGCATACATACAAACATACAAGATACGCACGAAAAACATAACCCTTTCCTTGCAGCCGGGTAAAAAAAGATTCCGCCGAATTGAGAACCTCCTTTTTTTTTTGAAGTTGGTTATAAAGGCAAAATTATATGAGATTGACAAGCGATATCAAAAAATCAAGTGATCAATCGCTTATATTTTGATATTTCGCCTTCGCTGACATCTAATACAGAGAATGTAGAGCCTCAGGTGATCGGCGTCAATCCAGTAGCTACATTTACATCGCTACACAGACAGAACTAACCAGAGAAACACAAGTGATGGAAATCGCATCAGAAATATTTTAACGGAATATTTCAATAATACTGGTGCTTTTGAGGATTAAAATAAAAACGACAGTTCACTTATCAGGACTTCAAAAACAAATGGTCACATATTTCGTCACTTTCCAGCGAGTGTAACTTTTTTTAAAACTGAGCATTGGGCTCAGTTTTTAAAAAAGTGAGCAACTTGTAATACCATAAATTGGGAACATCGACCTTACGAGTATCAACATCGGAACCGTTTTGAATCTTTAACCTGGAATTTTTGAAATAAATATTGTAAACTATAACATAGGAATAGTGGTTACCTATCATAAGTTCGAAAAACATTTGACCGAATTTAATTTCACCTAAAACTTTTCAACTATTACCGTTTCGTTTTTTTTTACTTCCATGTATAGGTATATGTATATGTATAGGTAGGTATAGTTCCATGAACTCCGTCAAAAACTCGCGTCGATCGCGTTCGCTTGCCATGTCTCCGAAAGTCCTCCTCACATGAACGTTTGAACCAAACTGATTACTTTTACTATTTACTTGACTAGTGACTAGTGTGACCATAAGCGATCGCGCAACATGCAAGCTTCCACACGGTTGGACACACGTCATGACGCTGAGTCTACGTCATCAATTTGCGGTCGCAAGCGCGTACTCCTCAACCAAGGTTTTTGGGAGGTTAACTCCATTTGGTTGGCCAACCAACACACACATAATATTTTTTTCTTCACACAAGGGTCATGATGTCTTTTGTTGAGTTAAGCGGTTGTTCCGACTATGTAGAAGGCCCTATATAGTTACTTTCTTATTTATTTATTTAAAACTTCGTGCACAAAGGTTCAATGGCGGACTTAATGCCTTAGGCATTCTGTACTAGTCACCAAGGGTGGAGAAGAGCCAACATGGCAGATGCATTGTTTGTTTGCATGTGAAAACGTTGCGTTGCGTTGCCGTTTTAATATTATGGTTAAAATTATGGAGAATTCATTGACGCGATTTTAAATAATTTATGATGGTACCTGTTAACTTAAAGTCCAATAGTCCATACTTGGCATTTAATTTAAAGATATTGTGGAGGATGGAAACTAATCTATATCTCCCGCATGCTTCGGTCGTCGACCCGGAGCCGGCGCCCGTGGCCATACTCCGTCCAGTCAGTAGGTAACCTAAACCCGCTGTCCACAGGTGAGGTGCTCAAGCGCGAGTGGAAGATCCTGCGTGACTCCATGCGCCAGGCGCTCAAGCGCAGCAAGACAGGCGCCACCACCAAGGCGGGCCTGCCCTGCAAGAAGTGGCGCTTCCAGAGTCGGATGGCCTTCGTGCTGCCGTACATGACTATCCGGCGGTGAGTGCTCCACTCTTCTGCCATGAACAGCATTTTTTTCATGAAGAAACAGCCATAGTTCCTCGAGATCTCTTGTTGCTAGGTACTTCTCACTAACGCTTACTTTTTTATTTCTAGAAATCAACGGTCAGCAAAAAGTGGTATCAAAGTGGATGACACAGAAATAGCGTCGGATCAGGAGCGAGAGCCCGAGGTGTGGGATCCTGGCCACCAGCCCAGCACAGAGCATGACTCTCTAGATCTGTTCTTCGCAAGTGTCTGCCAAAGCACCAAACGGTTGCCAAGAAAATTCCAGTCTTCCGTGAAGAGACTAGTCTTGGACGCACTCCTCAGGGTTGAAGACGAATGGGAAGCTGAGCAGACGGACTCGAAGACTGATGTGAACAAGGACTTTGATTGAGGAGGAGGACGAGCTTAGTACTGCTAGACATTCCAGTGGCAATAGTCTATTGTCTGAGTAGTAGTAGTGTTTATATCGAACGAAATGTTTGTGAATGGTAGACGCGCACGCGCACGCGATTGAAAAATAGATAATAATTTTGAGCATATGTGTCCAAACTGTCGAATAGAGGCCCTGAAGAATAAATCAAAAATGTATGGGATTGACAAGCGCTGTCGAAATGTCACATGATCGGAGGCTCTAGACAATTGTCATTCGATGTCAGCGATGGCGATGGTCGAAATGCCATATGAGGATTGATCACCTGACATATCGGTAGCGTTTGACTTTCCTATAGGTTTTTGTAATTTTTACGTAATCGCCCAACGCTTACATTGATGGAATATCGCTTGTCTAGGTCCTCAGCCCCTTACATTTTGCATGTCGACAATAGTCGTGGTGACGCTTTCGTTAACAGAAATGTCACTTGTCTAGACTCTCAGCCCCGCACATTTTGCATTTCGACAATAGTCGTGGTGACGCTTTCGTTAACAGAAATGTCACTTGTCTAGACTCTCAGCCCCGCACATTTCGACAATAGTCGTGGTGACGCTTTCGTTAACAGATATGTCACTTGTCTAGAACCTCAGCCCCTTACATTTTGCATTTCGACAATAGTCATGTTGACGCTTTCGTTGACAGAAATGTCACTTGTCTAGATTCTCAGCCCCGCACATTTTGCATTTCGACAATAGTTGTGGTGACGCTTTCGTTAACAGAAATGTCACTTGTCTAGGACTCTCAGCCCCGCACATTTTGCATTTCTACAATAGTCATGGTGACGCTTTCGTTGATAGAGTGTCACATTTCTAGAGCCCGTCAAATGTTGCAAGACACTACTAAGAAAATTCCTGCTAAGGTGCGCGGTGTGCGTGGAGTGCGCGGTACGGGCAGCTGTCCAGCAGCCTTATTGCGTAAATAAATTCTGCAGGGCAAAGGGTATGACTCCGTGAAAGAGTATGACAAATTCCCTTTAAATAATCTATCTATTGGACTCTTTCGAAAAGAGTATCTTCACCAATGAAAGCGTCCAATAGTTATTTGAAAAACTTAATTATTTAAAGGGAATTTTTCATACTCTGTCAAGAAGCCCTGCCGAATATACCTACGCAATTAGACTGCATTTGTGCTAGTATTTTTTATATTTGTGATCTGTTTACTTGTGGCAAATCGCTACGCACGTGATATATAGCTAATTTAGGTATAAAAAGACTTGTAATCAATTTTAATGATATAATTTTGCAGAAATAATTTGCCTTTTTTATTGTTGACAAAAGGACGCGGATCCCAATATTTGGAGGTATCAATCTATACATCCGTACCAAACAAATTGTAATGAAGTGATGAAATAATCTGAATGACGACATAATTAGTTAATAAGGCCTAATTGTTTCATCCTCTTGAGTTTCATTTCCATCCTCTTCGCATTGCGCATACCAATGCGCATATTTGACGGCAAGATCACGTCCATCTTCTTTATGAACTCGTGGTGCAGGTGGATCAGGTGCTCGATGCTGTACGTGATGTCGATGTTGACGCGCAGCGCGTGCTCGTAGTACCAGATTTGGCGCTTCATGCGCAGGTGGTAGTAGCGCCACTTGATCATGGCGTAGTACATCGTGCGCAGGTTGTTCTTCCACTCGTCCAGCCGGCTGAAGATGTACGCCATGCGGAACCGCGGGTCATTCTCGAACTGCTTGATCACATCATTTATTTCTAGAAGTTTGCGTTGCGTCGCATAGATGTTATGTTTCATGAGGTCTAGGACCTTACTGTTCCAGGGGTCTGCAATACGGCGGGTGTGCACTGGGCCTTTACGCGCGCTGGCACTGGGCTCCGGTAACGCGTAGGGGCCAGGGGCCGGGCCCTCATAGGGGTCAGGAGCCTTGCCTGGCTCATAGTCCAGAACCCCGGGGTCGGCGACCAGAGGCGCCTTGCGGCCAGGAGCCAGAGCTGATCCAGGGCTAGGTACCAGGCCCTCTCCGGGATTACGGACTCGGGCCGCCCCGGTGCTAGGAACCGGGTCTGCGGTGGGACCAAAGGGCGGACTCGACGCGTTCGCTTCAATGAATTCACTTATGTCCAAAATCTCGGCGTAGTCCAAACTCACGTTGACCCTGTAATTGAGCCCAAATTGGTTATTTTATTCTAAAGTAACATAATAATTACTAAAATAACAAATTGAGTTTGATAATACAGTCAACAAAAAGGAATACCCAGTCTTCGTTGTCGCTGGAGACCAGCACCAGCAGTGCTGATGTGACTGTGATTTTACTTGCTGACAAAAATGAATGAAAGAAAGAAAAAATGTTTATTTGTGACCCGCATAGGAGACACGAGATAAGAAAAATACAAACAATAATAAAAAATAAAAATAAATAACCCCGTGTGAGACCAAAAAGGATCCTATCTCAGCATGTGCAACGAAATTAAATTAATTAAAAAAATCAAAATACCCGACTGCTTAAAAAGCGAACTAAAAAGACGTAAACAAGAAGAAAATTATGCTGTGCAGTCGGAGGATACATATTCTCGAGCTGGCTGACCAAAACCAGATGTAACCTCCGACTGCACAGCATGATTTTCTTCTTGTTTACGTCATTTTAGTTCGCTTTTTAAGCAGTCGGGTATTTTGATTTTTTTAATTACCTTTTTTAATTACAACTTTTTAGTTAACATTTTTTTCGAATTAGGTACATTTAAATATATATAAGTGTTATATATTTTTGAAATCACCTCTTGAAACCCTTTATTTTGATACCCCACACGATGGGTTTGGAAGAAAAAATAAAATTGCCCCCCCACAATATGGCGCCCAAAAGCCGCCATTTTTCTATTTTCCAATTTAAATGTAGCCTATGACACTCGCAAGGTTAAGACGAATCGATTGACGTATGAATCATCAAAATCCGTCAACGCGTTTGGTCTCTGGAACGCCACATAGGAACAAACATACATACATACATACATAGACTGATAAACACATTACCCTCCTTCGGCAGTCGGGTAAAAAGAAAATAACGCTGCGCTGATATTCTGATAGGGCCCACTGTTGATGCCATGGACACTTAGGTAGGTAACTTTTTTTATAAGGTTTTAAAAGCATAGGGTGTTGTACAGTGTTATAAGAACTATGTAAATTCATAGAAAGTTTAATTGCTAAGTATCTAATACAATTATTGTAATTCTTCTTCTTCTTCTTCGTATCGATGGTACATTTGATCAAACTTTTTGAGCCCAGTAGGTGGCCACGTTTATTATTGTAATTGATTTTTTTATTTACATTTTCGAACGTACAATTATTGAAATGCACTTGAATATTTGCACCTTGTTGAATGTTGGCAGATCCTGAAGTACACGAAATAATATTTATATTCACTACTTCATTATTTTTATTTTCTATTGAATTTAAAATTTGATTCGACACGTGGATTTTGTTGGTTATAGAGTTACCTTCAGCAACAGATGTGGAATTCCATCCGCTTGTTATGTTTTCTGGTAACAACTAAAATGGCGGATAACGACGTGAATCCGAATAAGTTATAAGTTATTTTATATGTTACAGCGATGTGGTAGTGAAACGCGCGTGCATGACAATGTTCATTTTTTGACATTCCTAAAGATACGACGAATTCGACACGTGGATTTTGTTGGTTATAGAGTCACCTACAGCAACAGATGTGGAATTCCATCCGCTTGTTATGTTTTCTGGTAACAACTAAAATGGCGGATAACGACGTGAATCCGAATAAGTTATTTTATATGTTACAGCGATGTGGTAGTGAAACGCGCGTGCATGACAATGTTCATTTTTTGACATTCCTAAAGATACGACGAATTCGACACGTGGATTTTGTTGGTTATAGAGTCACCTACAGCAACAGATGTGGAATTCCATCCGCTTGTTATGTTTTCTGGTAACAACTAAAATGGCGGATAACGACGTGAATCCGAATAAGTTATTTTATATGTTACAGCGATGTGGTAGTGAAACGCGCGTGCATGACAATGTTCATTTTTTGACATTCCTAAAGATACGACGAATTCGACACGTGGATTTTGTTGGTTATAGAGTCACCTACAGCAACAGATGTGGAATTCCATCCGCTTGTTATGTTTTCTGGTAACAACTAAAATGGCGGATAACGACGTGAATCCGAATAAGTTATAAGTTATTTTTTAAGTTACAGCGATGTGGTAGTGAAACGCGCGTGCATGACAATGTTCATTTTATACTACACCTGCTCGGAAAGTACCTTGATACTTTATCAAATTTACGGTAGAAAGTACGTCATTGCAGATCGAACAAATATGCGGCGAGAAAACGCATCTGAGCGGGAGAGAAAAGTGTATGAAAATCCATTTCTTACGTGGTTTTTCTTTTTTAATTTTGGGTAAGACTATGCGCTGGTAACCTAAATATCAAAAGCCAAAAAGTTTTTACAGTGAGTTTTTATCTCCAAGTTCGCAAAATGTCACTGGCCACTAGCTGTGTGTTGGATGGTGTCAAACAATTTGAAAAAAGAACATGTGAAAATTGCAGACGCCATTGGCGCCATTTTCAATTTGTGTGTTGTTTGAGGATTCAGTTTTCGTAGAAAAGTAAAATAAAACTATCAAAATGATAAGTAGTGATAGTGATGATGAAGATTTTTTAACTCCGCCGCAGTTGAAGGAAACAGCAAAAATACTGATTGATAACCTTTTACCACAGAAATCAATTAAAAAATATAATAAAACTTATGACGATTTTTTGCAATGGAAAAGTGAAAAAAATGCGGCATCTTTTTCTGAAACTGTTTTGCTAGCTTATTTCAGTGAAAAAGCCCAAAAATACAAACCAAGTACGTTATGGTCTATGTACTCAATGTTGAAAAGTACTATATTGACAAGAAACGACATTAATATTCAAGAATACAAAAAACTTACAGCATTTCTGAAAAGAAAGTCGGAGGGATTCCGTAGTAAGAAATCAAAAGTGCTTACTACAAAGGATGTTTATTCCTTTTTGCAGAATGCTCCAGATGACAAATATTTGTTGATGAAGGTAAGTTTATGAACAAAATGCACTGGTTTATGATTTATTACGTACCTATTTATGAGTAGAAATCTACTAGGTTTTCATGTTTGATATTTTTGTTTACAGGTTATTTTGATTTTAGGAGTAAATGGGGCCTGTCGTTCGCAAGAACTTGTGGATATGACAACAGACGATATCGAAATCCTCGAAAATGGAATAATCGTCAACATTCCTAACACAAAAACCAAAATTCAGCGATCATTTGTTATATCGGGCTTATTTTATGAGATAGTGAAGAAATATAACGAAATTCGCCCCAGTGACCCCAAAACCAATCGGTTTTTACTACAATATAAAAACAAAAAATGTACGAAACAAGTAATTGGGAAAAACAAAATAAGTACTGTGCCAAGAGAAATAGCTTCCTACCTTAATTTACTCAATCCACTAGAATACACTGGCCACTGCTTTCGCAGAACTTCAGCGACTATTCTTGCCGATACTGGTGCTGATTTAACCACAATAAAACGTCACGGTGGTTGGAAATCGTCCGCTGTTGCAGAAAGCTACATAGAGAATTCCGTAGAAAACAAAACACGAATAAATAAATAAATCGGGATCGATTAATGTGCATCAAGACTCATCTCCTCAACCATCAACGAGCGCGGCGATGCCAGATGCCCCTCAGCAGCCAGTTGCCCCTTTGGCACCACAGCCTTCTACGAGCGCAGTGCCAACAGCACAGCCAGTTATTCCTCCTACATTGTCGCAAACATCTCAAACAAACATTAATGGAAAAAGTGTTACATTAAGCTTCACTAACTGCAACAATTTCAATATAAATTTCAATTAGTAAAGATTTAGTTTTTTATTTTCCTCGTAGGTGTAGTATAAAGCACTATGTATCACTCGAGAGAAAGTGCGATTCCCGATCTCGGGTGTTTTAAAGCCCTCGCCTACGGCTCGGGCTTCAAACGACACCCTCGACGGTAATCGGTCACTTTCTCCTCTCGGTGAACAATGTACTATTTTGACATTCCTAAAGATACGACGAATTGAGTAGTGACGTCAGTGAGAATGTGGCTGTTTGATGAGAAAGGAAGGGATCGAGAAAGCAAAGGAGTTACTTAATGAAATTTAGTACAATATTATAACACTCGTTTGGTTGATATTATGGTTACTATGACACCGGTTGTTTTAATATTGGCAATAACCTGTTTCAGAAACATTTATAGAGGATTTATAGCATGAGTGTAGATAAATAATATTTTATAAATTCTATCTCCGAATAAATGGGCAAACAAAACCCATGCACCTCTTCTAAACAGTCCAGCCGGTGCTCATGTATAAAGAGTACTAACAATTGTGGCAGTTTGACGCGCGAGTGCAGGTAGTCGGGCTGCAGCAGGCGGTCGGGCAGGCGCCAGTCCCGCCAGGGTTCCCGCGCGGGCTGCGGCGCGCGCGTCTCCAGGTCCGACAGGTCGAGCGGCGCGTGCAGGCCGGCCATGCGCGCCGCCAGCTTCGCCGCCAGCGTCAGGTCCGGCCCTACGAAGTCGTAGTCTCTCAAAGTGATGAGGCGCTCTATCGATTCCTTGTTCTGGGCATGTTCAGTATCACCTGGAAAATATTTCTGTTACAGTAAGAGTGTAACCCGTTTAATAACACTAGGCAACATCTTAATCCCCCCGGTGGGTTCCCGCATTGTCGAGGCGGGGGTCTCAGTAACCGTAGCTTGGTACCATACCCACAGTGAAGCGAAGAGGAACCCGAGGAGGAGCCGCTCGTCAGGGCTTTTGCCGATTAACCCGACGACGTAGCGGCCAACTAGGTTGCGGGTGCCGCTTGGTAACAGGCGACTTCGCAACTGAGGTGGGCCGCGATGTCTTATGGAGATTCCCAGGTCCCATACGATATCGCGGCTGAAGATTGGGGGGCCGCGGCGGGAGAGGAGTGTCGGTATTGCGTTGGCCGCTCTCCCTATCCCCTACGGCCGAAAAATTGTAGGTGGCGGGGCCATTGACCTTGACCCGTCACAGGGGGACCAAGGGTGCCATACACGGGGTTGTCTGGCGCCCATGTGCTGATTTGGTCCCTGGGGTGGTCACGCCGTACAGTGTGTTCTGGTGCGCTGGTGATGGGGGGTACTCCCCCGATGAGGGTCCGGTGACGGACAGCCGCGGCGGGTTCGCGGTGAGTGCTAACGCGTGCCCGTGTTCCCGCCATAAGCGGCACAGGAGGACACCGTGGAGTTTTAGTGGGTTAGAGTCCCACATGACTGCACTATCTCCCCGTGGTAGTGCAGTATGCATGAGCATTTCTCCAGGAAAAAAAAAGTGGCAACATCTTAATATAACGCAAAGTCTGCATTGATAACATATCACCAGCTAATAGGCGATCGTGATGCTTGGAGTTTTGACCGCGTTGCTAGTTGCCTATTGCCAATGCCCAGCAAAGCAGACAGATTTCAAACAATATTGACAATCACCGAACTTGCAATTTGGAAGTTGTCTGTGATCATATTAATACTTTGTATAAAGCGCAAGTTCGGTCATGCATGGAGTACTGTTCTCACCTCTGGGATGGATCTGCCAAATATCAACTTGATGCATTTGAGTCGATTGACAAACGGGCCAAGAGGCTTATCGGCAACGATGCACTGGTCGCCTCAAAGCTCCAGAGCCTTGAATATCGACGCCAAGTGGCCAGTCTGTCGGTTTTTTATCGGTTACATTTCGGGGAGTGTGCGATAGAACTGCACAATTTGATTCCGCCTAGCCGTTTCCATCACCGGACAACAAGACGTACGGCAATGCGCCACTGGTACACGGTGGACATCCCACCCATACGTACAAAGCGTTTTGAGAATACTTTCATTGTACGCACAGCTAAGGAGTGGAATTCCCTGCTGGAGTTTTTATTTCCTGATAGCTGCATCCTTGGGGTCTTTAAGTCAAGAGTGAATAGGATACTTTTAGGCAAGCGGGTTTCACCGTTGACCACATCATCACTTACCATCAGGCGAGATAGTGATCAAACGCGAGCCAATCGATAATAAAAAAAACTGAGTAAAGAGTGAAGACACTCACTGTTACTGTAGGCGGGCGAAGACAATCCAATGAATACTGAAAATGTAATAAAATATGTAAATATCCATTGACCCTGTTAAGTGTTTTCTTATCCCAATGGAACATTATACCGTGATACAAGGTAGCCTATGTTTATTCCAGACTAGCTGTTCCCCGCGGCTTCGCTCCCGTGGGCCACCCCACAGGACCCGTTTTCGGGATAAAAAAATAGCCTATGTCACTCAGGAATAATGTAGCTTTCTACTGGTGAAAGAATTTTTTAAATCGTTCCGGTAGTTTCGGAGCCTATTCGGTACAAACAAACAAACAAACAAAAAAATCTTTCCTCTTTATAATATTATTAGTAATTAGTATTAGTATTAGTAATTAGTATTAGTATTAGTATAGACTATAATCTATCTCTGTGCCAGATTTCATCCAGATCCGTTCAGCCGTTCTGGCGTGATTGAGTAACAAACATACATCCACACTTCCACACACACATCCATCCAAACATTCACAGTTATAATATTAAAGTAAGATACCGTATACACGTATCTTTCTTTTGTCTCGTAAACAAAAAATTAAGACGATGCAGTGTATTGAAATGCCGCGTGACGGTAGGAATATAGGCCTTGGTACACTTTTTACTTAGAATTGACGTCACAATAAAGGGGTTATTGTGACGTCTAAGTCTCATTGGGTCTTTTAAGGCGATGATAGCTCAGTGGTAGTGACGTCGGATACCGAGACGAAGGTCGCGGGTTCGAATCCTACAATGAGCTTGAGCTTTCGGTGAAGGAAAACATCGTGAGGAAACCATAGCACGGTGGTAGGGTACTTTGTAGTACCCGCCTGGCTGGCAACCACCCTCAAGTTGAAAATCTGTCGCCAAGCACCTTCCGGTGTGTTCCGACAGCAGCACTTGAGAGCCAGTTCCCTTCTAGGCTTTGTGTGCTTACCACCATCGGCCACATCATCACTGACCACGGTGAGATTGTGGTCAAACACAGGCCTATACATAGTAAAAAAAAAAAAAAAAAAAAGTCTTCTTAACTTTTTCATAAAAATGTAACAGACGAACTAGATTGAATTATTCTTTTTTTACCCAGGAATCATCTTTATCAGCCCTCACCGAGGCAACCTCCCTCCCCAACCCAGAATCCGCTCTCTCATTGCTCACTCTGCCTACCGTCATCATTCATCATTCGTAATCAGCCGAAAGACGTCCACTGCTGGACATAGGCCTCCCCCAAGCATCGCCACATTGATCGGTCGGGTGCGACTCGCATCCAGCGGATTGCCTGCCTACCATCATAGCTATATTAATTGGGTGCAATGGTGACGCAGTGAGATACGGAAGGACCGTATCTCACTGCGTCACCTGCATATTCGCGAGCTGGCTGACCAAAACCAGATCTATCCTCCGACTGCTCAGCATGATTTTCTTCTTGTTTACGTCTTTTTAGTTCGCTTTTTAAGCAGTCGGGTTTTTTGATCTTTTTAATAACCTTTTTTTTATTTAAGTACAACAGTTATTTTTTTTTTGCATTAATTACATTTAAACATTATAAGTGTTAGATATTTTTTGAAATCACCTCACACGATGGGTTCGGAAGAAAAAAATATTTTTTTCCCCCACAACATGGCGCCCAAAAGCCGCCATCCTTTTCTTTTCCAATTTTAATGTAGTTAGTGACACTCGCAGGGTTAAGACGAATCGATTGACGTAAGAATCATCAAAATCGGCCAACGCGTTTAGTCTCTAGAACGCCGCATAGAAACAAACATACATAGATGTAGTCTGATGATGATGTGTGTGTAGTCTATGTATAGACTGATAAACACATTACCCTCCTTCGGCAGTCGGTTAAAAACACAACACGTTTTTGTCGTAATACATAATTCACAAAACAGCTTTGTACAATATTCTGACAAATAAATGCATTATATTCTATTAATTCAAATGTATTCCCATACTTACACAGTGGGGCGATCAGACAAAACATTGCGCTGGGTCCTGGAACGAACTGAAACATTGGCAACTGTTGAACATTAGCGCTATGATCGGTACAACGTCATATGAAATATCCGAGGCATGCAGTCCGCGCATGCCTCGGATTCCCGCCAGGGCGTGTGTCTTGGAGCTAGCAGGAAGCCTGCCGACCTGCCCGCTCCGCTCACATGATCACATCACGACAAATCAAATAATATTTATTCAACAAAGATTATTACAAACACTTTAAAATGAGAATGTACGGCTAGGAGTTAATAAATATAGGAATTTCTGCATCCGAACTAGGCGGTAGCCTGTATCTCGGATTGTGGTTTATAGCCTTCTTTAGTGGTCCTGTATTAGCAGTTTAAACTAAAGACATGACTCTTGAAACAGTTCAACGCTCATCACAACTAATAAACCGTATCTGTGGATGGGGCCAGTAGCCTAATAGCGTAAGTGAGTTCGGCATGGCAAATGGTATGACTCCATGAAAGATTATCACAAATTCCCTTTAAATTTGTTCGAAATTGCCAAAACATATTGGACGATTTCATTGGTGAAAATACTCTTTTCGAAAGAGTCCAATAATTATTGGCAATATTGAACAAATTAAAAGGGAATTCGTCATGCTCTTTCATGGAAAGATACCCTTTGCCTTGCCGAACTCACTTAGGTAGGCTGCAGGAGAAACAGAACCACTGGCGTGACGCGGCGCGCGGCGGCTCAGTGCGGTGCTGCATGGCGCTGGTGCTCTGTTCCAAGAATCACAAGTTTAGCGAGCTGCGACACACTGCTGACATTCCACCAGATCGCTGTTCCAACTTAGCTAACTGCAATCGTGTAGGAGCGGCAGCTATGTGATCTAGACTCAGGGTGCGCCTGGGAGGCTGGGACTGGGAGCAACGTCCAGGGTTTATACAAGTAGTGTGAAGTACCTGTGGGTGCAGCACAGTGGGCGCCCCGTGCTCGTGCTGGTGCTCGTGCTCGTGCCACTAGCCGGCGACAGCGTGTGCCCGGTGCGTGCTTGCTGAGCACCGGATAATTATATTCGCGTTTGATTAATTATTGTTTTATTTATAGGGTTATAAAACACTCATTAAAACATACATGTAGCTACACGTGACCACAACTATGTCGACACGGTGTTACAGCAGCTGGTATGACCATATAGGGTTGTAAGTAACATTTTTGGAATTGCACAATATTCACATATGTTACTCTGTATGGGCTTCTAAACACGTGTGCCAAATTTAATATAGTGTATGTATGTAAGTTTGTCTACGCATTTCTCGCAGATGTGTACAGTTCACCCTGGTACACTCTCATTCCACTGGTTATGTTCGTTAAATGTTATTCGTGTAATCTATTCTGGCATCATTGTGGGCATTATAGGTACAAGTAGAGGGATTGACCACGGGTTTTCCAATGTTATTGGTCGAGTCAGTTGTTTGATTTTGCCCTACCGTCGCAATAAACGTTTTGACTTTGACTTTGATTATTGGTACCTTACTATAGAACTTGTCCATTATGTACCAGTAATAAAAAGTGAAATATAAAAAAACTTTTTAACAAAAATATACAACCCACTTCCGCGCCAACCCTTACATATCAGCTGCTACATACAAAATGTACCAGATGAAAATATTTGAAAAAAAAGCGTCTACCCTGGGGTTGGAACCTGCACGTGCAGTCGAGCTGGTGTCCTGACCTGCTGGCTGCGGCCGGGCGGCCTGCACTACACAATAACACTTCTGCGTGTCTTGTGTATGAGTTTAATTGTTTGTAAATGAGCCCACGATATATACAGGAAGTACTTAATTCCTTGTGCGGCAAAGTTTAAAAAATCATATAAAGTAAAGTTATAGTTATGAGAAAATGGTGGTGCGGCAAAGTTTAAAAAATCATATAAAGTAAAGTTATATTTAGGCGATGATAGCTCAGTGGTAGTGACGTCGGATACCGAGACGAAGGTCGCGGGTTCGAATCCTACAATGAGCTTGAGCTTTCGGTGAAGGAAAACATCGTGAGGAAACCATAGCACGGTGGTAGGGTACTTTGTAGTACCCGCCTGGCTGGCAACCACCCTCAAGTTGAAAATCTGTCGCCAAGCACCTTCCGGTGTGTTCCGACAGCAGCACTTGAGAGCCAGTTCCCTTCTAGGCTTTGTGTGCTTACCACCATCGGCCACATCATCACTGACCACGGTGAGATTGTGGTCAAACACAGGCCTATACATAGTAAAAAAAAAAAAAGAAAGCTACCAACAGGGAGGAACTACTCCCTCACGGAGACCAGCCTCTCGAATCGCGATACGAAAAGACAACGTCCCCAAATAGCCATTCTTAGTTTGCATCACGTCGCTAAAATTAAAAATATATCTCTCCCCCGTTCACATTCACAGTTCGGAAATATTCGTAATGGAGGAGGTGAGGGGTGGTGGGGGTTGCTCCTCCCTGCCTGCGCCGCCCGCCCTGCAGGTGGCATCGATCGCCTCCGCCTGGCAACAACTAGCTAGTAGTTCCTATTCGCGTTTCATTTCATATTTCACAGATTTCCCTGATGTAGCCGCGCCCGGAGCCCCGGATGCTTACCTACAGCACAGCCTTCTTTCGTGCCTTTAATGACTGAACCGAATGTAGTTCTCTCGACATAGCGGATAGTGTCGATGGCACTTAAAACTGTACACTGTAAGGTCAACCCTCAAGTCGCACTGACTGCATCACGTGCTGTCAACAGGTTCGATATTATCAACCGGCCGTCACATCCATGACTGTCGATGGGTGACGACCTTCACAGCCCTACAGCGCCCCAGCTCACTTTCTTCAGCTGAACCCATTAAATAATTAATATAATTATTAAAAAAATAGGTTCCTATGTAACCTTATGATTAGTTTAAATACAAATCAGCACATTCTTATTTCAAAATCTGCATCGAATAAAATCATTGAAACTAATGGTTAATTTTTTAGGGTTCCTTACCCCAAGGGTAAAAACGGGACCCTATTATTTAGGGTTCCGTACGCAAAGGGTAAAAACGGGCCACTATTATTTAGGGTTCCGTACCCAAAGGGTAAAAACGGGACACTATTACTAAGACTCCGCGGTCCGTCTATCTGTCTGTCTGTCCGTCCGACAGGCTGTATCTCATGAACCGTGATAACTAGGCAGTTGAAATTTTCACAGATGATGTATTCCTGTTGCTGCTATAACAAGTAACAACAAATACTAAAAACAGCATAAAATAAATATTTAAGTGGGGCTCCCCCTCCCATGATGTCGTGATTTTTTTGCCGTTTTTTGCGATAATGGTACGGAACCTTTCGTGCGCGAGTCCGACTCGCACTTGGCCGGTTTTTTTAGTTTATCGGAATGTTGATAATGTGCGCTACTGCGCTGTAACGCTGTAAAACCTAAGATGGAAGAAGTATTTGTGGGCCTAGAATCATAAGCGGTAGAAACTAACGGAGTACCTACCAGGAGGTCATAATCTAAAAGCTCCCGGTACTCTTTTTAACGGTAATTCTTCCTCATGATTATAATCTCCTGGTACTTAATTAAGTTAGTCGTTACCGGTAATTATTCCAGCCCCGCAAATACTAAAGCTCTATCCACACATATCAGGGGCGTGCCCGGGACGTGACAGGGCCGGGTCCTGTCAAATGACACATGACATCGTTCACACACGTCAGTGCACGGGCCCGGGCACGTCCCGTGCACGGACGTGTGTGAACGAGTTCATATAAAATGTTCCCACCGATATTTTTTTGAGCCCCTGACGGGGCACGGTCTGTCCACGTCCCGTGCACGTCCCGGGCACGGCCCTGATATGTGTGGATAGACCTTAAGACTTCTTCTTGATTCTGGCCTCCTGGTAGTTTGGTTATAAATGCATATAATGTTCAACATCTAACTTAACAAGTAACAATAAAAACAATTATCAACAATCATATCAACAACAACTGAAATACCTAATTTAATTGTTATTTTGTGTTTTGTGCTCTGTCTTTTGTGTGTACTAAATATCTAAATAAATGGTTTATCTATGTATCTAATTAAGAGTTATCATAACCTCCGACTATTATACACTAACGAGCAATGAAAAAGTTCCAGTGACATAGCACCAAATTACTCCTAAACGGGAAAGGCTAGCTTAATGACGCCGTCTGCAATATTGAAGTACATTTAACAGCGCATCAGAATATTACCAACTAAAACATGAAAAATGTGAAAAAATTAAATTAAGGGTTTGTCGGCATTTTGTGGGTGGAACTTTTTCATTGCTCGGCAGTTTATTTCACACATTTTGATCTACATAATTTATCTAGTAGAAGACAAGCTTTGATCAACAATGTATCAAAAGAATATGACACGATATATTGCGAAAATAGCCGGATTCAAACAGTAAAACGCCCATAACTTTTGAATGGCTTTTGAAAGCCGATTTTCATCAAACATAGCTAAGAACACTCCCGACAAAGTCACCTTTCAAACAAAAAAAAACTAAATCAAATTCGGTTCATCCTTTTAGGAGCTATAATGCCACAGCCAGATACACAAATACAAATATACACAATTATCAAACACACAGGTACACCACTTATAACACCCCTTTTTTCGGGTCGGGTCGGGGTTAAAAAGCAAAAGAAGTTATATTTTTATTATGTTACATTAAAGTCTCTACTGATTTTAATAGATGATTTTATTTGGACGTCCTAAAAAAAATAAACGTCCTAACACCTACTGATCCGCAGGTGCCAAATGTGGAATAAAATTTTAAATAAAGAATTATTCCACCAATGGCACCTGCGAAAAATATCGGTAGGATAGTCCGCCTATGTACCACTATTGTAAATGAAGTTTAAATAAATTAATAATAGGTGCCGTATGTGGAATACCTCAGGTGCCATTAAAACGGGTGCCCTATGTGGAATAAGTCAAAATGGTAGCTACCTATTAATTATTTTCGTCTCGCACCTCTAGTGAAGTGTGTGAAACAAACCCAGTGAAATGTTTGGCTCTATTTCACCCTTTTCTTAGAGCTTTGTCTCTCACCCCTATCGCCCTATGTGCCCTTGTGTGCCGGCACAGCCCACTGGCATGGTCTGTTACTAAAGGCGATTAACAAACACTACACCACTTTTTAACCAACTTCTCAAAAAGGAGGAGGATCTATGTTCGACTATATGTATATTTTATGTACCTGTGTTCACAGATTTATACATATTATCTTCTATACATATAAAATGCTTTGTCTTGAATGACTGACTGACGGATCAACGGACAGCCTAAATCTTCGATGACGTAGGCATTAGGGCATGCATTTCGAAATTTCATAGTTTCGAAATTTCGGACCATATTTGCATGTTTATTAATTTCGAAATTGACACCCCTAATTTCGAAATTTCGAAACTGGATTTAATTTAAATAATATGTTATTTTTTATACAACTATGTAATTTATTTTTGAAACCAAAAGAGGATCATCTAAAATGAGTCTGAATACGAATCTAAAGCCAATTAGACTGTTGCGTTGGGCCACCTTGTGACCATATGTGCTAACATTACAATGAAACAAAACCTAACCATGGTGTTAAATAAATAAAGAAGAGTGAAGGAAGCTCGGCCATATAGAATAACCGAACTTTATTATAATGGCGGCCAGTGAGGGGAATACTTTGACAAGGTCTGCAATCGTTTGCTGGGAATGCCCATATTTCTTTTTGCTATCGGGGGGAAACCTTCTAACATTATTTTTAAGTCAAATAACAAATCGTCCCAAACCTATAAACCGTAGAACTCTACGAAATCCCATTTTATTTGGTTTAATAACAGCTTATTTTTGGTTTTCTTCACAAACTACGGTACGGTACGGTACGGTACGGTATAAAATACGAATTCACGCGAACAAAGTCGCGGGCGGCGTTAATATTATAAATGTGAAAGTAACTCTATCTCTCTGTTTACCTTTCCACGTTTAAACCACTGAACTAATTCATATGCAATTTGTTTCGGAGATATTTTGAGACAATGGGCAGGACATAGAGTTGTTTTTATCCCGGAAATAATACTTACGGGTTACGGGGGTGGAAAGAGGGGTAGAAGTTTGTAAGGAAAACCTACAATATTATTCCGCGATGTAAAAAATAAGCTATTCGAATTAATAATAGAGACGCAGTTGCGGGCTACAGGTAGTCATAAAACAAAATTATAACCGTGCGAATATGACTAGTTGTATGTGTGAATAAAAATAGACACAAAATGATTCGATATGTCCGCGACCCCCGGCTTAGGTGTGAGATGGAACACCGGGGTGGTTTTCAGTCAGTAGGAGATAGGAGTTTGAACAGACCGCTCCCTACCCCCACCCCTCCAGGGCGGAGGCCATTCAATGAGGATTTCCCACCCATCCATATAAAAAAAGGATCCCGCGCTTAAGTATTAACAACCTTCAAGATTAAGCAGCCCTTGCCAAGGTGGACCCGTCGATGGAAGACCAAGACCACCCTTTAGTTACCGTGACTCCTCGGAACCCGGAAAGCAAGACAGTGAAGATCTTTGACAGTCGTTACGAAAGTCAGACAAAAGCCATAAAGTCTGACAGCAGTGTTGCATATCAGCATGGGGTTTAGTGTGACCCATTTCGCAGTCGCCCCATATAAAATATTGGTTCTCAGCTGAATCCAGTTGGACTGGAAGCCGGCGCAACATATTCGTAGTTGGGCAAAGGCAGATTGATTGGATAGCTCAGTTAGTGTGTTAACAATTGGTTGGTGACGTAGTTCGACTTCGACGTCTAATGGTTGTTGAATCTGCTTCTGTATTGTATTTACTGTCTCTGCTGAAGCTGACAAAAGCTACTTGCTTTGGTTTTGATTCCGTTCCGTCCGACAGCCTTTAAAAATTTTCATAAAAAATTAAAATTTCTGTCTGTTCCTCGGTATTACTTTTTAAAATTAATTAATTGACATACAAAAGCCTCTTAGAGGTCATCACATACTTGCACAATATCACCTCGCTGCAACACTGCCCCGACTAACAGAACACTAATCTGCCTGAGCTCTCGAGCAAGTGAGTGCATGTCCTCTAGAGAGTCGTGAGCTCCTCAAAATCACCACCACCCCTCCCCCTACCGGCGGGGCGCAGGCAGCGCAGGGGTGCAACTGAACGCTGAAGTGGGGGTGGTTATAGTTATAAATAGATGTCCTCCGTCAGTGCCAAGGTCGGCGCGGGTCGATACGCCGGGCGCATGAGGGGCGCGGGGCGGGGGTGCCGCACACTGCCGCCTGCTCGAGCACTGACCCACACACTGATAGCACGTACTTTTTTATTAGAATTCACTACAGTAACGGTTCGTTCATTGTTATAAACGTAGAATTAATGTAAGAAAGAGGCTAAGATGGTAAGATACGAGCACTTCGGGGCCACAATAATATGCAGATTGAAATTTGCTTCTAAGATAAAGAACTTATTCGTGTTCACTGTATTAAAAATGACCTGAGATAGGTATCGAAATGTTTGCTGAATGAATTTCATTCATCACCCGAATGATAGGAACTGTTTCTATACCAAATACGCATCATCATCAGCGCCACGCCGTGCTGCAGTTGAGTTCATTGCTGGGCATAGGCCTGTCCCACAGCCCACAAGCCTCTAAACTCGTCCTGCAGCCTTATTGCTTAATGTATTCGGCAAGGCAAAGGGCAAGGCAAGGGTTGCCGTCTATGGCCTTGGTCATATTTTTTGCCCTTTTCCTTGCCTAATTCATTAGGTACGCTATAAGGCTGCTAATATGGTTCAGATGTCCCGAACTGCTTGTATTACGTACACCGAGCCTCGCACTGCAAGTGTATCTAGCATGTCGCATAGCCCCGAGCGCATGTATAATTTATGTATACCCAAGTAACACAAACGTGCTGAATAAAGATTGAGTAAGAGCAATCATCAAGAGCATAAGCTGAATAGTAAGCTGAATAACGTCTGAGTACCTGTCTATTCAGCTGTTATTCAAGCAAAAAGGGCCCCAATTTTGAATGCTTAACGCTGAATAACATCTGAGCAAGACCTGAGTAGGAGCTTAATAACGTTTCAATTAGCTTAATAACCTTTTAAAATAACAGCTCACATTGCTTTTATTAAGCTCTTACAACTGAGTTACTCAGCTTAATCGAATTGATTATTGTATTCAGAATTTATTAAGCATTTAAATTATTGTTCACACTTTTACAAACAATATTCATACAAATTGTGAAAATAATTCAATTGGATTAAATATTTTAATGTCGATGTCGAATTTAAATGTGATTTGACATGGTGAACTTATAAAATCGGTAAGTAAATTTTAATTTACAAATTAGAGGTCTGATATATGTTAATTGTTAGTGCGCAAGTAATTTTGTCGTGAATAGTATGTTTTTTTTTTCATTATTTATTACGCGCCGCGTTAATAATCAAGATAATAGATAGTAAATAGTATTTTCATACATACATAATAGGTCTGACAAAAGTACTTGTGACGAAATAGCTAATACTAGCAATTTTAATCCAACTATATAACTTGAATCGAGTTGAAAATGTTGTAGTTGTAAGATTAAGCATTTTGGTATCTCGTAAATTCCGTGAAAGTTTATATTACAAAGATTTTTAATGGCGATCGATTGTTTTGGTGTATAATGCTGAATAAAAGTGCACACATGCCTTGTTACTAAGCTATAACTTGAAAAAAGTAGTCTCAGTACACTAACTTCTGAATATCAAATATATAGTTGATCACATTTCTAAATTATTCAGATTTTTAGGGTTCTCTAATCGATTTAACAAAAACCTTTTCTATTGTGGAATTTCACGCCCGGCTTTCACTGAATTCATTACATTTAAAATTATAGCGTCTTTGCTTGCATTTTTTTTCGAGAAAATCTCATTTATGATTAAAAATGTGGTGCACACCACACACACGAAATCTGCTATAGATTTCGCGTGTGTGGTGTGGACTGGGCCCTTGTTTAATCCGTGTTTTGTTATTTGTTTTATGTACAAACGCCAGTACATCAAGCCACCCGAAACTGTCAAATTTAAAACTGAACTGAACCTCAAGGCAAATTGAAAACGTAGCCGTGCAGCTGTCACTTGGCACTGATGGACACCAGACGTACAGACTCTAGAAGGAATCAAGAATATATACGCGAAACCACAACATATTATGGAGAGTCAAGACAAAATCATGAAAAAACTTGAAGAAATTTATGTGCATGTTGGAGAATTAAGAGTCGCAAATAAAATATCTTATCACAACGTAAATTTTATTTTCTTGTACTGTAATACCTTCTGCTAATAAAATAATCATTTCTTTTTCTATTAAAATTGGCCGAAATTCTTTCTAAAGGACTATTTAAAATTGGATGACCTTCCATGTTTATATTCAGTGATATGTTTTCTGGCAAAATGTTTGTGTTAATCAATATTTTTTAAGTGTCTCAATGACGCCATTGTGCCAGTATTCATCTTGCTCAATAGACTTTATGTGGACTTGTCTCGGTGTATTTAAAATTGTCCTTGGATCATTAGGTAAAATGTCTGGGAATCTTTGATTTAATATTTCTGCCAAATCCTTTAGTGCTACTTGTGTGATCTTTTTTCGAAAGCCCATTTTCAAATTTTGTCTACATTGTTCTTCTTCGATATTTGTACACTGCCATCAGATGCATTCTCATCTTGTGTGAATCGCAATGCTGTTTGACTTTTTGGGGGACGGAACCCTCTTCATTGCACGGCAACCACGCATGCTGGCTGGGACCGGGTTCAGTTTTGTTCAACCTATTTTCATAAATCTTTTGATGACCAGAAACACTTGGACATTTACTATTGCTGATATTTAAATATTCTTTTAACAATTTTCTTTTGATGTAACCAGTTCTCTTACGTTTTTTCCACGATTTTCGATTCATATTAAATAACGCAAAAAATAAATACGGTGAATAATATTTTAATTAAGCTGGTATTAAGCTATGGGCGCTATAACAACATACATAAATGGTCTTTAATTTGAATAAGTTATTTTCAAACTCTCTATTAAACAGGAAAAAGCTTAATAAAACATAAATAATATTATTTATTCAGCAGCTGAATAATTAGTAAAACATAGAATCTTATCCAGTTTGAAGATAAAATAAAAGCAATTATTCAGTATCAAGCTGTTTAATAGAATTATGTAACAATATTATTCAGAAGGTGATACTTTATTCAGCATTGAGCTGTTTCAAACGCTAATAGCTTAGTAATGCTTTTATAATAGCAATACAGATTATGGATATTCAGACAAATGCTACCGACGGGGCTGTTTTTCAGCTTTAAGCAACCTGAAACGCGTAATGCTAAATAACGTCTGTATAATAATCCTACGGTGACTGGTTATTAAGCGTTAAGAAGGTAAGGACAGAAATACAGAATTTATTAAGCGTTAAGAATTTTAAGGGTCCGAACTCAACCTAATTCAGCATTTGGCTATTCCCAAAGCTCTTATACAAACCATATTCATCTTTGAACTGTATAATATGCAAAATGTGTACTTTTATCTTGCTTATGTGTTACTTGGGTATGTTTCTGGTTAAGCCCGTACCGTAAAACTTAGGCTTTACCGGTAAGATCTTAATTCGATATAATTGATACTAGTCCCTAGTAAATAATACCGACAGCTAACCCCCGCGCCTGCTCCCTCAGCTTATCTCTCTTGTAACCAGTTGATATGAGCGTATCTCTTGCGAGCCCGGCCCGTGATGACGGATGGCGTCTCTCCAGCCTGCCTCGCCTGCCCGTCTGCCTGCCCGTCTGCCTGCCCGTCTGCCTGGCCTGCTCGTCGCTCTCAGTACTAAACTCATTGTTCTCGAGAAATGGGAAATTGGATGGAAAATTTGGTTTAGGCACGAAACATTTTAGTAAACAAGTAAAATGAAAAAAAACGCCCGACATATTTTTAATTCATGCTACATAATTTGATGACATGATACGCTTCGATCGACAATCTATTGAACAAGTAATTATGACACGATATCTTGCGAAAAAACCCAGATTCAAAGAGTAAACTGCGAATAACTTTTGAACGTCTGAACCGATTTTATTCAAATCTCGACAAAGTCACCTTTCTAATAAAAAAAAACTAAATCAAAATTGGTTCATCCGTTTAGGAGCTATGATGAGATAAACAGACAGACAGAGACACAGATAAGGGCTTATTACACTACACGGTATTCAGGGCCCTGAATACCGGGCCACTAAATCATTCCGAAGCAATAAGGTCGATATTATAATAACCCTAACTCCCTAACATTTATTACACTACCCTAAATTAGAGTTTAGGGCCCTGAATACCGTGTAGTGTAATAAGCCCTATACACAGCAACACACGTCAAAATTATAACACCCCTCTTTTTCCGTCGTGGGTTAAATAGCGTATAGAGTCCTACTGGGCCCGTTCCGTAATCATTTGAAAGGACAGTTGAATCAGAAAACAATTTATTTGCTTATTTTTTGCAATTAAGGTATATATATAAAAAAACCGGCCAAGTGCGAGTCGGATTCGCGCACGAAGGGTTCCGTACTTGGTAAATTGCGGTTTACGATTTATGACGTATTAAAAAGAACTGCTTACTAGATATCGTTCAAACCAATTTTCGGTGGAAGTTTACATGGTAATGTACATCATATATTTTTTTAGTTTTATCATTCTCTTATTTTAGAAGTTACAGGGGTTAAAATGTGTCCCCATTTTACCACTTTGGAAGTGTCTCTCGCGCAAACTATTCCGTTTAGAAAAAAAATTTATTAGAAATCTCAATATCATTTTTGAAGACCTATCCATAGATACCCCACACGTATGGGAGTGATGAAAGAAATGTTTTGAATTTCAGTTCTAAATATGGCGGACCCCCAAAATTTATTGTTTTTTAGGGTTCCGTACCCAAAGGGTAAAAATGGGACCCTATTACTAAGACTCCACGATCCGTCTGTCTGTCTGTCCGTCTGTCACCAGGCTGTATCTCATGAACCGTGATAGCTAGACAGTTAAAATTTTCACAGATTATGTATTTCTGTTGCCGCTATAACAACAAATACTAAAAAAAGAATACAATTAATATTTAAGTGGGGCTCCCATACAACAAACCTGTTTTTTTTGCCGTTTTTTGCGATAATCGTACGGAACCCTTCGTCCGACTCGCACTTGGCTGGTTCATGAGATACAGCCTGGTGACAGACGGACAGACATATGTACCGTGGAGTCTTAGTAATAGGTTCCCGTTTTTACCCTTTGGGTACGTACTCTAAAAAATAGGTCTTGATCGTGCAATGTACCTACTTATAACTAAGACTAAAATTAATATTGTTAAAGATATGTAGCCTCCACCTCGTATGCTGCGATCAGCCCCAGCATTACATAAACAAAACAGCAGCACCACATCGTATGATAAAGTGAGAAAGAAACACACTCTTTCTCCGACAAACGCCAACTTTCGTTGCCCCTTTGATGCAATCTCCTTTAAAGTCCAAAATAAATTCAGAACATTCACCTTAAAGTAACTATTCTCTTTAACGAACTCTGGATTAATGCCCAATTGCCGACCCGCGGATAGGGTTAGTAGATAGCAGGACTATGCACGTTATGGAATTAACAAGGAAGGCCAAATTAGAGAGCTGGAAAGTTGAAGATAGAGCCGTTTCTAGGATAGTGTAGCTTTTGCGGATAGCTCATGCAGGAAGGTAATGAATTCGCACCATTTTGCCAGTGTAAAATAATAATATAATATTATAATATAATCTAATATAATATAATATAATATAATATTTGCCTATATCCAGACACATTTACATTTTGACGCAATTATTATTAATCTGGTGAGTCGACATTGACAGCTTGGTATGTTTGCCAATATTTGGCAAAGGCCTCCTCGAATTCTTTCCATTCTCTTCTATCCAATGCCATCCTGGTCCACGCTTTTCTTGCTGTTGCTGTAATGTCATCGTCCCATCTTCGAAACTGTCTTCCGCGTTTCCTTATTCCATTCCTGGGATACCAAAAAACTAAAGTTTTACTCCATTTTTCCGTCTATTACTACCGGCCAAAAGCGGCAGGTATTTGTATTCTAAAATCATTGCTCTAGTCATGTGAAAACCCCTTGGATCCTTGAGAACCAGAAAAAATAACACCATAAAATTCACAAACGATAAAATAAGATATCATTGTAGCTGGGCTCAATAGATTTTGCCGATAGAGACGTCATACTCATTGTAGAGAAATTAAAACATGGCGACAATTTACTTTAGCTACCTACACTATGTAGGACTTAGGGAACTTGGAACTTTATTTCTATCACCGAGTAGGTTAGAAGATCACAGAGATATTAATAGGACGCCGTTGTCAGAAAGAGATAAACATAATGTTCAAACGTACATTCGTGTCGCGGCCAGACGCAGGATGGACTGAGTTCACTCAAGCTGGTCAGCTTGTGTTTGTATTGCCGCGCAGACTTCGGTAAAACGGTTCTACCTTAGTATATTTAAAACATCATTGGCTGGGCTGTAATTCGCAACATTACGCCTAAGCGTGTCTAACAATCTCCCAAATATGGTTTTTTTTCTTTTCATTCCAATACAGTTAGCTCTTAGCACTGTCACTGGCCCAAGCAGTAACCAAAACCTTGCCATTTAATTTTCCAAACACGGCTGAAGCATAACAAGACAGCGCGACCTAACGCGCGTCGTTTTAAATAGCAGTTCGGCGAGTGTGACAGGTGACAGCTGACAGGTTCAGGGCCATGGCCGGCTGACGACACTCACGCTTGGTAGTTACGACATAGTGACTGCTAGAAACCGCCGCTCCTGCCTAAAATAATAATTAATATTTAAATGATATGATAAGAGAAGAAAACATACTTCTGTTCTTACCATTTCTATTCATGAATGAAAAGGGCACTATCTACATTTAACTGACTAATTTAAGTCTAGTTTATATTGTTTAGTTTTCCATGATAATGATGAAAATGCTGATACTATCCGAGTCGCCAACGAACCAAGCGAAGTGTGACAACAATCGTGCGCAGACACACGTGTGCCGCATACCTACGTACTGACGGACACACGCACAACAGCAAAGATATTATTATAATGTTTCAGAGACAGTCCATCAAGCTAAAATTAAACACTAAAATTTTCACTTCATTAGGTAGTAAAAGTTGAAAGGAAACCGTTTGTCCTGGTGTGGTCATGTGATGAGGAGGGATGAAACGTAACATTACTAAAAGAATATAAACTGCCGAGCAATGCAAAAGTTCCACCCACAAAATGCCGACAAACACTTTAATTGAATTTTTTCACATTTAATTTAAAATTTGAACACAATATTTACGTTTTTAGTTGGTAATATTCTGATGCGCTGTTAAGCCTTAAGCTAGCCTTTCCCGTTTAGGAGTAATTTGGTGCTATTGTCACTGGAACTTTTTCATTGCTCGTTAGTGTACTTTATTGAACACCATAAAATTATACACATTTACAAGAAAAACTTATTTATACGGGTACAAAGACGGTCTTATCGCTGACAGCGATATCTACCAGACAATCTTTGGATGGACTGAAAAAACTTAACTAAAAAAGGGGGTAGTCTGCGGTGTACTGCTATTAGATTAAAACATAAATATATACAAGATTATATTACTATAATAAAAACTATACATAAACCTATATATAAACATACATACATAATATGACATGAAATTTATAGAAAGAGAGAGAAACAAAAAAGAAAAACCGGCCAAGCGCGAGTCGGACTCGCGCACTAAGGGTTCCGTACCATTATCGCAAAAAAACGGCACAAAAATCACGTTTGTTGTATGGGAGCCCCACATAAATATTTATTTTATTATGTTTTTAGTATTTGTTGTTATAGCGGCAACAGATATACATCATCTGTGAAAATTTCAACTGTCTAGCTATCGCGGTTCAAGAGATACAGCATGGTGACAAACAGACAGACGGACCGCGGAGTCTCAGTAATAGGGTCCCGTTTTTACCCTTCGGGTACGGAACCCTAAAAAGGGTTAAATAATGATGACAGAGATTAGATCTAAATAGAAGAGTGTGAGGAGTGACATGAAAGAATAGGAAGTCAATGTTAGCGTGACGGGGGACAGGATGGAATGGAAGAAGAAAACGTGTTGCGCCGACCACAAGTAACATGGGACAAGGGCAGGAAGAACGAGAAGGTCGTAAAAGACTGAATTCATATTGTTTTTCACGATAATTATTCTGAAGTTAGTGAGCCTTTTAAAATAACTTGCTAATGTGAGTTTGGAATTCCTATTAATGAAAAGTGCTGCGTTACCCTGTCTGTCCGAGCATCCTCTGGCTCTGGACTGGGACATAAACATGTCGCCCTTCAAGTCACGATGTTAATCCACTCCGCACGAGATATAACGTACACAGTAATGTGGACGTGTGTGTGTATTTCATCGCGGACAGGTCGACGTGCTCTCGCGCAGCCACATAAATAAGAGAACAAAGTCAAATAAAGAGGTCGCTGAGTTGGGATTGTGAAGAGTTCGCTCATCGGTGCCAAATGCTCACAATTTGGGACGTTTATTTAACGACACACTATAAAGTGCAATTGAGGGTCGCATGGCACCAGCGATACAAACTTAGTGATTAGTACTCTTGGCGATATATTGTAAAGAGGATAGGGTACTATAATTTGGACTTTAATGATAGAAATACTTGGAACTCGCAAAGTAATGAGATAGTAAGAGCCCCAGTAAAATAGTAAGTTACCGCAATCAGTAATCAGTGTCACAAAAAGTTATACTACAAGTGCGCGGCCGCGCTGGTCATGGGCGGACGGTGTCACGGCCGCGCTATTCAAGGCGCGCACTGCGCATGCACAGCCTGCTCTTGCGCTGCTCTGTCGCCAACTGCATCACTTCATCACCCACCGCCTGACACTACGGTCAGCTTTCGTTATTCATTGCGGAGATAAAATACACTTATTATGTGAATTAAGAAAGTAAACATAACTTGTGTCTTTGGCCTATTTCAGTTTGAAGAGAGCGAAAAGCGAGAATTAGCTGCTCATACTTACACACATAGTGTACATAACACACAGTAACGTCTAGTAAGGAGATCCTGTGTTCCTGTACAATCTGATACACATAAAAAAGCGTAAAAAATATGCATCGTTTAGGTCATAGGTAGGTGGCTCAAAAAGGTTTACTGATAAAAAAACTGGTCAAGAAAGGATGCCATCCCTAATAGTACGAGGTAGGAGCTAATGTTTGCGTTACTTCAGTGTAGACAGTTGTATGGTTACAGTACCTTCAGGCTACAATATAGTTCAGGGAAGATGTCAGACGTCTCAAAGACTCGTCTATTCAGTTCGTCAGCAGTGCAAAAATCACACACATATTATCGTGGGTACCAAATTAACATACTAAAGTATTTCCTAACGCAATTGAACATTATGTAAAAACAAAAGCAGCCCCATTTTGCCGTCTGTGAGTCTCGCTCCAATGAACACCTGAGACTACCCACATGTATACTGAACCGTATTGATGTACAGCAGGAGCACGTCCGGGCGGCGGCGGGTGGCTACATGTACATCCATACTTACATACCTGCCTACAGCACCAGCTACGTACCTACGTGCGACGCGTAGCGACTGATTCTCTTTCACATGGCAATTGGAATCGTGCCTTTTGCGTCAACCGACCGCGCCGGACAGTCTGCCCGAGACGCGACCACTTGCAGTATTAAATATCAACCATAACGTACAAGTAAATAAGGTTGACTTTTCAGCAATAACGGTGAAAATGCTCGCGTGCGTACGAACCATAAATAAAATATGACGCAAGCAGCAATTTTAAGGATGCCACTGTCTTACAAATGTTTTAGCATAATTCTAAAACCACCGATTCAATTTGAAACAATTAATTTGTAAGCATCAGCACCGCTGCTCGATGGGTTCACTTCATAACTGTTGATGTTGGCAACACCAGGCTCTACGCTTATTCGCTGCGATCGGTCACTATTCTGTAATGGACGGTGATTTGCGGAATATTCCGTATCAGGCGATTTATGATCGAATCTAGTTGTATTGCAGCTTTTTTTTTGGCCCCGCCACCTACCACATCTCGGCCGCGCAAGATAGGGCGAGAGGCGCACCGCAATACCGGCACTCCTCTCCCGCTGCGACCTCCAAACCTCAGCCGCGATGCCTCCCATACGACATCGCGGCCCGCCTCAGTTGCGATGTCGCCTCTGTTACCAAGCGGCTCCGCAACCTTCTTGTTGGCCGCTACGTCGTCGGGTTAATCGGCAAAAACCCTGACGAGCGGCACCTCCTCGGGTTCCTCTTCGCTTCACCGTAGGTGACCAAGCCACGGCTATTGAGCCCCCCGCCTCGTCAATGCGGAAACCCACCTGGGGGGCTGTGGAGAAACTATTGCAGCTGCTTCATTATTCTGAAACACCAATCATTTTCTAAACCCTCAAAATTTCATTATTTGGGCTACAGTATTGGCAGTTTTTACTCGACTGCCGAAGGAGGGTAATGTGTTTATCAGTCTATGTATGTAAGTATGTATGTATGTAAGTATGTATGTATGTAAGTATGTATGTATGTAAGTATGTATGTATGTATGTATGTATGTATGTTTGTTCCTATGTGGCGTTCTAGAGACCAAACGCGTGGGCCGATTTTGATGGTTCTTATGTCAATCGATTCGTCTTAACCCCGCGAGCGTCACTGGCTACATGAAAATTGGAAAATGGTGGTTTTTGGGCGCCATATTGTGGGGGCCCAAATTTTTTTTTTCTTCCAATCCTATCGTGTGGGGTATCAAAATACGGGATTTTAAGAGGTGATTTAAAAAATATATAACACTTATCTATACCTAATTATTATAATTAAATATACCTAATTCGAAAAAAAAATAACTAAAAAGTTATAAATAAAAAAAGTTAATTAAAAAAATCAAAAACCCGACTGCTTGAAAAGCGAACTAAAAAGACGTAAACAAGGAGAAAATCATGCTGTGCAGTCGGAGGATACGTCTGGTTTTGGTCAGCCAGCTCGCGAAAATGTATCCTCCGACAGCACAGCATGATTTTCTCCTTGTTTACGTCTTTTTAGTTCGCTTTTCAAGCAGTCGGGTTTTTTGATTTTTTTAATTAACTTTTTTTTTTATTTAAATATCGTAGAATACCTACTTATCTAACGCTAATTTTGACCTATAAAAGAGGTGGCGGGATGACCTGGAAGCGTATCGCGAGGGTTGTTACGAGATAGTGCGGGAAAAGAATTCCTAGAAGGACTTGGGTGAGGCCTTTGCCCTGTAGTGACACAGTATGGGCTAAATCCTCGCCTCGACTTGTTTTGTTGCTAGGCAACAGCTCTCCCATAGTGATATTCTTCAAGGACACACTCGTTTCTTTACAAAAAACTCATAACATGCAAGCCATCACTAAGGATTGTTTGCATCAGATTAGCATCTTATCTGCACATCTGTTACGTTAGTGACTATTGTGCGATATATTAGCACACAATACATTGTGGTTTTTGCTCCCTAGCTCGCAGCGTGACGTCGTGCGTCGTAGACTGGTGTCGATCATTATCTGTGGTGAGGTGACTCGCACTCTGCGCACACAGTGGAAAAGTTTCGTTTTGTATGGACTCAGTTAGATCCACATCTGCTGGCAGAGTTTTTGAGTTAGAGTTTTTGACGATGTTTTGAAATTGATATATCGCAGTTCCTTTTCAAAATCGTCTAAATTTACGAGAAGCCCACAATTTGTTCGTCAGATTACCTATTTATGTCATTTTGCGTCAAGCCGCATGAAAATGAACAGCTCTGCTCGTAAAGTGTCCTTTTTGTAGATTGAAAGTGGACTCTGACGTCCCCAACCCGAGGCCTCCTATCTGAAACTTTTCAGATATTATATTCGGTGTTCTTTCAGCAACCTAGTCAGCTATCAACATTTCGCCCTGAATGTTGCTCAAAAACCACATTCAAGGCTTCAACTCTATAGAATATTCTTTTGTATGATGTCGATATATATCAAATTCAAAATAACTTACCATCATTTCATTGTAAGTACTTGGCAAACAAGGCATGTTGTTGTAAGCAAAGATACCTCGTCCCTGCCAGAAATATAATAAATGTCGCTTTTTAGTAAATGATCGCTCGGCCGTGCTGACAGCAGTTGACACCCTTTACTAGTTATCTAACGCTCCTTACCTTGCCAATTACGATCACATAAATAGATAGCTAATAAATAATTAGAAGTGATCTCACGAGTACTGGCTAATGACTTAATAGATCCACGGACAGATCTCATTGTTATTACAATGTGTTGTTGAGTTGGTTCGTGCTGCTGTAACGACCGCGTCGATAGGGGCTGGGCAGATAGGTGCGGTACAGGAGCCAGTAACCTGCAGGCACAGCACAGAAGTCCTCACAGTAATGGCTGCGCGCGTGGCTACGGACCTCGTGATTGCTACAATCGCATCTCACCTCCCACACCGCGTAGTAAGACATGTACCAGCCGGCTAGCCGTTTAACAAAACTGCTAGCCGCTTTGTAATGCGGCGGATTATGCTAAGCACACGAATATTTAGTACTTGTTTGTAACTAAAGCGGGTAATGTTCCCCTCTTTATATCTTTAAGCTACATAATTGATTTAAGAAATCTGGAAGACTCAGCTGTAACCATTGCAGCTTTGTGTTCATACGTCGTTCTGCCAGCTTCACTAGTGCTCAATACCATCACAGATCTTAAATTCAGAAAAGGATGAACAGCAGCACCATCTCGTTTTCAAAAGGTTTATTAAAGACTAACTGTTCCCCGCGGCTTCGCTCCCGTGGACCACCCCATAGGAGCCGTTTTTGGGATAAAAAATGTCAATCAGGAATTAAGTAGCATTCTATTGGTGTAAGAATTTTTTAAATCGGTCCAGTAGTTTCGGAGCCTATTCGGTACAAACAAAAAAATCTTTCCTCTTTATAATATTATAGTATAGATAGACAATAAGATTCCTATTACAATCCCCGGCACGTAAGTTGGCAAGAGTCGTTAGATGCGCAGAAGTCTTTTTTTAGGTCTCTTTGGTAGTAAAGCGGGGTGCGGGGAACGTTCCGAGTGTCCGATTGGTTGGTTAGTTGACGCAAGGATCGATTGACCAATCGCGTCGTCTCTACGTTCTGTTAGTTATATGTGGTAGTTCACCCACTACGCCAAGACCTTGCCAACTTATATGCCGGGGACTATACCTATGGGCTTTCTACAAGACCGTACACCCTTGAACGCTTCTTGAGGCATTTCTCCGATGATGCACAGTGTGGCGGTACGGGCAGCACTTCCAGCGACCCTTCCACTCTCGTGCGGTGGGTGCTCTTGGCGATCTGTCTACATCTCACTCATTGGTTCATTACACATTACACAGTTGAGTATTCTAATAATTTAGACTTTATTTTTATCCCATGGAGCCACTTTCCACATATGGAACCATTATCGATTGATAACGAGCGTTAGTAAATCAAACTTCATACAAGACGCAAAGTGGTTTAAATGCCAAGACACATTACACAGAGATCGGTTTGTATGTGTGTGTCCCGAGGGACCCTTCAGACCCGTGTCATGGTCCGCGACCCCGGGGCTCGGCCCCCGCCTGTCTCGGGCCTCGGGGGATAGTTCACACCCAACCGGCATACTAACGTGCTTCGCTTTTGCTAGATGTACATCGAATTTCAGATAACTATAAACTAATAGGAATCTTTAACACATAAGCATTTCGGTTACTGCAGGCAGCGACGCGGGAATTTTACAGTGCAAAGTGTGTTTGCAAGCCCAGATGCAGATGCGCCCCTATTCAAAATCAAATGATTTTTATTTCACATAGACCTATAGTTCTCGCCAAACTTCTTGGCCGCCCTGAAGTTGGCTACAATGGCTGCGCAGTAGAAAATCTCATACAAAAACAGCACTGTTTCGTGCCTCGCGCATCCGGTAAACCAACTTCAGGGCGGCCAAGAAGTTTGGCGCAGACTATACATGGGCACTTATAAAACGTCGACAAAAGGTGCACGGTTCGGGTTGGTCGTTTCCTATGGAGAAGAACCGGCAAGAAACTCCACGGTTACACTTTAAAAAAATAGTTTGGTTTTACAATATTTCCAAGTTACAGCATTAGTACTTAGATATAGAGGGGAAAGGACAACGTAGGCCCGACAATAAGTCGTAAGAAACTAAAATAATTATATACTATATAAACCAAAAAAAAAGTAAGACGAGATAAGAACTTGGGCGCACGGTTGGCGCAATGGTTGAGCGATTGACTGCTGCGCTGCGTGTCGCGGGTTCGATTCCCGCACGAAACAAATATTTGTATGACCTACAGATAATTGTTCCGGCTCTGGGTGTTTGTGTATGTGAGTTTATATGTTTGTAAACGCACCCACGATACAGGAAGAAATTCCTAGTGTGGGGCAACGTTTTTTTAAGAATAAAAAAAAAAGCTACCTTAATAGTTAGTTATTCGCTTACTACCTATCAAGGTAAGTTGTCCCTATCAAATAGATCAGTTAGGAACCTATGTAGATACATTGCCTTATCTAATATTCAATTCCGAAACGTACAATTCTATGAATGTGTAAGTTTACTGACTAGTAACAACTGTCAGATTAAGATCAAACAGAGTCGTCACGTCTGTCTTTGTGAGACCAACCCCAGGTGACGAACGAGGCAGCCTTGACTGTACAATGTGCTAATAATTAATCAGCACTATCTGACCCACCGTGCTCTTGCCAAGAATCTCTTTTGGCACAAAATTCATACCTGGCAAACTTTTCCTGTGGATATGTGGAAAGTTGCCCATGTTACTCATCCCTACCCCCGGAGGCGCGTGGCGTGATGTGCTGACGTCTGCCATGTTCGCGCGGAGCCCTTCGGCCCCCGCTATCGTCCACGCCACTGTCAGACCATGTCAGACTGCCAACAGCGGACGGTCGCGGAAAGTATGCCTTGTGCACATGTATGTGGGTGTTGGTCTAAGTGAGTCGATGGAGACGGACGCTCCTTGTTGCTCCCACCGGCACAGTCCCGCCTGGTAGAACTGTCACACATTGCTAAATCATCACAATCATCTACGTGATTTCTGGTGTGTTTAGTGTTTACAGACTACCTATTTGCTTTATGTGCCTAATAAAGGGTATTTCAACAAGGACTGCAGCAGAGTCATTAAAAATTGGACCTCTCGGATTCGTGCCACCATACGAAGCCGCGGCGGACATTTGAACGATGTCATATTCCATCCATAATGGCATAAATGGGCCTTTTAAATAAAAAATAAATTTCATTAATATCTCAAACACAACTTGTTTTATTCAATTTTAACATCGACCCGTCCTTGTTGAAAGACCCTTTAGTGTATTGCAAAGGGAGATTGATAGTCATTCGTTTTTTTATGATTTACCTACTGTATTCATACAACCCACTCTGTGAAGCAGGCAAACTCTCTGACATTTCTCCTTCTTCACAGTTTTCCTCATAGAATTGATCGATATGATATTTTTAAAATAACAAAGTACATTATGTCAGAAATAAATGGCATGCCTACACAATCTGCTCGCAGATAAATATACTCGTACGTTCTAAAAATATAGTTGCTATTCATTGAGTCGGTGGTTAATAACGCAATACTTGGCACTTCGGCAGAACGAATGATTACTTATCCCCGATCAACAAACAGAATTACGCGGATCTGATGAGAGAGAGTGATCCACTCTCCAGCCTCCAGCACCGCGCTCGCCTCGCACGGCGCTCCACGACGCGGTGACGTTCGCAAACATTTACATCGATACAAATTGGATGGATTAATTCATCCGATAACTTTCTGCTCCAGGCTCCGCACGGAACTCAATCGTATATCTACTCCGATAAGGTCTCATTCACGTTGGATTGGTGCCATAATATCGGCTAAGGGTTATGACAAGCAACTGGGATCCAGTCGCGAAATTAGTTAGAACGTTAATTTGTGTTCCGAAGGTTAGTAACGGTTTGCTTCGCACAACTTGCTAATAACTCCGTATGGCAAATATTGGATATTAGTTCGACTGATCGGAACACAGTTTAATCTGACCACAAGACACATGTTCTTCGAACGACTTACGACATAGTCAATAATTTCTGGAACCGGACCAAAAATCGGTCGGTGGGACTTGGAAGTTTAGGATGGAGAAATTTCATGACCTACCTACTCATTTATAAAAGGTTTAGCACATTACTGCAGCGGCCAGCAAAAGAGGAATTGATTTATGAACGTATATGTAACTCCATCAATGCCTAGTTGTGGCCAAGGCTTGTATTATACTTTTCTCAAATAATGCGCGGAAATTAAAACTAAGTAGCACCTAGAACTCATTTTGTCAAATACTTACTTTTCGAAATCAATGACCAATGACGAACAACGAACAACAATAATTATTCCCGTGTTAAAATGTTAATTTTTTTTCAATAAACAGCTTTTAGCAAGCCAGTTCGAAATTTAAATAAAATCTTTGATATGTTACCTTGGTTGCCTTGTTTCGGAGTAAAAGATTATACAACTTTTGCCGGCCGCTGCTCGCATGTATTTGGTCAGTACAGCAATTTCGATTTATCTCGAAGAAGGTTGTCAAAATAATGCTCAAATTTCCAAGCATGTTTGAGAAATAGTACTTTTCTCAAATAATGCGCGGAAATTAAAACTAAGTGGTATCTACTACTTAGTTTTAATTTCGAGAGTGAGAACTCATTTTGTCAAATACTTTTCAAAATCAATGACGAAAACGAACAATAATAATTTTGCCCGAAAGTGTTCATTTGTTGTTTTTTTTTTCAATAAACAGCTTTCTATTTGCAAGTCAGTTCGACATTTAAATAAAACCTTTGATAATTTACCTCCTTGGTTGCCATGTTTCGGAGTAAATGATCGTTCCATTTTTAAATTACACGTCAGATATGAGTTTACTATGTAATTTATTTGGCCGCTAAACACGACAGATATAGATTTTCATACAACTTTTGCCGGCCGCTGCGCGCATGTATTTGGCCAGTACAGAAGAAGTTGTAAAAATAATGCTCAAATTTCCAAGCATGTTGGAGAAAATTTATTTTGCTGGAGTGCCAGGCATCGTCAGCCAACTAACGGTGTACTAGTACCTATACATAACTACCTATATATACCAGAATAATTTAGCGACTGATCAGCAGGTTCTAAATTCAAATTTCTGTTTATACAGCTTCCACGGTCGTCGTTTCCATTAATCATTGTAATCAGCTCACAATGCGAGCTCGACTCAAGCCTCCATCGTAACACCTCCTTATTGCGTCACAACGTTGTAATCGGCTCATTTGTAATAAGAAACAAAGAAAGCGCCCTTTGTACAGGTAAGCCGGGATGAGCCGCCGATCGAGAGAGCCTGCCAGCCGCGCACAGCACAGTGCCGCCAGAGAGACAAGCCCGGAGGGCCACCGGGCCGCCACATATACGCTACTGCGACAACGACAACTTGCCCTAGCAAAATTACGCTGCACACATCACAAGTAAGTCACTTGCGAATAGATATACAAAAGATTTATGTTAAGCGTAATAAAACGAGATAGGTACTCAAAGACTCTAAGAATTTTGAGTTTTTTTTTGGCAATTTTAATACATTAGAGGATATATTGTATGGTTTCAATTTTTAAAATCGCACATGTTTATTGATATATCAAACCATATTATGTTAATAAATTTAATAAATAATCTGTTGGCCCAAAACACTACCACCTAAAGATATTGTTTGTCTTTATAGAGGGCAAACCAGCTCATATTATTTGGCCTTATTGTCAAAACGTTATTGTAAGCGGTGCCAGTAGAGTTAAAGATAAAGATAAAGATAATTTATTTGCCATAACATGTGTATACATACATACCTTATGCATGCAAGATGTTGACCCAATAATATAGCACATACATGTTTTGCCTTGTTTTTTTGTCTGAGTTGTTTCTCTGTCGCAGGTGCGCTGTGGTCCGGCGCTATGATCCCCTTGAGGTCCGCGCGAATGCCTCTTTTATGGGCTTTAGAAGGTCCGAGGCCCAGGCTTAGGGCTTTTGAGGGCCTCCGACGTTGCCATTTTTGTTATGTTCACCTGTTGTTTGTTTTCTTTACACAAATACCGGGATCCAGCGGTATTTGGGTCGGCTCGCGAATTTTATTTGGACCACTTATTTGTTTTCATATGAAACATTTACAAAAAGTGTAGCAGATGTGTATCTAAATCTATGTGGAGTCTGTCTTTTTTAACTTTAAAGACTATTTAAGGGGCTACTTACTTGGGTTGTATGTGCTATGGGGCGTCTGTTTGGGCTGATGAACCACAAATCCACAATAGGGGCGGTACGACGTAAATTACTTCAGAGTCAGCGTTTAGCTTTGATATTCTTATGCAAAGCATACAGGACGGTTAGTACTGATGCCTTACCGGTACTTCCTGTCGATCTTGAAGTGCAGCGCCGTGCTGCAATGTACTATTCCGCACGAGAGACCATGGACGCGGACTTTTTAACGCGGAGTGACTGTGAGAAAATCTCTAGATTATTTAAACCACATCACAGACTACTTAGAGATACTACGTAACCACATATTGACGTTAAACCGCAGGTGGCGTTCGGTAGTTTCTGCCTACCCCTATGGGTAAAAGGCGTGAAATTATGTATGTATGTACGTCTGGAATTTGACGACGGGACTTTTATCCATTTCTTTTTTTTAATGTACCCGGTAAAACGGGGTGAATAGGACCGCAGGGGTGAATGGGAATAGAACTTTGATTAGGATTAACTGTGATACCACTTTATTGGTTTCAAACAAAGCATGGTTTTTTTAAGTAATTATTTAATATATTAGAATACCTACTAAGATGTAAACAATTGTTTAATAATGTGAAAATTCCCTTTAAAGTTTTGTTTCTATTCACCCCTGCGGTCCTATTCACCCCGTTTTACGATATGTGGGATAATTTCATCAAGTGCCGACACCTCCAACAATTCCTTCCATCCGTTCGCGTACGGCTGGCCAGGACGTGGCTGGAGGTCGATCACTGTGTTGCCCAATTTCTCACAGGGCATGTTAACTTTAAAAGTAAATTATTTTCCTTCAAGCTCGTTGCCTCGCCTTTATGTCTGTGTTTTACATCTGAATGCGAATTTCTACAATCTGCACATCATATAGCTTATGGGAGAGTATTCTTTGGCAGAATGAACGCAATATTATGTTGAATAATGTACAGGCTGCATCAGCAGTTGTTTACTATACGGACCTTGTCGAAAATAGAACAAATTTCCGTGCGTTCAAGCGTTTTTGCCATACAGCTATTATTGGAATCAAATTATATAACAGCTCACAATGTTAGGACCCACTAATATGAATGCAAATTTTTATCCGTGGTGCTAGGCAACTGGGCTTATCCCAGTTGTAAACGACCCTTTGTGCCTATTGGCCTTGTTTGTTCTGTCTCCTGCTTGATATGGTGTAAGTGTAAGTGGAAATTTGTATCTTTTCCTACTCCTCCATTATTCTTTTCTGATTAATTTCGTTGCGGGATCCAAGACAGTTAAATTTATTCGCCGGGGTTTCGTCGAGCTTCATTGCTACGGCGCTTTTCTGGTGGTCGCCACTGTTGATTCTGGCTTTCAGGAGTTGCAGTGGTTTAGGCATAGTGCAGTGGGATTGTCAAAAAAATAAATGTGTATCTGTTCGCAAATACTAGCTTATCATAATCTCGGCGTTTCCTTTGCTTTTACTATTGAGATAGGCGAGAAATATTTTACTGGGTAAAGGTCAGCGGCCAAGAGATGGCGGGATTGTTACCATTCTTCAAGACAAATGCTGACGTTAAATGTATTTTCTGTTTTACCAACACGCCTGTCATTCTACAGTTTCAGTCACATTAAGCAACTCAGTATAGACGTCAGTCACTCCGTGCTCTGGAGAACACTTGGCACGAGTCCCCTCGCCGTGCTATGACTGTTGCGTCTGTTGTCGGTAGCGACGTATCATGGCAAATGAAGGATTTGTTACAAGTTATAAGTTTTTAAACAGTTACAAGTTATGTTACAAGTTATTTAACATTTATTATGTTAAATAATTGAACAGATTACCAAATTTACCCTATTTTATTTAATTTTTCTACCTAATTTGTACCAGCATTGATTTAATTGACAACAAGTGATTGTTTTAGCAATCAAGACGGATCTACATATACTCGTATTATGTAGTACGCGACTGCGGCTAATTTCGTGGGTCCATGTCCATTTAACACTAATACAACCATATTCCTCATATCAAATAAAAACTCAAGATGGAACGTTGCAAACAACAAGGTGACGCCGGTTAAAACTACGCCTTGCCGTATACATACACAATTACACGCACACAAGCCTTAACTTGTCAATCTAGCTTTTTATTTGTTTAGAGAGCTCGATTGACAAGCTAAGGCATAGTTTCATTGTACGTGTGTGCGTGTAATTGTGTAGGTATGTATACGGCAAGGCGTAGTTTTAACCGGCGTCACCTTTTTGTTTGCAACGTTCCATCTTGAGTTTTTATTTGATCTATGTATATGACATGCGTCGCTGTTCTGTTTCTTCATGTTATATATATTTACTTCTGTAGTCCTCGGCCCAGCAAATGATGCCCAGCAGGCCTTGCTGGGCATCATTTGTTACGGTGTCAGCTATGCGTGACGGATGCCCCGACAGATACACTATGTTCCTATCAGTTATGCACTATAATACTATTTCTTGCTTGTAGAGAATTATTGAAGAGACACCCAAGTCGCCCAAGTTTGACGTTTATAACCGTATTGGCACACGATTACACGAAGCTCTGAAGTTGTGACACTTCCCAGAAGTCCTAATGTTTATTTCACAACGCAGATTTGTCTTTCGACATCTTATTTTATGTAATTGGAAACGATCTTTTTCGTTTAACGTCAAAACTGAAAATGTCTTTTATCGTTTTTTATTTCTGTACGATTTTTTTTTGTGTGACCAACAGTAACTAATGAGTAACTGCTGTAGCGTACAATACTACTCCATTACATCAAGTTCTAAAATATAATTGGAGCTAGTTCAAACAGTGTTTCTTTACAAAAAAAAACCAGTAAGTAATTTGTGCTCAGCCACTTGTCAAATATTTAAAATACATTTTCCTGAAATTCTAATTAGCGTACATTTCCGTAATTATAGTCAGCTGTCAACGAGTCTTATTTGTATACCTAACTTACCCAGGTAGTGCGTAGTTATGGCATACGGCCGCACTAGGTAATGAGTTGAATTAGCTCGACTTGTGTCAACGCCGCGTGTATGCGACGGATGAGAACTAGAAGGTCCAATACTTTTTTTTAACGGTTCGGTGGTGTTGCAGTCAATAGTTGCCTAAAGTCTGACAACCAGTCTTACTAGGGAGTATCGTGACACCTACCCATTATTAAATGGGTTGTGGCGGTCAGATAGATCAAAGGTGGGAAAAGGGAGGTCCAACAATTCGTGGACTATTTCCTTAAAAAAAAATCTTCTTAAAAATGAAGAAATATATCTTCTTAAAATATTCGATGAACTTATGAACCTCCTATTATTTGTTGCTGTAGTAGGGGATTATAGAATAGGCTGGTGGCATGATGAGGGAGTCAACAATTCAGGACACACGGTTGGCGCAGTGATTGAGCGATTGACTGCTGCGCTGCGTGTCGCGGGTTCGATGCCCGCACGGAACAAATATTTGTATGACCTACAGATAGTTGTTCCGACTCTGGATGTTTGTGTATGTGAGTTTATATGTTTGTAAACGCACCCACGATTCAGGAGAAATCCCTAGAGTGGGGAAAGGTTTTCAAAAAAAAAACCGCTATAGCCACTCCTTAGGCCTCTGTACAAGAAGTGTCTAACCCCTTACTCAGATTCATTTTCATCAGGTTTCATTTGCTGTGAGCGACAGGCGCATGTTCGGCATCTGGTGTACTGGACCTTCTGCCCGTGGCTGCGTCACGGCGCGCGCCGCACGCACGCGGGTGTTCTGGACGCACGCTCATGTCTCCTTGAACTTGTACTCTAATGATTTACTGGCACGACCACCGACCAGCGACCATCAGCGAGAGATGGGGAGACGTCCGACGGCCAAGGTCGAGTTCTGACGAAAAACTAAAACATCGCACGAATATTTTATTATTTTCACGCTTTTGCCGCGGCTACGTTCCCATCGCATTCACAGGAAATATGCCTCTTTACAATATTACTTAAGAACAGCCGAGAACTAGAGAGTATTTATATACATCAAGGTGCAAGCACATAAATGTACAGCGGCGAACTTAATGCCATGCAAATTTTCTAAATGTTAAGTTATGGATGTTGCAGAGACAAGCCGTATCTACAGGCAAAATATTGTATACTTATTCCTTGGAACGTTGCAAACAACAAGGTGACGCCGGTTAAAATTACGCCTTGCCGTATATATACACAATTATACGCACACAAGAACAACGAAACTAATCCTTAGCTTGTCAGTCCAGTTTTTTAATTGATCTGAGACTTATTCGAAATGGCACCCATTTGCCACCGATCAGCTCGGCCTTGTTCAGCAACATCGCCAATTACTTATGATACTTGTATTTCTATCACTGCAAGATATTAGTATTCATTTGTGGTCCCGAGTTAGCTCATTTTATACGTGTTCTGTTGACGCACTCGTCGCGGAGAATAATAGAAATATTTGTGTCGGAACTGGGTTAATACCTTAATCAGGGAGCTTTGTGCGTATATAAAATGTTAGGAATTAATCAAATTGTTTCCTGCTGCCATTGCCGTGTTGCCTTCTGCTTGCATAACACCATCCAACATGATGGCTCCTGTTCGGGCGCGGTCGACTCCGCTCGGCAACACTCGACAATACGCCAAATTGCGGAAATTAATGACTTTGATTCATTGTCAGGAAAACAAATAGCTCTCATTAATGTGATGTATGAAGTTTAGTGAAACCGCTGAATGAACACGAGCGACGCAGGGAAGCGAGCGCTTGCCGTCACTTCACTTCAGAAAGAAAATAAATCACGACTTTTTGGTTCCTAATGATTCTGTTATATTTTTCGGGTTTGGAAGTGGAGGAAAGCTTCCGATGCTGGAAATGAAAATGAAATCCCGACACACGTGCGAGTCTGTTCACTGATGATTTTGTACATCATAGCATTGGTTCAATGTAGAAAAGCTTTAATGAGCTTTTACAGTCTCTACAGTACCAGGTACAGCTCACCATTTAAGCAAATTACCAAATCAGTATGTACCAAGACAATAATGTAGATACAAACCTAAAAGAGCAGTCACTAAGATATTTATAAGTACTAGGTATATTCCAGAAATGGTTGGTCACCTTTATGGAGCTCCATATCGCCTGGTGCTACAGCTGTTATGGCTGCTCGATAATCTTTATTAGAGCACATATTTAGGAGCACATACCAATTATCAGCCGATTTCGGTAAACTTGCTATGCCTGGATCTTGCGAGAGTAATGGGAAGTAGTTGCTGGATGTTGCAACGTGCTCAGATATGGTCGGCGCAGGAGCTACGTGCCGGTGCCGGAGGATGCCATAACTTTAACATTCACTTGCAACATCCACTGAGGTAATCGAATATGTCAAATCCTCATACTGTCTTTTACCACAGGAGCACTAGAAATCTTCTTTACTTCAGGTTTATTTGTTTTGCCGGAAACCTTTTTCCTTGACTTCTTTTTCTCTACTGATAGTGCTGGCTGAGATGCTGGTATTTCACAGTCAGAATCTAAGGGATTGGTCGACCTGAAATTAAGAACACCATAAATAAATTTCACTCATAAATTCTTTAACTTCTGTTCCGAAAAAATTATCTACTTAGATGAGACATCTAATATCACTTATAGTTCTTCTTTCTTTTTCACAAAACAGAATCACAAAACAAAACGAGTCCAGTCAAAGGTATCGCTGAGTGAAGCTCGGACTATACCTACCTCGCCCGCGTTACGACTTACGTGTTATTGGCCTTAGTGCGAGTTTTCTAACGTACTCACTCGTGATAACGTAAACGATCTCTTATGTCAAAATGTATACAAAAAAATAGATTTCTCCTTATCGTCACCAGGCGGCGCTCATCCAGTTTCAATACAATTTGTCGTTTACGTTAACGCGATTGAGTGTGAATAAAAACTCGCACTAAGGCCACAGATCCTGATAGTTTAAAGCCAGCGCATAAAACGTAATCAGCGTCCGATAGCTCGCGCGTAAACGCCGGCCGCTGGCGACACTATCGCGCCACTGTCGCAATACAATCGCTGCATTTCGGCACTAAATTGAGTTATCGCTGGTAACCCCGTGATATATTGGCAATAAAAGCGTCGGCACTGGCAACACTGCGGGCGAGTGGCGTGGCAGGCTACCAGCCAGCGTGGGCGCGGCGGCAAGCGAACTGCCGTCCTGTCTGAAAAACGACTGAAAGCTAACATTAATTGTACACTAATAGCTTGTACTAATCTGTTTGTTTTGTAATTTGAAGGTGAATGGACTATTTACGTAATGTTAATATACTAGTCGATAAAACATGCCATCCACGTCCGGCGAGTAGAATTGGCATAAACACGCGACGGACATTCTGATCGTTTACTTCTATTCACATTTCACTTCATAATGACGATTCGACATACGTGCGTCGTGTAATAAATAAACTCAATGGATTTATCGCTCCCGCTCTGATTGCAAACAAAATTAGCACGGATAATTAATAAATTGCTTGCCACAGGCAGGGCGTTCATCCTCACACATTGCGACCTGAGACGGTGCGCACTGTGCGGTATGAAAGAAACTTCATCCCACGCACACTCAAGCTGTGGAATGAACTCCCTGCAGCGGTTTTCCCAAGCGCCTACAATATGGGGTCCTTCAAGAAGGGCATTAGAAGGTTTCTTCAGGGTCGGCAGCGCGAGTGTAACGCCCCTGGTGTTGCACACGTCCATAGGCCACGGTAAACACTTCCCATCAGGTGGGCCGTGTGCTTGTCTGCCACCTAAGTGGTATAAAAAAAAAAAATCTAGTCGCTAAAGCTTACTGTACCTATATAAAACCCAAAAGCATCTAGTATAGATATTGGTTTTGCGGTTTTTCTTCAGTACATGCTTCCCGCCCCGCCACTCGATGTCAGTGCGACGTATCCTCACCGCAGCCCCACCAGACAAATAGTCAGATGAACGTCATAGTCTGCTTGCAGCTTTCGCGTGCACATATTAGTGTCACTCACTAGTTGTGTTGCAGCTCAGTGATAGACTGTTGTATGTGCCACAGAGACTGCCAATGTCGCCTCAAAAGCCTGCCAATCTTTAGAAGATATTTCTTGCCTCCACACTGCCTTTCATTCTTATTCTGGCGAAGGAAAATAATTTGCTCTCTTGGTACTATGGTCATGGCTAAATAATAACAGCCGCACGGCTCGATCTTCAAGGTTAAGCAGCGCTTGCCGAGGTCGGTCCGTGGATGGGTGACCATTTCAACTTACCGAGATTCCTCCGTGCCACGGAAAGCACGTTAAGCCGTTGGTCCCGGCTGTCATTTGAAGATCTTTGACATTCGTTACGAGTAGTCAGAAGCTTGAGATCTGACACCGGTCTTGCCAAGAGGTATCGTGTTACCCAGTAACTGAGTTGTGGAGGTCAGATAGGTAGTCGCTTTACGTAAACTCAGCTGAATCACGTTAGACTGGAAACCGACCCAAATATAGTTGGGGAAAAGGCTAGGCAGATTGGTACTATCCAAGTGGTCTAGATGTTTAGTTTCCTTGTTACGTCAATTCTCGAATTTAATTCCGTGTCTGTCTGTAGGTACAATTACATTTATGTAATATAATTACTTATACTCGTATAAACCAACATAATGATTGTAATATCGTTTCTGGGTCGAAGATTGATCGCCACTGGTGGTGACTCATGCGTCGACAAAGTCAGATCAATTACATGAATTTGTATGGAGGCTCGTACAAAAAACAAGGGATTTTCCTACACCTCTGTCTCCGTCCGAGCGACCTCAGCACTGACCAGCAGGCGTATTACGTATATTTTGCGAGAGCAAAACGATAACGATTTTTGCGCAATAATTGCTCTTTAATACAAAAGTTTTAGTGTATTTGGCGGTACTTTTTTTAAATAAGTGCATTTGACAAACAGGGAGCGATTAGCAAACGATTGTGCAGGACATACCATACCTACACTGCAGGTAATTCCGACTTTTATGGTAAAAAGCGTTTGATCGCTATCGTTTTGCTCTTGCAAAAGATACGTAATAAGCCTGCGGGCGTCTAATTGCAGGTCTACAATGATGCAGCTTAACAACGGCGGTAATTATCAACTTGATATAATTGTACCAGTCACCCAGCGGCACCTCCGTCATCTATAATTATATTTTAAAATAAATTGTTAATGATTTATTTCTAGAACAGCCAATAGGGATTAAAGGTAAATATGTTCAGTGTCTTTCCTCTCTAATTGAACTTTATGGGACTCCGTACTTTCCTATGAAACCAATTTGTCCAGTAACCCAGGCACCTTGACTTTGTGCTAAGAATAGAAACGTTTCAGCCATTCATCCGTCTGTCACTCGTCACCGCGACTGTACCTGTGGGTGATCTCCGTCAAACGTACAGTCACCCACTCAGTGACACTTGTGCGTAAGGTAATCTTGGAATAATAACGACAACTATATTATCTCATCACATCACTAAAGATGACATGTCTATGACTACTGACAGCTGATATTTAATTACATTTGTTATAGATCAGTCGTTCAGCACATCAACAGTATTACCAGTACATATACCAACAGACAAACCACACACGAGTGTACAGTCACACTCGATTGCTTCACTCACCACAGGATACCGCCAGTCAAAGGTATTTATTTCATTCGTTCATTCGTTCATTCTCTCTCTCTCTTTGAACAGCCTGCAGTTATTTAACATGCCATTAAATTAAAAATAATTACTGCCGTTGAGCTAACACTGAGCAAAATGTTTCTTTCCTTCTCTACATTCATTCCGTTTTCCTTTGTCCACGTCATTAAGCAGAGTTTTTATCTACAAATGTAAATGAAGCATTCGGTGAAACATTATGAGGAGCCGACGCGCACGAGGGAAAAATTCCCGAGCGCCGGAGCGCGGTGGAGCCTGCGCCGCCTACTACAAAGAGACACCTTTTAATTATATATTTTTCGTTTGCAAGTCATCCCTGTGGTTATTCAGGTCGCTAAAAGAAAGTAGCCATAGGGCTACAGTCGCAGCGCGGCTTTATATATACACGCATTTGTCTACGCCGTAGACTCCACGGCATCAGGAGAGATCACACAAAGTTACCTGTAACCTGGACCTAGATTGTTAATAAATTATTTTCCATGAAGTCGCGACGGTGCGGGGTGCCGAGGGGCCGATGGAGACGCTGGCTGAGCGCCACGCCGCTTGAGTGTGGCGACACTGTCTGACGAGAAGCAGAAGACCCACTGCGTCTGCAATACTGAACATACAGTACTGGGACAAACTGCTTCACACAGCTCTCCGATTGCAAAGATGAGAGACCGCCACGCACACCGGAACCCCAGAAGTAAGCAAATGTTGTGCGTGTCTGGGTACAGCATATTTGCTAACTTTTATTCTACATCATGTTAGTTGGAACGACCTAAACTATTGGAGAAAAGTTCCTAAACTATTGGGGAAATTTCGATGGATCACCGCCACCGCACCGACGGAAAACGACCAATTCGGGCAACCAAAATGTTCATCTTAAACTAATGAATGAATCCTACGCGAGCTAGCGTCTCACGCCAGATTTAGGATTGACTCGCACCTCTATTTGCCTAGTAGAGAGCTTGGAGCGAGTGGTTCTTCTGCAATGGCGAGGGTGGGTGGTGGAGTATAACAGGCGGTGACGCCGCGGGAATCCCGCGCTTACACAACGCAGAGGTGACCGACTGTCTTCTGTCTCCGCGGCACGCTGCCAGTCCCCGCTCTCCCTAACTGTGTCATCGGCCATCACTAGCCACTAGCCACCCGCCATTGATGACAGATCTCTTTTCATCATTGGTGTGTCGTTTCTCTTGTTTGATGGTTAGCACATCCATTTTATATATTACTTTTAATAAATTTCAATTACACAGTATGATAATAAATTTCCCTATGTTAGGCCTGTATGATAAATGGGTCCATACGGTACCAGAATTCAGAAAGGTGTCAACATACGTCATGTAATCATGAGACTAGCCCTTTCCACCTGCGCCGCGTTGAGAGCGTCAGCTGTTTTATTCTAACTCAATCAATCTGCCTAGCCTTTTCCCAATTTTTGTTAGGGTCGGCTTCCAGTCGAACCGGATTCAGCTAAGTACCAGTAGTTTACATGCAGCGACTGCCTATCTGACCTCCACAACTCATTAACTGGGTAACACGGTACTCCTTGGCAAGACTGGTGTCAGATCTCAAGCTTCTGACTAAACGTAAAGACTGTCAAAGATCTTCAAATGACAGCCGGGACCAACGGCTTAGCGTGCTTTCCGAGGCACGGAGGAATCTCCGTATGTTGAAATGGTCACCCATCCACGGACCGACCTTGTCAAGTGGCGCTTAACCTTGAAGATCGACCAGTGCGGCTTTTATTATTTAGCCACGAGCTCTATTCTAACTATTGATGCTAAATATAAATTAACGTAACTCAACTTCCATTTACCTACACGACCTCTAGGCATATCTACCGACAAATATCTACTGTTTAAAGGTGACCGTGTGAGTTTAGGAGTTATTTTCCACGTTCATAAAAGCGCGCTGTTTGTGCCAAACGAGCAGTTTGGATATAAAACATGCACTGCGAGATCTCTGCGTTGAACGAAGGTGACCCCGTCTGCTTCGTCTGTTTATCTGACATTCGGCTAATATCCGTAATGGACGGTCAAAGTGTTCGATCATAAATAACTCGCGTGGGGCTGGAGAGTGAAGAGTACGCTTCCGTTGTGTAATGTGCACAGCAAGGTTACGTTACGGAGAAAAGGACGTTTGATAGGGGAGCAGAATCGAAAGTTTTTGTTGCTTACACTATTCCGACCCATTACCATTACATCACCTTAGTAGAGTCTAGATTACCTACTTATATCTACCCTAAGCGTGACCATATCAACTATTATCTATTAAAACATAACTTTGAGCAATGCTTGCTTAGTGAGACGAGACGAATGGACTCTTAATCTAGCTCAGTTTCGGTAATTCTGTCACTGCTCTAACGTTTGGCGTAGTACCAAAGTACTGACACACGAGTGCCCACACTTGTAATTGTTTCTGGACCGTTTCACGGTGGTATCTATCTTTTGTTCCATTCCCTCTGAACTCTTCATAATTATACTGACGGTAGCCCGGCTGGCTGGCTCCTTGCAGATTATCTCCTGATAAAATTCGAATGTGCAATCTATATGTCATCGAGATGAATCCCCCCCCCTCCCGCCGTCCGACTGTGTTCCCCCCCGCTCCCCCCGCCGGCAACACAGAGCGTCCATGATGGATGTGTCGGAGGAAATTGAGCGGGCATCGGAAATGGGCGCGTTCGGGACTTCGGGGCCCATAGCCGCCATAATTCATTTCTGTTCCACTCAACACTGATAATTCATTTTTATTCATGGGATGGGTATCGGGGAGGGGTGGAGGGTGTTTCTGATAGCTTTCGCGCTGTGCAATCATTTCGTTTTGATAAGCGTCAGAGAGATTTATCCCAGCTGAAGTGACGTGGTGGCCGGCGTGACTGATCCAGTCGTAACCTAGGTATCTATTACTTACATACCTCTGCAAAATGTTGAAGACTCTGGGAACCGTTTCGAGTAGATTGGAATTATTATTATTACTAAGCGCAAAATAATTCTGTTTATAAAACATATTAGACTTGAGCCTGATCAATATAAACTGAAAGCGTGTTGAAAAACGTCGACTTCATATGAAAACAATTCATTTCCCAAGAGCCACTTCTGAAACAACGTTCGCAAAGTTATCAGAATATAGCTGATCTGGAGAAAGAAAGTGTCATTTTATCCTGAAGTGTGCATTATTCCGCCATCTTGATAAAGATGATTAGAATAAAGTTCGTGTAAGTAAAAGATCATTTGCACAATGTGCGTGCACTTTGACACGCGCAGGGACCACAGTGCAGGGAGATGCAGAAGGCTCACGCTGTTTCTAGGTGTTCAATCACTAAGGACGGCTGAGTCGACTGATGCCCAAGAAACCATCCAGTGCAGTAAATATTTGCACATTAGAGACTATAATATGTGTGTCTTCTTTTTCTAGCCGGACCGCTCCTTGCAACGAACAGTCGTTGCAAGGAGCGGTCCTGCTACCGGCGCAGTTCGCTGGAGACTCAGTGTTGGCAATACAACATTTATACTCTGATTTTTTACTTCGTAGACTACACTGACATTTGGGGGGTTGCCACTTTATGGTTCCATAAAAATACTGTCGTATCCTGACTATCCGGAGTGATCAAAAGTTGATCGAGAATCGATGTAGATCGAAAGTAGAATTATTTCACGGCAAAAAAAATACATTTGTTAAGAAACTTCCTTATTTAGTTTCTGCTCATTTATGTCAGACTTCATTTTATCGATCGCATTTATTTTATTATTAATTTCATATTGCCACAATAAAAGATTATGTACTGCGTGTATGTTATATTTAAATATTTTACGTTTATATTCATAAAACATTTATTTACACCAATTAGTAAAATTAAATTGAGGAGTCATGTCACATCGATTCGATGAATCACTTACGATTGAGCTTTACCTACAACACTATGCTACGCGCTTGCAACATTAAAAAAAAAATAATTTCATTTGCAGCTGCCAGTTAGTATACGAAATAAAAAATCACAGTATAGTTTAAGATATTACTGTCACAGTCAATGTCACTGTACAGGAATACATATACGGAGCACCAGGAGTTTCCAATCTGCATTTTTCATTAATATTAAGTCCAACTAAAAAAAGCTATCAACAGTCAACACACAGTGACAATATAGTGATGTCGGACCTAATCTAAAGCTGATATTGTTAAGAATTTTCCTAAAGAAGAATTAGGTATACCACCTATTTCTTCTTTAAGCACGATTCTTGCACGATTAATATTGATTTTCGTAATAATTATGATGGTCTACCTATAGCTAGGTCCATCATCAGCCTTTTAACACTAGGTTTTATAACTAGGTATTTGGAAAATTTTCATCGCGTTGAAATAAAACTCCAGAGCTGACAGCTACCTATTGTCTCCGCCCTCCCCAGTGGGGATTGTCGCCGCGACAATACACAAAAAAGGAAAAAGTGACGTAATGGCGCGCGAGCATTAAGTGTTATTGTTTTATAAATGCGCGGCTCTAGGCGTCGCCGTCGTGCGTCCCTATAGCGGACCATTAAGTCTCAAGTGTGCGCTGAGCGCTCATCCCGAGCGAGACACGCAACAATAAACACAGAAGGAACACTCCCAACAACACGCGATACAGGCTCGATTTCGTTTAGTCTGGACTCTAGACCACTCATCATTTTCCTGCCCATGTCCCATGTTACTTGGGGTCGTTGTAACACGTTTTTTTCTTCCATACTATCCTGTACCCCGTGACGCTATCACTGACTCCCTTCTCTTTCATATCACTCTTCACACAGTCTATCCATTTTTTCGTTGGCCGTCCCTTCCCTCTCCATCCATCCAAATTTATATTCATAACTCTTTTAGTAACCTGCGTTTCATACCTCCTCATCACATGACCATACCAGGACAAATGGATTTCATTCAAACTTCCTCTAATATACTCATTTCTCAATTTATAAACACATCCATTTCGCCGCACATCCATCTCGACATTATCATCTCTGCTACATGCAATCTCTTTCACAGATCATCCATCTTTTTCACAGCCCTGATTCTGACCCATGCAGTACGGCAGGTCTAATCACTGGCTTGTAAATTTCCCCCTTTAACTTGACCCCCTTGATGATATCCGCAGGAGAACCAAAGTTACCGACATAGCCCGAAGAATTGCCAAACTTAAGTGGCAGTGGGCAGGGCACATTGCTCGCAGAACGGATGGCCGTTGGGGCCGAAAGGTTCTGGAATGGCGACCGCGAACCGGAAGACGATATGTTGGAAGGCCTCCCACTAGGTGGACCGATGACCTGGTTAAGGTCGCGGGAAGGCGCTGGATGCGAGACGCACGGGATCGGTCAATGTGGCGACGCCTGGGGGAGGCCTATGTCCAGCAGTGGACGTCTTTCGGCTGAAATGATGATGATGATGATGATGATGAACTTGACCCACGGATGGGGTATCCGTGGGTCGCTAGTCGTTCCTGTGACCCGTCGCTATTTCATCCATCCTGAGTTGATCCGGTGCGTTACGTCTCAGTCGACCTCGCTATCCACTTGGACAAGCAACCCTAGGTACTGGAAATCGGAACAGATCGGTATGGGTGTTCCGGCGAGAGCTATAGGCATGGAACTGGAGAGACCGCCACAATCGCAGAACTAGTATTCTGTTTTGGTTCTGCTCAATTTCAAGCCACACTCTCCAGTCTGTGCCACCACACCTCCAATCTGCTCTGGAACTCTAGGCGACTGTAGGTAACCAGCACAATGACATGGGCAAAAAGCATACACCAGGCTGCCTCTTCCTGTATGTCCGATGTCAGAACGTCCATTATCATCAGGAAGAGGTAAGGACTGGGGGCTGACCCTTGGACCCTGACTGCCACACTGAAGCTGGCAGTAATGCCAAATGGCTTTTTATAACTAAGCAAAACGTAATGTCAATCTGCGGAACAAAACATTTGCTCGAGTGCACATTGTAATACCGCGACTACCGCTCTGCATGTTCTGTTCGCGGCGCGAATGAGCTGCACAATGTATAGCTCGCATTGTGAACTTAACTACTCCCTCATTGACTCAATAATCCAAGAAATCATTCTAATCAATTACATAATTGATCAAAGAGAACTCAGTTAGACCAAAACAAGGAAATCACTTGTATTTTTTAGGACTTAGGAACATTTATCCGCTAGTGTATTATGAATTTACCAGCAGTCCGCTGCTCAAGCAGATGCTTATCCAGAGTGTTCCTAAACGGATGAAGTCACCGTTCTGTGGTACACACAATATCGATCGTATGCCTATTTCCCTAATTACTTAAGTCGGTGTAAAAAAAAACACATTCTGCCTCTACACGAGCGAAGAAAAATCGCAGATCTTGCTTTTCATTTTAGAATTATGAACGGATGCACTAACGTTCTTGAGCTAGTGGGCAAGGTTGGTACCGTATGCATTTCTTCGGCATTCGTGTACCTAAAGTTGAAACTACTTATTCCTTTCCAATCAATCGAAGTTTATTGGCGTTTCCACATACCAATATATAACACTACGTACAGTACTAAAGGCAGCGGATGTTCTATTCCTACCTCGTGAGGTTATGGGTGTGCATGGCACGAGGGTGCTGGGCGCCAGTCGGTCAGCAGATGAGCAGACTCAAGCGGCTCCGGAGCGAGCGCCGATGCTGCACTCTACATATCATTACACTGCAAAGATAGCATATACAATGAACCGGTTTTTCCAAAGAGTGGAACCTAATAATAACATGATCAGGTGGGTGACCAATGTGACCATAAGCTCTTAGGGTAGGGTTATTTTGAGTGTGTGTAAGGGACAGATGTATTTGACGTCAGATACAGGTAAACAGGATCGTGATTTAACACATTCAGCGGCGGCCGCAAGATCCGCTACGTCATTTCATACTAAGATAAGCCCCATGGCACTTGTTCATAAAACTGAAGCTAAGTTTCGAGAAATCGGTGGATAAAATTAGAATAGGGATGATGACGGGGTACGAAACAGCAAATTCTATTTAGTCCGCCGACTAAATTATCAAAAAATATTGGACACGTATTTTTTGCTTATTCAAATCAATAAAAACTCACTAAGATAAAGCGCATCAAAGTTCGGGAGTGGGGGCTTGTGACGTCACTTCTATGTAAAAATTGTACCAAGGCGTGACGTTATGCGATATTTTAACACACTGTATCGTCATAATTTTTTGTTAACGTGACAAAAGAAAAAATACGTGTCCAATATTTTTTGGAAATCTAATTGACGGACTAAAAATATTTTTTAGTCAACATCCCTATTGGCCGAAAGTACAAAAATAAGTACGACTTCCGGAGAAAATAGTAAATGGCACTTATCACTTGTGACATCAAATAACACTATTATTTATATTACTATATATTCACTATTTTATTAGTGACATACATACAGGTGATAGATTATAGTTGTGTGCGCAGATTTGAGAAAATAGAGAAATATCTCCTGTAACTTCAACACAGTTTTAATTCGTTACAGAGTCAATTACTATGACTATGGTACTAATTACTCCTCAGTGATACACTGTCTGTCCCTTACGCACACTCAAAGTAACCTTACTCTAAGAGTTTATAGTCACCATTCATGTCCAGATCAGATTGCGGTGAACCAACAGTAACTATTTACGACGAGGGTCACCATCCGCTGCAGAGCTCACTTTAATGAGCGGAACGTCACAAAATGTACCTAATAAGTTGTGGTTCAGTTCAGCGATAAGTTCGGGGTCGCTGTTATAGAATAGAATAGAATAGAAACTTTTATTTCGGACGCAAAGATCCATAGGGTGTTAGTAACATATAAAAACTTATTGACTAGCTTGGCTTATTTTTTATTGACTTATTGACTTATAGACTAGCTTCGCTTTGCTACTTTGTGATGCTACTATACTCCATTTGCGATAACATTAGACGTTTAAATTAGCCCATTTTACAGCCCGTTCAACCGATTTTGAATTCTATTGCGTTAGTGATACGACAAATGGTAGCTGTAGTAAACAGTTGGTTTTGGTAACAGGTTTATGCTTTTTATGACATCCTTATGTTTACGGGGTAGAACTCAAAATCGGTTGAACGGACTGTAAAAAGATTTGGAAACATGTCTAATGTTATTTCAAATGGAGTTTATTTGTATAATTAGTAAGTTTTCAACTCGCAACGGTTAAGAGGTCATCCTGATTACAGGGGGGGATCACAGATGAAAGATTAAAGAAAAAAATATGGAATGATGTAGAAACCTGATAATATTTTTATTGCTTTTCGAATTAGTCTCCGTTTCTTTCTAAGCACTGTCACATGCCATGGAACCATTGACTGAAGCTGTGGGCCACTCTTCTTCAGGGCACTTGATGCACTTGAGCCGATTGACAGACGGGCTAAAAGGCTTATTGGCAACGATGCACTGGTCGCCTCAAAGCGCCAGAGCCTGGAACATCGTCGCCGAGTTGCCAGCCTGTCGGTTTTTTATCTGTTACACTTCGGGGAGTGTGCGACGGAACTGCACAATTTGATTCCGCCTAGCCCTTTCCATCATCGGACTACAAGACGTACGGCCATGCGCCATCGGTACATGGTGGACATCCCTCCCATACGCACAAAGCGTTTTGCTAATACTTTCATTGTGCGCACAGCTAAGGAGTGGAACTCCCTTCCGGAAAAAAAAGGGTACCAACGAATTGAGCTTATCTTTTATTTTTGGAAATAAACATAAGTCACAAGGTGCCAGGTCGGGACTGTAAGGAGGTTGGCTCACTAACTCGACACCGCTCATAGACAAATATTCGATAGTCCGTCTGGCGGAGTGAGCTAGAGCGTTGTCGTGATGGACGTCCCTCCGTCGTCGTCTCCTCCGTCTAAAGAATGAGGCAATAATCTTTTTCCTTGACTTCTGCCCTTCGTTAATGGAAACATCCATTGGGCAGTTTCGGGTTCGTAATAATACATTCCGCTTTCCTCACCTGTAACGATGTCAAATACAGCATTCGGGCCATCCCCGTCATACTTTTCAAGCATGCTCGGCACTATGGCTATAAATGATTTTCATGGTAATATGAGGAATCTATGTCATGGACCACGTGATTAATATGTGAACTATGTATAATGATCGGGCATTATGAATCTAGTCATGTCAAATTGGGCAATGTAATGAATACTGATTTAAACTTCTATATTTATCATTTATCATAGACCATTGTCTGGTAATTATGAATATTGCTACGTAACGGTTGGGTAATTTGATAATTATGGTCAATGAATTAGTCCAAGAGCGAGCGATGCGCCCGGAAACTTAGGGCACCCTGACACGGATAGGTTAGGTTCATGTTAGGTTACTTTTAGACTCTGCTGCTCGGGGCTCCGTCGACTTTGTTGCTTAAATAGTAATCGTACTTACCTTTTCTATATTAAAATCAATGTCAACATTAAAATAATATAATAAAACCCATATTTTTATTACCATGCCCAATAAGTGATGGGCATTATTTAGAAATAGTTTTTATCATTATTGCCTACTCATTTTTCAAATTGCCCGGGCATAATGAATAACGCGTATTAATCACTTGGTCCATAACATCTACAAAAAAGAGTAAAATAAAAAACTTTTTAACAAAAGACTTCTAAAGCAAAACACTGCAAAGCGAAAACTAACTTTGTTTTCAGAAGTCGGTGTCGAAAAATAAAAAACAATAGATAAGTACCAAAGACACCGACTATGGAAAACGAAGTTATTTTTCTCTTTGTAGTGTTTTGCTTTATAAGTCGGTTTAATTCTTTTGTTAAAAAGGTTTTTTTGTTAAAAAGCCGTTTTGTAAAAAAAATACATGAATTCACTACACATCTACAGATTTCCAAAGACTTCCTAATTCGAAATTTAAATAAATTTTTAAACGGCTGCTTTCCTTACTGGCCAATTCTAAAAACTTTCAGTGCGACCCACGTAATTCATAGCCAGTACAAGTACAGCAACAAGCAACATGAGCGAATGCACTAGACATGATAATACATTACAAATCATAACATCACGGCTGTATTCGTCGAAAGGTATGCAGAGGTGAATTCACACAACAATAGTTCACCCGAATTACATTTCGCCAGTTCAACAGGGCGAGCTGTGCGGAGATGACGTTACGACGATTATTTTTCCTTAAATTAAAAAGGGCAAGGACAGCGATATGAAATGCAGCGAGCGCGCCGCCCACTACTCGCTCCACATAGCCGCACTAAACTGATCTATCTAGCTCAGTATTGTGTCCCGACTTGCGCTGCATGCTGCGATGTTGCCAACTGTCACACACACACACCTGTCGCCAGAGACAAGCCGGCGAGCCAACATGAGCTCATCTCCCTAAGAGTCGCAGCTTCCGACTGAGGAGATCTATCTATCCACGTAACAGTTTTTATGCGAAATTCAAATGTAATAATATTCCCTAACTAAAAGTAATTTCAGTTATTTTTTTATCTTATTCCTCGCTTCTTCGAGGGGCCGCAAATTGACGAATGTTTCGGTATCCGCCGGTTCCAGTTCATTGGCTCTTCGCCACATGTCACTTGGACTTGTCACTGATTAACAAACATCAGCTCATCATCCTCCGACTCCATTGCCAATGCATTATCAACTCTAACACCTAGAAACAAGGACGATCCGCACATTTGAAGTCACTGCTCTGACAGCACCATGAACATTGTTCGCACAAATTCGCCCGAAAAAAACGAAATAAAAAAACTTTCTACATGAATTATAATTTCTATCTTTCAGTAACAGAGCTCAATTTTCTTCGAAATTCTTGTTTCGTAACTGTGAGCTATCTTCGCCTTCCTTACTATTTTATAGAAATTTATCGTTATTGACTTGATACAAGGTTGATATTGCGTTGTGCAGGAGATGCCCTGGGGCACTTTTTTGCTTTCGCCATTGGTAAAGTTGAACCACGTCTATCTCGTGTTACATTGAAAAACAAAGCTTGTTTTGATCTAATGAAGTGAGATGCGCAGCTAGTTGTCCGTGTTGCTACGTGGCCCGCTCGTACTGTTGCTGTACGCAGGTAGGTAGATGCACACCTACCAACGCGCTGTGTGCGTGAGGTCGATGCACTTATTGTGTAATGCTCGGTGTTGGCTCGCTTCACTCAATACACTCTATTCAGTACTAGAACACTACACTAACTTAGAAGAAGTATCAAATCTTCCAATATGGGCGACAATACGACTCTCCTCGTACGGAGGTCGCTGACCCTCTTGATTAACATGAGTTAACACTCCCACGCTATGAGCACTATATTCGCGAACTTAATTACTATTAGTAAAGCGGGTAGCTCCCTTGACTTATGTCTCCCTGGTACTCACTATAAATAGCGAAGCTTCGCTACTCCTACTATTCGGTGCCGTCAGCTTCAGCATCAGTTGCTATGCACATCAGCTGTTCTTTGTTTGATAATGTTCTCAACTTCTAATAACGACACTATCAGCGCCATCTAGTTCGAGAACGAGTAAACAGCTTGTCCTACGAAGTTCCATTTCTTGAAGCCACATACGGCTACGAATACGACATGATGGAAAAGTAGCTTAGAACCTAGAATTATTTGCATCTACAAATTATTTTGTTGTTATAATTCCAATGATTTCGCTGATTTTATAGCGACGAGGACTTACTCTAACTCGACTTTACGAAATATTCTGCATTTTTGTTCAGTAGTATTTTGGAAGGGCAATATTTTGTATAAATATTATAAGGGTGACACAATAGTTGTGAAAAACTGGTCAAGTGCGAGTCAAACTCGTGCGCCGATGGTTCCGTACCTACCCATTATACCACCATAATAAAATTGGTAAGTATAATTTTTATTGATGGCTAAGTTCTAAGGTAAGGGCAAATTTAGATTTTCCTTTATTTGTGCTGTAAGACCTTACTTTTTGCTAAATTTCGTGGTTCTATGTCAACGGGAACGACCATATTTTATAGGTTTTCGACCTAAAACCTATAGGGTACTTCCGGTTGACCTAAAATTGACAATTTTGGTTAAAAGCAAGGTCTTACAGCACAAATAAAGGGAACATTCCGAAACATAAAAATTAAGGTAAATTTTGGTAAAGTTTTCGCGAAAATCTAAATTTGCCCATATCTTTTTATCGTGTTGACTCAGGACCTTTTTTGGATGGATTGATTTTTATTCACCTAATAGGAACTATAGACCTCAATATCTGGTATAAAGGATAATGGCAGGTGCCCCATACATTGTTTTAGCTGAGATTAAATTCCTATGACTCTAAATGAAAAATATCTGGTTTAATTCAAGGTCATGTTCTGAATAAGTTTGTGATTTTAAGCGTATTTATTTAAGCGACTTTGACGTATATCAAACGGTCATCGTCAACAACCAAGCTATATTTTTTTAGACTTGGATACTCGTCTTTTTACCTATCATTAATGAAAGTAAGTAATTCATTTATTTCTACTATACTACAGTATTCTTACCTACCTGCAAGGACACCTACACTTAGACATAAACTGTATTGTTAATGCATTTACTTCGTTTTATTATAATAACAGATACAATAATGATATACTTACTACAGTCACTACTTGTCACTTGGCAGAATAAGTGTAAAATGGCAACACTAAGCTAATGAGAGTGAACGAAAAAATCAAATAACTTACATTTATAATGTTTTTTCCATACGTTATGTTATGAACCAGTTAATGTCATACTTTGAAAAAACGTTGACAATTAATGGCATTTCTTTCGTATTGAACTCTCTTTCATACGCTCAAATATAAGTCAGCTAAGATTTCGCCATTGTTCTTTCAAGTTGCTAGGTCCACCCGTTCCTGAGTAAATCGGTGGTGACACACGGACAGACGGACAAAAGAGTGATGTTATAATGGTTCCCTTTTTTACCTTTTGAGGTACGGAACCCTAAAAAGTAGTAGCAATCCCTTAATTAGTACAAGTACCTATCTCGTCTCAATTCCGCAGTTCTGCAGGATCCGCGGATCTGCAAAAAGAGAATTCGATGAAAAATTGGCCTAAACGTTACGTGTTGTACGTTTCTAAAAAATACATTCCGAAATAAAAAAAAATACGTTTTCTATACAAACTCAAAAATGTAATCTAATATTTTATCCCGCAAAAGTGTTTGCGTGTGCGGGAGAAACCCTATTAATTAATGAACCCTAAAGGTTTGCTAAAGTTTTGATAGATATAGAACTTATGCAACATTGCGGATTTGGCATACCAACTGGCTCAGATTAGAGAAATTACTGTTCTCTAATCTGAGCCAACTGGGAACTTACTCGGAACAGGAACTGTACAGTCAAAGAAAGATAGGCAAGGTCGAACACTTGAAGTTCTCCACTTGCACACATACACTATATTAATTAATTACAATTAGGTGCTCACTACGCTTTGTCCAATAGAAAATACGTTTTGAAGGTCTTTTATGGCAATGGAGGGTGTTACCTAATAAAGTCCTCTTACAGAATGAAATATTGTAACGAGTAACGACAACGTAGGTACCTAATAAATTGACAAATTCATTACATTGACGTTGGAAGAAAATCTTTAAAAATTACATGCCATTGTATTTCTGAAGGAGGGTAATGTTTTTAACCCCCGGCCCCGACGGAAAAAGAGGGGCGTTATAAGTTTGACGTGTGTTGCTGTGTATCTGTGTGTCTGTATGTGGCATCATAGCGCCTAAACGGATGAACCGATTTTTATTTAGTTTTTTTTTGTTTGAAAGGTGACTTTGTCGAGAGTGTTCTTAGCTATGTTTGAATAAAACCAGTTTAGCCGTTTAAAAGTTATTCGCATTTTACTGTTTGAATCTGGCTTTTTCGCAAGATATCGTGTCATTATTACGTGTTTCGATAGATTGTCGATTGAAGCGTGTCTGCTACTAGGTATATTATATTATGTAGTTTATAAAGCAGGAAATAAAAATCAAAATCGGGGGTATTTTAAATTTGTATTTTTAACTTGTCATAACATCTTGCAATCTGCAACACTAAGGAACTGCCACTATTCAAATATAAATTCCGTAATTTTTTAATTGACAAAGCTTACTACACGGTCCAAGATTTTCTTAATAATTAGTACCTACTACAATCTGTCACCATGCACCTAATTCTTATTTTGTGAGATTTGCTTTATGTGTGATACCTACGATTATTTTGCATGTTGACTTAATTATTGTATGCCTACTAGGCAGGACATAATGGCACTGTAATTTACCTAACATCTGTCTGTATAACCTATGCCCACAATAAAATAATTTGATTTAATTTGATTTGCCGGACAGTTTTTAATTATCAATCTAATAACGACTTTCGACACACATCAGAGAAATAATTAATTACTAATATCAGCCTTCATCAGTCGGGGACTCGGCAACAAACGGTACGGAGAACGGGTAACAATTTGCGAAACGGGGCGTTGTCGGCCATGCAGGCAACGTTACTTATATTACCGTCAAAAACATGTTATTTACTACCTTGAACAAATAATGAGCCGGTTCACTTAGCGATAGGGGGGGAGCGAGGGGGGAGGACCCATCAAATTAGCGAAGAAATTATCCTCCAGTTAAGTGCAGAGTAACCGAAATGATACAAACAGGAATGTGGTAGGGATGTGCGAGTTGAGCGACAACTAGACTTAATGCGAGTTTTCAGCCCAGCAATTGCAAAATTATGTAGCAGTTTATCAGTGTATGAAGTGCTCTCTTATCCGCTTTTCGCTGATATCTAGTAGATCTACCATCATCGTCTTTCTTTGTTTGCTTGTGCTGATCCCAGCGTGCCTGAAGCACACTTAGGTGGCGTGGTGTCGTGGCGCCTTCAGGCGCAGTTGATTGGCTACAAAACTCGTTGCGTTATGACGTAGGCTGGAACTGATTCGATTGATTGGTGGATCTCGCGGCACGCCACGCCACGACACGTAAGTGTGTTTCCGTCTTATCATGCCACCCGCTACCTTAGATACACATAGGATTTTATGTCAGTTAGGTACATCTGGTTAGACGGGCAACATAGTGGAAATGATGATAACTTTTTACATAGAAAATTATTCCTACTCCTAGACACTGATAGGTACTACTGCAGTAGAGAACCTAAGAATACGACTTCTTTTACCGACATATTTAAAGTACCTACTATATTACGATATCGATGTTGCCTGCGCACCTATCATGAAAAAAGTATCGATTCTTTGTGGTATCGAGTACATTTCTATTCGTTACCGATACTTTTGTATTCGATTCTTTGCATTCGATACTTTTACTCAATGAGTACTTTTTGCCAGGTATTGTATCGAATAAGAAATTAAGTTTTAAATGGGTAATCTTACAAATTACCCATTTAAAACTTGCGACCTTACGGCTCATGTTTATGGTTATGGCAACGCCATCTAGTTCACTCATTCTGAACCTTCAGGGAACTTTAATTTATATGCCTCAAGTACTACATATTTTAATTTTGTTTCTATTTTATTTTTATTTTTTTGTTACAGTTGTCTTTTTCTATTATTTTATTAAATTTGTGTACCAATACCATTTGTTTTTTTATGTCCTGACCTACTGAAGTTAAACTGACGTTATTTACTGACTGATATTGACCTATGCTCTATGCGCATTAGGGGCCCTCTGAAATGTACTCGATAACTTGAAGTATCGATACTTTTATGAGTACGATTTTTTTTTTCGATATCACTCATGAGTACAGTATCGATACTTTCTATTCGATACCGTGTTCCTAGCGCACCTCTCTCATTGCACTATATTAAAAGAAAAATGGTAAGTAGGCGGTGCGCACGCAAGAAGTCAATTACTGTAAAATCGCGCGGGGGTGCCCGGGGGAGGGGGTGGGTACACGTCGTCATGGGATTGTGGTGATAACGTGAGCAAACAGTGAGGATGGATATCGCTACTGCAGCCGTAGGGCATAAACAACAGCGCATAGTCGCCTACCTGTAGTAGAATCACAGAATAAATAATAGTACAAGTAGAATGACGGAGCTCTGTGCTCTACACGCCGCGCCGGATGACTGACTGACTAAACTTGCCTAAAGTTTTATTTTTAAAATGCCGGAAATACTGTAATCTTAATTTTAACATTTTACGCAAGTGACGCTTTTCAGTCCGTTATAAGAGGACGGCAGGCTTATAACGTATCTTGCAAGAGTAAAACGATAGCTATTTTGCGCAATAGTTGCTTTCAAAACAGAAGTTTTTGAGTTCATGGCGGTTTTTTTATTAAATAAGTGCATTTTTGCTGTACTTTTCACTAGGAATTTTAAACATTTAAACTCACATACACAATACACAAACAGCTAGATCAGGTACAACTATCTGTAGGCCATACAAGAATTATGTTTCCTGCAGTGACCGAACCTGCGACACGCATCGCAGCTGACAATCGCTCAGCCACTGCGCCAACCGAGCCCTCTTTTGGCTGAAATGGTGAATATTATTAGAGTAACACGAATAACGTGTGGTTTGTTCGTTCGCTCGTTCTACAGCAGGTGCAGCAAGTAATAGTTATCTTACCATATTCACTACACACGAAGCCATCTACAATCCGAACGATGTAATTCAGGATCGTCACCGCCTTCAGTTCAGACTTCAGACATGTTTGCTTTTGTTTAGCGAATGATATGAAGTGCATCTTCTGTGGCTGCTCCAAGTGCCGCGTGTGCTCAGCGCACAGCGAGGTCAGCAGTCATCCAGCTTACGACAAGTTCGTATTACTTAAGTACCACCTCTCCCTGGTCAATAACGGTAATGCGGTCTTACAGAATGGCGCCACACGAACACTGTGCTGGTAAAACATTGTTCAACAATGTACACGTAGTCGTGTCAAGAGTGATAAAAGTTGTCTACTTATAAGTAGACAACCTTTGTTAAACATCTGAACATTTCATGATCCAAAGTCTCGAAGCCCCAGACGGGGATACCTAAGTCAATTGAGCATAGCTGACATTTTGAGAATAGCAGTTTGCTTGGCAGTCCTACTAGCTGGAGAGCTCACAAATAAGTATCATAGGCTTCAGACTCAAAATTCTCTTCCTCGAGGGTCGCTACAGTTAACTTGTATGAAGGTAGGTAGGTACGCTGGTACTTTACTTAAGGTTACACTAGTCGATCATTCTTCCATACAAACGTAGTCTGGCGATTACTCCACTGTTTGACGATGTTCGTTCAAAATAAAAAATGATGTCAATTTGTCTCATCAGTTATGAGCGTCGAAAGTTCCATATTTCAACACTAATTTAAACGCATCTTTGGGAGTAAATAAATACCATACAAAGAAGGAAAATTACAAAACAATCACCATACAGGGATAGATTAGTAGTTCAACAATGCAAATAATTTTATTTTGAAGATATACATTTGATCGTTTTTCCATGATATCTAGACTCCCAAAGGCCTGTATATAACATTTCGCGTGCTCGTTTTCGTCCTAAATCATCATCCATTTCGCTACAAAAGTGCTAATTCGTACGCGGACTAGTTTCTTACTGCTCATCACAGCATCAATCTCTTTCGCACGAGTTGTCGGATGAGATAGCAGGCATTTTCACCCCGCGCACAATATAGTTCATGCCGTCAACTAGGCAACCTTAACTGTACGGAGTGAACAACTGTACAGCGCACAATTAAGCACTGATAGCAGTTCGTTACCATTTTAATTGTTCTCGATTTCTCATCTCCATTCGCATTACATAAATACTTGTTTAAATCGATGCCTACCTAATTGTGCCGAAATAATAGCGCCATGGAAATCTGTTACCTACTGCTGTCCCTTTGTGTTTTATCTGCACGCGATTACCAACCGAATCTGTCTTCATTTATGGTTGTAACTTCAATGCTTTGTTTCTTAACAAAGTCAAAAGTCCTGCTTGTTTTATTTAGAACTGTAAGAACAAAGCATTAGAGCAGATTATCGTTTGCATAAATTATTAATGGTAATTGGTGAAAGTTGCCCTTTGTTCGGAATCGAACCTGGTCGACCGTCCAAGTTCGTAAATTTGCTCAGAAGAAATGTTCCCCAGTATTATTATATTTAATTTGATATTTACAAAAGGTTTTCGTGTCAAGTTTGCTCTTTTGACTTGTTTATTTGAGAATTCGAGAATAACGACGTAATAATAATAACCCAAAATTATGAAACACGCCATTGTTTTATCCGGCAGTAAGTTACACAACGACTCTATTCTCATCTTTTATGATAAGAATAATTGTGTACCACTACTTAGTAACAGGTAGGTAACTAGGCGTGTCGGAGATCAGAAACAAAGCGTTTTATTTATTGCTCTAAGAGCTTATGGTTACCCCCTGAACCTGAGATATTCTGCAGATGTTATTGGCATCGACATCTAATCTAATTACTATCACATCATCAGCCTATTAATGTTCCCACTGCTCGAACCCACGACCTACAACTTGTAAGTCGCGGCTGATACCACTGGGCCACCACTGCTCTCAATTATTATAGAATAGAACAATTATGGAGTCAACAGCCGCTCGTGTGTTTAGAAGTCATCATTTCATATCAATGCTCATCATTTCGGCGAAGTATTTCTTCTTAATTTAATTTGTCTCCATAGTACTGCCCTCTAGGTTCTTCTGCCGATAAATGTGGCAAATATGTTTCATCTCCAAGTTCCTCTACACAGCCGAACTGATGATACTCGATGAGCCGTAATTTTGGTCGAGTAGGAACATACTGTACTTCACCCCTTTACGTCCTGTGTCTGCCTCCCTCCGAGCAATAAGGTCGTATCTTTTACCACACCACAACCCTGTATGCTGACGGCTTATTATTATAATTATCGGTATTACGTACTTTTTATAGTTCCCGGTGAGAAACACAATCGCACCAATTTACTTAATGTCTCCATTTCCCTTTAAAACGCAAATTATAGCCATTAAAACGTGAATATAATCCCATTTGAGCCAATTATCTCTAAATACATATACGTATGTATGTATAGCATAAAAATATTTTGATAAGCGCAGATGATCGCTCCTCGTTGTAATAAATGAGCGATTATAGTCGTTACTGCTCACAGAATACGTGGTGGATTGGTGTGATTCGGGTTTGAAATAACGTTTGATTTGTTGTGGTTGTGGGCCGCCAGTGCTCGGTACCTCGGTGCGGTGGTGGCAGTGCCAGTGTGGCGCTGGTAGGGATGCAACCTCACTATTAAAAAAAAATGTGTGTGTGTACCAGAGTACACAGGTAAGAAGTGAAACTTCTTTACGACATATCATTTTTCTACTATTTGCAACTTCACGAAAATGGGGTAGATAAGGCTTAAGCCTTAAGAAAAACAATTTTTTCCGTATTAAATTAAAGCTATTTTATTATTATAGACATGCATACAAATAATGAGTAATTTATATTTATAAATTGATTAATTTATAAATATTAAAATCATGCTCATACGTGTTGAATTTATAAAACGAAATATATAATCACTCACTTTTCTTGTAAATTCACTTAAATTTGAATAAGTCTTTTTACTAAACTTTGATAAAAAAGCAACAAGGCGCGTAACTGAAAAACGTGACGATAGAGTCCGTCCAACGAAAGAAGTCCCGTAGACGCGGCGCTAGTTTCTATGCGACTGTACGCTGTCCTCTAACAAATCTTGTTAGTTCCATGTATTTCCGCGGGACTTTTTTCGTTGGACGGACTCTACGTACAAAATTTCTCGTATACGTCGATAAAGAAGTTTCACTTAAAAAAACGATATTAGAACTTCGGTATAATTATTCAAACGATGTTTTACCATCGATGTTTATGATCTATATATTGTGGTATTTCGCTATTTTAAACCACATATTTTAGTTATTTCACTGAGTGAGCTGGTGTTCTCACCTAATTCACACTTAGGTCTCTTAATACTTACTTCATATTATTCCATGCCAATACATTTTACATCATATACTTATACTTCGCATCCTTTATACGTTTACATTGTTATTCTGCGAATCGGTCTAAAACGATTCGTTTTCTTATAAAATAATCATATTTTTCAATGTTATGACACCTACGTCAGGTTGTCAAGCTGTCAATACTTTTCCTTTTAAATTTTCTGTCATAGAGCTTCTTACTAGCTTAGTCTATGAAGATTACTTTTGATTTATATAATTTAAATTCTTTTTATCAATATGGTTAGCTCAAATATTGTATTTTATAAATTGAAAATTAATTTACTCGCTCTCAGAATTCATCGAAAAGGTTTTGGATTGAATATTACTGGCTGTTTTGAATACTGGCAGGTTGCACTTTTTTTATGACAACAAGATGTCACTAACTTAAATTCTGATTCTGATTCTGTCAAGCGGTGGATATAAAAGACGGAAAGGCCGAGGGCTTGGCACTGCCTGGCTGGAGGCTTAGTTTAGTCTCCACAGGATAGCCCGGTTAAGCAGTAACCAATCATTTGGATTGTAAACTGCGAGACGTCACTTAAAAAAAAAAAAAAAAAAAAGGGCTTGGCAGTCTTGAATCTGGACTGAACGCTAGTAGTCCATTTTTCTGTTTGATACTATGAAGTATACAATTGTTTTTAAAATTTCTCTTTAAAACTATTATATATAAGGCCTGTGAATCTACCAATTCTGTTTAATGCAATAAATAATATTTATTGAGTGTGTTACTGGTTCTTTAACTTCGACGGTCACCGCTTCATATCAAAAGGGCTTGATTGATCAGCATATTAAGCCACAGCCTGCCCGTCCAGCTGCCCAGCCTTCCTGCCTGCTATGAAAAACCTGCCCACGTCGTGCGAAGCCGGCCCATAGTTTTATACTCAATATCCTTTTAATTAATTTTAATTTATAGTTACCTTTACTTTTATTAACGTGGCTTACGTATAGTTCTTTTGAATTACACGTAACGCTACAATATATCGATCTTTTTTTTTCAATGTTTTTATCACCATTTATATATAATTACAAGCTGACCCGGCAAACTTTGTTTTGCCATAAAAACACCAAACATTCATCTACCCTACCTAACCTACCCTAACTACCTACCCTACCCTACCCTACCCTACCTACCCTACCCTAACTACCTACCCTACCCTACCTACCCTACCCTACCCTACCCTACCCTACCTACCCTACCCTACCTACCCTACCCTACCCTACCCTACCTACCCTACCTACCCTACCCTAACTACCTACCCCACCCTACCTACCTTACCCTACCCTACCCTACCCTACCTACCCTACCCTACCTACCCTACCTACCCTACCTACCCTACCTACCCTACCCTACCTACCCTACCCTACCCTACCTACCCTACCTACCCTACCCTAACTACCTACCCCACCCTACCTACCTTACCCTACCCTACCTACCCTACCCTACCTACCCTACCTACCCTACCTACCCTACCTACCCTACCTACCCTACCTACCCTACCTACCCTACCTACCCTACCCTACCCTACCCTACCCTATCTCTCAAGTTGGATCGAACTGCACATGGTGTGCGAATTTTATTATAATCGGTTAAGTGGTTTAGGAGTCCATTGAGGACAAACATTGTGACACGAGATTTATATATCGGAGATAGGAGGGCTATCTTCAATAATACCCTCGGTCTGTGGGCATATCGTGGGTATGCGATGCACAAAGCAGGTAACTTAAGCCGTTTTAGAGATAGTTCTTGTTCCAATTTTATCAAAGCAGCGGATTCGGCCACCAATCGTTTCGCTTATTCCCAACTTAAACACACTTGTTCAAGTTCACACACGCCACTTTAGGCTACTTCTCAACTCCTTTTTCTCACAACTCTTTTCAACTACAAAACAGCGCGTCCGCGCGTATCTTTTCTAACTTCACGACCCAATATAGCGGGAGAACCCACTCAGAGTGCCTCTATGACACTCCTGCTTTTTATTGGCTAAAAGAATCTCTTCCGGCAAATTACTGCTTGTATTATCCAATCCAAATCGAGTATTTTGACATAAGAAAAATAAAGTGTTGTCAATCGAATAAAATCGAACTGAGAATTGATCAGAAGCTAAATGTTGCCAATTAAACAAACCTGAAGTAATAAGTTTACAAGCGATATACCTTCCTCCGATACGGCCATCTTGACATTCAAACGGTCCCACGTTTGATGTAAAGCGACAAGCAACATCGTTACTCAATAAAAAAAAAAAAACAAAAACCAAGAGATTAAAAAAATAAGTAATAGGTTAAGTTCGGCCGCTCCTGACCAAATAAAAAAAAATAACGTGGTCGTGACATCTTCCACGTGAAACCTTCAATCAACACCTTATATTACCAGCCTACAACAAAACTCAAGTACATCTTTACTCATGAAAACTGAATTCTCTTAGCTTTCACACTGTTCATTTGTTTTCTTCATGTAAATCTAGATCTCCACACCATACACCGTACACATCATCATCATCGTACTATCGAACCAGCCACCTCACCATTTAGACAACCATATTAACACATTCTAAATGGTTACCGAAGCACCAGAGGTACCAGGTTCCCAACAAACGTCAAGTCGGTCTCGGAGCACTAAGTGTGCCAGAAACCACCCAAACGCCCAACACAACATACCATGTCACATACACCAAACAACAGGTCACCGAGGCCCCAGAGGGACCTGGCTCCCCCAGACATACAACAGGTCACCGAAGCCCCAGAGGGACTAGGCTCCCCCCAGACAACAGGTCACCGAAGCCCCAGAGGGACCAGGCTCCCCCAGACAACCGGTCCTCTCGAGGCAACAAGACTGCCAGATACCCATGCCACATACACAAAACAACAGGTCACCAAAGCCCCAGAGGGACCAGGCTCCCCCAGACAACCGGTCCTTTCGAAGCAACAAGACTTCCAGATACCCATGCCACATACACAAAACAACAGGTCACCAAAGCCCCAGAGGGACCAGGCTTCCCCAGACAGATAACAGGACTCCAAAGCCCCAGAGGGACCAGGTTCCCCCCTGACAAATCCAGCAATGTTTCTTGGTCCCACAGCAATCGCTGTAGCTCCTGATGGTCAACCCAGTGACCACCCTGCAACCATAGTCATCCTGACCAGGCCTCGTAACCCACCACGGTTACAGCAGTCATCTTACTGACCACTCACCTCGTAACCCACCTCGGTTACAGCAGTCATCTTTGACCACTCACCTCGTAACCCACCTCGGTTACAGCAGTCATCTTACTGACCAATCACCTCGTAACCCACCTTGGTTACAGCAGTCATCTCTGACCACTCACCTCGTAACCCACCTCGGTTACAGCAGTCACCGCAGCGACTACTCATCACCGTACAGTCAGTCCTTTGACCATACACACGACCTCACCATTGCTAGATTGATTTGAATCAGTCTTCAACACAGTACATTCAGTTACTTCAATGGGTACTTGATCTTTCAGCTTTCCTCTAACTCATCATGAACCAAAGCCTTTAATTCAACACATAGCTGCCACCATTCAGAACTCCAATAACCATAAACAGCACATTTAAACCAAAATCAAATTTGTTATTTCAATCTTCATTCTCAGTACTGAATACAAAGGCAACCTCATATTCAGGATTTCTAACCCTGCCAAAAGCATATTCAAGAACTTCATTTTATGTTCATGATTTCATACCAAACCCTCAGTGCGATAGGTATAATAACTAGCAACATCAAACACTACCAATTTTGCAAACTAAAATTGAAAATGAAATCATGCACCGCATGTCACCGAGTTTACATCTGCGTTAACATTATCTTATCCAACTTGCTCAGATAGCAAATAAAACAAAATTACGTTAGGTATGTTCACAATGACCAGCACAGAACATTCAACAAGTTAGAACACCACAACCATTACTGACAGTATACTTTAAATTCCACATTTATTATTCAAGGTAGGTACTAGCCTACATGACACCACACAATCACACAATTCACAAATTCACACCTTTCGTTAAAGAGATGTTACAATTATTAAAACTTTTGAACAATGTTCAAGATTACCGAGGCCGAGCATCGTTGAACAACACAGAACAAGGAAACCATTCCTAGTTTCCTCCAAAAAACAAAAGCTCCTGTACCAAGTAAATCAAATAGAACCTAAGTGTCCCATTCATGGTCCACAATCAACAATAACTTAGCAAATACATTTACTACACAGAATGCACTTTCAACTTAAATGCCGAATCAACTCTTGACTCCGTCATCTCTCTAAACCCACAAAACTGAGAAACTGTTCTATGTAAATGTTGCCAATTGAACATCTATCTCATCTTCAGCCACAACTTCAACAGTTCGTCGAGAGGGCCAATCCCTCGGGCATCCCATAATACCGGAATACGTCTTCTAGACACCATCTTAATGTCTAGTTGCACTTTTCATTTGCCATAGTCAATTTAAATCGTTTTTATTTGTAGGTATCGTTAGAATGACATGTTATCAGTTGGTTAGTTCCCTACATAGTGATTTATAACAACTACAGACATTAACTTTACCTTTATTCAACCGTTGGTAGCAACAATACTAAACGGCAACTGTCTAGGCTATAGTAACGTTAATCCTCGTGATATTTCCAGGTTGTAAGATCGCAAAACGAGATTTCACTAAACTTTAACACGGGTTTGAAAATAATCTTGATCACATAACTCATAACTGAAAGTTATCGCAACTCTTTGGAATGAAGCAAAAGTTAAAGTTTAATCCTCACAGTGACTCACACCTTGTAACGATTTATTAATAATCTAGTCTTTATCCAGTAATTTATAAGTTAAAAATCATATCACATTAAGTTATTTGTTTATGTTTTGTCTTGTACGACTTTTTCGAACTTTTTCGAATGTTGACACTTTCATGTCACTGTCTAATAGAGATGAGTAAGGGATGGCGATCTGTTATCAATTAATCGACGAATCGATTTAAAGGCAAAAAATAAACAAACAATTTTTCAATCGATATCCAGTACTGAATCAATCCAGCGTATCGATATTTCGCCCTAGAATATCGAGATTCGATTTTTCTGTTTTGATATGAACCAAAATATTATTTAAAAATAGTCGAATGTATTACACAAAGATATTTGAATTCAACGTTAACAAAATAAATTTCTTTCCCTTTTACCTGATACTTTAATTTAGTTGTAAAAACAATCCCAATCAGCCAAAGATATGAAAAGATACACTATTATTACGATTTTTCTTTTTACTTTCCATAACTGGATTCACACTTGCATTCAAAATACCAACGCGAATAGTTAGAATGTACGTTATTTTCAAAGAAAAGCATATTCACAAATTTCCTTGAAGATCAAATCAACAACAAACTCAGTGGTAATAATATTTACGGGCAATCTGAAGTGACACCTATTAATAAAGAATGCATGGCTAAAATGCCTAGTATCTTTACTTCTCGATTATCAGTAGTGAGTAAACTAACAACCTATTCATAAATGTGTGTACTCTTGTGACAGCACTATTGGTCACAAAACCGTATATTGTTCTAACATCATGCAACATAAAATAATGTAATGAAATCTAATTTCTTTCCGTTTTGTTCTCACATTCCAATGCTCCAAGTACATTAGAAAGATGAAATTGCGAAAATCGTTTCATTGTTTATTTTGTTGGTAAATAAAAACGATTAAATACTTGAAACAAAATATTTCAAAGCTTGAGCCCGTCAAAGATTTAAAAGATGGCGTGACATGCACAGACTTCTCATTCTGTCTATGCAAAAATTATTTGTTTGTTTTTAAATTGATCACGAAAAAACAACATGCTCGTATTCAATAAGCTCCCCCAAGCAGTAAATCACGGCATAATGGGGTCCCGAATCCAATTTCGATGATTATTGAAAGAAACATACAGTATCAATACCATTACATAGATGGCGCTGTTTGATTTTTCTACTCTTTTCATGTAACTTACATTAAACATTTCCATTAAACAACATAATGCAATAGTTATAAATTGCAATTAATGCAACAATTAATTATAAAACTTAGGTACTTCCAAATCCAATACATACTTCGGCTGCCACAAATGTATGCCAATGCACAGATAGTTGAATGCAGATCAAAGTAACATACCTTTAAGCCTGTACTCCCGGAAAGGTCAGGCAGCAGTGCCAACCATGCACATGTCCAGACTCCTAGGTGCTATCAGAAAATATTAAATTGATTGATCACCGCAGCGGCATGTATAAAACCACTAAATTTCCTCTTTCATAGCGCTGTAGACTGCAGGTTGTATGTTGCCTCTTGAAATGGAACCTGAGCTCCACACTTATCTTGTAGCACTACATGCAGCCGGTCACAACAGGTCTTGTGGTATCCACAGCCATGTTGAAGGGCTCAGATGTCCGTGCTATTTGTTGCATATTGTGTGAATGGCTGAAAAATTCATGTCTATGAGCAAGTTTTCCACAAGCATAATGTTTTATTGAATCAAGTTGTAGCTTAGGATGTTTGCTCTCTTGCACTGTATTTGCACAAGTGGTCTTAATCTTTTGCGAATTCCGCTGACAGTATGAATCTGGCTGAGTTTCATTTAGCAACATAACGAAAATAACAGTTTATTTTAAATTTTAGCCACTATAAACCAGGAAAAACAATATTGTGGCTAAACTTCATAAGGCATTAGATTGGTACTTATTATTGTCGAAATACTTAAGTTTATACTTCCCTGAACATTACCACCACAGTTGTGTTTCCCAAGTATCTAGTCAGGATTGGGCGTCGATGTCATCATTAACTTCATCATTATCTGCAACTCGACTTCGCATATTGTCTAGGATAGGCCACACTATACAGTTGAACTCGGGCAACATGATATTCCTGTCTCTAGTAGCCGGCACGTTGCAAAACATCTCCATTAGGTAGGTAAGTAGGTACTTCCATGCTAATTTTCGCGCACCAAACAGAGCGCGCCAGCCATTACTCGTCTCATTTGGTCCATTATCGCTTTGTGCGTGCATTGTTTTCACTTCCGATATCGGAGATAGGAGGGCTATCTTCAATAATACCCTCGGTCTGTGGGCATATCGTGGGTATGCGATGCACAAAGCAGGTAACTTAAGCCGTTTTAGAGATAGTTCTTGTTCCAATTTTATCAAAGCAGCGGATTCGGCCACCAATCGTTTCGCTTATTCCCAACTTAAACACACTTGTTCAAGTTCACACACGCCACTTTAGGCTACTTCTCAACTCCTTTTTCTCACAACTCTTTTCAACTACAAAACAGCGCGTCCGCGCGTATCTTTTCTAACTTCACGACCCAATATAGCGGGAGAACCCACTCAGAGTGCCTCTATGACACTCCTGCTTTTTATTGGCTAAAAGAATCTCTTCCGGCAAATTACTGCTTGTATTATCCAATCCAAATCGAGTATTTTGACATAAGAAAAATAAAGTGTTGTCAATCGAATAAAATCGAACTGAGAATTGATCAGAAGCTAAATGTTGCCAATTAAACAAACCTGAAGTAATAAGTTTACAAGCGATATACCTTCCTCCGATATATATATATTAAGATATTATTGAAATAATAGGTACTTACGTTAGCATTATACATTTGAGTTATTAATCACAATTTACTATAGTTATTTTACTTTAGGTAGGTACTTCACTTAATTCGTATATGACTACTATGAACGTCAAACAACAAACAAAATAATGGCCGTCGATGTGGCGGGACGCGCGTTTGTTGTATTGCAGAGCGAGCGAGACGCTAAATAGAAAACCGGCCAAGTGCGAGTCGGACTCGCGCACGTAGGGTTCAGTACCATTATCGCAAAAAACGGCAAAAAGATCACATTTGTTGTATGGGAGCCCCACTAATCTATTTATTTTATTCTGTTTATAGTATTTGTTATTATAGTGGCAACAGAAATACATCATTTGTGAAAATTTCAACTGTCTAGCTATCATCTCTAGGTTCATGAGATGCAGCCCGGTGACAGACAGACAGACGGACAGTGGAGTCTTCGTTCTTCTGGGTCCCGTTTTTACCCTTTGGGTACGGAACCCTAAAAATCTACATTTTTACGTTTAAGATGTACTATTATTTACTCTGTGCTAAGAGATACATCTGTTTATGTGTGTAGCTGTAGATCACGGACGGGACAAAAGATGGCGTTATGATAAAACATCGTTCATAATACATCGTTCATGAAGAACGCTGTATCATCTATGTTTTGGGTTTGAACATCGATGTTTATGAACGATATATCGATGTTTTTCAACATCGATATTCATATCGATACATACACATATACACAAAACTCGCACTAAGCCCTCTGAGGCAATAGTGCGAGTTTTTACTCACCGTCAATCGCGTTAACGTAAACCTCAATTTGTATTGAAACTGGATAAACGCCGTCTGGGGACGGTAAGGAGAAACCTCTTTTTTGTATACATTTTGACATAAGAAATCGTTTACGTTATCACTAGTGAGTACGTTACAAAACTCGCACTTAGGCCTCTGAGGGCTTAGTGCGAGTTTTGTTTCACGCTGAATTGCGTTAACGTAAACATCAATTTGTATTGAAACTGGATAAGCGCCGTCTGGTGACGGTAAGGCGAAACCTCTTTTTTGTATACATTTTGACATAAGAGATCGTTTACGTTAACGCGAGTGAGCGTGAGTAAAAACTCACACTAAGCCCACTGATCAGTTTTTTAACGTACCCGATCGTGACCACGTAAACGATCTCTTATGTCAATTTGTATACAAAAAAAAGGGGTTTCTTCTTACTGTCACCAGACAGCCCTTATCCAGCTCGCACTAAGGCCCAGTTTTTTTATCCGTAGTTAACTTAACCAATGGTTAAATATGCTAACGAATGGTTGTAAATTTCGGTAAAACAACATTTTTCATTCTTTCATTCATTCTTATTCGTTATTGTACACAAAACATACATATACAAATACAGTAGGACAGCTTAAGTACAAAGGCGAGTTTAACCCATAGTTGGGTTCTCTTACATCAAACCTCAGTGTCATAGAGATTTTTATTAAATGAGGACAGCATACTCAAGTGCACAATAATACTTAACAATCAAATTCTTACTAACTATATAAACAAATACGTGTACAGCATACAATGCATAAACATAATACATACTATATAATATAACTAAAATCCTAAATTAAATAAATACATACATAATCATCTATGCGTCATGCTGACAGGAAATGTTCCCTTGTTTTTTCCTCAGTTGTTAACCTTAAAAATGGTCAAAAAGGTGGGAAAGTTAATTATTTGATCATTTTTTAGATTCATAATAGACTAATAAACGCGTTTTATTAGTTTATTGTTAGTCCGAAATTTGAAACCATTGCGATAACTAATTTTTAACCATTGGTTGAGTTAACTACGGATAAAAAACTGGGCTATAAGCGTATCAGTATATTTAACCATTGGTTAACTAAGCATCAAAAACTCGGCCTAAGCCCACTGTGAGCTTAGTGCGATTTTGTACTCACACTCAATGGGGATGTGAACGCAAAGCTTAGCGCAGATGTCGCTGGCGGCGCAATAGCTGCTGTGAAATAGTTTTTGCTTTGTTTACATCACGTTTTTTTGTTATTTTTTGTGTTTAAACTGGTCTACCATCATTATTGATAATATGTATTGTCCATGGCAGCTTAAGGAATTGAAAGAAGAACTAAAAAAATGAGGAGCAAGGATAACTGGAAAGAAAACAGATCTTACTTAATTTTTTGGTGTACAATAAAGTATATTCTATTCTATTCTTATTGAGAGGCATATATTTATATAATAAAATTATTTTCATCGGTGATATGATCGAGACTTGGATATTTTTTTAGTTGTAAGGAGTTAACTAATTCTTACTTGACTCATGGTAGGAAAATTTACAAAAAATTAGAATGCTGTCTGTACTTTAATGTGTTGGCATTCTTTATGTTTTAGGTTAGAAGTTTTATTTTAATTTCGGCAATCAAAGTCCTCAAGCTTCTGAAGGCTAAGCTGTAGAACTTTATCAATACGTTAATAGCTTCAACTATATCGCTGAAGATTACCAAGCAATATAATCAGTTACTTTGACAGAGTACATAATATAACCTATAAATATGTATAGCCTTTTCCTATTATTTTTAGCGTTGTATCTTTGGGCAATAAATGAACACCGGGGTTGGTGCATTCTGGTACAGCACACAGAGTAATATTTGGAGAAAATTAAAATTTACTGAATGGTATACCATTGCGACAATGCGCCATCTATCCTGAAAAAAAGGCAGTTCACATCCCCATTATCATCACTCCCATTATCGAGCCCACAGTTATCATCAACTGCCAAGCTTACTACACCGCTACGGCAATACTATGACACCGCCGCCGCTGCGCCGAAGATATGCTACGACAAGCTACGAAGATATTATGGCAAAACTACACAAGATGCCGCGATTAAACGTAACGTAAATTCTAATAATTTGAATATTGAAATTACTTGGTCAACAAACTTTATTTGTTTAGTTTTAAGACTATTTATTATTTATAATTACATACATATTGTACACGAGCACGAATGACGAGTTTACGACTGAAGAAAACATTTCAGTTAAAACTGACAGTCGCTATTCGCAAACACTAGCCAAAGAAATATTGACATTATTTTCAATACATGAGAGCCTTTTGAAGATGTCACCATCGCCATACAAAAATCACTTAGCATTGAATAAAAAACCGGCCAAGTGCGAGTCGGACTCGCGCACGAAGGTTTCCGTACCATTATCGCAAAAAAACGGTAAAACATTCACGTATTTTGTATGGCACCCCACTTAAAAAAATATTTTATTCTATTTTTAGTATTTGTTGTTATAGCGACAACAGAAATACATCATCTGTGAAAATTTCAACTGTCTAGCTATCACGGTTCATGAGATACAGCCTGGTGACAGACAGACAGACGGACCGCGAAGTCTCAGTAATAGGGTCCCGTTTTTACCCTTTGGGTACGAAACCCTAAAAACTATCGTATCGCCGCGTATAGCTCTCGCCCAACTTCTGGGCCGCCCTAAAGTTGGCTTTTCAATGCGTAAGGTGCGGATCGGTGCTGTTTTTGTATGAGATTTACTACTAAGCAACCATTGTAGCCAACTTCAAGGCGGCCAAGAAGTTAGTATAGTACTGAACGTCTATCAGAGCCAAAGCCTTTGTGTGCATCTTAAATGTAACCTTATGTGTGGGACATATTATGTAATAATATCGGCAGATCGGTATTATATTTTACAGCCTGAACGCATGGGGTTTCGCGCCGAGTTGTGCTCAATGGTTCGTGACAGGCGATATCTTGGAACGAAACTTTTGAGGCAACAATGATAACATTGTACTTGTGTTCGTATAATTCCGAGGAATCTGTGAGAATCACAATATTCATAAATTTGGCAGGGGGGGGGGACTGCCCTACGGCCCGGGTATGAATCTCGGCAACTATGACACGCGCACTATTGCTTTCTGAGAAATTAAGAGCAGTTTTGTCAGTTTAGAAGATTAGCACTAGTAGTATAGTGGCACTTTGTAAATGAACACAAGAACTGATCTAAATTTTCACCAAGGTTGTTAGTTGTGTGTGACGTGAATGTTGAGCTTGGTGGTGGGCACTGTTGGTAGGCTCCAGGTAGCGAGCAGCGGCTGAGGCTCCTGCCTCGGCGCGGCGGTGCACACTGCACAAATAACTCACACTGTCTCAGCAAGCACTGCCGCTAATTTCTTTCACATAATTCACGCTTTCTTCTAAAATATTACAGTTATTGTTTGTATTCCTCGCGCGTTCGTCGTTCACATAGCTTTGTGTGGGTTTTAGACAGAGGCTCAACATTTCAACCATCACCATCGCTGATTGAATGCGATGTGTAGAGCCGTTGATATCCACGAACACCTTAGAGCCACTAATCGCAAGAGAGAAAGAAGAGAACCTTTGATTTCAGAGCAATCACAGACTGCAGCTCAGTTCGCGTCATAAAATGTAAATATATATGTCATGGACCAAGTAATTAATCACTATCGCCCGGGCACTATCTATAATGCATTACGATCCAAATCAAAGAGCTAGAGTTCGTTCGCTTTGCTCGCTCACTTCAGCTCCCGTCATCTCCTTCATGTTAGGTTACTTTAGACCCTCCAGACAGAAATAGGAGCCCCGGCCAACGGGGCTCCGGCGACTTTGTTGCGTCTTCTGTAAGCTGCGAAAAGTAACTAGACATATTATTAGTGTTTGGAATATTATTAGCGTTTGGTATCGTAGGCATCGGTCCCGAAGGGGTCGATTCCAGGGTTGGCGTTCGTGTAGTCATCGGGACCGGTGCATTCACTGGCGTTAAAATAGCAGACGATATTCCACTCATTGAAGATGTGTAAGAAGAAGGCTATGCTAACAATTGTTCCCACTCTAAATCTTGTACTACTGCAAATATCTTTTCAATACAGTTGTTAAACATGGCGTACTTTCAGAGGCTATAATTATGATTCGAAAATTAAATCTTACGCATAGGCATCTTTCTGTTACGCGGTCGTGACTTTTGTTTACGAGCTCGATCATTAGTTTTGCAGTTTAGTTTTAAATTTATAAGTCAATTTAAAAAGTTTAGTAGTATAGAGTTTTCATACATAGAATAAAATGGGATAGATTTTATACGAGGAAAAATGAATGATTCCGTACGTTTTAGCATTGAACTTTCAAAAGTCTTTTTAATTGTTGATTAATATATTTAATTACCAGTTTTAATTTAATTATTTTCACATCAATATTTGTCTAAAATCGAATAGGCTGTATAGACTGTTTTCGTTGTAAAAAATGTCCAGTTGCAAAAACGCGCCTTTAGTTATAAGTCAATTTAAAAAAGTTTAGTAGCAAGGAGTTTTCATACATAGAATAAAATGGAATAGATTTTATACGAGGAAAAATGAATGATTCCGTACGTTTTAGCATTTAATTCTCAAAAGTCTTTTAAATGGTTGTTTAATATATTTAATTACCAGTCTCAATTTAAATATTTTCACATCAACATTTGTCAAAAATCGAATAGGCTGTGTAGGCTGTTTTCGTTGTAAAAAAAATATGTCCAGTTGCAAAAACGTGCGAAAATTTCACGATCTAATTCTTTGATTTGTTTTTACTATTTCCCACAACAGTATTGAAAAATATCGTGTGATACACGGGCGTGTAGGTTATTGCAAACTCGTGTCATTAAAAACCCTCACCTTCGGCTCGGGCTTGTTAATGACAGCTCGTTTGCAATAACCTACTTTCCACCCTTGTATCACAATGTACTATTCCGTTCGCAAGATGCTGACAGTAGGCAGAAACATATTTGATTGTTGCTACCATGCCGTTGAAGAAAGCACCAATAGGATTAATGTCTATTGTGTGTTGGACTCTCCTTAATTTTATAGAATATACTCAACTACCTTCTGCCAGCGGCTTCGCCCGCGTGAATGTCGGCAATTATCACGAGGGAACATATTCCCGTGATAAAAATCCTATGTGCTATTCCAGACTATAATCTATATCTGTGCCAAATTTCTTCCATGATCCGTGCAGCCGTTTGAGCGTGAAGAAGTAACAAACATACACACTCACAGACTTTCGACTTTATAATATTAGTGTGAGTGTGATTAAGGAGCTTGACGCAGAGGACTGGTATTGTGGCACTATACAAGGGCGATTTTTGCGAGTTGCGACGGTTGCATTGCGGTTGTGGTTGTTGGAACGAGTGAAATGTACAGTTGACGGGGGATTTGGATTGGGATCAGGCGGTGGCGTAAAATTTGGTTCCCTAATAACTGGTCAAAGTTCTTCCTGCTGCTGCTACTTTTTAATTTTTTTCATTTTCTTCTAATTCAAATATTTTTATTTGTAGAACATAGTTAAGGAAAATAAAAAGGTACAGAAGTCAATGTTAATAAAATGAACGCTATGTCTTGCCGTCAACGGCGTACAAATATTCTAATTATAGGTGCGCTGTGGCGTCCTCCCCTCAAGTATGTCGGAATCAAACAGCTTCTGAAGGGCCTTAAGGACCGGTTTCCCACCCGCTTTCAGGAGTTCGGCCGTGATTCCGTCATCACCCGGCGCCTTAATATTCTTAAGCTGCTTGAGAGCCATCCTAATCTCAGTCAACGGCGTACAAATATTCTAATTATAATTTATAATTGGTAAGAAATAATAATACATTCAAAATTAATAAAAAAAATGTCAAAGATTACAATTTGTCTTCCAGGTACAGATGTCAATCATCTTTTGTCGGGCGTAGGTGCGGATTTATTAAAGTCTTCCGTTTAGTTTTGCGTCAATTCGTTCTCCGATTCGATACTCGTTATTGTATTTCGATCCTGTATATGAGACAGTAAAAAAATCAAATTGTCTTCATATCTTCATCATCATATCAGCCGAAAGACGTCCACTGCTGGACATAGGCCTCCCCCAAGCGTCGCCACTTTGACCGGTCCCGTGCGTCTCGCAACCAGCGGATCCCCGCAACCTTCACCAGCAGCCTAATTGCGTAAGTGAATTCTGCAAAGCAAACAAGTTGGAACCTTCCCAAAAACTACTTTTGTATTGCATATTACACTCTGAAACGGAAAGGTTATGCTCCTTTCATCTATACTAATATTATAAAGAGGAAAGATTTTTTTGTTTGTTTGTTTGTTTGTACCGAATAGGCTCCGAAACTACTGGACCGATTTAAAAAATTCTTTCACCAGTAAAAAGCTACATTATTCCTGAGTAACATAGGCTATTTTTTATCCCGAAAACGGGTCCTGTGGGGTGGTCCACGGGAGCGAAGCCGCGGGCAACATCTAGTTACCAATATTTTGACGTAGAATTGATTGTAAAAGAATTAATGAAAGCGGAAGAATCGAGATAAAACTTCACTATTGGTATTGTGTAATGCAAATGTCATATATTTGACAAGCGTTAATAAACATACGTAGTATCTCTAAGTAGTCTGTGTTCAACTCAAAGGAAGGTTTCGCAATACAGAAAAAGTTGAAAGAAATGATTCTGATTCTTTGAAAGAATAGTTTTTTTTTTTTTTTTAGTATTGATAGGCTCGCGCTTGACCACTATCTCACCTGATGGTAAGTGGTGATGTGATGGTGTGGACTTGTTTCCTTTGCAGAATTCACTTACGCAATTAGGCTGCAGGTCATTAGTCCACCTGGTGGGAGGCCTTCCAACGCAACGTCTTCCGGTTCGCGGTCGCCACTCCAGAACCTTTCTGCCCCATCGGCCATCCGTTCTGCGAACAATGTGCCCTGCCCACTGCCACTTGAGTTTGGCAATTCTTCGGGCTATGTCGGTAACCCTGGTTCTCTTGCGGATCTCTAATTCTTTACATTTCTGATTCGATCACGCAAGGAAACGCCGAGCATAGCCCTCTCCATTGCCCTTTGAGTGCCTGTAAGGTTTCTGATGAAGCCCATTGTAAGCGACTACGTCTCTGAGCCATATGTCATCACAGGCAACTGAGGCAACACACACTGGTCATAGAATTTCGTCTTGAGACACTGTGGTAAGTTGGACGAGAAGATACCGCGCAACTTCCCGAACGCTACCCCGCCGAGTCGGATTCGACGGTTGACCTCTTTCTCGAAGTTGGTCATACCCAACACAACTTCGAGTGAAGAGTCTCCGACCTTGATAGGAGTGGGTGTAACATGGGCATTCAGCATCATCTTGGTTTTGTCCATGTTCATCCTAAGACCCACTCTTTCGGAAGCTCTACTGAGGTCATCGAGCATTGTACTGAGGTCCTCCATGGTCTCAGCCATAACCACTATATCATCGGCATGTCATGCATGATGTACTCGCCATTGTCGTTATGCCTAGCCCTCTCCAGTCCAGAACCTTGAAGACGTCCTCCAGTGCAGCGGTAAACAGCTTCGGAGATATGACGTCTCCCTGTCTCACACCTCGCTGCAAAAGTACGGGTTCCGAGATCTGATCCTAAAGTCGAACTTACATGGTGGTATTTTTGTATGAGCACTTCAACACCTCGATGTACCGGTAATCAATTTGGCACCGTTGGAGAGACTGCAGTACAGCCCAATTCTCGATCGAATCGAAGTCTTTCTCGTAGTCAACAAACGCTAAACAGAGAGGCAGGTTTCGGTCTTCTGTATAACCTGCTGCAGCGTATATGTAGGTGGCCTACGGTGCTGAAGCCTTTACGGGATCCTGCTTGTTCGGAAGGCTAGAAATCGTCAAACCTGCGCACGAGGCGATTCGTGATGACTCTTGAAAACAGCTTGTAGACATGGCTAAGAAGTGAGATGGGCCTATAGTTCTTCAGTAGTGCATTGTCACCCTTCTATAAGAAGAGTACCACCACACCCCCGCACCATGCCTGTGGCGTCCTCCCCTCAAGTATGACGGAATCAAACAGCTTCTGAAGGACATTAAGGACCGGTTGCCCACCCGCTTTCAGGAGTTCGGCCGTGATTCCGTCATCACCCGGCGCCTTAATATTCTTAAGCTGCTTGAGAGCCATCCTAATCTCATACAGGCTGACGTCCGGAATGTCTTCGGTATAGTGTCGGGTAAAACTGACGGGTAAAAAAAAAGTAAATTTAAAAAATCATAAGACCCGACCGCTTATAAGGCGAACTAAAAGACGTAAACAAGAAGAAAATCATGCTGTGCAGTCGGAGGATACATCTGGTTTTGGTCAGCCAGCTCGCGAATATGTACCCTCCGTCTGCACAGCATGATTTTCTTCTTGTTTACGTCTTTTTAGTTCGCCTTATAAGCGGTCGGGTCTTTTGATTTTTTAAATTTACTTTTTTTTTGTTCATATCTGTACGCCGGGTCTTGAAAAACTTAGACCCGACCCGACGATATGGACAGTTTCCACGAACCCATCGCTGTATTCGTCCACGGAGCTCCCTAGGCACTCGAAACGATTCTGGAGTTCGAGTTGAAAGACCTCGGGGTTTTGGACCTGGATCTGTGCTGGACGGAGCGTGGACTGCATCAGTCGAGACCTTTCAAGCTTGACATTAATGTTCAATGTGCCTCTTACTACGCGGTGATCGCTCCCGGTTTTCACCGAGTTGATCACAGAAGAGACATCATTGAACATTTGCTTCTTGGTTGACAATGACATGATGAAGTCGATCTCGTTTTTAGTGCAACTAAAAACGAGATCCACTTCCTGTGCTCACGCTTTCTGAAGAAGGACTTAATCATGTAGAGGCCCTCCTTCTCCATAATACTGGCCTGTAGGTGACCCCTATGGTTCCGACGTCCACCTCTAAACTGTCCCACTTGCAGCTCATCCTCGTCTCGTTTGCCCAGTTTCGCGTTGAAGTCCGTTTGGTAGGTTAAGTAAGTTTTGGAACTATGCATGGCTCTAGAGATATCCTCATACATGGTCTCTACCTCGTCGTCGGGGTGTGCCAAGGTCGGGGCGTAGACCTGTATGACCTTTAGCGAATATCTTACGGATATTCTGAGTATAAGGTACACCACCTTGGTCGACACACTCTCGATCTTCACCACGTTGTTCACAAGGGACTTGTGGACGATAAAGCCGACACCACCCTGTGGGACTGCCGGTCACCCTCTCGGAAATAGAGCAGGTAACCGGATTTGAGGATTATCGAGTCCTCCCCCTCTCTTCGGACTTCAGATAACCCTATAATGCTCCATCGTAATCTGCTCAATTCTTCCTCGAGTTCGGCTATCTTCTCGTCGGTTCGGAGTGTTCGCGTGTTATATGTTCCCAGGTCCAGTCGTCGGTGTTTATTGGGGTAGCCGGGTCCAATCCGGGGATTATTTGCACCCCTTGCCACGCCATCGCCTCGACCGCTACTGTAGCCGAGGGTAGACGGGCTGCCGGGCATTCGGGGCCTTTTATTGTGTGCTATTCATTTTGGTTTGGGGGGGTTTGCCATAATCACCACGCTTGACAGGCGGGTTGGCGATCACATTTTGTTGGTAAAGTGCACAGAGAACGCTGCTGCCCATTCTCTAGTGTGTCCCTTAGTCGCCTTTTACGACACCCACGGGAAGATATGGGATGGTGAAATTCTTTACGTCCGTCACTATACGGTACATTGTCTGGGCATTCGTTTAAAACTATTTCGTGTAGTTTTCGATTGGGCCATTCAACTGTGAGCGAAATTGTACACAGCACGTGTTGATCTATCGTTTAAAGACTTAAGAAAGACTTTATACCACAACCAACAGAAGAAATGTGCAGTAAAATTGTCGAAGGTATTAAAAAACTTACCTTACTTACCTTTTTAAAACGTTTAAAAAGGTTTTCCTAATTGTATAGGCACATTGGATGGCAAACATTTTGCATTTGAACCAGCTCAAAGAGACATCTTGAAGGTTGCTTATGGAAGGCTCTATCGGTATTCAACAGACAGTCTGTACCAGGTAAGTAAAGTGCTTAGGGTGAGACAACTTTATATTATATATCTGTCTGTATTACATTTTCACCGACAAGCTCTCTATACCCAAAACAAATCTACCAGGTCATGTAGACAGATAACAAGGAAAACTCCCACTACTCGTACTAAATTTGCTAATAGATATCCTAGATACACGGGTCCACTCATTTATCAAAACATGAACAAGGCTTTGGACATAGTAGGATGCTCAAAGCATACCTGAAAAGTAAAAGTGGTCAAATGGCTATAAGCTAAAAACTATGCACAGACTGAAGCTCTCCTGATTCTCCTACTATAAATCCCTCTTAATGACTTACCTAGGCGCATCACATCGCTCTCCTTATTTATAAAAACTACACTAGACACACACTACACACCACACACACATAAATCTACACTCTTCACAAACCTTAATTACTATAATTTTGTTTTTTTTAATGTTTTTTATTTAAGTTAAGTTTAAATATTATTAACCCCCGATTTCTCAACACTCGATTACACACATAAATCTACACTCTTCACAAACCTTAATTACTATAATTTTGTTTCTTTTAATGTTTTTTATTTAAGTTAAGTTTAAATATTATTAACCCCCGATTTCTCAACACTCGATTATCGGGCTGTTAACGTAATAGACGAATAATCGGCGGTTATCTGCTGTGATTGGCTGTTGACAATTCATCTAACCAATCCGAGCAGATAACGCGTGCTTGACAATTTCTCACATTCATTTTGCTATAATTTAGCGTTGAGAAATTCGGGGTTAGTGTTGTAGCCAAATATTTGTTAACTACCTCCAAGTGCACTTATAATAATGTTTCATTGACGGCGAAGAAAATAGATCCCACGACTCAGGGTATACTAGTGTGGGGTCTGGGGTTACTTTAATGCACTTAATATTTGTTTTTTCTTGTGTTTTATGCTATAATTTTTGTTTTTTTATTGTGCTTAATGTATATAGGTTGAAATAAAAGTTACTACTCACCAGATTGTTTTATTTCGTCCGATATTGTTTTCCAAATAACATTTTTGTATTTATTATCCAAATACTTAGGATGGCTCATATCGTAAACTACAATGTACTTACGTACACATTCTAGCAATTTTTTATCGTCCAGTTTGCTGTTGAGCTGCCTGACATCTCATCTCAAAGGTTTGTCGTCGACTGCCCGGTGTACACGTTCATGTTACGACGTGTCGGGGCCGGACAGAGCCGGTGCCGGGAAACAATACCCACCCGGGTATTATGAATAATGCCGTATTAATCACTGTCTTGATCCGTAACATATACACGACACGTGGCTATGATGGGTATGACGCAAACTTACGAGTCGTATGGTCGTGTGTTCGAACCCAGGAAGGCGCATTACCACCGCTGCTCTCAAAACGGTGAAGGAAAACATCATTTGGAAACCGGGATGTCTAGAACCAAAAATACAAAGACATGTGACGTTCACTAATCCGCATTGGCCCATTTTTTTTAGCGTGGTTAAATGCTCATGCATACTGCGCTACTACGGGGAGATAGCGCAGTTAAATAAAATAAATAAAATAAAATAAATAACTTTATTTCTTTATTTAACTTTATTTATGTGGGACTCGAGCCCACTAAAACTCCACAGTGTCCTCCTGTGCCGCTTATGGCGGGAACACGGGCACTCGTTAGCACTCACCGCGAACCCGCCGCGGCTGTCCTTCACCGGACCCTCCTCTGGGGAGTACCCCCATCACCGACGCACCAGAACACACCGTTCACCGTGACCACCCCAGGGACCAAACCAGGTCATGGGTTCCAGACGACTCCGTCGGGTCAAGGTCAATGGCCCCGCCACCTACAATTTTTCGGCCGCAGGGTATAGGGAGAGCGGCCAACACTATACCAATACTCCTCCACCCCTGCAGCCCCACCACTTCCGCCATCAAACGGTGGCGACCCACGGAAGGTAGGGAGAGCGGCGCACCGCAATACCGGCACTCCTCTCCCGCCGCGGGCTCCAACCCTCAGCCGTGAAATCGTATGGGTTTGGGAGGCCCCTTACGACATCGCGGCCCGCCTCAGTTGCGATGTCGCCCAGGCAGCACCGCAACTTGTTGGCCGCTACGTCGTCGGCTTATTGGCAAAAGCTTCACCACCAAGCCACGGTTGTTGAGCCTCCCCCCCGCCTCGACAATGCGGGAACCCACCGGGGGAGCATCCGCATTGGGCCCGCGTTGTAGATTATGACCAATTCCCTCTCACAGAGCGGACACTGTGGCCCACAGCAGTAGTAAAATTATGCTTATTCTTTTAGGTAGAATATCGTTTTTTTTAACAGGCTCTCATAAACCTGGTCTGCTCTGCCTCCTGCCACAGATTACCGTCAACCAATACCATAGTTTGATATTGTTAACTTGAGATGTTCCTGCCTGTATGTAAAAAGACGAACACTTTAGTAGTGAAACATTTCTACATTAGATACCTATTAGATTTGTCCAACGTATCAACGCAGTATTATATAGTGAGTAGGAACAGGTAGCTAAGGGTAGACTTAGACAATTATTTAATAATAAATCAATAAGTCTTTTAATTACAATATTATTTTATTATTAAAAATCCGTGTCCCATTAAGTACACGGTTTTGGCAAAAGGGAGAGTAGAGATACAGTTAATGAAAAGTGAAGGATGAGCTCTGTTCCATGGGAATGCTCTCCTACTTGAAGCGCTGCTGTCTTCCTTTGACAGTGAGACTGTCTGGACAGCAGATAGATTCCAAATTATTCTTGTTCTTGAGACATATTCTGTAGATCTTCCCTAATCTTTTGATGATACAACGCTTCTTCTGCATCGGTAACGATTCTGAAAGCTTCGCGCTTAACATGTATTCTTACAGCTTCGGGAAAGTCCTTGACGGATTCCCCGAGCTCAACGAAGAAGTCGACGACTTCGTCATGTTCTGCCGTCTCCTGCAGCCGAGCAGCTGGTGCCTCGTCTTCGGACAAGCTATTATTGTCATCATTTAGATTGTAGTTCTCTTCTTGATCAGAATCGTGCAAAGTCGTCGCCACTTTGTTGTACAACTCATTCAACGTCGGGTGGAGGAACGACAAGAGCTTCTCATAAGCTGGTCTCTCCGGGCGCGTCTCGCTGGGGTTTAACTTGGCCCGCTCCAGCGCACGCAAGTAGTTTGCTTTGATTCGTGACCATCTTTTTCTGCAGTATTCAGCTGCACAAATAAACGACAATATTAACACTTTCTCACACAATCTGTTCTCGCATTAATTTTTTTAATTAATGCGAGAACAGATTGTGAATTTAAGAATCCTAATTATTTATTTATTTTAATACTTATGAGTACCTAGGCAACTAATTGGTCCAAGCAAATAAAAATAGTATTATATGTTTTATGGCGTATCCGCGTAGTAAGGATACTTTGGCAATATAACAGTAGATCTGTGGTCGAAATTCTTGTATAGACCGTTCACTATATCTTGTCCCGTGACGCGATTGGTAGCACTGTTCTGTTACTATTAATATTAGTAATTTCAATATTGAAACTAAGGCGTCAAACAGACGAGCAGCACTTTGCTGTCGACAGAGCGAACTTCAACTGTCGACAAAAGCACCTGCTGTACTCTGCCTAAGCTTGGCAAGCTATGGTGCCAATATGACGGCAAGGGAGAAGTTGTAGTGAACGGTCTGTAATAATAATAGACTATGATATAAAGTATGGGTCTCAGTATTCTATGAGCTAACATAACTCAGATTATGCGCTATCCGTCTGACAAACATCCATATTTTGTGAATGAACGCTAATTTTGGGTTTTTACTAGCATCACACGATAAATCTTAGGGTTTCTGTTGGAGACTTGACACGAAATGATGAGAACAGAAAATTACGAATTGATTTGATTTGGAGCTTCAAAGTAGGTTTTATGATTTTTAGACGATACATTTTTTCACGAAATAGTAGTTTATGCAATGGTCATATAATATGGGTTATTAAAACACGAGCGTAGGTTTATCAAATGAGGCGAAGCCGAATATGATAATAATATTACGCGAGTGTTTTAATACCTAATTATATGCTATTGCATACACTACTTTATCTTCACTCATAAAGTTGCAATAAAACAAAAGTGGAAACGGAAAAATATTTGGTATGGCGGGCTATTTAGATTCTCATTGCGCATGACTGCGCAGCGCGCGCCTCCTTAGACAATGACAGTACTACTTCAATGAGCCCATAAGCGCCAATAAATTAAAAAGTAAAAGCGTGCTATAAAAATTAAAAAGTTATTTTATGATGCAGTTGTTTAAAAATCGAAGGAAAATGTTGCATTGTAATGGTTTTTTTTTTAATTTTACCTATCCACCAATATAAAGTAGGTAAGTACGTGTTTATACAATATTTTTTGAATTCATATTTGGAACATTACGTTGTGAGTGTAGACAAACGCCTTTGCCTATCACAATCTATTTAATTTTTTTCCTCAGTTGGTCTCGTTATTTCGTATCATAGAGTGTCATACATAGACATGACAACTTTTCAACATACTGTATGTACTTTATAAGTTTGTCTTGGACATCGCTGACAACGGTGAATGAAAAACATGGTGGGGAAACCTAGACTTTATAGTGAGTTTATCATAAGAGTCCAGTGCGAGGATAAACGAATAAATAAATAAACATTTACAAGTCTCTGAAGAAAATCATAAGATGAAGAAGTGATTGCTGGTAAAAGCCCGAAATTTGGGATTGTTATACATAGATCATTCAGACTTTTACCAATAAGACTTGGTAAATCTTAGGTTTTAAGCTTCAAATTTTTATTTAATAAAAACTGTAACCCGATTCATTAATCATCACGTGACATTGCCATATATTAATCACGTGACATTGCCATATAATAATTACGTGACATTGCCATATATTAATCACGTGACATTGCCATATATTAATCACGTGACATTGCCATATATTAATCACGTGACATTGCCATATATTAATCACGTGACATTGCCATATATTAATCACGTGACATTGCAATATATTAATTACGTGACATTGCCATATATTAATCACGTGACATTGCCATATATTAATCACGTGACATTGCAATATATTAATTACGTGACATTGCAATATATTAATTACGTGACATTGCCATATATTAATCACTTGACATTGCCATATATTAATCACGTGACATTGCAATATATTAATTACGTGACATTGCCATATATTAATCACGTGACACTGCCATATATTAATCACGTGACACTGCCATATATTTGTGACTTTTTTCCTATCGCTTTCTTTGATAGAAAGACACTTGTCTTATTTTGGGTAACATATCAAATGACCCCCAAAAATCTCATCAGATTCGACAGAATATCCGTGATTAATCTTGAGCATTAAAAGCAGTACATTCATTTGTTACTTTGCTTGTGAGGACTAAAGTAGCCATGTAAGATTCTTACATGTTATGCATACAAAATTGCGAAGACTGTATATCACACTAATATTTTAAAGGCGAAAGTTTGTGAGTGTTGTGTGTGTATGTGTGTGTGTGTTTGTATGTTTGTTACTTCTTCACGCTCAAACTGCTGGACAGATCTGGATGAAATTTGGCACAGAGATAGATTTTAGTCAGGCATAGCACATAGAATACTTTTTATCCCGGGAATATGTTCTTTCGGGAAAAATTTTGACATTCACGTGAGCGAAGCCGCTGGCAGAATCTATTTTTATATAATTACTAGCTTCTGCCCGCGGCTTCGCCCGCGTAATCAATTTTTATCATCCCAAGAGAATAAAAACTCCCTTGGGATGATAAAAACCTATGTCCTCCCCAGGGTCAAACCGATTTAGATGAACTTTAAAACTTCCGCGTTTCAAATCATCACGTTAAATTCCCGTGATATATTGTTTTCGATTTAGATGAAATTTGGCAAGGAAATATCCTTGTCAAATTGCATCTAAATCGGGTCAGTAGATCCAGAGATTACCCACTACAACCTCACAAACTTCGCCTGCGTGGACTACACGATTTTGGCTGTTTTGTTTTTTGCAGTTCTGGCGGGATATTGCAAATTATTATCCAAACATAGCTTTCCGCTTGCGTCTTTGTTCGCGTAGACTACAAAATTTGCTCAATTTTATTATTTTAACGAATTATATAAAATATTCCCTCTCACAGAGAGGAGGCCTGTGTCCCAGCAGTAATGTGCATTAATAGGCTGATAATGTGATGTGATAAAAAATGTATGTAAATTGATATAAAATGAGCATAAACTGTGCTTCCGTCGTATTCTATTCTAATAACCAATCTGGAGGTCTCGTGGGATCGATTTCCACGGGAAGGTCAAATAGTGAAATACCACTTTTCTTTCAATTTCTAAATCCTACTACCGACACGACAGATAATTAATACAGGGTGGCGCAAAAGTTATCACCCGATGTTCTTTGGCTGTATTTTTTTTATGAATGAAATACTTTGGTTCTGCTTTTGGATAATGTTTATTTGGTGTCTAAATTTATTTTCCTATTTAGTCGAGAAAATGATACGACCGCGCCGTCGGCGTAGCCAGAATTGGTTGTTACTCGCGCTTGGACGTTACCAGCTATATTTTGTATATCTGTTTACTTCACAAATGTCGAAGCAGAATTGTCGAAGAAAACATTATAGCATCTTCCGATAAAGTGACGAGTTTTGTGTCATTCTGTACCTACAGTCTAGTTATGGGTATTCCAAATAGTTTACGCTAACAAAGTCGTCATCAGGAAGTTAGAATTTAACTATGCACTTCTTCGTATACCACATTGCTGGTTTTTCTGTCTGGTGCCAAAATGACCAGGCTGCTAGTATCTACTGACTCAGGAACAGGCAACGTAGAATTACCGCGTGAGATGCATGCCTGCCACCCTTAATGACTGACCCTGAGATTTATTTTTGGTCATAGCAAAGCAGACTTTAAGGGGGAATTGTAATCGTATAAATTCAAAGACATAGTCAGAGGGTATTAGTAGTATTCGAGGTATGATAAGTGATTCCTCCCGAGCACATCCAGTAGGTTATCATTCATACAAACTTTATTACCCTTTTGACCCGTTTAAGGGATAAAATTCAAAAAAATGCTGAAGTACGTTTTTCTTTAATTGTATTGAAGAGCAGAAATACTAAGTTTCAAGATATCTATGATTTCAAGTAATTTTGATAGTAAATAGTGTATTTTTCTTAGAAACGTAAACACCCCTTATTACTTCTTTAAGGGACGAAATTTAAAAAATCCTTTAATACGTGTTTCTTTAATTGTATTGAAGAGCAGAAATACTAAGTTTCAAGTAATTTTGATGATAAAAAATATATTTTTCTTACAAACTTTAACAGCCCTTTTTACCCCTTTAAGGGATGAAATTCAAATATCCTTAAAATTTTGGTTTCTAATTTATATTTAGGTAGAGGCTAAATGCCAGACAAGAGTTTCATACAAACTTTCATCCTCTTAAACTCCCTTAGGGGATGCATTATAAAGGGAACCTCTGTAAAATTTCATCTTTCTAGGTCCAAGGATTTGGGCTGGGCGTTGATGAGTCAGTCAGTCAGTCAGGACTTTTCTTTTTATTTATATAATATATAATAACAATATAAATATAGATTTTAATGCATGACTCACGTGGTTGATTGACGATGGCGCCGATCTCTTCCCAGATGACGCGCGTGCGGTTGTGCTTCCCGTAGAGCGGGTGGTTGTGCATGTACAGCTCCTCGTAGCCGCGCACCAGGCTCACGAAGTGCGCATTCGCCAGTAGCGCCGGCACTGTAACACACACTACCGTCACTCCGGCACAGCACGCCTCACGCCACAAGTGACGGCGCCCGTCTGCAGCTTACAGCCTCATACTCACCGTCAGCAGGACGTGGAGCACGCGGCGCTGCCTCGCCAACGCGGGCTGTAGACTGCTCAGCCCCGCTAGATGACATGCTTGAAAAAAGTTAATTCAAAAAATCAAAAAACATGCCTGCTTACTGCTGCTCGCTTTTTAAGCAAGCGGGTTTTTTGAATTAACTTTTTTTATTTACCTATAACTTTTTAGTTAACATATTTTTTCGAATTAGGTACATTTAAACATATAAGTGTTATATATTTTTGAAAACTCCTCTAAAAACCCTTCATTTTAATACCCCACTCGATGGGTATGGAAGAAAAAAAATATTGGAACCCCCACAATATGCCGCCCAAAATCCGCCATGTTCCTTTTTTTTTAAAGGCAAGAAGACTTGGGCGGTCAAGACCTATCTAACGATGTCTTAATTATATAAATCCGCTAAGTAGTTTAAAAGATATGAGGTAATAAAGAATATTACATACATACAAACATACAAGATACGCGCGAAAAACATAACCCTTTCCTTGCCGGGTAAAAAATCAACATACAATTTTAAACGAAGTGAAATTAACAGAGAAAGCTACTAAACACATACTTAGCATAAAATGGTATCTACATTTTGATACAAGTGGGCAAACTTTGTCATTGCAGCCGAGGCGGGATACACCGTTATGGAGCCGAAAAACTGCAATGATAAATGCCCACGTACATCAAACGATGTTTTTTCAACACACTAATTCGAAAAAATACTCCATATCGTAGCCAATTTTCGAATAAGTCTATTATATTTACCCACTTTTAAAACTTGACAAACTTGTTACGTGTAGACGCTACGATAACTGGAGGCACACTAGCGTTAGCGTGCGATGACGTTGCGTGCTCGTGTGTACAGGCGCGGGATGGCGGCGGCGGGTGTGGCGGAGGGGCGCGGGGCTTCGGCTGAGTTTACACGGCCGCCATCTTGTCGTCGTCGCCCGGCCACGGGCCAGCCATACATAAGACATTATAAGCACTAAATCAGTATTCACTACCCAATTTATAGGAAACCTAACTAGGAAATCGGATGACTTAATCGTAGTTAGAAACAGATTGGATCCGATTTAGTCAAATCTATCGGAGGTCCAACTCTACCTCCTAGGTTGTCTCGATTTAGGATAGTGTAATCGCGAGCGACGTTGCGATTTAGAACGACTAGTCGGCGATGGTCAATTCACTGCAAAATTCGCTCGCGAGTGTAGTTCTAATCATTGGTTCTAATACTACTATTTCGATGTACAAAACTTGGTGAACAAAAAAAATATATTATATTCTACTAAACACTAAATAAAATACTTACTTTGTTTGAATTAAATTGGAATTTCTGTCATTTCAGTATTTCACTAAGATTTATTTATTGGAGGAATGGCTGATCTTTGCGTTTTGCTCGTACACGGGTGCTGCTTGTGATCGTCTTACAGGAAAGAACATATTAAATATATTAATTAAATAGGTAACGTTTATTTCAGACACAGACTCCATATTTACACAAACAATAAAAAATAAAGGTTGCAATTGCAAGACACAAACACAATGGTACACGTGCTACCCAGTTACCAGTTATTGGATTGTGGAGGTCAGATCGGCAGTCGCTTCATGTAAAACACTGGTACTCAGCTGAATCCGGTAAGACTGGAAGCCGACCCCAATATATTTGGGAAAAGCAAACCGACTTCCAAAAAATCACTGCAAAACGAAAAATAACTTTCTTTTCCGAAGTCGGTGTCTTTGGTACCTAATGTTTTCCGTGTTTCGACACCGACTTCGGCAAAGAAAGTTATTTTTCGTTTTGCAGTAATTTTTTGGAAGTCAGTTTGCTTTTTTGTTAAAAAGTTTTTTATTTATCTCTTTTTAGTTTTGATAGGTACTTCCAATTGCCATAAAATTCATTTATAGCCAAAGTACATCTCATGACGATTCCAATAAGCCCATACACGACTAGGATACATTGTTTTTTTTTCGGAGTACCAGTGCCTACCTGCCGGCTTCATCATCAGATCAGTTCGATGGTACCATTGTCATCCGCACTATGTATTTATAAGTATTTGCTTCATCATAGTCGTTAAACTATTCGAGATATCTTATAACCCATGACATACTTAGCATTAAGGAATTCTATTGGCCATCTGTGGTCTTCTTCACCAGTTCCACTTCACCAAATGTTACTTTCTGAGTGCAGATGATTGCATTGTTGATAAAAATACCAAAATCGCTATATGTATTCCTATAATATTTGAGGAGTTCCCTCGATTTCTCCAAGATCCCATTATCAGATCCTGACCTGATGACATTGGGACCAAATGGGAAGTATATCCTTTCAAACAAAAGAATAATTTTTCAAATCGATCCAGGTGTCTTTGAGTAATCGGGGAACATACATAAAAAAAAAGATTCCGACGAATTGAGAACCTCCTCCTTTTTTTGAAGTCGGTTAAAAAGGCTAGGCAGATTGAATTAAGTACGAATGGATTGATTACGCAACAGCCGGCGGGTTCCGGCTCTGGATGTTTGCATATGTGATTTTATATGTTTGTAAACGCACTCACGATACAGGAGAAACTCCTAGTGTGGGGAAAAGATTAAAAAAAAAATCGTTAAGTACTAAAATTTTCATTAATGTTTTATCGATTAATATTTATTGTAACTTCGCTGGTCCCAGTTTAATAAATAAGTAATTTAATTTGTTCCTCAATAATGTATTTACTTTGTATAGGTTAAAGTTCGTCTAAATTAACCGATAAGGCAGTGGTGATACTTATTTAAATTAATTCAATTTTAATAACTTACTTAAGCCTTGTTTCTGTTCATCACATTAAAAAACCTCTAGAAAGTATAAAATAAACCTCGTACTCGCTTCAGGGAACCGCCAACGCTTACAACAGTTTATTTTATTTACTTAGTGGTTTTTGTGTCGGGGGTTTTGAAATTTGTAATTTAATTTTTATTTCTTGCTTTTTAAACTACATATAGTATACCTAGTAGTAGACACGCTTCAATCGGCAGTCTATCGAAACAATGACACGATACCTATCTTGCGAAAAAAAAACAGATTCAAACAGTAAAATGTGGATAACTTTTAAACGGCTGAACCGATTTCAAACATAGCTAAGAGCAATCTCGACACATTTCAAACAAAAAAAACTAAATCAAAATCGGTTCATCCGTTTAGGAACTATGATGCCACAGATAGATACACAGCAACAAACGTCAAAATTATATAGTTATAATACCCCTCTTTTTCCGTTGGGGGTTTAAATCAAATAAATTATACCGAGTATCAGCACGTGATCAGCACTTTTTCGACGTAAAAATTGACAAAAGACAGGCCCTCATAATCACCACCAAACTATTTCAAAATAAATTAGGTACTCGTTACTTTTTACCGACTTCAAAAAAGAATGTAGGTACCTAATCAATTTGACACGTATCTATGTAATATTGTTGCCATTGCACAATATTCACATCATTTTACTCGGTATGGGCTTCTAAACACGTGTGCCAAACATAAGTGTCATGTTTGTCCAGGAATTATTCCGAAGCTTACGATCCGGTAAGTAGGTACCATAACTCCGGATCGTAATCATTCTTTTTTATTGGATTATGTATCTCCCAACTTAGGGAACAGTGCAAGTTTCATCAAAATCGGTTTAGCAGTTGTCAAGATATGGAAACATGCAACCGAACTCCTTAGCGACAAACAGCACAAATGTGTAAAATAAGTTATTATAGGGATTTTGTCAATCCTTTATGTACCTGGTACCTTATTATAATAAAAATAAAATAAAAATAAAAATATCTTTATTTATCTCCACAAATTACATATCAACGTGAGTACAAATTACAGTCAGACACAGAAATATTGGAAAAGTGTGTAATTTGTGGGAGATCTCTGGAGTCTAAACTAAGCCTAGGCCTGTATTTTAGAACTCCAGGCATTAGACATTATAGAACTTGCTAATTTTTTTTGTCGTTTTGTACTAAAAATAAAAATATAGAAATAAAAACAATAACACAAAAAAAACAACTTCTAAAGCAAAACACTCAAAAAAAGCAAAAATGACTTTCGTTTTGGAAGTCGGTGTTGATAAACGATAAAAACAAGAGGTACCACAGAAACCGATTCCGGTACGAAAGTTATTTTTGCTATGTGTGTTTTAATCGGTTCAGTTTATTTTTATTATTTTACTTGTATTATGACATATGTTTAGATATCTATATAAAGTAACATTATGTAAATATTGTGCAATTCCAACAATATTACATACACCTCCTTTTAGGGTTCCGTACCCAAAGGGTAAAAACGGGACCCTATTACTAAGACTCCGCGGTCCGTCTGTCACCAGCCTGTATCTTATGAACCGTGATAGCAAAACAGTTGAAATTCACAGATGATGTATTTCTGTTGCCGCTATAACAACAAATACTAAAAACAGAATAAAATAAATATTTAAGTGGGGCTCCCATACAACAAACGTGATATTTTGCCGTTTATTGCGATAATGGTGCAGAACCCTTCGTGCGCGATTCCGAATCGCATTTGGCCAGTTTTTTAAGTCGGTAAAAATACTATTATAAGTAATGTTTCAGAATTTATCGTCGCTGCAGGCCCAGCGTCGCTCGTCTGCTGCCTTTGATGCTCGGCACGGCAGCGTCTTCCACGCCATGTTGTAACGAGCGCCGCCAGCTCAGCGCTCCTCCGCACACACGATGGCGCGACACGCATACCGACGATGCCTGCAGGCGCTTCTTATAGTACCTAATAATATGGCTATGTAACGTTCTTTATGATGTCACATTTAACAATATATTGTTCAATGTATAGCATTTTGTTCACAGAAGTAACATTGCAGAATTTTGAACAACACCTCGCCTCGGTTTAGCAGCAAAAAAATTTGGCAAGAGCAAAAACACTTTTAACAAAAAAAAACCGAATAGTCTTTGGTACCTATGATTTTGCATTTATAACCGACTTTTCAAAAAGGAAGAGGTTCTCAATTCGGATGTTTTTTTTTTTTTATGGATGATAGTACCTATCTGTGACAGATATTATAATGTTCGGGCATAACTCTGTCATCTAAAAGACGGATTTGGAAAATTCTTTATTTGTTCGAAAGATATTTATTCCGAAAAGGTCCCATTTAAATTTGGTGAAGATCTGATTTCATCTGATGAAGAACTTAGGAGATATAAATCAGAACTCTCCAATATCTCTCGAGATTGCTGCAATCGCATGTCTGTTTATTTTTTTATACCTTACTAACTGGTGACCGCGGCTTCGCTCCCGTGGACCACCCCACTGGACCCGTTTTCGGGATTAAAAATTAGCCTATGTCACTCAGGAATAATTCAGCTTTCTATTGGTGAAAGATTTGTTTAAATCGGTCCAGTAGTTTCGGAGCCTATTCGGTACAAACAAAACAATCTTTCCTCTTTATATAGAAGCTTAGATAAAGTACCTATAGATTAATGAGCTTGATTGATAGAGCGAGATGGCCAATTGGCAGCTCCATGTAAATAATAGGGACAAAAGATTATTTTTTGTCTTTGTCACCATGGCCGGTTTCTGTTGTTTGTCAAACTCTAATATAATGTCAGGTTTGACAAACAAACTCGGTTTTGTTTGATTTTCTGTGATTTCGTGGTATTATATGTTAATTGAGACAAGGAATTTGGGTTATTTATATATAATAAGTGTCAGTGCGATGGTGGCTTGTAGTGTTCTTGTTCTTGTTGTAAAACCAGAACTAACTATTTCTGTCTCATGTGCGGCCACGCCAGGACTTAATCTATAGCTACTTTATCTAAGTAAAGAAGTATAGAGTACAGACTATAGACACAGAATAAATAATAGTACAAGCTATAGAACTTATCCATTTTTAGAGTCTGGCAAACGAAAGTAGAGACTGAAAAAGCGCGGCAAATTTAATAAATATCAGCATAGCAACCCCAAATCTAGTATGAAATATCTGGAATAACCTAATTTGATACTTTAGAATTATTAATTTTACTTCGTCTGAATAAAAATACTATAGGTACTTTACGTAGGTAATACTTTAGATAAATTATGTATCTATCAATCTGAATAAAAAGAAAACAACAGTATTTCTATAATAATTTTGATTAATTCACTACCATAATCAAAGTCTGAATCTAAGACATCCATGTGAAAAGATTCATTAGTCACTGGAATCTTCCTCCTCCTGTTGTTTTTCTTGATATTTAGACATCATGCGAAAGAACATCTCCCGTAATCCACTTTTAATATTTTTATTAATTTTTCACTGAATAAATGCTACTATCAAGACCACAATAGCATTGCTATATAAAAACTTTGCAAATAATTCAAGTGTCTACTTTCGTTTGCCAGACTCTATATGCAAATAAAAAACTTAAATTAAATACCTAAGTGTCAAAAAATTAAAGAAACTAAAACAGGAACCCCGACTGCCGAAATTGAAGTTAATTTCACTTTGTATTGTTTTTATTTGGAAGTCGGTTGTATTTTAATGTAAAAAAGTTTTTTTCGTCACTGACTTCAGAAAAGAAAGTTATTTTGCTTTGGAAGGTTTTTTTATATTTCTCTTTTAAGTTTTGGTACAATTATTACCTTGAAAATCAATTACATCTCCAAATAGTCTGTATTGACGACTCCAAATAAAGCCCAAACACGAGACTTTTAGGATACTTTGTTTTATTGCGGAGTGCCAGTGCCTACCTTCCGGCTTCATTAGATCAGGTCGATGGTACCATTTTCATCAGTAAGTACTATTTACCCGAGATATCTTATACCCGTGACGTACTTATCATTAAGGTGTTCCAGTGCGAACCATGATCTTCTTCATCAGTTCCACTTCACCTAATGAAACTGACTGAGTCTGGCTGCAAAGCCTGGCATATAAAATACATACTCTCATAGAAGATCACTTGAGAGTTGAGGTTGAGACGTGCTCGCTGCCACAGATAATATAATACTACAGCGCTGCCCTCGCGGCTCGCTTGGCGACTGCGCGCTCCACATCTCGTGAGGAAAGTGGCTTCATACTATCAGCGTACCGGGAACGGGACACACGTACCTAGGTGAATACCTACCTACCTAGTACCTAGGTACATTAAGCAATTACCACACTCAGCGGGGCTAGCACGGCCTACTGTGACAGGCTTGAGTCACTCATTTTTATCACAGTTTGAGAACAAAAACCGTGATAGAATGCGTAACTCAAGCATATCACAGAGGCCGTGTTTATCCGGCTGCATACTCCCTCTGGTTTCCTCTGGTAATTTAAATTTGTTATTGGGAACTTTGGCATTTATTTGTTGCATCGATCATACATGCCGCCTGCCGCGCCCTTCGTCCTTTATTATCAGTACCTGGGCGACCGAGCTCTGTTCGGGTGAAAATAGAGAAAACGACGTTTTATAAAAATGAAACCTTGCTAGATCGATTTATCGCCCCCGAAACCTCCTGCACCCTAAATTTCATGAAAATCATTGAAGCCGTTTCCGAGATTTACATTATATATAAGTAAGTAAGTAAGTAATTCTTTATTTTGCAAACTTATATATAAACATATATACAAGAATTGCTCGTTTAAAGGTATTAGATAGATTAGATTTAACAGCTCTGTGAATGAAAGTTGTCTCCCTCTTGTCGAATTTGGTAAGGAATTTCCTCGGAACAAGTGAGTTTAGTGATACTCCTCCCAAGGGAAGGAAGTGACAAAAAGGTCCATCCGAAAACACGTCACGTTTTATAATTATTTATCTAGGCTAGTGCGGCTGCAAGCTAGAAGCAAGGGCCCGGCAGCCGCGCCGACTGCGAGGCGGCTAGCCTTTACCCCATATCTTAATCTCTGTCTAAACTAGGTACGTGTGAAGGGTGTTTTTTTTGCTGGTATGAACAGCTTGGATGCCCCAGTTCGATCTACATTATGTTGCCAAGTCATGTCTACCAAAAATTACAAAATGTGTAAGTTACGTAAAAATGGTACAGTAGAAAAGATCTGAAAATACCTATAGATTTTAAGTAGGTATTAAGATTTGAAATGAAACTAATAACTTTTTACATAATTAACTTTAACTGTACATTGTACAACGTTAATTTATTTTTATATAAATAAATTCAAATATCTATTTTTGTCTAATTCACCTCTTATAATATTTTGTAAACATTCATTCGTCTCCACTTGGAGTTGCGTTCTTGCTTTCCAAATTATTGTTATTTAGAGTCAAATGACAACAAACGGACTACATCTAGTTTGAGCGAGGACTGCACAAGTCTGCGCCTCATTTGTTGAACTACAGCAGGTTCATAATAACAGCACGCGACCGGCGAGACACGGGCGGCGGCAGTGCCCATACCCCACGGCCTGGCCCGCCGCGCCGCCGCCGCCGCCGCCGCCGGCTCACGCCTCAGCTCACGACTCGACACCTCACTCGCCACATTACTAGGAGCCGAGTCTATGCACACGCTACACAGTATATGAGTCTAGTTCGGCAGTATGTCATTAGAGCGGTCGCCGTCAGCCTCGACCCGGTCGATGATGAGCGGCTTGCAGTCGCGCTCCTCGTCCGATTCCGGCGCGTGGCTGAGGTTAAGCACGCCGTGCTGCTCACGCTCGCGCCCGTGCTCGTGCGGCTCCTCCTCGTCCAGCAAGCGGTGCAGGAAGGACAGGCACTCGCGACGGAAAAGCCGCTGCTTCTTGGCGGGCAGCTCCTGGTAATCATCGTGGATGCCGCGGAAGAAGTGGAAGTAGGCAGAGTTCTCGTCGGGCTCGAAGGAGTGCGGGCTAGGCGAGTCCGGCGGGCGCAGCGTGGGCTCCACCGTGAGCTGCAGCGGCGCGGCGCGCGGCGGGCTGCTCAGCGCGAACCAGGGGTTGGAGATGAAGGGCTTCAGGTCCACGGGCTCGGCGCCCTCTCCCGCGGAGCCCGCGCTGTCTGCGCCCTCCATGTACAGCGGCGCGTACGAGTAGCGCGACGGCCTCCTGCGGGACAGGCGCGCGGTTAGTGGTCACGGTCAGTAAGCAACAAGAAGAGACGCGATCACGCGACGATCTTATGAGCTTATTACACTACCCGGAATGGTGGAGCATGTGATGCTCCACCATTCCGGGTCGCTACGGTCGCTATTTTGGGGAACAAAAAGTCAGGGACCTGAATACCGTGTAGTGTAATAAGCGCTTCACTTACTAATATTATGAATACGAAACTTTGGATAATCACGTCAGAACGGCTTAACGGATCTGGATGAAATTTGGTACAGATATAGCTTATAGTCTGGAATACACATAGGCTACCGGAGGGATAAGAAAACAATTTTCACGCGGGCGAAGCCGCTGGCAGAAGTTAGTGTACCTATTTAGAATGGCTTCTCAAGTAATGACTTGTATAAGCATAGCATAAGCATAATCAGCCTTTCAATATTCCAACTCAGCAGTTGGAATGTTGAAAGGCTGATTATGCTCTCAGAGAGGACGCCTGTGTCCCAGCGGACACAGGCGTCCTCTCTGAGAGAGGGAGTGGGCAGTAATCCACCACGCGGGCCCAGTGCGGGTTCGTAAATGTCACACGTCTTTGAATTTTTGGCTTGGATCTAGTATCTTTTGGCAGGAGGAGGGGTTAAAAGTGGTTAAATCTGGTTGAGGTTGGGTCCCTGATTAAAACGCTACCACTCTTATTATAAGGTAATGCATATTTTTCGAGAAAATAACAAAAATTGTTTCTAAACTCTATTAGATAAAAAGTGAAAACGAAACGTTAAAATGGGCGATTGACAACCAAATCAGTACCGCAGGCTTATTACGTATCTTTTACAAGAGCAAATAGCGATTTTTGCGCAATAATTGCTGTTCAATACAGAAGTTTTAGAGTTGTTGGCGGTTTTTTTTTTTAAATAAGTGCATTTGACAAACAGCGAGCGATTAGCAAACGATTGTGTAGGACTTACCATACCTACACTGCAAGTAATGCCGACTTTTAAGACATAAAGCGTTTGATAGCTATCGTTTTGCTCTTGCAAAAGATACGTAATAAAAGCCTGCCGGTATAGTGTCTGCGGTGGAATATTTAGAGCAAAATTGTGAAAACAAAACGTAAAAAAAATACGCCTTTTGCGTCATGTGTGACATGTGCCAGAGTCATTTGCTTTCGTTCATTCCGTTTCCCGAGTTGCGTGAATGTGCTATTTGTGTTTCTTGGTGTTTTTGTTGTTTTATTTGTTTTTATAAAAACCTAGAAATCCTGCTCAGAAAGTTAGTGTACCCCCACTTCATGGTTAAAATGGTGCCTATCCTTTGTTACGTAAGGGCAAAGGGGTTGCACCTTCCGCAGCGCGGGAGACGATGCAGAAGCAACTTTAAACTGTTTTGAGGTAAGGTTACAATAATTTGTTTTTCTCAAGAACGGTGCGTTACCTTTTCATGGGAGTGGTACTAGGGGGGAGGACGTGCCCCTCTCAAACTCCTCCCTCCACCCCTCCTTCTCCTGCCAACTTCTTCTGCCGCACTACTCGGTTCTGTACATCTGTCATCGGGTGTTTCACGCGACATTGACAGCTGAAAATTATGAAAGGATAATTTTCACGTACGTGTCGGTGGCCATGTGCTCGCGCAGGAAGTCCAGCTCGTCGGCCAGGTACCAGCGCGACACCATGCGACCGCGGCCCGTGCGCACGCCGTACATCTCGTTGCGCAGGTGGCGCGAGTACGAGTTGCGCACGTGCGACCACTTGCGCCGCACGTCCGCCACTGGAAAACAACGCACACACATCCTTATCTTATCATAATATAAAACAACAACACTCAAGTGACTACAAGTAATCCGGTACGGCCACGGCTAGTCGAACAACTTACCTAACTGTATTTACAGTTCTACAAAAGCACAGATAATTGCTAGTAAGTATTATCCCAAGTAACAAATAAATAAAAAATTCCCACGAGAACATTACGTTCTGTTTTTAGTTACGCCTAGCATCAATGATCTTATTAGCATCAATATTGAAGAGCTTGAAGGGCCGGCGCTCACTGACGCGCGTGTCATAGGATTTTTCCATGGACAAATGATTTTCGACCTTATTTCAACGACTTTAGCGCTGAAATTTCTTTATTTTTTATACGAATAGATTGAAATTTCACGTGATGCCGCGGCATGCAGTGGCAGAATGATTCGGTATCCCGAAGCTTGCCGTGCCATGCCGTGCCGTCAGTGAGCCCTAACAGTTATTACATGGTCTGGGCACCTCGCTGGATTGCGCCTACTCCCGCCTACCCGCGTAGCGCGGGGTCGCCCCGCGTTCGCCTCGTGCGCCAATAGCGAGAGTCGAACGTCAAAGTGAGTGACGCGACGGCGCCAGGTGCTAAGTTGTTTTGACGGAGCAGTAGTATGGTAAACAGTCAGTAGGTATGTGGTGTGTGCGTACCCGACCAGCCCATGCTGTCGGCCACCTGCTGCCACAGCTTCTTGACCTGCGAGTAGTAGCTAGCCACGGGCATGTTGTTGCGCGCGTACAGCAGCGGCCGCTCGCGCACCAGGCGGATCATGCGCCGGTCGTCGGCCTGGCTGCAGTCCACCAGGCGGCCCACCTCGCCAGAGACCGCGCCCTCCTCCGCGACCGCGCCGCTCTCGCCCATGCCACCCGCCACTGAGTCTTTCTTGCGTTTGCCGCTCGACATTACTAACCGAACTCTCAAAATGCCAAAACTAAGAAGAAGGTTACCAGCTGCTTACGTCACAAAACATTATAAAGAAACACTAGATCCTCCAAAAAATTTCAATCCAAACTTCGAATGTTATAGTTTTTATAAAATCTCGATCGCGTATCGCGTACACGTCACACCACAGCTCACAGCGAGGGCAGCGAGCAGACACACCGACCGACACGCGGACGTGCACGGCGGCAGACAGACACGCGCAGAGCGACGCAAGCCCGCCAGTGCGTCCGTCTCGCTCGCGCGCGTTGCGGCGGCACGGGTGCGAGCGGCGTAGACTACGAAACACGTGAAAAAGCAAGAGCGCAGACGCTCTAGGCCGGCGCCGCCCGCCGCGCGGACACTTTTATAAATTCCACATGGTTGCCTCGCTGGTTATCGATTCACTTCGCCCGCCGGTCGGCCGGAGCTCGGACACCGCGCGCTTCTACTTTTTGATTCAGATTTATTTCGGTAGGTGACAGGTACATTCATAGAGCATAAGTACACATATTAGGCTCACTCTAGGTGTCATACGCGGCATATAAGTATCATGCATGCTACGATTACTATTTCCTTTATTTATTTACATTCCTATTTATTTCATTTTTAATTATTTAAAGAGGTAGATGACTTGACACAGGAATGTAAACTGGCAAAAGTGTTATAAATTGATGCCTGAGAATATAGAGTTTTAAATTGTAGGTAGGTAATTGGTTTTTTAAATAATGTTAGGCGATAACCCCTTTCCTAAGAGAAACACGATTACAACCACAATCTAATTATACATTGCACGATTGATTTCAAATTAACAACAATGGGTAAACCATTCACGGGTCCGTCGCGGCGGAATTTTGCCTGGTTATGGAAGATTTATTTATTTCATAAAAGGTCCTTTAAATTATTTCTAGCCAAACTAAAGATGATAATTGTCGATGTTTTATGACTTTATGAAATTATGAGGCATATATCATCCGTCCGGATTTGTCCGGATATTTGGCTTCCGGTCCGGATTTTGGAAAAAACCAGACTTTACGCTGTGATGGCAAAATTTTGTTTTTGTTCATGCGACGACGCGACGGCTATCCTTCCTCTAAGAACATTTTTTTGTTTTATACTTTTCAAGGGTATCGTATCGGTATCCCTAAGTCGGCACTCAGCTAAGGTATTGACAGGGCATTCAGTTTATTATAGTAGTAGTACAAAAAACAGAGTAACAAATTACTGTACATTTGATCATTTCGCCTCATCTCAAGGGCACTTAAAAAAGTGTGTAGGTATCTTTTTTCACTTCCAAAATTAGCGGTACAAGTAAAAATAATTGAAAATCTTTTTTTTCACCTTTGCATGGTAGTTTTTATTTTGTTTTATAATAAAAACAATTATTACTTATTGATAAAAAAACAGTTGAACGTCATCCCTCATGTTATTCTTTAAATTTTGAGAGAATTTCTCTTATTTCCACTTTATGGTTTCGTTTTAATATTCGATTTTTTTTCATTAATATTCTGAACCCAAGCTGACTGGGTCATGCATGACACATGAGATTAGGAGAAATGATTCAAACTATCATTCTATGATGTGCTGAAACATCGTTTGCCTGTGCCGACCATTTATTGCAGTTTCCAATGATTCTGAGAAACAAATGCTTGTGTGAGGAGATCACTACGTGAGCTTATGGTACGAAGGAGGTTGAATGAAGCTGGTTTTGGCTTTTAAGTACTAGCCGAAGTTCTGAAATTTGGGGAACAACACCATAGAAAAACAATAAGTTTTGCTCGGGAACATTGACTTAGGTCCACGGACTAGTGCAGTAAAATATTGTTTAGTGATGAGCATGGAATTAATTTAAATCTATTTGTCAAACTGTAATGAATGTGTAAACATTCACAACATTTAGGCGCAGAAAGCCTAATTCTGAAAATCGCAACAGAGTCGCAAAAGTCGTCAAAATGGCAAATTCTCAAAAAGCCTAATTCTCTGAATGGCCAATTCTCTAAAAGCCTAATTCTCTGAATGGCCAATTCTCAAAAAGCCTAATTCTCTGAATGGCCAATTCTCTAAAAGCCTAATTGATTTGAGATTTGAGAAACTGATTATCAAAATGGCACATTTTCTATAATTGGGTATATTCTTATAAATAAAAGATTTCTTAATAAATGTATTTGTTTAATCACTGAGTTGAAATTGTAAGATTTTATAATACATAATTGATAAGTATGATGATGATGAAATACTAATAGTGTCGTTTCAGACAAAATTAAGCCAATTTTAAGTTAAACCAGGCACTTAAACTTACTTTAAATCTGTACTTATGTGTCTAAATAACTCTAATTTCATTTCTATGACACTTAACCTTGATTTTAAAATAATCAGGTAAAAATTACCAAGTGACACACAAAAAGTATTTTATTTTGAATAGTGTAATAAAAAGTGAAAAATTAAAACATATTAATAAAAAGTGCAAAAACATTTTATTACTAGGTACCTACGCCTTAAAAGCTTTTTAGGCAAACCATAGGTACTTATCAAGTGACAGTCCGAGGTCATTGACGCGGATTTAATCATTTGAAACGCATAGTTTATAATGTTGTGTATGTTGTTTGCCAATATGTAAGTTAAAAACTATTTTACACATAATACAACCGACTTCCAAATAAAACACTACAAACTGAAAAATTACTTCTTTTTCGGAAGTCGGTATAAAAAAAAACCGGCCAAGTGCGAGTTGGACTCGCACACGAAGGGTTCCGTACCATTATCGCAAAACACTGCAAAAAGATCACGTTTGTTGTATGGGAGCCCTCCTTAATATATTTTATTTTAATTTAATATTTTTTTTTTTTAAAGTGAATATACAACTAACCATTCTGTGAATATTTCAAGCGTCTACCTGTTGCCGTTATTAATAACGAGCAACACACGGCAAAAATATCACGTTTATTGTATAAAATTAATATTTGAGGGGGGCTCCCCTTAAATATTAATTTTATACTGTTTTTAGTATTTGTTGTTATAGCGGCAACAGAAATACATCATCTGTGAAAATTTCAACTGTCTAGCTATCACGGTTCATGAGATACAGCCTGGTGACAGACGGACAGACAGACAGACGGATCGCGAAGTCTTAGTAACATTACCACACATTACAGTTACATTAGTAGTAGTCTTAGTCTTAGTAACGAAGAAAAGAAAACAGGAACACCTTACTTAAAATGAAAAATTTTACAACCGACCTCCGGTTGTAAGTTTTTTATTTTTCTCTTTTTAGTTGTGGTACTGCAAGTTCTATAGTATAATGGTAAGGTACCTATAATGACAGAATATAAAACATAACCGGTGAAATGAGAGTGTAAGTACCAAGGTGAACTGTACACATCTGCGTAGGTACCCCTTTAGAGCGTACTGGCATGATGTTATGTTATTAAATGGTTTAAATGCCATGGATCAAGTGATTAATCAGGGCACTATGAATAGTGTCCGGGCATTATGAATCTAGTCAAGTCAAATCGGGCAATGTAATGAATACTGATTAACACTTCTATAATTATCACATTGTCTGGTCATTATGAATATTGCTACGTAACGGTTGGGTTCCGTATGGTGACGGACGTAAAGAATTTCACCATCCCATAACTTCCCGTGGGTGTCGTAAGAGGCGACTAAGGGACACACCTGAGAATGGGCAGCAGCGTTCTCTGTGCACTTTATCAACAAACTGCGATCGCCAACCCGCCTGCCAAGCGTGGCGATTATGGCAAAACCCCCCAATCCTAATGATCAGCACACAGAAAAAACGGCCCCGAGTGCCCGGCAGCCCGTCTACCCTCGGCTACGGTAGCGGTCGAGGCGATGGCGTGGTAAGGTAAGGGATGCTAAGAATCCCCGGAGTGGACCCGGCTACCCCAATAAACACCGACGACTAGACCTGGGAATATATAACACGCGAACACTCCGGACCGACGAGAAGATAGCCGAACTGGAGGAAGAATTGAGTAGGTTGCGATGGAGTATTATAGGGTTATCTGAAGTCCGAAGAGAGGGGGAGGACTCGATAATCCTCAAATCCGGTAACCTGCTCTATTTCCGAGAGGGTGACCGACAGTCCCAGGGTGGTGTCGGGTTTATCGCCCACAAGTCCCTTGTGAACAACGTGGTGAAGATCGAGAGTGTGTCGACCAGGGTGGCGTACCTTATACTCAGAATATCCGCAAGATATTCGCTGAAGGTCATACAGGTCTACGCCCCGACCTCGGCACAACCCGACGACGAGGTAGAGACCATGTATGAGGATATCTCTAGAGCCATTTATGGTTTCAAAACTCACTTCACCGTTGTCATGGGGGACTTCAACGCAAAACTAGGCAAACGAGACGTGGATGAGCTGCAAGTGGGGCAATTTGGAGTTGGACGCCGGAACCACCGGGGTCACCTACTGGCCAGTTTTATGGAGAAGGAGGGCCTCTACATGATGAACTCCTTCTTCAGAAAGCGTGAGCACAGGAAGTGGACCTGGCAAAGCCCCGATGGTACAACTAAAAACGAGATCGACTTCATCATATCAACCAAGAAGCAAGTGTTCAATGATGTCTCTGTGATCAATTCGGTGAAAACCGGGAGCGATCACCGCATGGTAAGAGGCACATTGAACATTAATGTTAAACTTGAAAGGTCTCGACTGGTGAAGTCCACGCTCCGCCCAGCACAGATCCAGGTCCAAACCCCGAGAACTTTCAGCTCGAACTCCAGAATCGTTTCGAGTACCTAGGAAGCTCCGTGGACGGTTACAGCGATGGGTTCGTGGAAGCTGTCCATACGGTCGGGTCTAAGTTTTTCAAGACCCGCCGAACAGATAGGTACAAAAAGCTCTCTGATCCTACTCTCAAGCTAATGAAGGAGAGGCGTGAGATTATCCTGCAGTCTTCAGACGATGCGTTGAAATACCGGCAGCTAAATAGACGGATCTCAAAGTCCTTGTAAAGCGACCTCCGCCGCTTTAATACGGAGCGTATAAAAGACGCGATTGAGCGGAATAAGGGCCCCAAGGTCTTTGCAAGAGATCTGTCTATTGGGCAGAGCCAGCTCACGAAACTGAAGACCGATGATGGCAGGATCGTTTCCGCCAAACCAGAGCTTCTGAGGGAGATCGAGAGATTCTATGGGCAGCTGTACACGTCAACCAGTAAACCCGTCGCGAATCTAGCGAATGACCCTAGAGCTAGATTGACCCGACACTATACCTCAGCCTGTATGAGATTAGGATGGCTCTGAAACAGCTTAAGAACAACAAGGCACCGGGTTACGACGGAATTACGGCCGAACTCCTGAAGGCGGGTGGAAAACCAATCCTTAAGGCCCTTAAGCTTAAGAAGCTGTTTGATTCCGTCATACTCGAAGGGAAAACGCCACAGGCATGGTGCAGGGGTGTGGTGGTACTCTTCTTCAAGAAGGGTGACAATGCCTTACTGAAGAACTATAGGCCCATCCCACTTCTTAGCCATGTCTACAAGCTGTTTTCAAGAGTCATCACGAATCGTCTCGCGCGCAGATTTGACGATTTCCAGCCTCCCGAACAAGCCGGATTCCGTAAAGGCTTCAGCACCGTAGACCACATACACACGCTGCGGCAGGTTATACAGAAGACCGAAGAGTACAACCTGCCTCTCTGTTTAGCGTTTGTGGACTACGAGAAAGCCTTCGATTCGATCGAGACTTGGACTGTACTGCAGTCTCTCCAACGGTGACAAATTGACTACCGGTACATCGAATTGTTGAAGTGTTTATACAAAAACGCCACCATATCAGTTCGACTTCAGGATCAGACCTCGGAACCAGTCCTTCTGCAGCGAGGTGTGAGACAGGGAGACGTCATATCTCCGAAGCTGTTTACCGCTGCACTGGAGGATGTCTTCAGGGTTCTGGACTGGAGAGGGCTAGGCATCAACGTCAATGGCGAGTACATCACTCACCTTCGGTTTGCTGACGATATAGTGGTTATGGCTGAGACCATGGAGGACCTCAGTACAATGCTCGATGACCTCAGTAGAGCTTCCGAAAGAGTGGGTCGTAGTTATTGTAAGAGTGGGTCTCTTGGACAAAACCAAGGTGATGTTGAATGCCCATGTTACACCCACTCCTATCAAGGTAGGAGACTCTACACTCGAAGTTGTGGGCGACTATGTCTGCCTGGGACAAACGATCCAGTTGGGTAGGGCCAACTTCGAGAAAGAGGTCAACCGTCGAATCCGACTCGGCTGGGCAGCGTTCGGGAAGTTGCGCGGTATCTTCTCGTCCAACTTACCACAGTGTCTCAAGACGAAAGTCTATAACCAGTGTGTGTTGCCAGTGATGACATATGGCTCTGAGACGTGGCCGCTTACAATGGGCCTCATCAGAAAACTTACAGTCACTCAAAGGGCAATGGAGAGGGCTATGCTCGGAATTTCCTTGCGTGATCGAATCAGAAATGTAGAGATCCGCAAGAGAACCAAGGTTACCGACATAGCCCGAAGAATTGCCAAACTTAAGTGGCAGTGGGCAGGGCACATTGCTCGCAGAACGGATGGCTGATGGGGCAGAAAGGTTCTGGAGTGGCGACCGCGAACCGGAAGACGTTGCGTTGCGTTGGAAGGCCTCCCACTAGGTGGACCGATGACCTGGTGAAGGTTGCGGGAATCCGCTGGTTGCGAGACGCACGGGACCGGTCAATGTGGCGACGCTTGGGGGAGGCCTATGTCCAGCAGTGGACGTCTTTCGGCTGATATGATGATGATGATGAACGGTTGGGAAATTCGATAATTATGGTCAATGAATTAATCCAAGAGCGAGCCAAGCGAGCTCGGGAGCTTTGGGCACCTCGATACGGATAGGTTGATCAAAATGTTAGGTTACTTTAGACCCTGCAGACAGACTATTTCTGTCTGCAGGTTCTAATGTAACCTAACATTTTGATCAACCTACCGACCGACGTCGTACTTACAGAATCTATATTGAAACCAATGTCTATATTAAAATAATTTAAAAAATCATATCATTTTATTACCCGTCGCAATAAGTGATGGACATTATTCAGAAAGCCCGGTCAATTTGATTATTTCAATGGTTTTATCATATTGCCTACTACTCACTTGTCCTTAACATATATAACGAAATGAAAAGGAAAACGATCACAGCTAAGTAGACTTTACAAGTTTATGAGTAATAGTCGACCAACTTATAAAAGGTACTTGGCAAACTCAGTTTACTTCATCTGAGTTGGCAAAGTAAATATTTTTCTTTTCGTTAGAGCAATGTTCGGTGATTTATTGTCTATGAACATCACGTACCCCCACATATTTTTACCTAATTATGTTGGTGAATGTAGCGGTTTTTACGGAACTCTCGGTGCACGAGTCCGACTCGCACTTGGCTGGTTTTATTTAAAGATGCTTTTACTCCATGTGTCTAATCGTTGCCAAACATTTTGTGCCTTAATTCTAAAAGTGTGCATAAATGTGTTTTTCTGGCTGTCCTCTGTTTTTAGGATTTATTAAAGGGGTGATAGACTCACGAGCAAGTACGCGTACTTATGGCTTGACGACCTTTCTCGCTCGTGTGCCATACTAAGTACGCATAATTTAATAACGTTGAGCAAGTTCGTTGGCGATCCAACAGGTTTGAAATTTTGTTTGTTGCCCTCCTTGGCTCGGACATCTGTCACCAACGCGAGTCGTGAGCCGAAATTTTGTTTCGACAGTCTGTGGGTGCGCATCGCTTGTCAATGTCAAATACCACATTTTGACATTCGTGTAATTAGCAGACTAGATTTTTCTAGTTAAGTTCAAAAAACTCATAATTTAAGTATATGTGCAGGTGACGTAGATTATAACCTAGTTTTAAGTAACTTTGATGTTTTATTTGTTTAGAAATAGACAGATAATTTGGTATTATTGAGGTTTTGTCATGCAATCTCCTTTCATCCATCTTTTTCACAGCCCAACATTCCGATCCATACCGTATGACAGGTCTAATCGGGTGTACGTCTATCACCCCCTTAAATAATCTCAAAGCATAAGTTTTGCTTTGGTGACCATTTCCATAATACTAATACCCTCCGTTACGTACCTGATGTTATGTTAAGTTTTATTTTTATTGAGTTAGTTGTCATTCCCTTCACAAAAAAAAAATGAAATATCTTTCCGCAACTCAGGTAGCCACGGCTCGGCCCCGGCAATGCGCGACCCGGGGGCCCGCCGCTCGTCGCCCCCTCGTACCGCCACCGACCCCTCGTTCGCTATTCAAGTCTACTTTAGTCAACCCTCTCGTATAATTATTTTGCGACGCAGCTTTTCAACTGTTTACTATGATTAGAGGAAGAATAATAAAAAAATAATGGAGTAGAAATTATTTATTTCATACGACCAAATAGCTTAGTTTACAAAATCTTACATCTATTAAATGCATACAAATCTGAAACATACAGCGGCGATGTAAACCTAGGTAAATAATAACCACAAATAACCTAGTTTTCATGATCACTATAATAGGTAAGTATTAATACTTAATAATACCACTAGATGGCCACATGTAAATATTATACAAACTGAAGCAACATTCTGCAACAAGATGTAATATTCACATTTGTGTGGCATTTCAAATAATTTAGTATTTAATTAAATAATTCAGTCAAAAACCTAGAACAAGAGATCGACTTCGCAGTTGCCTCGCAGCCAAGACGAAACAGCCGACATCTTTAGTCATATATTTTTATAACTGACTACGTCGTACGTAGTAATTTTGTTTACATTTAAAAATAAATCTCGAACGTGAGAATGAGAACGCGCACTGCAATGAACGTCAATCAGTAATACATGAAACAGTCGGTAAGTTTTGCACGTGCTCTATCCGCATCGTATTCGTATTTGACCGCTACTAACACTCACTAAACGTAACAATGTTTTGTTTGGTAGGCACTAGGCACCGGCGAGCGCCACGGGGGCACGCTCACTCGCTGTCGTCGTGCTCGTCGTCTTCGGCGTCATCCTCGTCCTCCGACGCCTCCTTCTTCGCCTTGCTCCGGCTTACCTTGACAGGCTTGGCCTTGGCCGCGCCTCTCTTCTGCGCCTTCTTGGGAGGAGGCGCGCCACCGTTGGCATTGAAGCACTCCAGGTCGCGCGCGTACTGCTCCTTGGCCTCGGCCGCCTTTCCCTCCCACGTGGTCTTATCGTCCATGGAGCGCCAGATCTCTCCCGCCTTCTTGGCCACTTCGGTCACCTTCAGGCCGGGGTGATCCGCCTTTATCTTCCCGCGCTCGCTATTGAGCCACAGCAGGTATGCTGACATCGGTCTTTTCGGTTTTTCCATCATTTTCTGTTGACAATAAAATTTAAATTAAGTACATATTTCTGAAAATTTTCACCGTACCTATGATCAAATAACAAAACAATCGCATTATGTACTCAAATTAACGTAGACATAATCCGAAACTACAATTCTCCATTTTAAACACAAGTGACAAGAGCACGCCGCCGCCGCCGCCAGAATGTAAACAGTAAACACACATATGTATAATAATATTATCGAATGCGTCGCTCGGCGGCTCTGCGCACGGCGCACGGCGAACAGCGACGCGACGCCATCACGCCATCGCCAGGGACGCGACGAACGTGAGTGTCACATAATTATTCAGTACAAGCATTAGACAATTAAATCCTTACAAACAAGCAATACAAATTCACACAGAATAGATATACTTACGATTAGAATATGTGGTACGACAGCAACAAAAACAAACTGAACAACTTGTTTCGGTTAGCGTAGCGCGTCGCACGGGCCCAGCTCGTCCGAGTCTTGCAGAGGCACTGAAGCACTGCTCGCTCAGCGCGCGCCGCGTGACGCGCCGGCCGGGTCGCCGCACTGTGGATCGAAAAACGGCTCTAGAAGACATAGGAACTTAAATTTAAAAGTGTCGGTTTTTTTGCTTGAAATGGGTTCTGATAGCCAATACCATGCTTATATATTTCATAGGACGCAATCTGGTAGGCAAAAGGGCAAGTTTTATTTTTTTTGCTAAAAAAATGTATGGAGCTGATATAAAAAATGCATAAATCTCCGGAACCGCAAGACTAACCGTAATATCCTTGCACCCGGTTATAGAACTATTTATTTATGATTTTTTGTCATACTTCGTATAACGAGAAAGACTGCGTTTTTTTTTTTAAAAATCCTCATCTTTTTTTACCTAATATATGCTATAAATAGAAATAGACGTGCTATGTGATGTGTCTATGTATCTTAAAAAAAATATTTAAAATTATTAAAGATATTTTGATGTTTATTAACCGACTTCAAAAACGGAGGAGGTTCTTAATTTGTTTGAATTTTTGTTTATGTTTATTCAGAGATATCTTCGCCAATTATTAACCGATCTTGATGATTTGTTTTTTGTTTGAAAGAGTATGGTCCCGGATTGGTTCCAGTTAAATTTAGTAAAGACCTGTTGAATAACTTCGGAGATATTCAATGGAACTCTTCAATAAATGACGGTAAACCACCATAGATTGCTGCAATCGCATGTCTGTATATTGTTAACACCATTTCATAACGTAACATCGTACCAGTAGACTCTGAAGGGGTACGCAGATGTGTACAGTTCACCCTTCTACACACTCATTTCATCAGTTATGTCCAAGTTCCCTGTTATTGGGGTTATCTATTTGGGCATAGCATTTTTGTTTATTAACCGATCTAGATGATTCGTTTTTTGTTTGAAAGAGTATGGTCCCGGATTGGTCCCAGTTAAATTTGGTAAAGATCTGTTGAATAACTTCGAAGATATTCAATGGAACTCTTCAATAAATGACGGTAACCCATCATAGATTGCTGCAATCGCATGTCTGTATATTGTTTACACCATTTCATAACATAACATCGCACCAGTAGACTCTGAAGGCGTACGCAGATGTGTACAGTTCACCCTTCTACACTCTCATTTCATCAGTTATGTTCAAATTCCTTGTTATTGGGATTAGATATTTGGGCATAACATTTTTGTTTATTAACCGATCTATATGATTCGTTTTTTGTTTAAAAGAATATGGTCCTGGATTGGTCCCAGTTAAATTTGGTAAAGATCTGTTGAATAACTTCGGAGATATTCAATGGAACTCTTCAATGAATGACGGTAAACCACCATAGATTGCTGCAATCGCATGTCTGTATATTGTCTACACATTGAAGAGTTCTATTGGATATCTCCGAAGTTATTTAACAGATCTTTACCAAATTTAACTGGGACCGATCCGGGACCATACTCTTTCAAACAAAAATGATATGCCCAAATATCTAATCCCAATAACAGGGAACTTGAACATAACTGATGAAATGAGAGTGTAGAAGGGTGAACTGTACACATCTGCGTACCCCTTCAGAGTCTACTGGTGCAATGTTATGTTATGAAATGGTGTAAACAATATACAGACATGCGATTGCAGCAATCTATGGTGGTTTACCGTCATTCATTGAAGAGTTCCATTGAATATCTCCGAAGTTATTCAACAGATCTTTACCAAATTTAACTGGGACCAAATTCTTTTAAACAAAAAACGAATCATATAGGTCGGTTATTAAACAAAAATGCTATGCCCAAATAGATAACCCCAATAACAGGGAACTTGAACATAACTGATGAAATGAGAGTGTAGAAGGGTGAACTGTACACATCTGCGTACCCCTTCAGAGTCTACTGGTGCGATGTTATGTTATGAAATGGTGTTAACAATATACAGACATGCGATTGCAGCAATCTATGGTGGTTTACCGTCATTTATTGAAGAGTTCCATTGAATATCTCCGAAGTTATTCAACAGGTCTTTACCAAATTTAACTGGAACCAATCCGGGACCATACTCTTTCAAACAAAAAACAAATCATCAAGATCGGTTAATAATTGGCGAAGATATCTCTGAATAAACACACACAAAAAGTCAAACAAATTAAGAACCTCCTCCGTTGTTGAAGTCGGTTAATAAATATCAAAATATCTTTAATAATTTTAAATATTTTTTTTAAGATACATAGACACATCACATAACACGACTATTTCTATTTATAGCAAATATTAGGTAAAAAAAGATGAGGATTTTTTAAAAAAAAAACGCAGTCTTTCTCGTTATACGAAGTATGACAAAAAATCATAAATAAATAGTTCTATAACCGGGTGCAAGGATATTACGGTTAGTCTTGCGGTTCCGGAGATTTATGCATTTTTTATATCAGCTCCATACATATATTTAGCAAAAAAAAAAAAACTTGCCCTTTTGCCTACCAGATTGCGTCCTATGAAATATATAAGCATGGTATTGGCTATTAGAACCCATTTCAATCAAAAAAACCGACACTTTTAAATTTAAGTTCCTATGTCTTCTAGAGCCGATTTTCGATCCACAGTGCGCCGCCGCCGGTCGCCGGGAGGACGCCGGTCGCTCCGCCTCGCGCGCCACCGCTACGCTCCGCACCGCGCCGCGCATCCCACGGGTTCCCGCTCCCTTGATCGAAGCGCTCCCTAGTACGCGGACGACACACACTGCAAACAACTTTACCTGCTCTCTTAAACAAGTTTTTAAACGCCCTATTGATTCAAATTCTACGTTTATACGTTAAAATGTACTAACTTGATTCTTTTTTGGTGTGAGTTTAAGGGTGATTGCTCTACATAATAAAAAAAAAAAAGTTAAGTAGGTAGTTAGTACCTATTGCAGTTGTAACAGTAGCAGTTTTTGCCCAGTGGTAACAGGGCCGCACGGATTACAGAACAGTACTCTGAGCAGGGCCGTTACAAGTTGTAGGTCATGAATTCAAAATTTCGAACCAAGGCAGGCGCTTTACTTTGAGTAAATTATTTAATCACTACTGCTCTCAAAACGGTGAAGGAAAACATCGTGAGGAAACCAGCATGACATGTGTACTAGAACCAAAAAATCGAAGACATGTGACAAAAATTGGAACTTAGAGCAAATTAAAGCAACTTAAAAATATGGAAAATGACCACGTGTGGGAAATAACCACGCAATGCCGATGGTCAAACTTGGAGGTTTAATTTTGAATCACGTTACATAGGTATTTACATGATTTACATCAATGCCACCTTATAATACAGAAAATGAGTTGTTAATTTATCTTTATTACAAATCACAGCATTTGAAGTAGTAATTTTGATGATTCCTTCGATGAATGATGAGAGATTTTTTGATTTAGGCGCAGAAGGTCTAATTCTCAAAATGGCAACAGAGTTGCAAAAGGACTAGTTCTCTGAAAGCCTAATTCTCTGAATTGCCAATTCTCTAAAAGCCTAATTCTCTGAATGGCCAATTCTCTAAATGGCTAATTATCAAAATGGCACATTTTCTACAACTGGGAGTATTAATAAAAATAAAGGATTTCTTAATAATTACTTATATGTATTTGTTGATCACTGATCAGTGAATTGAAAATATACTAACTACAATACTTATACACTAATAGTGTCGGTTCAAACAAAATCAAGTCAATTTTAAGTTATATCTGTGACTTTAGTTTATTTTCAAAATTAAAGAATTTAAGACTTGTCATTTGAAAGCTTTAAATTAACGGAACGAACGAAAGTATGACAACAACAGTTTGTTTATGAAATTAAAATACTAATTTAACGTAACTAAATTTAGTCTGATGAACACAATCTCATCATCTGCCTTCGACATACATGCTGCGCAGAGTCATAAGTATGTTATAGGATTAGGTATATTTAAGGAGACATCGTCTGTGGTGTGGCTAACTGTACCTACCTATATTTACTATTTATAAGCTTTCGCCAAACTTCTGAGCCGCCCTGAAGTTGGCTTTTCGCATGCGCGAGGCACGAAACAGTGCTGTTTTTGTATGAGATTTACTACTGCACAGCCATTGTAGCCAACTTCAGGGCGGCCTAGAAGTTTGGCGAGAACTATACCTACCTAGATACCTATGCAGTGCAGGTGACGAAAAATTTTATGAACTGTAAAACTACCTTTGTAATCCCATCTAATGGATGATTATTTATACAGGATTACAAAGTTAGGTACTTACGCAGTTCGTATATCTAGTAAACGCTCCATGTAAAATGTCCATCATTGCGGGATGTTAGTTTTTCCTTGCTTTATAGGCTAAATACTAATTGTGTTCAGAATTTGAAGCTTGTGAGTCTATTTAGAAATTTGATGATTGGTGAGTGAGTCAGTCAGTCTGTGACGAAATTAAGGAATTTTGTCTTGCAATAATTCCTAATCTACAAGTTCTAATTGAATGTAATTCGGGATTATGCCTTCTCTTAGTCACTAAAAGACAGGCTACTAGCCTTATCCACAACGAAGTTACAGTGGGGTCGAAAATTCCTGAATTTCTTCGAGAAAAGGATGGTACGGCTGCAGGTGCCTTTGTGTGCTCAACTTGTTGGTGGCACTGCCGTGCCCCCAGATTTCTATCTATTCCACGTTAAACTACCTACGAAATAAATGTTTAATGCTAGGTAATCATGAAAAATATTTATATATCATTCTATTTGGAAAATTACATATATGTGAGAACGATTTAAAAAAGAAATGCACGTAAAAGCGTCTAGAGTAAAATAAACAACCTCAAAATACAAATACAAACATACCAGAAAACCTAAATATGAATATTTCTAAAACTGCTTTCTTGAGCATACTCGTAAAAACCTAATTTGACTAGCTTTAGGATTTTTGTTACGCTTTTACGCAAAGAACAATGGCAGGTGCCCATACATTGTTTTAGCTGAGATTAAATTCGAAAGTCTTTAAATGAAAAATATCTGGTTTAACTCAGGGTGATGTTCTGAATTAGTTTATGCAAGAATTTTTGTTCGAGAATGTAGAGAATAATAGATATTCAGTCATAAACTTTTGTAGATTATGTCTGGGTAACTTTTAATAATGTGTTTAATAGGTAATATTATTCAATTTCGTGGAAGTAAAAGGGGAATGTCGCATTAGTATTTCCCTTACCTAGTTATTTTAGCATGAAATGTGTAGTATACTCTTTGGAAAGAGTATATTTATTTAAACTAAGTGACTTTGACGTGTATCAAAAGATTGTCGTCAACAACCAAGCTATATTTTTATTAGACTTGGGTACTAGTCTTTTTGCCAATCATTAATTGAAAGTAATTCATTTATTTCTACTACACTACAATATTCTTACCTACCTGGGAACATCTACACTTAGACATAAACTGTGTTGTTAACTCATTTACTGCAATAAATACAATAATTATATTATTACTTAATATAGTTACTACATGTCACTTAGCAGATAAAATATATAATGGCAACACTATGCTAAATAAATTAACTAAAAAATCAAATAACTTTTTATTTATTATGTTTTTTTTTTATCTATTTTGAACCAGGGCTAATTATACTTTAAAAAACATAGACAATTAATAGAATGTCTTTCGTATATAACTTACTTTCAGACGCTCAAAGAACAATGGCAGGTGCCCATACATTGTTTTAGCTGAGATTAAATTGGAAAGTCTTTAAATGAAAAATATCTGGTTTAACTCAGGGTGATGTTCTGAATTAGTTTGTGCAAGAATTTTTGTTCGAGAATGTAGAGAATAATAGATATCCAGTCATAAACTCTGTAGGTTATGTCTGGGTAACTTTTAATAATGTGTTTAATAGGTAATATTATTCAATTTCGTGGAAGTAAAAGGGGAATATAGCATTAGTATTTCCCTTACCTAGTTATTTTAGCATGAAATGTGTAGTATACTCTTTGGAAAGAGTATATTTATTTAAACTAAGTGACTTTGACTCGTATCAAAAGGTTGTCGTCAACAACCAAGCTCTTTTTGCCAATCATTAATTGAAAGTAATTCAATTATTTCTACTACACTACAATATTAATACCTACCTGCAAGGAACATCTACACTTAGACATAAACTGTATTGTTAACTCATTAACTGCAATAAATACAATAATGATATGATTACTTAATATAGTTACTACTTGTCACTTAGCAGATAAAATATATAATGGCAACACTATGCTAAAGAAATTAACTAAAAAATCAAATAACTTTTTATTTATTATGTTTTTTTTTATCTATTTTGGACCAGGCCTCATTATACTTTAAAAAACATAGACAATTAATAGAATGTCTTTCGTATATAACTCACTTTCAGACGCTCAAATTTAAGTCAGCTAAAATTTCGCCATTGTTCTTTAAGTCAGCTAAAATTTCGCCATTGTTCTTTCTAAGATTCCAGTCGTTAATTTACCATCTTAGGCAACACTCCGAAATTGTTGAAAATATGTAAAATATAGACAAATCTTTGGTCTTTTACATTACGGTATCACATTTACAAAACACTATTTGGTCTCTTTGTGGTGATCAATCTTCCACAACTCGTTTACTAAAAAATCATCGTAGAGTCAATTAGAGATTCCAAAATCTATCATTAATATTCACAAATTTTACTGAAAAAATACGTAAGCGTCAGATATATATTTTAATTTTATATTAAGGTTGTCCTAGTCGACGGCACGAACTATTTTGTGCGCGGGGTTAAAATGCCTGCCATCTCATCCGACAACACGTGCGAAAGAGATAGATGCTGTGATGAGCAATAAGAAGCTAGTTCGCGTACGAATTAGCACTTTTGAAAGTTTGTAGCGAAATGGATGACGATTTAGGACGAAAACGAGCGCGCGAAATTATAATTAGAAATTATAAACAGACCTTTGGGAGTCTAGATATCATGTAAAAACTACTAAATGTATATTTTCAAATTAAAATTATTTGCATTGTTGAGCTACTAATCTATCCCTGTATGGTGGCCGTTTTGCAATTTTGCTTCTTCTTATGGTATTTATTGCCGCCCAATTGAAATATGGAACTTTCGACGCACATAACTTTTAAATATTTTTCTTTGTTACTTTTTTGTTTCCGTACAGGATATGTGGTACAGGGCTAGGATAATGATGAGACAAATTTATATAATTTTTTTTATTTTAAACGTACTATAAGGGTCAAAAGTGCAGTCACACTCTACCAAAACAGAAAAGGCAATTTTTTTGAAGGCAGCAGAATTTCAACTTTTCGCGGTTAGTAGGAATAATCTATACTTTAATTTCTATACAAATTATTAAATCAGTTGTGGATAATTTAACTTCTTCTACAAAAACTAGCCATTTGAGTTTTGGGAGAGTATGACTGCACTTTTGACCCTTGACTGTACATCGTCAAACAGTGGAGTAATCGACAGACTACGTTTGTATGGAAGAATGAACGACTAGTGCAACCTTAATGTTTCGAATGCCCGATTAGTAATGACATTAATTTGTAAATAATGAAGACTAAAGCAATTTTTTTTTGTTTTTTTCGCAATGTGTTCGCGAATTTTGGATTAATAGACCGTAATTTCAACAAAAAATCATATCAAAATAAAATATATTTTTTGAAGAATCAGATTCTAAAGTTTAATTTGAAAGCCCTCAATATAATTAGATATAACAATCAAATCAAATAGTTTATTTCAAATAAACCTTAGAGGTACTTTTGAATTGTTACACCAAAAAAAATAAAAATATGACTCTAGTTGCAAATTCGCAAGCGTCAGTAGGTCTCAATGGAGAAGAATTTGCAAGAAACTCCACGGACACTCTTTTCCATCAGTTTCAATTACAAGTTTTTGGTTAAGTACATCATTCTTGTTGAAAAATACATGTAACATGTAAGTCAGAACGATGTAAAAAGACGTGCACGTAAAAGCGTCTAGAGTAACAAACAATAAAAAGAAATACAATAACAGGCCGAGGTAACTAAGTTATGACCAATCCCAACTGATGGCGCCAGTTCACGAATATGACGCATGGATCGGCACCACTTAGCTCAACCATCATGAAGGGAACCGAATGCTCCAACACATGTGCCACCATCAGAGAGAAATTAGAGAGAGCATGACACACTCAACTGCCAGGGCACACAGAAGTCAACGAACGACACATAAGTACAGTGAATGGTAGATTTACAATCATTTATATATCACTCTGAATCACAATAAAATACAATGCACACGCGAGCCAGCGTGACCAGAATGTAACTTTTGTTACATTTTACGTTACTTTTGACCTTCTCATCTCGTTACATTTCGGGGAGTGTGCGATGGAATTGCATGAACTAATTCCTCCTAGCCCGTTCCATCATCGGACTACAAGACGTACGGCGATGCGTCATCGGTACATGGTGGACATCCCACCCATACGCACCAAACGTTTTGGGAATACTTTCATTATGCGTACAGCTAAGGAGTGGAATTCCCTGCCGGAGTCTGTATTTCCTGATAGCTAAACCTGGGAGTCTTTAAGTCAAGAGTGAATAGGTTTCTTCTAGGTAAGCGTGCTACATCGTCGACCACATCATCACTTACCATCAGGTGAGATAGTGGTCAAGCGCAAGCCTATCAATAACAAAAAAAAAAAAAAAAAAATAACACGAATCTTTATGTAACTTTAGGTTACGTCTTTTAGGAGTCGAACTATGATAGTTATAACATGTCGTGGTTCGGGGGCTTAACGTTTTGTTTATTATCAAGTAGTTAAATTATCATTTTAGTGGTTTGTAGAATACCTATTCGTAAATATGTCGGGATTTGGATGGGTGGGGTCAAGCAGCTGTTAATAAGGTTGCTAGCTGTTGGTTTGTTGGTTATTGGTGGGTTTGACGTTGGATGGAAGCTGTTTGTAGGATTTGGATTGGTACGGTTCAGCTGCCGGCGGTGATTTTTGGAAGTGGATGGTTTGGGGTTAAGCAGCTGTTGGCCAGGTTATAGATGGATGGGTGGGGTAAAGCAGTTGTTGATAAGGTTGAGAAATGGATGGGGAGCACTAGGCTTTTGACACAAATATACTTCTGTAATCAACGTCAGTTACGGGCCTTGCGCGTAAGTAGATTTTACAGCGAGATATCTCGCGTTTACGGCGCCGACAGAAATTTACAAAATTTTTGTCATGCGTATCAGTTTCATGGGTTTTGGGTCGATATTATGGGGTCAAAATGAAAATCCAAGATGGCGCCCACTGAATTTTCTGAAATTTTCGTCATAGTTGACATTTTCATGTTTTTGAGTTTTTGATAAATTCTAATGACACGGGGTCCCAGCGCTAACAATGAAAATTTTATTCAAATATATATCACTAGATGGCGCGATAAGCATCGATTCGTTATTGAATTGTGTCTAAAATTTACATTTTCTAGAATTGATCATAAAAATTGTATGTTCTTTTTGATCAACTTCCCTAAGCACAAAATTTTGAAATACCTATTGGACTCTTAATTCACATTTCAAAGATTATTTGAATGGATAATTTAAAATTGATTCCAATAGAAGGCGCGGTTTTAAATTTCTGAGGCACCCACAATTTGGTAAAAACATGCAAAAAAATACTATATTGTTTTATAGTATTTTCACTGTATTTAAAGAAAAATAGTCAACCAAGAAAGCCCTTTTACTTGTAAGCCGCTGGTAACACACTATACCTATACATTATAGCCGTTGAATAGAACCGAACACAATCGAAGTACTTATAAAAATAATCATTTTAGTCAGACGTAAAACGCTAATTACGTCGGCACGGTTTCTTTGTATGGAATGAGGCATCTGTATGCTAGTATTAAATTATCTGTGCGCAGGACAAAGTTTCAGAAATTTCAGTCGGTGCCATCTTTGATTTTGACCCCATATTTGTAATAAGTGAACCCCAAAAACCATAATTTTTGTCATGACATGATGATGGAAATTTCGCCCATGACAAAAATAGTAAACGACCCCAAAAACCATGATAACCTCCTCCTTGCGTCGTACTCGTATTCCTCAGTATTCAAATCAAATCATTTATTTGCGAAATATGGGTAGTTTTCAGCGTGACATTTTTATACAAGTTCTTTAGACCATATACCATGGCAGCTGTGCAAAATATTGAGGTTCGTAACCTCCTTTATTCATCACTTTCTCTTGTATGATCTTTCTCCATCTGTTTTTGTCTCTGGCTGTGTGTGTGGAAGGCTTTGTGGTTGTTAACTGTAGAGTCAAGAGCGAAATTTCGGTCGGCGCAAGCTCGTATTTTGATTTTGACTCCATATTTATAGTAAAACCATGATAATGGTTTTGGGGGTCCCATGACGAAAGTTTTAGGAATTTTAGTCGCCGCCATCTTTGATTTCATTTTGACCCCATATTCGCAATTAGCGACCCCAAAAACAATGAAAATGAAATCTTGACGAAAATTTCATTACGGGGAGTGTGCGATGGAATTGCATGATCTAATTCCGCCAAACCCGTTTCATCATCGGACTACAAGACGTACGGCGATGCGCCTTCGGTACATGGTGGACATCCCACCCATACGCACTAAACGTTTTGGAAATACTTTCATTATGCGTACAGCTAAGGAGTGGAATTCCCTGCCGGAGTCTGTGTTTCCCGATACCTACAAATGCGCGAGTCTATCGTAAATTAAAAAAAAAATCGTCTCAACAGTCGTGCTTCACTGCTCGCATTGTGTCTGTGTAGATAGCTACACAGCCGTCAACTCCAATATGTCGTACAAAAAAAAATTTATTAATATTTTCTTTTGGCTTATATCTCGAAAACCAACGAGCTTTAGCGACTCTTAGGTAAGACTTATTTGTGCACAATACAATATGGACTAAACCTAAATTGTAGTAATACCAAAACTTTACGAGAATTAAGCAAAAATCAGATTTTTAGGACAGTAATTCTTTTTCTACTCTCATGCGATTTTAATGGAATTTTCTGACAACATTAAAACTGGCACAGTAATTGTCAATAAACATAATTCTTGTGAAAATACTTAACTAGAAATTAAATGCGGTTTGGCCACTCACACACCAATCACAGATATTTTCATATTATTATTTCTCACGTTTCATTATGTTCGAAACTGTTTCATTCCTTTCGTACTGTAGATGAAACATATTTCAGTAGGTACCAACCGTTAACGACTCTCGATTGTCTAATTCAGTATTTTAAAAGTACGCAAAATACGAGTAGATAGATATTATTGCTGTCAAAATATGAAAACACACCAGAAAACGTCATTTTGAATGTTAAACGGCTCTCTTGAGCATAAACACATAATTTGACTAGCCTACTAAATTAAGTACCAGAAATACAGATTCAGTACAAAAAATAAACACGAAAGAAATATTATTGTGGCTCATCTCGAAAACATATGACAATTAATGACTATGTACAGCTTGGCAAAAAAGAGTGTGGAATAAATGAGGTCGCCACTATCGCACCTGTATACCCCGAAATACTATGACTCAACAGTTTTTGATACTTGTTATTATTTTTTTAGTTACTCTAACTACTCTTAGTACTAATAGGTAAGCAATAGGTAGGTTATTTTAGTTAACTAGTTAGTTTTATTTTTAGTTCCAACTGTCACCGCGTCAGACTCTTTTTTGCCAAGCTGTAGGACTTTTTTGTTAACAATTAAAAAAGGAATAAAATTTCTAACACAAATTGCAGTCAAATCAAAACTACGAGAATTAAGCAAAATGCTGATTTTTGGGCCCTATAACATCCCATTTTTTTTGCTCCACTGTGATTTTATGGACTTTTCAGACAACGTTACTACTACCATAATGAACATAGTGCCGCTGAAAATACTCAACTAGGATTTCTTTCGCAGATTGGCCTCTAATTGCTGTTATTTTGATAGAGTACTCGCTCGTCAGACGTATGAGCGATTACAGGACTAACGGCGACCACTGCCCTGAGAAGAGCTGAAATCCAGAGTGGCGTGGAAGCAGCTCGTCAGTGAATCCGAAAGGCGTTCTAAGACGGCCACGACCTTCAGAAATGAAGACAACGATTAAGAAGAAGAATAAGGCTAATAAAACTAAACCATATTATCAAAAGTGTAATTTGTCCGAGATCAATTCGTTTATAATTGTAAAATATCTCATTCTATACCTGCTTCATAAAAGATAGCTTGATCTCTGCGACAGCTGTCAGTTTCAATACAGTAACAATAGCGCTTGACAGGTTAACAATAAAGTATACGTCAGTTTGACATAATTATGTCGAAGAGATCAAGCTATCTTAGAAGTATAGGGTAGGTAAATTCATACATACTTACAGATAAAATTATACAAATACATATACCTACGCTTTATTATAATAATTTCAGTCATTTTCCTAAACTTATCTACTTCTATTACTTACCTATAAGGTATAATAAGGTCGACACACTTCATGAAGGTACTCCTTACATTAAATTTGTATTATGAACTTATCATAGACGATTTGTTTTAGGTACACTAAGATTTTACAATATCGCCCGGTTCAGACAGTGCGACTATGAAAAAGGAACAGAACAATTATTTTTCTTGCCTGTAGTAGCTCCGTCCCTCTCTCACAGTGGAATCATGATAGTTTTGACACGTCAAGGTAGGGCCCCACCCCCAGATCACAAGTGACCACAGGGACCACTCTTCACGTACGAACGTAGGTACAATAGGAGAGGACACACACAACTGACACAAAATTTATGAACAAATACTTGCATATTATCTTTGTCGTGAGTTTGATTTATTCTGATGTATGCTGGTATATTGTGAATTGATATTACAGTTCTAGTAATTCTCGCCAAACTTCTTAGCCGCCCTGAAGTTGGCTACAATGGCTGCGCAGTAGCACAAAATGCCACGCTTACATACTTTGTTGCAATAGTAAATCTCATACAGTAAGCCCAAACACGACTATATTTCGGACTTCCAGTGGCCATCTGTGGTCTTCATCATCAGTTCTACTTCACCAAATGATACTTTCTGAGTGCAAATGATTGCATTGTTGATGAAAATCGCTACCTATATGTATGCCTATAATATTTGAGGAGTTCCCTCGATTTCTCTAGGATCCTTGATGACCATGGAAACCCCACCACCTGTGAAATATACCCTTTCAAACAAAATAAGAAATTTTCAAATCGGTGCAGGCGGCTTTAAGTAAGGGGGGAATTCCGACGAATTAAGAACCTCTTTCGTGCCTCGGATCCGGAAAGCTAACTTCGGGGCGGTCCAGAAGTTTGGCGAGAACTATACATCATGTATTGCGGTAGCTATTCTAATTTGCATGGTTATTTGTCGGTGTTGGTGGTGACTGGTGTGGCACTCTAGGAGACGTGTGACGGTACAGTCACGTGCTCGAGCGCGCGACAATCGCGATTCGCGAGACGCGAGGCGCGAGAAACTCGGGCAACTCGGAAAACTCAAATTTAAACTTCTGTAATTCTTTGTCAATCGTGTGAAATGGCTATAACACTTCAAGTTGTAGTACGTACTGTACGTAGTGTGAAGAGAATCCCGTTACTCTACTCAACTGTCAAGTTGCCCGGTTGTGACGTACCTATATATAACTAACTCAGCACAGATCCTGATAACACCGCGCACCGCCCGCGCCGACAGTGCCGCCGACGCCGTCACCAGCACGACTCGGTAACATTATTAGTTGTATGTGTCAGGTAGTGTATCGCCGGTTTATAGTGCGTCCACACTGCACAGACTTTCATCAACTTCTATAGAACTGTCTATGCAACACAGCAGTACAGATACAGACAAATGTCGGTGTCAATTTATGTCAAGTCTTTGCAAAGTCTGTTTAGGGTGGACGCACCATTACGTGCCAACTGAACTAAGGGCGCTGCTGTTGTTTCACAATGTTCATTTTCACTAGCCGTTGTTTCACTTAACGCTTCGCAATTTAGTAACAAACTTCCCATTCAACACTTACAATGTTCCGAATCTTAATTTTAACACTAATTATAGTTCCCAGTCTGAAATCAAGCACACAGACACGTTCTCACGCGAACAGTTCAAATCTGCCACGAGGCCCACGGGTAACACAGCAGCCACCCAGCGTATGTCTTCTTCTTCCATACAGTTCTATTGTATATCTTTCACGTCCAATACTTCCTGGTTTCTGCATTGGTACATTTCTGGAATCAAGGGGAGTGTCTGCGCCAAGTTTCCAGAATTGGATCGTCGAGACGGACGTCGCAGAAAAGATTTCTGTTCTATGTTGATGAACAAGTTTTACAACTTCTGTTGCCGTTACTCAAAATTATATATAGATCTCAGGTTCATCGCCACCGATATGTACAATGAGTTAGGCCAAAAGCATGCTCCGGTGCCCCTTATAGCGTCTAATGACCCAATACTGACATGAAGCGATAATGCGTTTGGAACCGCTGCTGCACGATAGCATATAGCCAAACTAAACTCTCAGCAACTTGCACCGTTACGAGGTGCTGCGGTGTTGCGTTTGATAAGACTGCAGACAGAGACGCGGCTGTAGGGCGAGCTGAGTTGTGAATGTGGACTCGGCGTGCGCGCGCTCAGGCGCTGTGCGCGGCGTGTGCGGCGGCGTGCTGGCGGCGCGCGAGCTGCGCGTACTGGCGGTAGAGCCGCGCAAGGCGGCGGCGCGCTCAGGACGGCTTGCGCTCGTCGTCGCTGGGTTCGCTGGATGAAGACGAGCCGGCGCCCGCCGCCCACAGGCTGGCGTAGCTAGCCTGTTCCGCCAGCAGAGCCTCCTCCGCCTCGATCACGGCGTTGAACAGGCTCTTCTTTATCTGCACACAAAACGACTCTTCTTAACATCTCACCACTATAAAATGGGACAAGTGTATTGTACTGACAAACTTCACAAAAACAGTTTTCTTGAAATATATTTAAACATTCAAGTCTAGTTATCGAAGCCAGGAGTTAAAGCTTATTAGTTGTTGTTTGATCGATTGAGTACCTTGATCTGCGTCGGGAAGGGGAACCGCTTGGTAGACTGGCACATGCTGTTGAAGAAGATGTCGAGCGGGTCGGGGTGCGCGGCGGCGGCGGCTGAGGCGGTCGCGGCGGCGGCGCTGGCGGGCTCGGCGCACGCGCGCTTTGCGGCCTGCGCCTTGCACAGGTAGTCCAACTTGCGCTCGATGACGGACATCTGGGAGCAGCTCTTGCGCTTGGGCGCCGACTCGGCCTCCGACTCGGACTCGGACGACGAGTGCTCGGCGTGGCCGTTCTCAGCGGGCGGCGGCGCGGTGTAGCTGGGCGAGCCCGTCGGCTTCTTACGGTTGCTCATGTAGGGCTGCAGGAACTGCATCAGCCCCATGTACTTCCACGGGTAGTTCTTCTTGGCGGGGTTGGCGGGGTCCTTCGCCAGCATCTCGCTCTGTCGCTTGAGCGCGTCGCGGTAGCTGTCACGCAACTTCTTCCACTTCAGCTTTACTTCTTTCACTGCAAGGATGTTAAAAAGTCGTTATAGTATTTTTTTTTTGTCCTATGCTAGTGTCTTGCTTTAGAAGAAGCTAACATACTAGTGGCATGTAACGTAACGAAGGGAGGCTGCGATGATGTTTACTATGCTGACAGAAGACAATGTGAAAACCGACAACACACCACTAACAAGCTACACACACACAAGGCTAGAGTGACGAGCACACGAGGCGCATTAAATTTAATATGGCCCCTCTAGAGGGCACGAAGTCAAGAACAAAAAGATAGCCTCTACTTTTTTGGCCCCAACCTATCATATGTGGTATCATTGAACAGGCATTTTAAAATGAAGGTAGTCAGTAAGTAGAAGGTAGTAAGTAAGTTTGGCACATCATATTTGTGTCAAGCGTACCATTTGCGAGATATATACCGTCAAAGTCATGAAAACAAATTTTTTACCCGCCTCTCTCCTCTCCATTTTGGAAGTTTAAGCCGCCCCACATGTCTGCGTCTGGGTGCTCCTAGCGGAGCTCCACATCGTTGTCAGTATGGTGAAGCAGTCGTCCGCCTCGGACACCATGGCTTATCCTGTAGTAGGAGCGGTGGCCGGATAGTACGGCACGCTAGCATTAATGACATCATACGTCGGATTCTTGTCACCGGTGCCGGTTGTTTTAGAATCCATGTCTTGACGATGGGAAGAGACTAGACGGGATGACCATAATGTCACCTACCGTAACAAAACAATACATTCTGCAAAGTAGCATACGTGATATAGTTATCGGCACGTAACTTGGCAAGAGTCGTTAGATGCGCAGAAGACATTTTTTTTTTTTTTTTTTTTTTTTACTATGTATAGGCCTGTGTTTGACCACAATCTCACCGTGGTCAGTGATGATGTGGCCGATGGTGGTAAGCACACAAAGCCTAGAAGGGAACTGGCTCTCAAGTGCTGCTGTCGGAACACACCGGAAGGTGCTTGGCGATAGATTTTCAACTTGAGGGTGGTTGCCAGCCAGGCGGGTACTACAAAGTACCCTACCACCGTGCTATGGTTTCCTCACGATGTTTTCCTTCACCGAAAGCTCAAGCTCATTGTAGGATTCGAACCCGCGACCTTCGTCTCGGTATCCGACGTCACTACCACTGAGCTATCATCGCCTTAAAAGCTACATTTTTTAGGTCTCTTTGGTTACCTAGCGGAACGCGGGGAGCGTTTAGCACCGTTCCGAGCGCGCGATTGGTTAGTCAGTTGACACATGGATCGACTGACCAATCGCGTTGCTTCCACGTTCCGTTCGTACTATACGGTGGTTGGTCAGTTCGCTCACTATGCGCGAACTTACCCCCACTATGCCAAAACCTTGCCAAGTTACATGCCGGGGACTATACGACCACGGTTATCCTCTGAACACCACTATGAATATGTATGAAATATTTTAATATAGTAGATTGTTTATCTAGTGTGCAAACATCTATTGTAAAGGCGAGAGTTTTTCTCTATTAATCCAGAGCGCATTAGAAAGCTTACAGTCACTCAAAGGGCAATGGAGAGGGCTATGCTCGGCGTTTCCTTGCGTGACCGAATTAGAAATGTAGAGATCCGCAAAAGAACCAGGGTTACCAACATAGCCCGAAGAATTGCCAAACTTAAGTGGCAGTGAGCACGGCACATTGCTCACAGAACGGATGGCTGATGGGGCAGAAAAGTTCTGGAGTGGCGACAGCGAACAGGAAGACGTTGCGTTGGAAGGCCTCCGACCAGTTGGACCGATGACCTGGTGAAGGTTGCGGGGATCCGCTGGTTGTGAGACGCACGGGACCGGTCAATGTGGCGACGCTTGGGGGAGGCCTATGTCCGTCTACGTCTTTCGGCTGATATGATGATGAGAGCGCAGCGAGGGATTCAAAGTACGTCACTCGAGCTTAAAATAGTGTTGTTCCCGAGGTGGACACTCTACTTTTTATCACCCTCTATAGGAAAATAAGTAAGAGCAAATTATGAAAAAGAACGTTACGTTTATTTATTTACAAAAAATTAGGAACCTTATGACATAACATAGAAATAATTAGAGGCTAATGTTTATACTTGAACAATTATGGAGGTGCATCGTGAGTTCGTAACAATTTTATAGGTACTATTCGTTAGAGCTATTTTAGTCCCTGTTTACGAAGAACAAACAATTTTTTTTTTTATAATTTTGGTAAAAAATATTTATTACATGTAAGTTATTTATTTAATACCCGATACATATCGAATAGTTTGTACATAACAATAATTTCAGATGAGAATATTTACTTGATTCATACTTTTTAGAGCGTGATTTTGCAGTAGTCGGGTTTTAGTTTTTACCCGACTACGGCGTCGCAAAGTCAGTGCAAACGATACTCTTGTCAAAAATAAATATGATGTACTAAACACTACCTTCATTTTAAAATCCCTGTTCAATGATACCACACATGAAGAGGTGGCGCCATGCCATAATCAATTTTATGTGACGTCACCAGAGCCTGCAGGTCCCAGGGCGGGGATCCGGCCAGTACGCGAGCCGCCTCGTAGGAGATCGTGCGATACCCCCTGATGACTCTGACGGCCATCGTTCTCTGCGGTCAGGTCAGCCGCCCAGATCGGGGCCTCATACAGGGCCATCGATCGCACGATCCCCACGTAGATGTTTATTTGATATGTGGACAAACATGACGCTTCCAACGACACCTCATTTGTCAAATTATGATAAGTAGTTTAGAAGTTATAAGGGAACAGATGAACATATTATATACACACATACCGATCAAAAACATAGCCCTCCATTTTGCTTCGCCGTAGTCGGGTAAAAAAAAGGTGGCAACCAACAAAAAAAGGCACGCCCGGCGCAATTCTTGAACCTTATTGTACTTATTTTATACTATTCTTCTGTTACTTTGTGTTATCTGTGTCAAATAAATGTTTTCAATTCCATTATTTTTCAAAAAGTTCCTACCAACAAAATACTAGTTTAGCCGCGCCGCGCGCAGTCTTCTGTATCTACTATCTACAATAATGCAGGTAAGTACTACGGGTGCCACCATAGATATAATAAACAAAAACAAAAAATATTTCTATGGTGCCACCTGTATGATACATTATGAATGAAGAACAGCTAACGTCTGCAATTAAACTATACTGTGGATTGAGCGATGTTTTATTTGTACTTTTCTTGAATATTAGAGTCTGGCAAACGAAAGTAGACACTTGAATTATTTGCAAACTTTTTATATGGCAATGCTATTGTGGTCTTGATAGTAGCATTTATCCAGTGAAAAATTAATAAAAATATTAAAAGTGGATTACGGGAGATGTTGTTTCGCATGATGTCTAAATATCAAGAAAAACAACAGGAGGAGGAAGATTCCAGTGACTAATGAATCTTTTCACATGGAAGTCTTAGATTCAGATTTTGATTATGGTAGTGAATAAACAAAAATTATTATAGAATACTGCTGTTTTCTTTTTATGCAGATTGATAGATACATAATTTAAATAAAGTATTATTTACCTAAAGTACCTATTTTTATTCAGATAAAGTAAAATTAATAATTCTATAGTATCAAATTAGGTTATTCCAGGTATTTCATACTAGTTTTGGGGTTGCTATGCTGATATTTTTAAAAATTTGCCGCGCTTTTCAGTCTACTTTCGTTTGCCAGACTCTACCTACCTATCAAAAAGTAGGGTTTCCAGTATTTTCAGCAAAATTTAGCGCGGCCGCGGCGCACTGTGGATCGAAAAACGGCTCTAGAAGACATAGGAACTTAAATTTAAAAGTGTCGGTTTTTTTTATTGAAATGGATTCTAATCGCCAATATCGTACTTATATATTTCATAGGACGCAATCTGGTAGGCAAAAGGGCAAGTTTTATTTTTTTTGCAAAAAAAATGTATGGAGCTGATATAAAAAATGCATAAATCTCCGGAACCGCAAGACTAACCGTAATATCCTTGCACACGGTTATAGAACTATTTATTTATGATTTTTTGACATACTTCGTATGACGAGAAAGACTGCGTTTTTTTTTTTAAATCCTCAACTTTTTTTACCTAATATATGCTATAAATAGAAATAGACGTGTTATGTGATGTGTCTATCTAACTTAAACAAAATATTTAAAATTATTAAAGATATTTTGATGTTTATTAACCGACTTCAAAAACGGAGGAGGTTCTTAAATTGTTTGAATTTTTGTGTATGTTTATTCAGAGATATCTTCGCCAATTAATAACCGATCTTGATGATTTGTTTTTTGTTTGAAAGAGTATGGTCCCGGATTGGTTCCAGTTAAATTTGGTAAAGACCTGTTGAATAACTTCGGAGATATTCAATGGAACTCTTCAATAAATGACGGTAAACCACCATAGATTGCTGCAATCGCATGTCTGTATATTGTTAACACCATTTCATAACGTAATATCCATAGAAATATTAAATACAGGAGAAGTGGCAAGGGGGCGTGTCCGTGTCCGCGCGATATGGACTGACTGACCATATCATACACAAATGGCCGTCTCTGCGAACTAGTGCGCTTTCGACCGTGATCGTGACAAATTATAAGAATGCCGTGTTGTTCAGTGGTTTCTTGTAAAAACCGAAGCCTAAACCAAAACTTTAAAAATCATGGAATCACTTACCATATGGAGGTACAAGTATTTTTCTATATTTGCCTTTAAAATCATAAAAAACAACAAATCGTAAAATATTTCTTGCTTGTACTATGTTATTTTGTTTTCAAATATCACAACGACTGTACAATTTTTGCGTTAAATACATTGCTTCTTAAACACTACCTAAGTTTGTCGCTAAGTGACTGGACAAGCAATGTAAAAATCACAAAACGATACTTTATTAAGCGGACGCATCGCGTAGTACGGCCGCTGCTTCTTGCGATGAGTTAGTGATGTGCTTGTGCAGATCCACTAACGTAGGCTATCGACAACAATGTCGATTGACGAATGATATATTGCTACTATAGTTTATTTTTCAATTTGTCAACCGTTTTAACCCGGTTGGAAGATCGATGTGAAATAATGTTTATTACTTATTTTGATTATTTTACAGCGTAGTAGAGAAATGCGTAACCAACTTTCGTAAAGTAAGTTAATAAAATTTTAGTTTATAATAATATAATCGGTGGATTGTGTTTTGAATTATTGTACCTATATTATGCTTTATCCTCGTGCTATTTCCTTACTTATTTATGGTCTTTGTATGTTACTTCCGACAAAGCTTCGAATGCATTATATATAGTAATCGGCATGGTTCACATAATATATTAGTGACTATTGCTTAAAATAAGTCAACATATTCATGCTATTTATTTGTTATGCATGGGTGTGTGTTTGTTTTCATATATTTAAGAATTTATTTACTAACTAGGGTTTTTTATAACAAAAACCTGCGGGGTGATTGCGTTACACATTTACAGTAGGAATCGGTTTCATTATGACAGTTCAACAACATTGATTGCATTATTTACTTTGATGAGCAGACCAATTTGTCGATCATATGAAGTAATGGATTAGAAATATGCTTCAAAATCATTCGATTTTGATTGATACTGTGTTACGCAATTATGGTGCTGCTTACTACATGGTGAGGTTTAGAAGTAGCTTAGGATATATGTAAATGTAAAATTTGTTGTTTTTGAACCTTTTCAGCTTCCCAAAAGATGGGAATTTAAAAAAGGAATGGATTGATGCCACAGGCATGCCATCTAACTGGTTCCCTACAAAAAATAGCACCATATGCTCGGTTCACTTTGAGGCAGAAATGTTCCAGCCTCTAAAAAAAAGTCGCAGGCTTTTTGAATGGGCAATCCCAACATTAAGAGTTCGCCTGATTTTTGCAGAAGTGGGTTAAATTTTATTTTATTACTGAAAGCCATTCTCAAGTTTAGGGAATTCATAAAATCAGTCATTCATCATCACACAATCAGCAAGCAAGCAATCCCCGATTAATAATCACATAATATTTCTTACCAAAGCAGTCATGGAAAAATATATGAATTTAAGATTACACTTTTTGACTAAAAATGCCACCCCAGTAGTTTCAAAACGTCAAGTGCTGCACAAATACCTACACTTTACAGGTCAGTGAGTAAACGCCATAGCAGCTAGCATAGCAGATAACTAACAGTCATAAACCAACGTAACTGGATTTTTGATTTTTTGTACAATTTTTTTTGCTACATATTGTTTATTTTTATTATAATATTTTCTGAACATGCTGTTTTTTATTTATTTTATTTTCAGGACACAAAAAAAATTGTTTAATAATAAATGGAAATATCGATAAAATTCCGATTTAGTCAATCACTAGCGTATATGTAAAATAAATTGCTTTTGCACAGCACAACGAAAGCGCTCAATGCTGTTGTGTGGGTAAGTTGTACGGTGCATGGTAAATAAACGCTGTGTTTGATGTGATAAGGTTTATAATTGATTGTGTAGTACGTTCTGATTTAAGAAATGCGGGTGTGTGCGCGACTGCGTATCTATTGCCTTTACTGAACTGCATGTGTAGTAGTTGCCGTGTGGTAGGGGCAAACTGCAGACACAGGGTTCCGATATATTTTCGCCTACCGGGCATATCTCCTCTTGTTTATATATCTATGGTAATATCACACCAGTAGACTCTGAAGGTGTACGCAGATGTGTACAGTTCACCCTTCTACACTCTCATTTCATCAGTTATGTCCAAGTTCCCTGTTATTGGGGTTATCTATTTGGGCATAGCATTTTTGTTTATTAACCGATCTCGATGATTCGTTTTTTGTTTGAAAGAGTATGGTCTCGGATTGGTCCCAGTTAAATTTGGTAAAGATCTGTTAAATAACTTCGGAGATATTCAATGAAACTCTTCAATAAATGACGGTAACCCATCACAGATTGCTGCAATCGCATGTTTGTATATTGTTTACACCATTTCATAACATAACATCGCACCAGTAGACTCTGAAGGGGTACGCAGATGTGTACAGTTCACCCTTCTACACTCTCATTTCATCAGTTATGTTCAAGTTCCCTGTTATTGGGATTAGATATATGGGCATATCATTTTTTTTTGAAAGAGTATTGTCCCGGATCAGTCCCAGTTAAATTTGGTAAAGATTTGATGAAGAACTTCGGAGAAATTCAATGGAACTCTTCAATAAATGACGGTAAATCATCATTACTTTAATTGCCAATATACAACACTTATCGCCCAAACTCTGAATTATAATCAATATACAGACATGCGATTAAAGCCATTTTGGGTGTTTTGCCGTTATTTATTGAAGAGTACTATTGGATATCTCCGAAGTTATTTAACAGATCTTTACCAAATTTAACTGGGACCGATCCGGGACCATACTCTTTAAAACAAAAATGATATGCCCATATATCTAATCCCAATAACAGGGAACTTGAACATAACTGATGAAATGAGAGTGTAGAAGGGTGAACTGTACACATCTGCGTACCCCTTCAGAGTCTACTGGTGCGATGTTATGTTATGAAATGGTGTAAACAATATACAAACATGCGATTGCAGCAATCTGTGATGGGTTACCGTCATTTATTGAAGAGTTTCATTGAATATCTCCGAAGTGATTTAACAGATCTTTACCAAATTTAACTGGGACCAATCCAGGACCATACTCTTTTAAACAAAAAACTAATCATCTAGATCGGTTAATAAACAAAAATGCTATGGACTGTGCGATAAAATTACAGTGATAGAACTGACATATTGGCGTCGCCCCAGTGACTCAGTGAGTAGCTGCAGTGTGCCGGGCGCATAAAAATGTTTTGGGGCCGGGCGGCCGCGCCGGCGGCGGCGGCGGCGGGCGCGCGCCTTGCAGTCGGCACTCGGCACTTCGGCAGCGCTCGGCTAGTTAGGTAATGTTTCCTTGTATGTGCCCCTGTATCACAAGTTCACAACAATAGAGTGCGCGCGGCGCGGGCGTGCGGCGTGCGGGGCACGGGGTGAGGGGGGCGCGGGCGGGGCTCACCTGACGACAGGTCCGTCTCCTTCATGACCTCGGCCCAGGCGGCGTCCTTTAGCTCCTGGTCGCGGTACTCGATGGCCGTGGTGTTCCACAGGCACGGGTACTTCCGCACGGTCTCGATGAAGTGCTCCATAGCGGCTGGCGGGCTGGCGGCGTGCGGCGTCGGCGGCGGGCTCGCGCGCGGGACTGAGCTCACTGAGCCCGGCCGAGCGGCGCGCGGCGGCGGCGGCGGGCTGAGCGCGAGCCCGCGGGGGGCAGCTCGGCCGGCGCCGCCCGCCAGCGCGCCGCCCGCCGGCTCCCGCGCGCGCCGCCATCCGTGCCGAGCCGACACACCGGACACACGCACACACTGATGATCATCACCTTACCCTATACCTACTTATCCAAATGAATCAAAATGAACATTAGGTACCCGCAGTCAATAAATTAAAAATTATGTTTATGTTGGCTACATTAGATTAGCACATTGAAAGCATTATTTTTATAAATCAACTGATTTATTTTGAGCCTTAACGAAATCTCAACGATTTTGCTAAGATAATAATAAACAAAAATATTTGAAGTTTAATTTTCTATTCATTTACATGCATTTCTCATAATCATTATGACTGTAACTGTACCTAATGGTAACGGTAAGGAGATGCATAATTACTGAAAAGTTAAGATATTAATGAAACCGGTAAGTGCGAATCGGACTCACGCACCGAGGGTTCAGTACAAAGTAGGTACCTATGTGTTTGTACAAACACAAAAAGTTACATTCACTAAAATAATAGGGTATGTTACCTTTTTATTTTTGTGAATGTATTGAAGTTCATAAACAATGAAAGCACTGAACATTGCTCTAACAAGCAGATAAATCGTATTATGAGACAAAATTAACTTTACTTTACCGACGCTTTTTTATGACCTAGACAATTTAATTATGACATTATTGCTTCTTACAATATTTCATGATTCTAGATCAACGAGAAGTACTTACCCTATTGGTTTTGGTTCGACTGCGAGTGTCAAATGAAAAGCATAAACGTTGTTTCACAGCTCTAAGCGATTACAGTTACAGACCTGAGTATTTAATATTATTTTCAACTTGATAAATTCGCTCGTTCCTAAGAAAAGGTCTTGGCAGACAGACAAAGAAGTGATCCTACATGGTTTTCTATTTTTCCTTTTGAGGCAGGAACCCTACAAACTACATTATTCGTACAAACAATGCTCTCAATAATACATACTTACACATAAGTAATCTACCATTTGTGTGCATCTCCATTCCAGCCAAGAAGGAAATAACATAGTTGTTAGGTAGATACTTAATGCAAGAAGGAAGTTCTCGTCTATAAAATATGTATTGATAAAATCAGTAGGCATTGGTAATGTTGTGTTGTAAGCCGAAAGGCGCGCGGCGGGGCGGCCGGCGGCGTGCCGCGGGCGGTGGCCGGCACAGCTGTTCGCAGATCGATGCGCTCCCGGCATGGCCTTGCTTGCCCCAACCCCCCGTGCATCCGAGGGCATTCTCGAACAATTTGCTAGGCATGTGTTCCTGGTTGCATAATCATCAACACATGCCTAGCAAACTGCCTATGTAAATGTATGACATTCAATATTTTTGTGCGTAGAGCGTTATTTTTTAAACGTACATAAACTGACACCCTTTTCCCATGGTGATAATGGGGTTGGCAGATACTACAGACCAACGACCTACTACGATCCTGCTCGATACTTCAGAAACAATCAATACTTCAGCAATAATAATCAATATTTGAATAATAATAAAGATATAAAAAAAACCGTTCATTTTTACATAGTACAATATTAAACCCAAAATAATACATTACCCCTAATTGCTAGGTGTCTAAAAACTACCTTGATCATCATCATCCTGTATCGTGGGTGCGTTTACAAACATATAAACTCACATACTCAAACACCCAGAGCCGGAACAACTATCTGTAGGTCATACAAATATTTGTTCCGTGCGGGAATCGAACCCGCGACACGCAGCGCAGCAGTCAATCGCTCAACCACTGCGCCAACCGTGCGCCCCACGTCCTTGCAAGAATGGAAAGAATCGGCATGGAACTGGCCCTCAGAGTAAATCATGACAAAACCAAGTTAATGGTAGTGGATCAAGCAAACCATCTCCAGTACAGGCACCCTATCGCTGGAAACTGTAAGCGATTTCATTTACCTAGGCGCAAATATCAGCAACACAGGGTCCAGCTAAAAGGATATTAGGAGACGTATAGTTATGGCCAAAAACGCAATGTCTCAATTGCAGAGAATATGGAGAGACCGAAGCATTTCACGGCAGACGAAAGTGAAATTGGTCAACTCCCTGGTGTTCTCCATCTTCAGTTACGGGGCTGAAACGTGGACTTTAAAGAAAGCCGACCGTAGGAAGATGCTGTAAACCCCTTGGACTGCCTTTTGCAGTAACGACTCTATGCTCCGCGAAATTAACATAGAGGTCTTCGCAGAATTTTAGAATTATTTGGTCACATTGCCAGTAAGGATGGGCACAACCTGGAACAACTGATATTTACTGGCAAAATTGAAGGGAAACGTCCTAGAGGTCGCAGTCCAATAAGATGGTCAGACCAAGTCCACACATCGTTGAATTCCAATCTGCACGAAGCTCTCCACGACACAAAAGACAGACATAGATGGCGCAAATTATTGAAGGAAAAGTTGTATCCACGACGACAGGGGAATCACGACGCTCAGTAATGAGGAACACGTCGCGAGGAGGAGGGACTTAGTATGTATGTATTTACGCCAATAATTAAAGAATTATGGAATTGCCATCTATACATTGTATCGAGTAATAATGTGAAAGAGAAATTAAATCAATTTATTTGGAAGAGTACGCAAGATCCCATTTATATTATAAACGAAAGTAATTTTCAACATCAACAATCATGGTAATAACGAGGCTCCTGTTGGAAAAGTGCCATCTATGAAAAATACACAGAACTACTAACAAGTAACAACGATCAGATTCTAAATGAGAATAGACATGATTAGAGATGGGTCGTCGACGTAATTTTCGTTAACGAAACTAGACCGTCCATTTCCGTTGATCGACGAGTCGATCAACTAGTTGAATTTATGGACTAGTTCATACCGTAAACTTAGTTAAGTAGACGTTCTTTATAAACTTTGCGACGACGCGACGCGCGGCGTCTACGGACGGACGGCTCGACAACAACTTTCAACTTTCAGATTGAACGTAAACAAGTACAAACCGGTTTACCTCGCATCGTTCGATCGGTCAATCGCTTTATTCTTTTGCACACGTGAAACTATTGGCGTCCTTTTCTTCTTAAACCAATGCATTTTTACTCCAAAATGGCATTCGGCCCATAGAAATATCAACTCTTTGTTTCTAGAGTTAGAGTCCAAATTAATTTGCTCGTTGTTGTTATTTCTTCGTACGTATGAACTTGTACTACCCAACTAAGTTCTCGTCTTCTCGCGTCTATCGTCGCGTTACAAGTCGACATGAACATAGTCGACTCTCAGTTTAGCCGTCTACGAATGCAACTAGTTCGTTGATTATCGGTGAACCGTCGAATCGTTCATTGTACGTCGACGGTCGAATTAACTAGTTCGTTCATTCAACACCCATCGCTAGACATGATGAATGACCTAGAACTGTCACTCGAAAAGTACGAATTTCACATAAATAGTAAGATTAATTTCAAAGTGCTGTACAGAGTATTCATTCCCAGAATAATTAAGTAAACCGTACTTTCTAGATACAAAAACCTGACAAAAACTGTTGGAGGCGGAAAAGTTGTCTATTAACTCGTGGTATGGCTTTAGTGTATGCTAATTCCATGTATGCCACCACAGAGTACAATAAACACCACGAACTGACAGTGGCAGCTGACGAGTTTGACAGTTTAAGCAAATTGTCTGAAATTGTTATTGTCTGTTTCGAGAGCAGCAAAATATTTGTCGATAGATTGATTTTAAAATTTTAAATACTTACCTAGTATTATACTTTAATTGGCAATATTAGAGAACCATTTAATCTCTAGTTTCTTATTTTCATAATAACGTGTGGTAGGAATAAGTAACAGTGTTATGTACTTGTGAGTGAACGTTAGAGATACTTGAGTGTTTGTTTATAGATGAGGTGCTTAGGAAGTGGAGACTGGTGAATGGTGAGCTCTAGGCAGGCGGGGATAGGACACTGCTGCCGGCGCCATGGAGGGCCAGGCCGACTCCGAACGTGACAGAGCCCTGTGAGTGGAACCTGCTTCCTCGTACGATTGCCAGAGATTCAGCGGGAGAGTGACCGTATCGGATAATAGCAATCGAACGGCCTCTTGTTAGGGTTGCTCATTGAATAACTAATATTTAATAATATTTCCCACAACACCCATATTTCCTTCACTGTAGAACATGTATTTTCTAAAACAACAAGCTATTAAGATATTATTCACGATCCAGACTTTGTTGTACCCCCAGCGACCTGCTGAGCCGAGGTCCGACCCCATAAAGCCTTCTATGTGATTGCTTATGTTAAGCTTTTGTGCCTGGCTGGAGGCTTTACTTTAGTTTCCACAGGATCGCCCGGTTATGCAGTAGCCAATCACTTTGATTGAACTGCGAGACAACCATAAAAAAAAGTTATTAAGATAAAAACTTAAAACAATAAAATATTTGCAGATCGGGAGACAACAGTGCTGCTGAGGGTGATGGTGATGGAGACCGGGGACGGTACAGGTAAGCTTCTCAAATGCATACCTTCACTAGTGACATTGCTCTTATAAATGTTGTGCATGTGGTGTTTCTTTTTTTTTTCTGTATCTTAAATATTGCAATCAGTCCTTCTGACTATGAGCAGATGTGTTGAATGGCTATTATTCATGAGGAGATGTACCCCACTGGGAACATCCTCCATATTAGTATATTAGCTTAGTCAATGCTGTCGACATCCAAGGTTCTGCACTATTTTAGGCGATTTAGACAGTCAGCAATTATGCATATCATCTGTAGGTTTGATCATTTTTCCTCACCTCAAGCACCCTGGCCCTCTCATTTTGGATTAAGTTGGCCACAATGTCGTCCTTAGCTTTGAAAAAGATCTAGGTAAACATTAAAAATAAAACAAATAATTCAGTATGATAATGAACATTTTTCGAAATTTTAAAACACATCCATAAAGTGGCAATAAGTGAAATTTTCTCAAGATGATGTAAGTTTGAATAAACTTAAAACAATCGCATGAAAGGTGATGTTCAATTGTTTTATCAATTAATGTCCCCACTGCTGGGACTCAGGCCTCCTCTTTTAGAGGGAGTGGGCTATAATCTACAACGTGGGCCCAATGCAATTGCGTGTATTAGTTTTTCTATAAAACAAAAGAAAAACCCAGCCAGCAACGGTAAAAAAAATCATTTGAGATTTTTTTCTTGTTCCACTAATTTTGCCAGTGTGTGTATATAAAAGGCAATGTCCCGACTGACATATCAACACCCAGCCTAAACCACGAATGATAGAAGTTTGAAATTTTGAAAGGATGTCGATTTATACTGTAGGTGTCATTTAAGAAAGGATATTTCAAAACTCACCCCCTGAAGGAGTGAAATAGGGGATGAAAGTTTGTATGAAACACTTTCATTTTTAATTTGAAATGAACGAAACACGGCATTTAGCCTCTAAATATAAAATGATTAAATAAGTCTTTAAGTTTTTTTTAATTTCATCCCGTAAAGGGGTAAAAAGGGGTGTTAAAGTTTGTACCTGGTGGCCCTGTAGCGGCACCGACGCCGCGACTTGCAAAACTAGTGACATGACGTCACACGAATCCTGCATCGCGCAGGCAAAGTTTAACACATGCAACAGTCCGACAATAGCCGTTGGGCAGTTGCCCGGACCAGACAACACCCGTCTGGTCGGAGGATCCTCTCTTTTCTATGGAGGTTTGTGGGACTTTACACCCTGTTCCACCTGCCTCCAAACTGGTGACCCTCGAACATGAACATCAGTGCAGCCTTCGTGCAGAGCTACTTCATCGTGACGTCATCATCACTTCCTCAAGCTTTCGAGGATTGTGTGTGCACGATCTCCTACGAGGCGGCTTACGTACTGGCTGGATCCCCGTCCTGGGACCTGGCGGCGAAGGTACTCGCGTCACTGTGTCAAAGGCGCGAGGAAACGTGGGCGCGGGACGAAGGGCCGATGCAGTGCCATATGAAGTTGTCGCTGCCGGCCGTAGTCAAGTCTATGGTCGGCAGCCAGGAGTCCTGGGTCGCGGTGGTATTCTTCTGCGAAACAGTCGTCTCGCTGCGGAAAGCGAGAGGGAGATTTTATTCGCATATCCTATCCGCAGCAAACGCGCCGGGTGTCGGTGGAGGGCGGACAACGCCCTCTTTCAAGCCCCCTAAATGGGTCTAGGGGTGACAGACTCGGGGACGTCCGTCGCCCCCCACACATCAGGACCCGAGGTGGCGGCGCGTACTGTTCCACGTGCGCCCATCTTAGACGTCGCGGGGGGTGTCTATCACTTCACTTCCCACAACCCATGGTCGAGGCCCGCAAAGCCGGGGGTTGCGGAGTAGGTGTGAATTGAACACCGAGGAGTGGTTTTTAGTCAGTAGGAGTCTGACAGACTCCGCCCCCCCAGGGTGGCGGACATCCAATGAGGATGTTGCACCCCGGAAGAAAAGGGTAGTTAGGTAAATAGCCAGATGACGGGAGCGAAGCCGCGGAGAACACCTATAATTTATAAAGATAGTGAGATAAGTACTGATACCACGTGGGTGGAGCCGCAGGCAGCGGCTAGTATTATAAATACCCTTTGTTTCGACGCATGATTAGCTTTAAAGCCATACCTGGGCGACCGAGCTCGGGTGTAAATAGAGAAAACGACGTTTTCTAAAAATGAATCCTTGCTAGATCGATTTGTCGCAACCGAAACCCCCTGCATACTAAATTTCATAAACATCTTTGGACCCGTTTCCGAGATTCAGATTATATATATACAAGAATTGCTTGTTTTTAAAGAAGCAATTCTTGTATATATATGATCTGAATTAGATTAAAGCGGTATCTTGGCAGGTTAGCTATCTAGGGTTAAAAATGCAAGTGCATGGTACGATAGGCTCGTGCGGTGGCGACGTGTGCCATGTGTGTGACCGTGTGTGTGTGTGTGTGCGCAGCATGATGGCGCGCTGCGCGTCGCAGTCGTCGCTGGATGAGTCGTCGCAGCGGCCGGCGGGCGGCGCGGAGGCGGGCGCGCACCCGGCGCGACTGCTGGCGGCGCTGGCGCGGCTGCGGCGCGACGCCGTACTGTGCGACGTGGCGCTGCACGCGCGCGCCGCGCCGCAAGCCGCCGCGTCCGCCGCGCTGCCCGCGCACCGCGCCGTGCTGGCGGCCGCCTCGCCCTACTTCCACGCCATGTTCACGCAGTTCGACGAGAGCACGCAGCCCACCATCACCATACAGGTATGACCGATCAACCGACAGGTGTGGTACCACCATTGGTAAGTGATTTGTAAACCGCCAAATCTTATGCTTCAATCAATGCATTTTGGCTTTTCTATGTTTTTTCTTTGTTTTACGTTACAATTAAGAAAATTAAAATGACCGTGTGTCGTTCATAGAAATTTTATATTGTAACCAACAAGCACCTAGCGTCACAACGCCGACCCCAAGTAACATGGGATAAGGGCAGGAAGATGATGAAGCACTTAGCGTCACAAAAATCGTAGCTTCTTCTCCTAATATTCTTCAAAAACCATTTAAACCTGATAGAAATCATATTTAAACACGTATTTGGTGTAAAATATAAGCAGAATTTATTAAGCACAAGACATGACCTAAAAACATTTTTGACAAGTAACAGAACACAATGTCAGTCATTTCAATAAATTGGAGTCGGCCAGGATTAGCAATAAGGTTTTAACCCTCCAACACGCCCTCTTAATCCTGGCGGACTTCAAGCATATCTCGTACAAACGACAAGTGCTTACAGCTAGGCAGTGCCTTCGTGAGCACATCAGCAGTCATCTGCTCTGTTGGCATGTACATCAGTTCTAGCACCCTATTCTCAACAGCTTCACGAATATAGTGATATCTAATGTCCACATGTTTTGTTCGCTTATGGAACACTGGGTTACTAGCCAGCTTCGCCGCAGACTGATTATCACTATACAGGGTTACAGTGTGACATTGACCTATCAACTCAGCAAGAACCGCACGGACGTATACCGCCTCTTTGGCAGCTTCAGACAAAGCTATATACTCCGCCTCGGTAGACGAAAGTGCGATACACGATTGCTTATAACAACCCCAGGAAATAACATTCCTACCTAGCTTATAAATATACCCCGTGTAAGATTTACGATCCGCCCCGTTAGCCCAATCAGCGTCAGTAAATCCATAAACATGAAATTTATCATGTTCATCACTTTTTCTGTACACAAGACCTAAATTCATTGTGCCTTTTATATACCGCAATACACGTTTGGCCGCTGCAAAGTGTTCCGCTATGTAGCAAGTATTAAACTGACTTAAGAAACATGCAGCAAATGAAATGTCAGGTCTTGAGGTCACAGCTATATACAATAAACATCCTATCAGCTCCTGATACGGTAGTCTACTCTCGTGGGTGGCGCTATCAGAAAACTTTAGACCTACATCTAAGGGCGTCTTAGCAACTTTACAGTCACTCATACCGAAACGTTCAAGAAGCTTTTCAATATAGGTTTTCTGACTCAGCTTCAACTCACGACTAGTGCGCTGTACTTTGATGCCTAGCATATGTTTAACCGCACCTAAATCTTTAATTGTGAAGTGAGACTTCAGTGACGTTTTTAGCTTATCAGCAAGCTCGTCACAGTCGTAAAAAACGAAAAAATCGACTACATAGAGAGCAATAATAATGGTTCGCTTACCCACTCGGCGACTGAAGATACAGCTCTCATACTTGCTCTGCGTGAAATTCTCTGCGAGTAAAACTTCCTTTACCTTATCGTACCAGGCACGTGACGCCTGCTTTAACCCGTACACGGCTTTCTTGAGTCTGTAGACCATATGCTCATTGCCTTGCTTGACGAAACCTTCAGGCTGTGACATATAAATTTCTTCACTCAAATTGCCATTCAGAAAAGCAGTCTTGACGTCAAGGTGATCAATCTTCAGATCTAATTCTACCGCAAGAGACAACAGCATTCTCAACGAACTATGTCGCACAACCGGAGAAAAAGTATCCATGTAGTCAATTCCGAACTTTTGGGTAAAACCCTTTGCAACCAATCGCGCTCTATAACACGCCACTTTGCCATTGGCGTCACGTTTGATTTTAAACAACCATCGATTCTTGACAATATTCTTGTCTGCCGGTCTGTCAACTAGCTCCCAAGCCTCATGCTTATTGAACGAATCAATCTCATCTTGCATAGCTTGCCGCCAAAGCTTACTATCACTCGATTGCAAAGCTTCCTTGACATTCGTCGGCTCACTCAACTCTGTCTCGAGCGCAGACATCGTCCTCGGTACTCTCGGCCGTAAATTATAGGCTGGTCCGTCAGATGATGGCTTCCGTGGCATTCTGGTTGTATCACTAGATGAACTCGGCACCTGCTCGTCAGCCTCAAACCACACTTCAGGCGCTACCGGTCTCTCCGCCTCAACCTCAGCCTCTACAGTTGGTAGTGATGGCATCTCCACCTCAAGCTCAGTCCCAGACTGATCACGAACATCCGCATCTTCAACGGTATCTCCGTCATCACTAGTCGGAAAGAAGATCTCCACGGGCCGTTTACTCTTAACACCTGGAAAAATTGTTTCGTTAAAAACAACATCACGACTACGAAAAACTATATTTTTCACCGAATCGTAGAGCCTATATCCATTACCGTCATAGCCAAGAAATATACAACGCTTGCTTTTTGGTTCAAGCTTATTCCGCTTCACTTTATCAACGTGAGCATAAGCTTCGCAGCCAAACACACGTAAGTGTTTCAAACTAACCTTCTTACCTGTCCAGGCTTCCTCAGGAGTTTGCCCTGAGAGCCTTTTCGAAGGTGACACATTTATTAAATGTGCAGCAGTACAGGCAGCTTCTGCCCAAAACTTGTGGTCTAGGTTCGAAGTATACAAGAGGCACCTTACTTTTTCTAGGAGGGTCCTGTTTAGCCTTTCCGCACAACCGTTCTGTTGAGGACTGTAAGGCACAGTTACCTGATGGACTATCCCCTTACCTTTCAAAAAGCCTTCAAGGTCTCTGTTCACATACTCGGTCCCATTGTCCGACCTCAAAACTTTAACTTTGTCACCAGTCTGAGTTTCGACTAGCTTAATAAAGTTTTTCGTGTATTCACTCACCTCGCTCTTACGCTTCAGGAAATACACGAACACCTTCCTCGAATGATCATCCAAGAATGCCAGGATATACCTCTTGCCTCCAAGCGAATTCACCGGCAACGGACCACACAAATCGGTATGGATTAAATCCAACCGCTTTACAGCCACAGACTTCTCAGGATTGCTGGGAAAAGGAAACCGAGCTTGCTTTCCCTTTAAACAAACTTCACAGGCAACGTCTTTACAAGGGTCGTCCTGAAAACTAATATCATTAGCAAGTCCCTGCCTCAAAAGCTTCATATTGTTGGCGCTTAAATGGCCAAGTCTTTGATGCCAAGTTGCAGTGCTAATAGTAAGATTCGCCCGTAGACTGCAGGTCTGAAGTCTGTAAGCCCCTCCAACGTCATTTGCCTTAATCAAAACATCGCCCAGCTTAGAAATTGTACAACCAGTAGTATCAAAATTAACAATACAACCATTCTTAATCAATTGCGAAACAGATATGAGATTTACAGACAGCTTAGGTATATACAACACATCAGTTAACGTCACGCTATCCGACAACTTAACAGTACCTATACCTGTACATCGCAGTTTATCTCCACTAGCAATGGTGACGTGACCATCTCGCGATTTGAAGTCTGTCATCAAATCACGCCTGCCAGTCATGTTATTTGTAGCCCCCCGAGTCTATGTACCACGAAGATTCCGAGTCAGTTCCAGTACTATATGCTGATAAGACACAGTTTCCTGAAGAATCCTTCGCGTTCCGGCAGTCTTTCTTCAGATGTCCTTTCTGTCTACACTTCCAGCACCACGGTTCTCTCTTTCTAGCGGAATTATCCTTCGCTTTTGACTCATCCTTGTGCTGCTGCGCTTTTCTCGTCCAGGAGTCACTCGTACTAGCGCCTTTTCTTGTAGAATACAAGCACTCACTCGAATCTCCACGAGTAGTCCAACGTTGATCCTGTAGCAGTTTCGATTTGACTAGATCAGCAGTAATGACAGCTCCCGAATGCTCTAGTGCCATGATCATGGGCTCGTACTCTGTCGGTAAACCTTTGAGCATCAACGCACCAAGAAACTCGTCATCAACAGGTTTGTTCATATTCGCCAATTGCTGCGCTAATGACAATACTTCATTGACGTAAGCTTCCATGCTAGAATAGTTCTCCAGTTTGACAGCGCACAAGTTCTGAAGAGTTCTCACTCTTGAACCGAGTCCTTTATCATCATATGCACGTTCCAGTGCATTCCAGGCGTCTTTCGCCGTATCCGCTGACATCAAATGTGAAAAACATGACTTTTCAACGCTCAAGCAAATTTTAGATTTTGCAATTTCGTCACGTCGATTTTTCACTTCGGACGTTGTTTTGTCATCCTTACCGTAACCGCTTATACAGATCCATAAATTGTCGTGAATCAATGCATTTTTCATAACAAATTTCCACTCGACGTAATTTTCACGTCCGCGTAATTTTTCATGTGAAAAACTATGATTTTTCGTTTCCGACATATTTACAATAACGTTGCACTATTTTTGCTGAACCATAACCAGATAGAAATCATATTTAAACACGTATTTGGTGTAAAATATAAGCAGAATTTATTAAGCACAAGACATGACCTAAAAACATTTTTGACAAGTAACAGAACACAATGTCAGTCATTTCAATAAATTGGAGTCGGCCAGGATTAGCAATAAGGTTTTAACCCTCCAACAAAACCATATTAATTTAATGGTAAGAGACTATATAGACGGTACTGGTGTACCGCCTATATTCTATACATAAATAATTGTCTTTCAAATGGTTTGAAAGACAATTATTTCAGCTATTAGAAAAAGTTAAGGGTTTTTGGTTTTATTTATTAAATGTGCAAAGTCCGACTCGCATTAAAACCGGCCAAGTGCCGGTTTTTGGGGTTCCGTACCCGAAGGGTCCAAACGGAGCCCTATTGCTGTCACTCACGTACCCGTCTTTCTGTCCTTCGTCTGTCACACGGGTTTTACAGCTAAACGGTTGGAGCTAAAGTCTTAAAATTTTCACAGTATAAGCATCTTGTTGACCCAAAGCCATACAAATTGTAAAAAAATATAGATTAAATATTTTTTAGGGGCTCCCATACTGCAAAAGAGGGGCGCGGAAATAAAATTTTGACCTACCCCATCGAGTGGGGTATCGTTGTTTAGAGCTCGTTGAGTAGATAAATACTGTATTTTTTGTATAAAAAATTCAGTACTTCCCGCCTGGCTTTCTGTCAAAAGAAAACCTTACTTATCGTTCAAATCAAATCAAATGTTTTTGTTTTACATAGGCCAACATGGGCACTTATAAAACGACGACAAAAGGTGCACGGTTCGGGTTGGTTGTTTCCTATGGAGAACCGGCAAGAAACTCCACGGTTACTTTTTACAATATTTCCATGTTACAAGCATTAGTGCTTAGATATGGGGGGGGCAAAATAGGCCCGAAAGTAAGTCGTAAGAAACTAAAAAAAAAACAAAAATTTGTATAAACGAGATAAAAAGTTAACATCTAGAAATCTAGAAGACCTACAATGTTCACACATTCACAAAACAATCGTTAAAAGAATCTATACAAAGGTAAAAAATATAACAAGACTAAATTTAACATGTGGCACAAATTTTGTTATCAGTGCTGTAACTATTCCTTATAGCCTAATCATCTTTATAGCCCTTTGGGCTATAAAGATGATTGAAAACCATTGTAAAAAAATTAGAAAAAAGAAAAAATGAGATTGAGAATAGTTAGAGACATCCACATATTTGTGTCGTTTATGAGTTGTCAGGGAAGCCGCATGCGCAGGAGGAACTAAAGCCAATTTTTTTATCTTCAACGTAGTCCTTGATTTTATAATAAGCTTTTTTAATAAGGTCACGTTTGATGTAGTTTTTGAACTTTCCATCGGTCAATTCTATAACTGACTTTGGCAACTTGTTATAAAAGCGTATACTGTTTATAAGAAAAGATTTGCTAGTTTTCGTTAATCTGAATTTGGGTATTACAATTTCTTCGGCTTCTAGTTTTGCTGTCACACAAAATACATTTCAAAATATTAAGTGAAGGTAGAGTCGGTATATCGATCTCTTTAAAAAATTTTCTCTAGAACTTAACATACCCGAAAGAGTTCTAATGTGCGCGCCCCACTGCAATTTTGAATCAATTGTAATCCCTAAGAATACAGTTTTCGTTATAACTTCAAGATTTTTGCCGTCAAGATTTAAATTTAGGTCACGATGTGGTACATTTGGTAAAGAGAACTTTAGACATTTTGTTTTTTACGCATTCAGTAAAAGATTGTTAGCTGCGAACCATTTTGAGAGAATAATTAGACTTCGTTGACATGTAAGACATCCGTATCCTTCCTATCTATTTAAAAAAATAACGAAGTATCATCAGCAAATAGAATTATATCCTATAATTTGGCCATCATAAAAGGGAGATCATTAATATAAACAAGAAAAAGGAAAGGGCCGAGAATTGAACCTTGGGGCACGCCCATCTTGACTAGAGACCCGGAGGACGTTGCCCCATTAATATTTACTTTTTGCTGACTGTTTGATAAAAAGGAAAGCACAAGATCAGCAGATTTTCCACGAATTCCGTAGTGGTGTAATTTACAGATCAGTGTGTTGTGGTCGACGCAGTCGAACGCTTTTGAGAGATCACAGAAAATGCCAATGGCATCCTGGGACTTCTCCCAAGATTTCTGATGAGATTTACTCCCGCGTCCGTTGTCGACCTACCTTTCGTGAAACCAAACTGTTGTCTTTTGACGTTATCAGAGCTCGCTTCGCTCTGTTATAAATATGACCCATAGGCATTTCTTGACTATGTAATGCCCAGCATTAAAAAAAATGCCGTATACAGTACTTCTTCCATAGCATATTTAAGATTATAATCAGCAAATTAAAGTCCGATTTAAAAATATTGCTGATTAATGTTTTAACTCATTATAAAATACTGCTCGCCAAGCACAGCGTCGCAGTTAGTATCAATAATTTTGTTTAGATACGTTTTTGATGAATCTGTTAATTAAGTGTGTAAAAATACAAGCGACTTCTAAATAAAAACACTAGAAAGTAAAAAATAACTTCAATTTCGGAAGTCGGTGTCAAAAAACGAAGAAACAAAAACAGGAACACCGAACACCGACTGCCGAAATTTAAGTTATTTTTTACTTTGTAGAGTTTACGTTTTAGTTTACGGTTGTATTTTTTTTTTAAACTGTTTTTAATTTTTCACTTTTTAGTTTATTTATTTAAAACTTCATGCAACATACAGATATATAGGCGGACTTGATGCCTGAGGCATTCTCTACCAGTCAACCAAGGGTGGTGGAGAGATAACATGGCAGGTGCATAAAAATTTTAAATAATTACTGAAGTTAAATTGAATAACAATATATATATTGTAGTTAGTTGTGTTACATAATGTCCAAAGGCTAGGCTAGGTACCTATAATTCCCAAAATGATGCAGAATAGATTAACCCAATAACATGAAACTTAAACAAAGGCGGCGGAATGAGAGTATACCAGGGTGAACTGTTCACACCTGCGTACCCTTTTGGAGCGTACCAGTGTGATGTTATGTTATGAAATGGTGTAAACAATAAACAGACATGCGATTGCAGCTATCCAGAGTGATTTGCCGTCATCTATGGAAGAGTTCTGATGTATATCTCCGACGTTTGTCATCAGATCTTGATGAAATTGACAAGCACCAGCTTTCAAATAAAAAAATAATCATCAAAATCGGTTTACCTAGTAAGAAGTTCTGAGGTAACAACCATAAAAAAACAGTCGAATTGATAACCTCCTAATATACGTTTTTAAGCTGACATGGTCACAATCATTAGAATTAATATTTGTTTCGGGATATTTACCATGTATATTTTGTATTTTTTTTTTTGTATAACCTCCTCTTTTTTGGGAAGTCTTTTTTTCTACTCTAGCAGTTAGGATGGCACACGGTTTTTAACCGACTTATCCTGACACTTACAATCCCGTTTGCAATTTTTTTTGCATGAGTCGACACTTTAACTCTTATGAATACATATAGAAGTAGTACCTATCAGGATACATTCAATTAGATGAACGTAAAAAAAAAGACCGGCCAAGTGCGAGTTGGACTCGCGCACGAAGCGTTCCGTATATTATCGCAAAAAAGGCAAAAAAATCACGTTTGTTGTATGGGAGCCCTCACTTAAATATTTAATCTATTCTGTTTTTATTATTTGTTGTTATAGTGGCAACAGAAATACATCATCTGTGTAAAATTTCAACTGTCTAGCTATCACGGTTCATGAGATACAGTCTTAGTAATAGGGTCCCGTTTTTACCCTTTGGGTACGGAACCCAAAAAATTAACCTATCCGACGCGAGGTGTTAAATTTTCGAGCTTGCTTCGCTCGCTCTTACATCCTTGATTCTCGCTCTTTTATGGAGCAGTCGACTTCTATATATTTAGCTATTAATGGTAAAGGACGGTATCTAAACTAAGACACTCACGAAAACAAACAAGAAATGTAAAAATTATTTATGTATATTCGTGGCCTGGGCAGCCACAGGCACAGGCTGGACTGGCCGGGGGCGCTTATTAAAACTTTAAATCAGGCCCTGCATGCGGGATGCATAGGAGACCACTTGTTTACTTGTGGCTTGCCGTCGGTTTCAGAACGTGGAGCCAGAGGCGCTGGAGGCCATCATCGAGTACGTGTACACGCCCGACTCGCTCGTCATCACCGAGGAAAATGTGCAGGTGAGCGAGCGCTGCGGAGTGTGTGTGCGGTGTGTGTGTGTAGCTCAGTGTGTGTGTGTGTGCGGTGTGTGTGTAGCTCAGTGTGTGAGTGTGTTTGCGGTGTGTGTGTAGCTCAGAGTGTGTGTGTGTGTGCCGTGAGGCTCAGTGTGTGTGTACGTGTGGTGTGTCCGCAGAGCCTGCTGTCGGCGGCGTCGCTGCTGGCGGTGGGCGGCGTGCGGGCGGCATGCTGCGTGTTCCTGGCGAGCTCTGAGGAGTGTGTGTGTGTGCCGTGAGGCTCAGTGTGTGTGTACGTGTGGTGTGTCCGCAGAGCCTGCTGTCGGCGGCGTCGCTGCTGGCGGTGGGCGGCGTGCGGGCGGCATGCTGCGTGTTCCTGGCGAGCTCTGAGGAGTGTGTGTGTGTGCCGTGAGGCTCAGTGTGTGTGTACGTGTGGTGTGTCCGCAGAGCCTGCTGTCGGCGGCGTCGCTGCTGGCGGTGGGCGGCGTGCGGGCGGCATGCTGCGTGTTCCTGGCGGGCGCTGAGGAGTGTGTGTGTGCCGTGAGGCTCAGTGTGTGTGTACGTGTGGTGTGTCCGCAGAGCCTGCTGTCGGCGGCGTCGCTGCTGGCGGTGGGCGGCGTGCGGGCGGCATGCTGCGTGTTCCTGGCGAGCTCTGAGGAGTGTGTGTGTGTGCCGTGAGGCTCAGTGTGTGTGTACGTGTGGTGTGTCCGCAGAGCCTGCTGTCGGCGGCGTCGCTGCTGGCGGTGGGCGGCGTGCGGGCGGCATGCTGCGTGTTCCTGGCGGGCGCTGAGGAGTGTGTGTGTGCCGTGAGGCTCAGTGTGTGTGTACGTGTGGTGTGTCCGCAGAGCCTGCTGTCGGCGGCGTCGCTGCTGGCGGTGGGTGGCGTGCGGGCGGCATGCTGCGTGTTCCTGGCGAGCTCTGAGGAGTGTGTGTGTGTGCCGTGAGGCTCAGTGTGTGTGTACGTGTGGTGTGTCCGCAGAGCCTGCTGTCGGCGGCGTCGCTGCTGGCGGTGGGCGGCGTGCGGGCGGCATGCTGCGTGTTCCTGGCGGGCGCTGAGGAGTGTGTGTGTGCCGTGAGGCTCAGTGTGTGTGTACGTGTGGTGTGTCCGCAGAGCCTGCTGTCGGCGGCGTCGCTGCTGGCGGTGGGCGGCGTGCGGGCGGCATGCTGCGTGTTCCTGGCGAGCTCTGAGGAGTGTGTGTGTGTGCCGTGAGGCTCAGTGTGTGTGTACGTGTGGTGTGTCCGCAGAGCCTGCTGTCGGCGGCGTCGCTGCTGGCGGTGGGCGGCGTGCGGGCGGCATGCTGCGTGTTCCTGGCGAGCTCTGAGGAGTGTGTGTGTGCCGTGAGGCTCAGTGTGTGTGTACGTGTGGTGTGTCCGCAGAGCCTGCTGTCGGCGGCGTCGCTGCTGGCGGTGGGCGGCGTGCGGGCGGCATGCTGCGTGTTCCTGGCGAGCTCTGAGGAGTGTGTGTGTGTGCCGTGAGGCTCAGTGTGTGTGTACGTGTGGTGTGTCCGCAGAGCCTGCTGTCGGCGGCGTCGCTGCTGGCGGTGGGCGGCGTGCGGGCGGCATGCTGCGTGTTCCTGGCGAGCTCTGAGGAGTGTGTGTGTGTGCCGTGAGGTTCAGTGTGTGTGTACGTGTGGTGTGTCCGCAGAGCCTGCTGTCGGCGGCGTCGCTGCTGGCGGTGGGCGGCGTGCGGGCGGCATGCTGCGTGTTCCTGGCGGGCGCGCTGTCGCCGGAGAACGCTCTCGGTATCCGCGCCTTCGCCGAGCTGCACGCGTGCGCCGACCTCAGCACCGCCGCCAGCCGCTTCATCGAGAACCACTTCGTCGAGGTGAGTGTCACCACTGTGAGCGTTCGTACGCAGCGTATAGCGCAGAGCTGACCCCCGGCCTGTGCAGGTGCTGGACACGGAGGAGTTCCTGGCGCTGGAGGCGGACACGCTGGCGGCGCTGCTGGACAACGACCGCATCACGGTGCCCAGCGAGGAGCTGATCCTGGACGCCGTGGTGCGCTGGATGCAGGCGGAGCCGGGCAGCCGCGCCGGCCAGCTGGGCGCGCTGCTGGAGCACGTGCGCCTGCCGCTGCTGGCGCAGGACGCGCTGGTGGCGCGCGCGGCGCAGGAGCCGCTGTGCAGCGCCGGCCTGCGCGTCAAGGACCTGGTCATCGAGGCGCTGTCCTACCACCTCATGCGGCCCGAGCGCCGCGCCGCCACCGCCGCCGTGTGCGCGCGCGCCCGCCCCCGCCAGCCGCCCCGGGCGCCGCGCGCGCTGCTGGTGGTGGGCGGCCAGGCGCCCAAGGCCATCCGCGACGTGGAGGCGTTCCAGCTGGACGCGGCGCGCTGGCGGCCCGCCGCCGAGCTGCTGACGCGCCGCTGCCGCGCCGGGCTGGCCGTGGTGGGCGGCAAGGTGTACGCCGTGGGCGGCTTCAACGGTGAGTGACGCAGCAGCATCGCCTTGCGGACTAGCTGACGGGCGATTCCCGTATTTTAAACATGTTCGTAATTAGCATAGTGCCAAATAAAACCCTACTACGGAAACACAGGGATTGATATTCAGAATCGCCAATAAATATTCATTAGTCAGATTCGTACATTCTGATATGTCTGCCTGCTTTTCCCAAGTATGTAGGGGTTGGCCTCCAATCTTACTTTTCACAAGTATGTAAGGGTTGGCCTCCAATCTTACTTTCCACAAGTATGTAGGGGTTGGCCTCCAATCTTACTTTTCACAAGTATGTAGGGGTTGGCCTCCAATCTTACTTTCCACAAGTATGTACAGGTTGGCCTCCAATCTTACTTTTCACAAGTATGTAGGGGTTGGCCTCCAATCTTACTTTCCACAAGTATGTAGGGGTTGGCCTCCAATCTTACTTTTCACAAGTATGTAGGGTTTGGCCCGTATCGTCAGCAAGCGTGACAATTTTAGCTTTTGGGAGGTTTTACTGACAGAGATCGTTGATGTAGGCAAGAAACAATGTCGGGCCCAAGATGCTACCTTGTGAAACCCCGAAAACAACTGTGGCATCATTACTTGTAAGGTTATCAAGTTTCACATATTGTGTTATTTCCGTGAGGTAACTTTCCAACAATTGCAAGCTAAGATCCCTGATTCCTAGACACTCAAGTTTTTTAGCTGGATATGAATAGAGACTGTGTCAAATACTTTAGCAAGTTCCAAGAATATTGCAATAGTTTTCTTTTTACTGACAGTAAAAGATTACTACGTAATTGAGTAATTCATGAACTGCATCTGAGGTTGATTTTTTAGACCTAAAGCCGAACTGTGCTGGAGATAGGAGATTGTTATTCTCAAGGTAATTCACTAGCCTCTTATTTATGACGCGCTCGAGGATTTTTGATATGGTAGGTAGTATTGAAATAGGTCTGTAATTATTGACACAGTCTCTATCCCCCGTAGTCTTGTGAATAGGGCGAATTCGCGACTTTTAAGTTCTTTGGGGAACAATCCAGTTGAAAGAGCCAAGTTGCAGATGAAAGTTATAGGTTTAATTAGAACACCTCTGCTTTGCTTTATAACGTCCGCGGGTATCATATCAAGTCCAGTTGCACTGTCACTGTTAAGGTGGAAACATACTTTTAAAACCTGACGCGACGGGTTAATATGGTCAGAAACACATTGACACGCAATCCCACGAGGTAACTACATCCAGTCGGTCTGGATCAGCGTGTTGTCACACGCAGTATGTTTCTAGATAACACCCGACGCCACGCGTCAGTCAGTCGAGAACATTCCTGGTATAAAGATATTTTTTGTTAGTTTTTATTTAAAATGTCGGATGATCAATTAATAGAATTAGTAAAACGGTACTCAGTATTATATGATACTAGCTGTTGCCCGCGGGTTCGCTCCCGTGGACCACCCCACAGGACTCATTTTAGGGATAAAAAAACAGCCTATGTCACTCAGGAATATTGTAGCTTTCTATTGGTGAAAGAATTTTTCAAATCGGTTCAGTAGTTTCGGAGCCTATTCGGTACAAACAAACAAACAAACAAAAAAATCTTTCCTCTTTATAATATTAGTATAGATGAGTTCAGGCCAATACCGTGATCATAATATTAGAAATAATACTGGAAACGAAGCTATGATACTAGCGAAGCGTGTTGTAGCATCACGTGACGTATTGTATATAATAATAAGAGAAGAGGCAGAGGTGACCAGAATCTGGAGGCAAGAAAAACTTTACGTTGTATCCATAGTTGTCTCCACTACAGGTGTTATACCCAATCATCTCTACCATAGCTAATAGACGCTAAAAGATTCAATTTACATTACACTTCAAAAAGCCGCAATTTTGAACACTTGCAGAATAGTGAGGAAGTTCATGCAAATTGAAGAAACTGAAACAGTTCACAACACTTCTTCAGAGATCTCAATGACAACAACACCATTTTAGGCCCTAACGTTTTGGGAACAAGAAATATACGCGGCGTGTGTCTATTTCAAATTGATTTCTGGCAAAGTTTAAGCGTCAGTAATAGCTTCTTTTACAAAAAAACCCAACGCCGCTGGACCTGGTTCTCTTCCGATGGAGTAACGTAGAACGAAATCGATTTCTGTCTATCCTCCAACAAGCAATTCATAACAAAATTACAAGTATTGGACAAAATTCGGTAATTCGGTGGTTTCCGACCACCGTCCACTAAGGGTGGTGGCAACCTTTGACCACAAAATTTATAGAACACAAATAATTAGAAACAGCTTTAAAAAACTAGATAAAACTTCATTAGTAGTGAAATATTCAATTTTGGACTTCAAACAGCTTTAATTACCTAAAAACAACAGATTTAGACGACACTGAACAAAAATATCAAGACCAGTATTAAAAACGCCAGTACTAAAGTTAAAAACTTAAAGAGAAAATTCCTTAAGCTTAGCCAAACAACACTTGAAGCAATAGAGGAGAGACAGGGCCTTCTTTTCAACAGCCCAGAGTTCAGACAAGCAGACAGACGGGTCAAACGAAGCATCTGAAAAGACGTGCGGCAGTACAAGGACAAGCTGGTGCAAGTCGCTTTAGAAAGCAACAGATCTCTAAAATTCCTTAAGAGATACTGCAGAGAAAAGTCTATCCACCATCACTAAAATCAAAGACCACGCAGAAATCAGTCATAGTGAAAGAGTTTGGTTTTGAGCATTTGCTCAGATTTTTATAAAAAATTGTACTCAGCCGAACACACGGGCTCCTCTACTTCCCAGTCGCTCAACGATGCTTTGACTCTGTAACAGTCATCTCGGATATCACCCCAGATCACGGGTTTTTAAAGGAAGCCACATCACGGGTGCTCTGCGCAGTCTGAAATATAATATTAGCCCAGGCGAAGATGGCATTTCTACTGAAGCTCTCAAAATAGGAGAACCAGTACTACTTCCACATATCACAAATCTTTTCAACTCAATATTGCGAACTGGTTCATTTCCTTATAAATTTTGTCATTCTACAATAATTCTGTTACACATCAAAGGTGACAAGTCCGAAATCGGACTAGTTATACATCAGACTAGTTTCACATTTGTACAAGACATTTATAAAAATGATTGAGAACCGCATTTCAGGACAACTTGACGCCCAACAGCCACCTGAATAGGCAAAGTTTCGATAAGGCCTCTCCACTACTGACCATCTGCACTCCCTGAATCAGATGATAGAGAAGTGCACTGAGCTTAGGATTCCTCTATATCTAGCGTTCGTGGACTACGCCAAGGTGTTTGATAACATTCACCACGATTCACTATTTGATGCCCTCCTCAATCAAAACATAGATACCACCTATGTCAACTTATTAAAGGCCATATATCGTAATAGTACAGCAGATGTAAAAACTACTACCACAGGACCATCCATTCCTATTGAAAGAGGCGTCAAGCAAGGAGACCCGCTGTCCCCAAAGCTGTTTACTGCCACTCTTGAAGAGGTTTTTAGGAAACTATCGGATTCCTGGGCAGATAAAGGCGCTGTCGTTGGCGAAAAGAGGTTGACTAACCTCCGTTTTGTCGACGATATCAAAATAATGCTGAGTGACCTTAACTAGACAAGCCTCGAGATTGGACTTCGGATAAATATGTCGAAGACCAAACTCATGACCAATAGCGTCCAGCAGAAACTGTGTTTAGGAGGTGTGGAGATTGCATATATTCCAGAATATATCTACCTCGGCCAAATAGTCTCTTTCCAGGCGAGACAAGAGAAAATTATTATTGGTCGATAAAAGCGCTCAATGAAGGGAGACCTCCCTATTTGTTATAAACGCAAATTGATGGACATGTGCATTCTCCCTATCCTTAAATATGGAGCTCAAACCTGGTGTTTGACAGCGCAGCAGAGGTTCAGGCTTGAGGTTAGCCAGCGAGCAATGGAGCGCAGCATTCTGGGAGTCAGATTAACGGACCGCATCAGAAACACAGTGCTGCGCTCCAAAACACAAATCGCCGACGTCACCCAAAGGGCAGACAAGTTGAAGTGGGACTGGGCCGGACACCTCTGCCGCATGTCAAACGGTTCATGGGTTCGTAACCACAATCTGGGCCCCGGAAAATGTTAGGCGACACCGCGGCGGACCCAGGCGGAGATGGCGGGATGAACTTGATGCCTATCGACAGGATTGGTCTACAATTGCCCTAAACCGGGAGTATTGGAAGGAAGAAGGGAGGCCTTTGACATGCAGTGGGACAGAATAGGCTGAAAATAAATAAAATTGTGACCGGAAATTATTATGTTTTAGGTATCTACTTATTTTACGTCGGGTTTTTTTAAATACCTACTTACTACATGAAAGTGAAAACTAATTTCCTATCCGAAGTCGGTGTCGGTACCCATTGTTTTTCGTTTTTCGACACAGGAAAGTTATTATTTTTCTCTTTTTAGTTTTGTTTGGTACCCCATATTGGGTGTACTAAATAAATCTGTTTACTCCCTAAACTCGTACAAGCGTGATGTTATATTATGGTATGGTGAAAACAATACATAAACATACGATCACAGTAATCGCAGGTAATTTGCTGTTTGTTATTGAAGAATTCCATTGTCTATCAGATCCTAATATATTATACAATATACCTTCCCTGAAAACACATACATTTATCGACAAAAACCCGATCAATATTGGATCAGTAGTTTTTGAGAAAATTGAGGATACATTCGGGTCGAATAGATAGGGCACCTCCTTTTTAGAAGTCGTTTGAAAATACTAACCTACTTATCACGACGACGGTTCTAAGTAACAGTTACCAAATGCATTTTCAAACTGCCAATTAACCTTCCTGAATCAACTTAAAACAATAAAATTAAAAAGTAATATTAAGGACCAATATTATTTCAGTGATGTATAAAATCGAGCGCTCTGGGGGGTGACCATAAGCTCTTAGAGTATGGTTATTTTGAATGTGAGTAAGGGACAGATGTATATGACTTGTATACATCTGTCACTTACGCGATCTCAAAATAACCTTACTCTAAGAGCTTATGGTCACCCCCCAGTAGTTTCAATGAGTGCTTACGCGTAATGTTGAAAATGTAACAGCGTCCTTAACTTGTTTGCACATAATTATTTACACACATGGACATGAGCGTCAGCTGATATTTGAGCTGGGTTAACCACTATTGCAAAATATTTTCAAACCATTTTGCCAAAGTACGCACGGCGGAAAATTTCCTAAGACAGCAAAAAATTCAGGCGAAGTAGGTCAGCGCAGTGGCCTGTTCTTGTTAAGTCATTATCATGTGTTAAACACAGAACTTTGGCCTTGAGTGTGACGCTCTAGGCGCCTTCGTAATCGACAGAGTTGATGTATCTGAATTCCACTATCTTCCTTGCAGGGGACTCAGGATCTCCTGTTTTATGATTGCTGGGCTTTTTAAAGTGTGAGCAAGTTGCATATTTTGGTATCTCAACTTTCTTCGCGCACTCTGTCATCGAGTTCCCTGTTTCACCACACTGCCCACACATCGAGTTGACCTCTCTGCACGTTTTTGCTGCATGACCATACTGTTGGCACTTGTAGCACCGAGTTACCAGTGTAAAATCCCTGACAAGACAGGACGTCCAATTAATAAAAAGTATCGATTGAGCATTTAGGGTTTTATGGAAGTCGGCACCCCTAAGAACACGATCCGGGGATTGCGCTTGCTGGGTTCGTCGGCAGTAAGTAAGTCCTGAAGTAGGGAGCTGGACTGCTTGCTTTACTTTATCAGCGTCATGTTTGGTCTCGGTGCTGATAATTACGCCACCATTTTTTGTTTTCCGGACACCACGAACATGCAGTTTCATTTGCTCCGGGCGTATGATCCTTTTCACGAGGTCTTTGGATTCGTCAATCGATTTCAATTTATCTTGGGGATAAATTGCAACCGAGCAAAGTTATTTGCTCCCTTTTTTACCATTTCGGCAAAAGAAACATTTCCCGCAGTACCTGAGTCCTGAATCATCTTCCTAAGGTCCATGATGTGGTCTGACAGGTCTCGCTTTACAGTAAGGGATTTAACCATACTGTGCCTTAGAAGAGATCTAGACTTTAGCGACTGCTATAGTACTGCCATTTATGAGGTATGGATCCTATTTTACGGCAATGATTAGCTTTTTTAATTTTCTGCTCCGAATTGAGTTTTCCATCCGCTGCAATAGAGCAGACTTCATTCAGATGCAGCTCAATAGAAGACATCCATTTTTGAATCTCGGGCGCGGTGATGATCTCAGGTGGCGCCGCCACAGGCGAGGCATAGGAGAGCACTGGCCCTCTTGAATTCTGAGGGTCTGTTTTCCATTTTATGCGTACACTAAATCACTTTTACTTGTTCATTATAGTTTGTAAATACACACATACTAATCTAAATTAAAAATGCAAAGTTACTAATACACTTAAGGAGGTTACTATTAATTAATTTATTTCAACTAAATATTGCTTGTGTGCACGTCTGTACGTGACAAGCACCAATCCAATTGATGATGGAACAAATGAACATGTACTACTATGTACACATACCGGTCAAAAAATTAACCCTTCCTTTTGCTTCGCTGTAGTTGGGTAAAAATAGTTATGAATATAAATGTAGATGGATGGATAGGTAGAGGAAGGCCAAAGAAAAGATGGATAGACTGTGTGAGGAGTGATATGAAAGAAAAGGGAGTCAGTGATAGCGTCACGGTTGACTGGAAGATATGGAATGGGAAAACGTGTTGCGCCGACTACCCCAAGTAACATGAGACAAGGGCAGGAAGATTATGAGGGACTCGGACAAGCTCCGTTTACACATTATTTGGAGAAATAATGATTTATTTTTTTATATGTGGCATCGTACATTATATGTGGCACCCCGTGTAAAATGGTTTTTAGTGCTTTAGTTACAATATTTTAAATTGTGTGATGTTGCAGGCACCCTGCGCGTGCGCAGCGTAGACGTGTACGACGTGGCGAGCGACACGTGGAGCGCCGGCCCGCCGCTGTGTGCGCGCCGCTCTACGCTCGGTGTGGCCGTCATCGGGCACGTCATCTACGCCGTGGGCGGGTGAGTGTGTGTGAGTGTGTGTGTGTGTGTGTGTGTGTGAGTGTGTGTGTGTGTGCGTGCGTGCGTGTGTGTGCGTGAGCGTGTGCGTGTCTGACTGTGCGACTGTTGGCGCAGGTTCGACGGCGCCACGGGGCTGAGCTCGGCGGAGGCGCTGGACACGCGCGAGGGCGTGTGGCGGCCCGTGGCGGCCATGTCCACGCGCCGCTCGTCCGTGGGCGTGGGCGTGCTGGGCGGCAAGCTGTACGCCGTGGGCGGCTACGACGGCGCGTCACGCCAGTGCCTGCACACCGTGGAGCGCTACGACCCCGCGGCCGACGCCTGGGAGCCCGTGGACGACATGGGAGCCCGGCGCTCGGGCTGCGGCGTGGGCGTGGTGGACGGCGCGCTGTACGCGGTGGGCGGCCACGACGGGCCCGCCGTGCGCCGCAGTGTGGAGCGCTGGGCCGGCGCCGGCGCCGGCTGGGCCGCCGCGCCGCCCATGCACACGGCGCGCCGCAACGCCGCCGTGGCCGCGCACCAGGGCCGCCTGTACGTGGTGGGCGGCGACGACGGCGCCGCCAACCTCAGCACCGTGGAGGTGTTCGACCCGGCCACCGACTGCTGGGCGCTGCTGCCCGCCAGCATGTCGGTGGGGCGCTCGTACGCCGGCGTGTGCGTGGTGGAGCGCGCGGGCGCCTGACGCACGGCGCCGGGGCCGCCCGGCACGCCGCCGCGCGCCCCCCTGGCCCGCCCCGGGCCGCTGGCGCACGCCGCCCGGGCCGCGCGCGTGCGCCTGCAGCTGCCGCCCGAGCCGGGGTGAGTACTGCACGAGACTAACTAAACTGGAATCGTCCACATTGTTGCTGTACTATGTTAATACGTGTACTGTGTATGTAGTTATGCAAACGTAGGCGTGTATGGAGGAGCGGCCGGTGTGGCAGGGGTCCCGGGTGGGGTTGGAGCTGCGGGGCTTGCGGGGCCCTCGGGGATGGTGGCGGGCCCCTCGGGGATGGTGGCGGGGCCCTCGGGGCTGGTGGCGGGGCCGTCGGGGCTGGTGGCGGCGCCCGCGCCGCCGCGCTGGAGGCCGCTATACGTGCAGCGACAAGATTCCGATCAGGTATTTTGATACATACTTCAAGTAGCGACGATCTTCTTCTTCCTAGCCTTTTCCCACTTAAGTTGGGCTCGGCTCTCCTTATTTCAGACGCCAAGACGTTCTGTCGAAGGTAGTCTGGTCAGGCAATTTCTCCTTCTTGAGATGTTTCTTCTTACTGGTCCACCATGTCCAAGAGGATCTTCCTCAGCCTCTTTTGCCTTCAGGTAGGCTCAGAGCTTTACGCACGACGTGTTCTTCTGCCCTTCTCATTACATGTCCGTACCATCTCAGTCTACCCTCCTTTTACTTATTATGTATTGGAGCCACCTTTAATGTACCTCGTATGTATTCATTGCGAACCCTATCCATTTTAGTTACTCCTCCAGCCAGACCACCTCAGCATTTCCATTTCTGTGTTGTGTAGTTTTTGGATGTGGCTGTTTTTCACGGCCCAGCATTCGGCACTGTACATCGTTGCCGGCCTGACCACCGACTTGTATACTTTGCCCTTTGTGCGTTCAAACCATCGGGTGTCACATAAGAATTGTCATACTTGGCCATTTTTGCCTGGCATAAATTCAGATAGCTACGATGTAAAATCGCTAATTATTTGAATAGAGATGTTAATGCCAAAAATAACGAAGAATAATAAATTAAAAAGATATGGTGGTCACAAAAACATGCAACTATACAGCTAAATATGAAGTAAAAGTGAATCGAGATGCCTCCCTGCAGGAGAGCGTGTACGAGAGTGTGGGCGCGTGCTGGTGGCGCTGTCGCCGCCCGGGCCGCGCGCAGACGCTGGAGTTCCACTCGCGCGGCCCCGGGGCGGCGGGCGGCGCGGGGCGGCCGCCCGGGCGCACGCACACCGTGCCGCGCCTGCGCGCGCTGTGCGGCGTGCGCGTGCAGCTGGACGCGCGCCTGTCGGCGTCGTGCGCCGCCATCGACGTGGCGCTGCCGCCGGGCGCGCCGTGCGTGCTGCTGCTGCCGCGCCGCGAGCTGGACTGCCACGAGTACCACGTGCTGCCCGAGGCGCAGCGCCGGCTGGCGGCAGGCACCACGCGCGACACGTGCTCGCCGCCCGACGAGTGCGACGAGCGCGCCGAGCGCGACGAGACGGAGTCAGACGAGGACTGATACATTCCGCTGCGGCTGCAAGTTTCACATTCCTGTAGCGGCGGAGACTCGCCGTGAACAATCTCATTATAGCTGTAATATTTTTCTATTGTTATCCTAGTAGGTATTGTAGAATTTGTAGATATAAAGTAATAATGCTACAAATACTTCTCCAATTGTAATTACCTCTGTGCGTACGTAAATCTTTTTTTTTTTAATTTAAGGATGTCTATAAATATCTGTAAAAACATTACTTTGGTGTTTTATTCTGCAAGTGTATTTCTAGAGTTCCACAGAAGAAACGCATGCCAGGGTAAGCTACGTCTCTACATTATCCATGGCTCCCCACACAAATGGACTTATGGCGCCATTTTTAGGGTTCCATACCCAAAGGGTAAAAACGGGACCCTATTACTGAGACTCCGCGGTCCGTCTATCTGTCACCAGGATGTATCTCATGATTACTCATGAACCGTGATAGCTAGACATTTGAAATTTTTACAGGTGATGTATTTCTGTGGCCGCTATAACAACAAATACTAAAAACAGAATAAAATAAATATTTAAGTGGGGCTCCCATACAACAAACGTGATTTTTGTGCCGTTTATTGCGATAATGGTACGGAACCATTCGCGCGCGAGTCCGACTCGCACTTGGCCTGTTTTACGATCATTTATTAAAATTGTATTTTTTATGAGATTGAATAAAACAGTGTATTTGACATAATTTGGTATTTAAACATTCGTGTAATGCTAATATAAACTCTCACTAAATACTTATATCTAATAGGTACTTATATCTTCTATACTATATAATATTATAACGCTGAAGTGTTTGTTTGTTTGTTTGAACACGCTAATCTCAGGACCTACTCAAGGGCGGATTTAGGGGGGGGGGGCACGGGGGCACATGCCCCCCCCAGACGGTATTTTGTCTACTGTGGAGATTCCATCACAGTACATACTTAGAAGCAAATCAAATTACAGAGTTGTTAAAATATATGAATAAAATAACATAAAGAAACTATTCACCACTGCACTGGAGGATGTCTTCAAAGTTCTAGACTGGAGAGGCCGATTCGCCGATGATAAAGCTGTCATGGAGGACCACAGTACAACGCTCGATGACCTCAGTAGAGCTTCCGAAAGAATGGGTCCAAAAATGAACATGGACAAACCAAGGTGATGTTGAGCGCTCATGTCGCACCCACTCCTATCAATATCGGTGGCTCCACAGCTGAAGCCGTGGACGACCATGTCTACCTGGGACAAACGGTCCAGTTAGGCAGGTCCAATCTCGAGAAAGAGGTCGTCGAATCCTACTCGGCGGGGCAGCATTCGGGAAGCTGCGCGGTTTCTTATCGTCCAACTTACCACAGTGTCTCAAGACGAACTTATGGCTCTGAGACGTGGTCGCTCACAATGGGCCTCATCAGAAAGCTTACAGTCACCCAAAGGGCAATGGAGAGGGCCAGGCTTGAGGTGTCCTTGCGGGGAACCGAATTCACATTTCCGAATATTTTTTGGTTGAATTTCATTTTACCGAAAACTATTGACCGAAGTCTTTTTTGCTATATGCATTATTTGACATATTTTCAAATCATCAAAGTATCATGTGGCATATGTATTATTTTACCGAACTACATTTGGCCGATTTAAAAATAACTTTTTGCTTTTGGCCGAAGCCACTTTTGAACTATTTTCATTTGCCATATTTTCACCAAACCGTAACAACATGTTAGGGAATATTATTTAGTCACAAATATATAGCCGGTTACTTGGTAGCATTTTCAATTTAAAATTGAAATAGTGTCATAAAAGTAATATGTTGTGATACAAAATTTAGTGTCAAAAACGAGTCGCTGCAAAATCGACTTCGCGCAGTCTTGTCTGTGTTTACGTATTTTCATATAAATGATTTATTAATAGCTGTCATGCATTAGACATTTTTATTAATTAATTAATTTTAAGAATTCGTCTTTTTTTTTTTAGGGCACCCCGACACTGATAGGTTAGGTTCGAAGGGGATGACGGGAGGTGAAGTGAGCGAGCAAAGCAAGCTAACTAAGCTCACTCATCGTCATCTCCTTCGTGTTAGGTTACTTTAGACCCTGCAGACAGAAATAGGAGCCCGACGAAATTTTTTTTTTCAGGTCTCTGTTTTAAACATTTGTATTTGCCCACTGTTTCACTCTCACTTATTATTTTGATATGCGTTTATATATTAATATTTCAGACAAATGGTATTTTAGGCCAAGTGTAACTTCGGTAAAAAGTTTTTCGACCAAGTAAAACGTTGGAGTAACGAAAAATATCGAATTGATAATAGGTCAACTGAGACAGTGGCAGACGTGACTTCGATGAAGTAAAAAAAAACGAAACGATAATAGTTGAAAAGTTTTAGGTGAAATGAAATTCGGTCAAATGTTGTTCGAACTTATGATAGGTAACCGTCCTTGCGTGATTGAATCAGAAATGTAGAGATCTGCAAGAGAACCAGGATTACCGACATAGCCCGAAGAATTGCCACACTTAAGTGGCAGTGGGCAGGGCACATTGCTCGCAGAACAGATGGCCGATGGGGCACAAAAGTTTTGGAGTGGCGACCGCGAACCGGAAGACGTTGCATTGGAAGGCCTCCCACCAGGTGGACCAAAAACCTGGTGAAGGTTGCGGGCATCCGCTGGATGCGGGACGCACGGGACCGATCAATGTGGCGACGCTTGGGGGAGGCCTATGTCCAACAGTGGAAATCTTTCGGCTGATATGATGATGATGAACAGAAAGAACATGAGTGAAAATCTTGTCTTTCATAACCCTTCCTGTACATACTTGAACTTGTAGAAATAAACATGAAGTATGATACTTCAAGTTTATTTCTGACAGTTATTGTTGATTTTTTTGCCTGTCCGCCTCTTGTGCCCCTCCCAGACAAAAATCCTGGATCCGCCCTTGGACCTACTGGTTGGAATTGAAAAAATATTTTTCTGTTGGATAGTCCATTTATAGAGGAAGGTTACAGGCTATATAAAATCACGCTACGACCAATAGGAACGGAGCATAAATGAAAAATGTTGCAAAAACGGGCACAAATTATTCCTTTTTGAAAGCTTACGTTGCGTGCGCTGCGTAAACGGTTTAAATTATGCAAAAATCATGTAGGTAGGGTAGGGTAGGGTGATAGATATGTAGGGTAGGATAGGTAGGTATGTAGGGTAGGGTAGGTAGGGAATGGTAGTGTAGGCTATGTAGGGTAGGTGGGTAGGGAGGGTAAGTGGGTAAACTAGGTAGCCAGTTGACGGAAGCGAAGCCGCTCATCAGATCGAACGTCCGAATCGTCAAAATTCCATAGCATTGATGTACCTGTTCGAAGCAATTATTGCAATCGACCACATTTTGCTGACCCAGCGATAAAATGCGGTCGCACCAAAAGCGCCGCGATCTCAGTGCATTACGGACAGCAAGCGGGTGCTGTCATTTTCATCATTTTCTCATTTTAGCGATAGCTTAGCCTAAAAGTTACCTTGTTAGCTCTCAACAATAAACCTTTAAAAGTTCTTTGAGTGTTTAACTTAGTAGCCTAGCGAACCCCATCAGGTACAACTTAGGTCGGGCCCCTACATTTTGGTCCTTCGAGCCTATAGCAAGGACTTCGCGGTCGGACTTTAGTTTTTCGGGACTGACGGATCGTGAAGTGAACTTGAACTGAACTAGTGATACCTTGTATTGCAGTGTTTCTTAGCTTAGCAGTGACTGTGGTGGTAGCCTTAGCAGCGAACCTTTAGGAGTGACTTTAGCGGTAGTGCGGTAGTATAATTTCGAATATCCATTAGATCGAGCGTCCGTTTCGCCGAAAAGCCATTGCAAAGATAGTCCTATCCATGGAATGTCTATTGGCTCGACGTGCCAGTAAATCGAAAGCTATTCAACCTAAAACATTCAAGAAGACTAAAAGAAGGAATATAAAGTGGGATAAAAAACAAATCAGCAGGGTTAATCAACAGAATTCTAAAGATTTTCTAGGAATTCCATACAATTCCTGGTTTTCACAAATTGTCTATAATATATTGTAATATTATGTTAGTTCTCGGGGCACTTATGGACGATAAACCCAAGGACCCCAAGGATTGCCGGTCACCCACCCGGAAATAGAGCAGGTTACCGGATTTAAGGATTATCGAGCTCGATCCTCTCTTCGAACTTCAGATAGGTAACCCTATGATACTCCATCGTAACCCGCTCAATTTTTCCTCAAGTTCGGTGATCTTCTCGTCGGTCCGGAGTGTATATGTTGCCAGGGCCAGTCGTCAGTTTGAATTTTGGTAGCCTGCTCTCGTCCGGGGATTCCTCGCACCCCTTGCCACGCCTAACCGCTACCGTGATAGAGGGTAGGCAGGCAGGCTGCCGGGCACTAGGGCCTATTTTCTTGTCGCACTATCCGTTTGGGGAGGGTTATGCCATAATCGCCACGCTTGGCAGGCAAGTTGGCGATCGCAGTTTGCTGTTACAGTGCACAGAGAACGATGCTGCCCATTCTCTGGTAAATACCTTAGTCGCCTCTTACGACAACTACGGGAAGGTATGGGATGGTACTAACTATTCTTTACGTTCGACACCATATGGTTAATCTCTCTATTAAGACACTCTCTTATATAACTTTAACGCAACGGGGACAACGGGCATAATTTGAAAATTATATTACAATAAATTAACGGGGACAACGGGAAGTAGTAGTAGTAGTAGTAAGTTTTAATATTTTTTTAAAATACCCTTTGTTCCCATTAACGGGGACATGGCCTACGGGGACAACGGGAATACACCGATTTTTTTTATCAGGGATTACCTAGACTTTTTTGTAATGCAGGTTTTTATCCTGATGAGAAACTTTGTAATATCCTCAAACTCGATCTCGCCAAATGGTTACCTACGAGTGAGGCTACGATGGAGCGAGCGAGCCCACAATTCGAGACTAGCTAGAGATTAGCTATTAACTGAGCGACGTGTTTTTCAATGCAGCAACAAGCCTCGTCTTGAAAGTACCTTTAGCTCTATCATAATCTTTACCGTACGTCGCGTTGTACCTAACTAGTTAGCTCATAATAATAATAGTCCTCCAGAACGTATTCTGGTCACGACGGGCACCGGCCCGGCGCGGCGGGTGGTATTGGACTGATCGATTCCTACTGGTAAAACCCAATATTTTGCCCGGCCTGGAATCGGGACCCACACTCAGTGAGACCAACAGCTAATTCGTCAAATCGTCACTATCGTATATGGCTTAAATATTTTTCTTGCATATATGTTCTGTGAAATCAGACTGACTCACATTGTTTCCTGGACATCAAAGCAGCGGAGGTTCCTGGTCATCATTGAAATAATTGTCTATGCTGAAATAGTGACTTATTTCTTACAATAGTTCTCGCCCATCGACCATACAGCCTCTATGGCTGTATGGTCGATGTTCTCGCCAAACTTCTTGGCCGCCCTGAAGTTGGCGACAATGGCTGCGCAGTAGTAAATCTCATACAAAAACAGCACCGTTTCGTGCCTCGCGCATGCGGTAAACCAACTTCAGGGCGGCCAAGAAGTTTGGCGAGGATTATACATGATAGATAGAATGAGCAGCGCAGGCGCATCCGGACGAGAGCCGCTCGAGGTGGAGCCGGCGCCTACACCCGGCTATAGGGAGCACTGCGATGAGGCACATGTCATACAGCACTTACACGAAATGTTAGAGGATCTGGCAGGTTGACAGGCAGACCGCAGTCCATGTGGCGCTGTACCTGACTGTACCGTACTGTATGTGCAGCGCGGCGCGGGCAGCAGGTAGGCAGGCGGGGGGCGGGCCAGCCACGGCAGCCACCACTCGGCACTCGCTAGTCGCGCCGCACCGCCGCGCGCGCCGCTCGTGTGCGAGTCAGTCCGTGATCCCGTCAAACGTCAGTGCGCGAGTGTCAGTGTCAGTGCAGCCGTGCGTGCGCTAACGGCACCTCAAACAGTGCGGTACAGTTTCATATCCAACAATACATCGACATTTCTCTTCTGCCCTACCAGTCGGCAACTACATTTTCTATTTAGCGACCTTTCTTTGAACTAGGGCTAGTACTTACTGAACTAGGATTAGCAGATAAATTTGTTGTTAATTGCTGCCACCACCATTATTTGTACCTCTTGATGCTTTATAGATACCAGAGGCATATGCATGTACTACATACGCATAAATGTTCGTTACAGTAAAATAAAAATGACCTACATACATGAAGTGGAACAGAATGGGTACCTACCTGGTCAACATTTTGCGCTTAACTTATCCAGACTTTTAAGAGTTGCATTTGCAAGCAGGCGACGCATGTCTGACGTAAACATAGCGCGTAACACTACCTACTTCATACAAGATAGGAAACCTTGCTTCGGGCAACAAAAAAAAATACCTATTTCTTTACATTGCACTACAAATATTTACAAATAATACCTAGACAATGAACACCATGGCAGATTCGTCAGACACAAGTGAGCACATCGACAAAGCCAGCTGTTGCGCGTACTGCGCATACTGCCACACACAATACTGCTCACTGCGCAGAGCTCGGCGGACACAGGCGCTCACCGCACACTGCGTTCGGCAGCGCCAGCGCCACCGCCAGCTCAGCAAACTTTGTTCAATATTATATTTGACTGGCTAACCAATAGATGTATTAAGCGAAAACATACTGGCCCCTTTTAAGTCGAATGACAGGCAAGACCTAGGTGATAGGTACCCACTACCCACTTAAAGCTTTTAATATTAAGTTCTTATTAGGTCAGCTAATCTCATTACTGTTGGACTCTGAAGAAGAATGAAACGACAGCATTAAAAAATACATTGTTGTAGTGCTAGTGCAGCTCAGAACAGCGACAGTGGGTTCTGTTAGCAGATACAGTGTGCGCGTACGGCGCGTAGCCCAAGCGGTGCCAGGCGGGTGACGTGATGCGCGCGCCGCCATGAGGAAGTTCATGCGCACGCGCGTGCCCTCGCCGCCGCCCGCGCCCCTCGACCCGCACGCGCACAAGAACAACGGCCACGCCAGTAAGTATACCTTCGTCCACACCACAACCCTGTGAAGGGGGGTCGACCTCCAACAGTCAGCTCGCAGATCTCTACTGAAACTTTTAATAAGTAAGATGTCTTGTAAAGACATGCAGATAGGTACATATTTTCTTAGATTAGATAAGCTTTCAAACTTTAGTCACGAACTAAAATGTTTGTTTTTAATATCACCATCATCCTCCTAAGAGAGTGGAGAGTAAGGGGAGAATGGTTCTACCATCCTACCAGCCCCAATCGTCAACCTGCACGCGTCAGGTTTGTACTAATATCTGACGGCGGCGGCCACTGGCAGCTGCGGTGCTCCCTGCTGGATAACGGACGAGGCTCTGTCGACCGAGCAATGGCGGTATATCCATACTGGTGTATGGAATCCATACACCTAACTGGGCAAACCCGGGTCTCAGCAGCTTTTGGATCCAAATAACTACAAAAGGTCTGGTGCAGAAGGCGAGGGGAAACCACTACACTATCTTCACAAGAAAGTCATCATGAAAGCACAGTTAAAGAGATCGCTTTTAACATGTGACCCACTTAGCGTTCGGCGCCGTAATGCGTCCGGGGCAGGCGGTGTGAAGCGGACTACCGGCCGTGCGGCCTTAGTAGACCAGGCACCGCATGGAAACTCTGCTACTGGAATCCTTCTCAAACTACGTCAAACCCAGAAGATAGGTACGTGGAATGCACGTGATTTACTCATGCCCGGAAAATTGGAGGTCTTAGAAAGAGAAATAAGAAATAACCAAATGTGACCTAAACATCTGCGGCCTCAGCGAGACTCACTGGAGAGGAAGTACTGCACTTCCTTTTTTCGGGCAATGATAGCACAAGCCGGAATGGAGTTGCTTTTGTCATCCTCAAGCAACTGAGGAATTGCGTATTGGGATAAGAGCCTGTGCGGTCGACTTCTGAGCATAAAACACAAGGCCTCGCCCGTTAACCTCAAGATTGTAGAGGTCTATGCCTCTACCAGCTCAGCTAGTGATAATAACATCGAAAAATTCTACCGTGAGCTTGAAACTACCATTTCTAAAATCTACTCTAGAGAAATCTTTATGATCGTGGGTAATTTCAACCCCAACCATCTAAGCCACTGCGTGGATAAATTTGAACTAGCGCAGCGTAATGTGAGAGGCGAACGCTTTATACTCTTTGTAGCTGATAACTATCTGATTATTTCGAACAGCTTATTCCAACATCATCCTCTTAGACTGTATACTTGGACTTCACCTCATGGACAGTTTGACTACATCCTACTCATTAGATCACGCTTGCGAGTAGTAATTTATGGCCGCTCGTCTGACTAACTGGATATTAATGCCGGGGTTCCACAGGGGTCGGTACTCTCAGCAACTTTGTTCTTGCTTCACATAAACGATCTGCCTGATCTCAGATCCGGTCTCTCTGAGAGGTCATGGTTGGGCGCTTGAATCTGTCCTTGAAGGCGGTCTCCGAATGGGGTGATGCCAATCTGATCTGGTTCAAGGCTGCTAAGACCCAGGCGTGTCTTTTTTTCCGCTGAAAGGAGCCAGTAACACCTGGCTCCATCTTTCCGAGGTGTGACCGTGCCGATAACAGACCGACTTGAGCTTCTTGGCGTTACGTTGTCGTTAACCCTAAATTTTGGTCCATTAATTGAGGCAGAGCTAAGCTGGCTGCCATAAAGTTGGGGATCCTTGCGAAGTTGAGACGGTACTTCACCCCAGAACAGTTGCTCAATTTGTATCAAGCGCAAGTTTATTTATTTATTTATTATTTATTTATTTTTACGACGTATAGTTAGATCATGCATGGAGCTCTGCTCTCATCTCTGGGATAGATCTGCCAAATTCCAGCTGGATGCACTTGAGTCGATCAAAAACGGGCCAAGAGGCTTATCAACAATAAGATACTGGTCAAGTCTAGGCTCCAGAGAACATTGAACATCGGCGCCGAGTTGCCAGCCTGTCGGTTTTTTATCGGTTGCATTTCGGGGAATGTGCGTTGGAATTGCATGAACTGATTCCTCCTAGCCCGTTCCTTCATCGGACTACAAGACGTACGGCGATGCGTCATCGGTACATGGTGGACATCCCCCACTCATACGCACCAATACATTTATTAAGCGCACAGCAAAAGAGTGGCATTCCCTGCCGGTGTCTGTATTTCCTGATAGCTACAAACTGAGAGTCTTTCAGTCAAGAGTGAATAGGTTTCTTCTAGGCAAGCGCACTTCATCGTCGACCACATTATCGCTTACCATCAGGTGAGATAGTGGTCAAGCGCAAGTCTATAATTAGTAAAAAAAAAACAAGCCGACGTATATTTGCTTCGTTGAGTTGGCCAGTGCTGTGGAGATCCCTTCTTGCTATGGACACCCCAAACACCTTGTGCATCTTTTGAGGCGTCTTTATGACTGTGGAGCAGCGTCAGTAAGGACGGATGGCGTATTATCGAATGACTTTCACCCCAGTGGGGAGTTCGTCAAGGTTGTATAATCTCACTGCTCTTATTCAACATTTAAACCGAACTGATAATGCGGATTACCCGTGAAGATTGGATGGATGGTGTATCAATAGGAGGTATGAGGGTATCGAACTTGCGCTATGCGGATGACACTAAAATGTGTCCGACTACTACTCGCCACATAGAAGAGTTGCTCGATTTTTGGTTTGAAAAAAAATTTTTTATGTTCCCTTTTTAGGGTTCCGATCCCAAAGGGTACAAACGGAAGCCTATCCGCGGTCCGTCTGTCTGTCACCAGGCTGTATCTCATGAACCGTGATAGCTAGACAATTGAAAAATTCAGCAAGTGCTAAAAACAGAATAAAATAAATATTTAAGCGGGGCTCCCATACATCAAACGTGATTTTTTTGCCGATTTTTGCGATAATGTTACGGAACCATTCGTGCGCGAGTCCGATCGCACTTGGCCGGTTTTTAGTTTTACCTACCTAATAGGCAAATTGTTTAGTAAGTACTTATAACGCCAGAATAGATTAGGTACCCGAATAACATGAAACTTGACCATAACCGTTGAAATGAGAGATCTGCGTACCCCTTTTGAGAGTACTGGCGTGATGTTATGTTATGAAATGGTATAAACAATAAACAGACAAGCAATTGCAGCAATCTCGAGAGATTTGCCGTTATTTATTGAAGAGTTCTGTTGTATATCTCCGAAATTCTTCATCAGATCTTTATCAAATTTCGACGGACCAATTTCGGAACATAATCTTTCATACAAAAAAAGAATTTTCAAAATCGGTCCACAATTAGCGGAGATATCGGTGAACATATATAAAAAACAAAAATAACATAATGTCGAACATAGAACCTCCTCCTTTTTGGTAAGTCGGTTAAAATTAATAGCAGTAAGATGAAGATGATTGTCTATCGCACTAACGAAAACTCGCCCTAAGTCACTCAAATCGCGAGTTGCGACGTCGCAAAATCTTTTGTCTACCTAGGAGCTCTAATATCAAACCATTGTGGTTGCGGGCTCGAGATCAAGCGACGAATTGCGAACACCAGGTCTGCCATGGATAGACTGAGAAAAGTATGACCTGGACGCTTAGAGAAACTGAAAAGAATAAAATGTTTGCAGTATCCGTTCTCTAAGAGCTTGGCATCAAGCAGCGTCTATCGGGTATAATCCAGGCTCAAATTCTTTAGTTCTTTAGTCACGTGTCCCGACAAGGCAATGACTCTATTGAGCGGCCAGGGAGAAACGGAAAGAACGACCTACCAGATCAAGTATGCAGTAGGCGGAACACTGCATGAGTGTACACGAGTCACTGCCGACAAAGAGGGATAGCGTCGCATCGTGAGGCCAATCATAGCGGCCCGGTGTTTTACTGCGACATGCTGATTACGACCACTCTGCAAAGAGAGAACCGACGAAGAAGAAGATCATCCTCCGGCCTTAGCCCTCTTAACTACTCGGGCTCGGCGCAGCACCGGCTTCCGGTAGCACGTCTTCTCGCATAGATATGTTTGCCTCTTCACCTCCCTCGTTGTCTCGCGGCCGCAAGCGCTACAGCAGCAGCAAATTTTTTTTATTTTTTTCTCCTCCTTTATTCTTTTCTGATTAATTTCGTTGCGGGATCCAAGACAGTTAAATTCATTCTCCGGGACTTCGTCGAGCTACATTGCCTCGGCGCTTTTCTGGTGGTCGCCACTGTTGATTCTGTCTTTCAGGAGTTGCAGTGGTTTGGGAATAGTGCGGTGGGATTGTCCTAAATAAAAAAAAAGCGCTACAGCTGAGCGTGGGCTCTTGGGTTCGATTCCCAGGACGGGCAGTGATATTCAGTTTTTTTTTTTTATTCTTCATTAGCAGTTTACAAGTTAGTGGTATGGTTGCCTGTACTTTGGAAAGCACGTAAAGCCATTGCAATTGATCCCGCGCCTAATACATCGTCGCTCGAAGCGGATTGCCGTCCCATGCGACTCTGTGAGTACAGGAACAGAGAGTAAGAGTGCACCTGTGTGTGCACACATACCTGTGCACCAGTGGCGTTTTTATAGATTTAATTATGGGCGTCATACCTATTTGGCACACCAAATTGGTATGACGCCCATAATGATATCTACAGTAATGATTTAAAAGTTTTGCGAGCAAAGCGATCTCGAAAATGCTAGGCTTTTGTTCTCTTTTGACAGACAAGAAGTTATAAGGCGACTGGTTAGAAGAGCATACATATATTTTCGTCGTGACATTAAAATGTAGATAATTACAATGTCGTGCATTTAATGTGGTCTCCGGGCGCGCGGGTGCCTAATGGCATCGGAACGAAACTGAAAGTAGTAGAACACGCACGCACAACACGTTACCGCGGCATCCACCAGCATTGCTAGTATTGGCTAGGGCCGTGGCGAGTGCCGTCAACCATTGTCCGCTCGGCCGTATACAAGCAGTAAGCGCGGCCGTCACGCTCGCTGGCTGCGCGCGTGACACTCCTTCATTCGTTGAATGTCTTGCACTGAACATCAAGCTTCAAGCGGCAATATCCCGCTTACTGGGGCTTACGGTTACCTTAATCGATCAATCAATACATATAATAAAATCCGTAAAAAAGTCTTTTTTGTACATCGAAAATATTTCCAAAAAAAAATTGCCAGGGTGTTAATGGATAACCAACAGAACCCATTTCCAAAATTTTTAGTAGAAAGGCTACCTATAATGTATTTACAAGATTTCTTAGTATCTTACTTTAGAAAAGAGGCCTCAAAACAAAGTAGCGCCCATTCCCAACTTCTTCTGTCAGTACTCCGTGCGTTGGGGCCCTATATATAATGTACTCTGTGGTTGAGCCCTTTAGCCTCTGTCAGCAGTGCTAGCTTTTCCATCAATACTTGACATATATAATTAGTTAGGTACTTAATTGAGTGCAGTGGGTTGCACTTGCAACAACGTGACGTCACAACCGCGACGCTGTGAGGCACACGGTATCAATGCCGCGCCGGTCATAAATCATAAATCATAAATCATTTATTTCTTTGCAAATATGGGTGATTGGTACATAGATGTTTCTTAAAGGTAATTAGCTCCTCCATATTCTACCGTCTTGTGGGCATGCAAAAAATTATTTCATTCACAAAAAATAGTAATATAAAATTGTAATGATAATATAAATTTAAATGTCAATTTATCAAAATACAAAAAAAAAAAAATATCTTTTTTAAAATTAGTCAAGTGAAAGTAGTAGAATTTTTATAATAATGTCAAAGAGAATAATAAATAAGTCAATTTGGAAAAAATATAAATGTCGAAATAGTATCATACATGTCCATCACAATAATACGTTTTTATGTCATTGTAATAATTTATCATTAAGAAAGTCATCAATTGTGTAATAACATTTCTCTATTAATATTTGGCTTAGTGCCCTTTTAAATTTTATTACAGTCATATTTTTTATTGCATCAGGTACTTTATTATAGATTCGTGGGGCAAGACCAAAGAAACTCTTCTGCATAAGTGCCGTTTTGCATTTTACTTGGGATAGTTTATTAACATATTGAGCCCGTGTCGGATTTTTCCTGCCTGCTGACAGTTTTACAAATAATTCTGGATGAATTTTTACAAACAATGCTGTTTCTAAAATGTATAAACACGGGAAAGTTAAAATGTTTAGAGACTTAAAATAGGGAAGACAGCTATCTGTTGTTTTAACGGTGTAGTGCGAGTAGCGACTACTAGCTGACAACAGAATACAAAGTCTCTGCTGACAACTGTGTCATGTGCGCCCGCGCCGTGTGCGCGCTGAGCAAGTGAGCACTGACAGACCGACGACCTTCTGCGATTGTTATAGCAACAATACTTTGTATTTGTATTTCTATATTTATACTAAGTTGTTAAACATCATAAACAATCTGAGCAAATAAAACGTTCGCTTTCGAGGTCTTTGCATTTAGCACTAAAAGGACATTACCTATAATAGAGTAGGTACATACACATATCAATATTAAAGGCCGCATGCTGGCTGTAGGCCTGGCCAGTGGCCAGGGCGTCGTGGATTCACCGTCTCGACGCGCGATCCGCAGCCTTATTGCGTAATTGAATACGGCAACGCAAAGGGTTTGATCGCTATCAATCGACCAATCACACAGACGGAAATCATCATCGCGTCATTCATCTTGCATGTGATTGGTCGATTTGATAGCGTCTAGTCACGTGACGTGGTTTGTTTGCCGAGCTCATGGCTCGTAATCGGCAAGGCCTGCAGTTCTGCAGGTTGGTTCACTGCTAAGAATCAAGGTTACGATGGTGTCCTCATAATGTCTTACGGTATCTTACTATGGGGAAGGAGACATTTTTTATTCTGCATAAACGAGCCCTCAGAGGGTTAAACAATCTCTGCCGCGCCGGAGCGATTCTGAATGCATACACATTATTATGAAAACCTAATAATGATCATTGGTCACACATTATAAATAAAACATTAACCCTCTTACACGGAATAAAGTTATACCAGGTATAAAAAAAACCGACCAAGTGCGTGTCGGGCCACGCGCAGTAATAGGGTTCCGAAGTTGCATAATAATGCGGACTAAAAAGAGGGTTTTGTTGTTGTTACATGAACATTAGAACGGTTTCAGCGGCTCACAAAGTCTAAAAACGGGCCCATATAGGATGATGTTTTTTTAAATCTATATTCTCGCGTTTGACCACTATCTCGCCTGATGGTAAGCGATGATGTGGTCTACGGTGAAGCACGCTTGCCTAGATGTAATCTATTCACTCTTTACTTAAACTAAATAAGGACTAACTGGTAAGTGAAGAAGGAGTTATAAAATCCAACTCCGCAACTGAAGTTAGAAAAATATTATCTATTTGAGTACTACCGCGGGTGCGAATTGCGAAAGGAGCCGATACGAGCGCGCGTCAGAGCCACGGGGAATGGTATAGTTCGTTCCTGGATCCCTGCGTGCACGCTCCTTGTTTATTTCTCTTTCGGAATTAGAATAAAATCGTATGTATTCACCTCTGGTCTCCTCTTATACCACTACACTACTACACTACACTACTATTTAATTGTGGAAAGTTTTACGCTACTCAATAAGTGATGAAGTCGGGTCGAATATTGACTTTATAGAAGGATATCGACAAAAGAAAATAAGTATTTTGCTTGGAAATCGAATCTAATTTGACTTTAATTTTACGTTTTAATTACAAAACGTCGAAAATACTTCTGCACTAACACGAAATAGACTCTACTGCGCGCATGCGCCGTATGGACTACGGACTGGTACTGCCAACGACTCCGGCCACTCCAATGCGTTATTCGAGCTTAAACATTATTAATTTAGAAATAATTATTATTAAGGATGTTATGATTTTATTTTTGTATATTTTTACATAGTTCATAAGCACATATTTACTATCTGTTTTACACAGCTAACAACGTTATTTAAGTAATTTTTCAATGGCATTTGTACAAATATTTTACTGTGCCAAGTACATTTTATAAGTTGGTCGACTATTACTCGTAAAGTTGTAAAGCCTGTTATCATTTCATTATTGCATATTTTTACATGGTTCGTAAGCATTATATTTACTCTGTTTTACACAGCTTTCAACTTTATTTAAGTAATTTTTTAATGGCATTTGTACAAAATTTTTACTGTTCCAAGTACATTTTATAAGTTGGTCGACTATTACTCGTAAACTTGTAAAGCCTTGTTATCGTGATAATTTTCCTTTTAATTTCATTATATTTACTACTGCCGTGAATTTTTTCACATAGCCAAGAGCAACCATTTCGCTGGCAGAGTCAAGTGTCCCCCACACTTGACTCTAACATAAATTTGCAACTTAAACCTTAATTTTACGCAAACGAATCTCTGAATCGAAAAATTGTTTTGACAAACCCATAATATTTTTGAATGGCCTATCCAACGATACCCCACACTATGGGATAAAAGAGAAAAAAAAATTACATCCACACTTTACGTCTATGGGAGGTAACCGAAAAAAAAATAATTTTCATGATTTTATGTTACCACTTTGTCGCAATTATTAATATGTATATACATGCCAAATTACAGCTTTCTAGTACTTAGATTATCTGAGCAAAGCTGCGGACGGACAGACGGACTGAGCGAAACTATAAGGGTTCCTTGTTGACTTCGGAACCCTAAAAAGGAATAACCATACATTTTCATAGGCTTATACTTGGTATAACTTTATTCTGTGTTTATTAGTAAGAGGGTAAATCTTTATAAGACTTAGTAACAATTAAAAATAATCAAAACACTCACAACAATCAATTAAATCAGTAGCGGTGGCGATTCAACTGGCTGATTACTGATATAAACAACACCCTAATTGTGTAAGTTCAAAGAATAGCGCACAGTACGCTTTCCTTGCATTCATAGCCTTATATGTTAAAAAATCCGTCTATTCGACAGCGTAAAACACGCAATGTGTCGTTAAGTTATCAAAATGAAAGGGAAGTAATGTGCTTCATGGTATCACTCAAAACAGATACGAGTACGTAGAGTTGGTATAGGGTTCTGAGTGCTTATTTCGTGTTTATTAACGTACTCGAACATGATAACGTAGACGATCTCATACTTATGTCAGTTTGTATAAGTACAAAAAAACGGCCAAGTGCGAGTCGGACTCGCACAAGAAGGGTTACGTACCATTATCGCAAAACACTGCATAAAAATCACGTTTGTTGTATGGGAGCCCCCCTTAATTTATTTTATTTTAATTTATTAATTATTATTTTTTGAAGTAAATATAAAACTAAACATTCTGTGAATATTTCAAACGTCTACCTGTTGCCGTTATTAATATCGAGCAAAAAACGGCAAAAATATCACGTTTGTTGTATGGGAGCCCCCCTTTAATATTTATTTTATACTGTTTTTAGTATTTGTTGTTATAGCGGCAACAGAAATACATCATCTGTGAAAAAATTCAACTGTCTAGCTATCACGGTTTATGAGATACAGCCTGGAGACAGACGGACAGACAGACAGACAGACAGACGGATCGCGAAGTCTTAGTAATAGGGTCCCGTTTTTACCCTTTGGGTACGGAACCCTAAAAAGACCGGCCTAGTGCGAGTCGGACTCGCGCACGAAGGGTTCCGTACCGTTATCGCAAAAAAGGGCAAAAAATATCACGTTTGTTGTATGGGAGTCCCACTTAAATATTTATTTTATTCTGTTTTTAGTATTTGCTGTTATAGCGGGAACAGAAATACATCATCTGTGAAAATTTCAACTGTCTAGCTATCACGGTTCATAAGAGACGGACAGACAGACGTACAGACAGACAGACGTACGAAAGTTTGTACTTATTATGACCAGACGGCGCCTATTCAGTTTTAATACAAATTGAGGTTTACGTTCACGCGAATGAGCGCGAGTAAAAACTCACACTAAACCTACGTTTCTCTTCGTACCTACGTGACGAGACCGCCAGTTGCACGCAGTTATACACGCGCCTCATGCTTGTGGCAGTGTACCCATCATAGCCCGGTTGTATGAAGCTTCGGTTCTGTTCCGTTTTCTTGACTCATGTGCCAGAGTGCCTTGCCACGCGCGTGTTCTAACAGTGTGTGTTGTGTGCAGATGGCGCCGCGCTGCGCGACGACCGCCACTCCGAGCTGTCCAGGTGAGTTCTGCTGCAGCAGCCAAGCACCCCCTCACCTCCAGAGTGACTGCCGACAAGTGGCACACACGAGCAATTTCTACAGCCATTATGCATGACACAACTGTACCTATCTTAACAGTGTTACACTATATGCTGGGATTATTTGTGTTAACTACCAAACATTCTACTACGTGCTCATTTAAAATAACTCATTAATGACTATTTGAATGTGAGAAAAGCAGACCTTTCACACGTCATGTTCGCGCAGCCGCGACTCCACGCCGGCGCCCGCGCCGGTGTGACTGTGATCTGATCTTATCTCGCTGTGATAGTTTCTCCGAAAATGTCGCGATGTCCTCATTCCAAGGGATCGTCCATTGGGGGCGGGGGTTAAAAAGTTTGAGTGAATGTGTGATGGACATATAGCTTTCAGGCTTCGGTTGACGTAGCTGTATTCCTGATAAATGTCGTGGCCACAACAACAACACACAATCCAACACAACAGCTAGGACCCATTAATATTAATGCTATAGTTATTTATATCCGTGGTGCTAGGCAACTGGGCTTATCCTAGTTGTAAACGACCCTTTGTGCCTATTGGCCTTGTTTGTTCTGTCTCCTGCTTGATATGGAGGGCAGTGGAAATTTGTGTTTTTTCCTACTCCTCCATTATTCTTTTCTGATTAATTTCGTTGCGGGATCCAAGACAGTTAAATTCATTCTCCAGGACTTCGTCGAGCTTCATTGCTTCGGCGCTTTTATGGTTGTCGCCACTGTTGATTCTGGCTTTCAGGAGTTGCAGTGGTTTGGGAATAGTGCGGTGGGATTGTCCCAAATGTCGTGGCCAGATCTTAGTATTGATCACTTCATGATGTGGCAAACCATTTCATGAAATAGAAAATAACCGCTGCCCACATCATGATATGGTCTGGCTAGATCAATGAATAATCAGCGTTTGTTGATATGAACAGCTAAACTCACGGCTACTTCATGATTATGGTAAAACATTAGTGACCATGGTATGACCCAATCATAGAATTGACCATTTCATGAAATATTTGTATTTCACGTGACATCACATCATCAGCCTATTCATGTTCCCACTGCTGGGACACAGGCCTCCTCTCTGTGAGAGGGGATGGGCCGTAATCCACCACGCAGGCCCAATGCGGGTTGGTGGATGTCACATGTCTTCGAATTTTTTGGTTCTAGGACATGCCGGTTTCCTCACGATGTTTTCCTTCACCGTTTTTGAGAGCAGTAGTGATGAAATAATTTACACATAGTAAAGCGCCTGCCTGGGTTCGAACCCACGATCTACAACTTGTAAGTCGCGGCCGATACCACCGGGCCACCACTGCTCTTATTTTTGTTTGTATTTCTTGAAATGATAAACAAAACTACTAGAATTTTACGAAAGTCACTCAAAAAGCGAGCTCAGCCTAAAAAAAACCTTGGTATGATATGGCCAAACGACAAACGTTGACGTTTAATCGATATGGTCAGTAATAGCTGGCCATATCATAAAATAACAACCATTTCATGAAATGTTTGGCCACATCAATTCTAAGTTCTGGCCACGACAAACATAACGTAAATCAGTTACATAATTCACCGTTAGAGGCGCTGATATCGTTATGTTTTTGTGATGCATCATGGTGGCGAATAAACTATTCTGATAAAACAGCTAATAATGATGCGCTAATCGATTATAAAAGTAAACAATTAACAAAACCATTAATCAGAAGGCAAGGTCTAGCGCCGGCTGAGGGGTAGCTAATTACCCGGCTGCAAGGAAAGGGTTATGTTTTTCGCGCATATCTTGTATGTATGTAATATTCTTTATTACCTCGTATCTTTCAAACCACTTGACGGATTTTTTAATTCATCGTGTAAGTGCCATTAAAAAAAGAAACATGTCGGATTTTGGGCGCCATATTGTGGCGGTTGCAATTTTTTTTCTTCGAAACCCTTCGAGTTAGGTATCAAAATAAAGTATATCTAAAAACATAACCCTTTCCTTTCAGTCGGGTAAAAAGTTGTAAATAAAAAAATGTTAATAAAATCAAAAAACCCGACTGCAAAGATGCAAACAAGAAAAACATCATGATGTATATAATTTTGGTCAGCCAGCTCGCGAATATGTATCCTCCGACTGCACAGCATGATTTTCTTCTTGTTTACATCTTTATGGCGTAATTAAATTGGCTGACGCGTGTGATGGTGTGTGTGTGTGCAGGTGCTGGAGCGGCTCGGAACTGTCGGGCCCGCTGTTCGAGGACGGCACGTTCACGCCGGCGCGCGCGCTGGGCGACGCCCGCCTTGCGCGTGCCGCCGCCTGGCTGCGCCCGCACGTAAGTCTCACATTCCCCTAGCACAAAGTGCCTGGCCTGTCCCTCTTCCCTTTGAGCACAGGCCATGCGGCAGCTTGCGTGCCGCGGGCTTCGCCCCGGTGCGGCCAGCGGTGAGCCGGTGAGTCGCGCAGCGCGTGTTTGTGCGCGTGTGTAGAACTGGTAACGGGATCCGCTTCCGCCGCGCCGCCGCGGGTTCGCATGCCGCATCGCATACTTAGTACCTACATCGCATACTTAATCATTAGTTTGTGTCGTTGGTCTCGCGGTCGCAAGTGCGACGGCTAACCTTGAGGTCCCGGGTTTGATTCCCAAGTCTGTCAAATCGCTAATCGGGATTCTCATAAGGAATTTTTCAGTGGCTGCCCGGCGTTTGGAAATGGGCGGTGTGAAACGGTTAACCGGCCCCCGTGCTTCGGTAAGCTGCATCTCTTCGGTTGTGCAGCCTTCCGGCTGCCCAATCGGTCTATGATGAGGGAATGCTGTTTCCTCATCATAGTCCGATTGGCCTAGGCAAAATCTTTTCTGCAGCGTTAGCAGCAGACGCTAACGTCAAAATATGTGGCAATGACTACCTACTTGCGGGTAGGACACAATATGTCACCCGCCATTGCGATCGAAGTGTCTTTTACCCGACTACGGCGAAGCAATAGGTAGGGTTGATGTATGTATGTATCTAAGTATGTATGTAGGTTCATCTGTTCCTTCATAACTTCTAAACTGCTTATAAGCTATGTGACATCAAATTAAATTGAATATGGCGCCAATCAACGCCCAGCGTAAACCACTAATGATGGAAGTTTAAAATTTTTAAAGGATGTTGATTTTATACTTTAGGCGTCATTTAAGAAAGGATTTTTGGAAATTCATTCTCTAAAGGGGGTGAAATAGGGGATGAATTGTGAAACTGTCATTTTTAATTTGAAATGAATGAAATATGGCATTTAGCCTGTACATATAAAATACGTCTTTAAACCATTTTTGAATTTCATCCCTTAAAGGGGTAAAAAGGGAACTTAAAATTTTAATGAGTAACATATTTTTTTTATTAATATTATTGATAGGCTCGCGCTTGACCACTATCTCACCTGATGGTAAGCGATTATGTGGTCGACGGTGTAACACGCTTGCCTAGAAGTAACCTATTCACTCTTGACTTAAAGACCCCGAGGTTGTAGCTATCTGGAAACACAGACTCCGGCAGGGAATTCCACTCCTTAGCTGTACGCATAATGAAAGTATTTCCAAAACGTTTAGTGCGTATGGGTGGGATGTCCACCATGTACCGATGGCGCATCGCCGTACGTCTTGTAGTCCGATGATGAAACGGGCTAGGCGGAATTAGATCATGCAATTCCATCGCACACTCTCCGAAATGCAACCGATAAAAAATCGACAAGCTGGCAACTCGACGACGATGTTCAAGGCTCTGGAACTGGCTATGTGAACTAGCCTCAGACACTGAAGCCCTCAAAGATAATATCTGGGTCATACACAAAAAGTGAACATTACAAAATATTTATAATAAAATCCCACGATTTTTTTTTAAACGTTATATTTATTTAAAGTTAGATAATAATATTCTTACAAAAATAGCACAAGAGATCAGTCTTGGATATTTTAGGAATAAACCACGTTTTTAGTTTTTCTACGTCAACAGAAGAGATTGTATTGTCTACAGAAGGGAACAAAAGTTGGCCTTATATAATCATATAAATAAGATCAAGAATAGAAACAATGAAAAACAACCTAAAATAGAGTTCTCCTCAACCCCTGAACAAGTCATAACCAAACATCTTTAACAATTCAATACAAAAAAATAATCGAAATTTGTCCACAGAACAGACATTATGCTTCTGTAGACATATATAGGAACAGCATATTAAAATATATTATCCTCGTCAGAATCGTCCCACATGAAATTCGTCTGCCGTTTTTTTTGTGGTGAATCTTCAGAGGCTTCAGAGTCGTCTGAATAGATTCTTTTCTTCTTTGGTTAAATATTTCGATAGAAAGATCTGTAGCCTTATTGCGTAGTAAATTCGGCGAGGCAAAGGGCAAATAGCATAAAAATACGCGATGTGGATTTCTGTCTTTGTGATTGGTCGATTGTTCATACTCTTTGGTCTTTGCCTTACCGAATTCATTACGCAATAGGGCTGCTGGTGTCAGTCTATATAAGAGTCCTGGTAATTTTAGTTCAGTCGGATTCGGATAGCAAAATACTCAGATAAGGGGTCTGGTAATCCTGATCTTTCAGGGAAATTAGGTGACAAATTGTACAAGGATGATAGGCATTATCGAATCCCATAAGTTGTTTACTTGGATTCGACCCAATTCGTAATATGGACATATCTGGTGAGGGGCACACACCACACCTTGTTCTTTCTTCGAGAGCTGCTTCATCCATTTTTGCCCGAGCACGGCTACCTGCTCGCACCTGCGTTTCAATTTTTTTCTTCGGGCAGTAACTGAAACAAAAATCCTCAACCGTCATGCGTGCAAGCAACACAATACAAAAAAATTGCAAGCAGTACGTCAAGCGTCACATTTCTAAAAACAAACAAACAAACCAAAAAGAATTAAAAAACATTCTAATCTTTTTAATAAATCGGTTAAAAAGCGAGTAACAAAACTGTATTTTTTTCAAATGCAGTTAAATTTCATTGCTTATTCACTTCTGTTGACATACCTCCCTTCTGTAGACACAAAGTCTACAGTAAAGATGTCTACACGAGAGACAAATTTTCGTAAATCAAAGATGGCATCCTACATTATGACGTTAGAATTTAAGCAACCTGATATTTGCACACCGCGCCTGAACGCATATACTATCTTGATGGTTTTATATATTTTTATCTACTCTCATATCGTAATATTCGAATTATAAACTTCAAAACGAGTTTATATTGACATACTTTATAAACACAATACCGAAATTTAAAAATAGAATCTTATTATAACACTTTTTATCTACTCTCATATCGTAATATTCGAATTATAAACTTCAAAACGAGTTTATATTGACATACTTTATAAACACAATACCGAAATTTAAAAATAGAATCTTATTATAACACTTTTTCTCTAACAAAATAATGCTATAATACATTTTTTTTTCTATTACGATACAGGACAAATCCAAGAAGTTAATCACAAGGAGTTTTCATCAATTATTTTTTGTAATGCCATTTTTATAGTACCTATTTAAAAAGATTTGATTCCAATTTTTACTTGTCTATGACAATGCCCGCTTCAGGCTTAGCACGCACTGCGATTTTTATTCGCGCGAATTTTGTCTCTTTCTAGATGTTCATAGAGCTCAAAATATTCGCGCGAATTAAATTCGCGCCGCGGTGCGGTGGATTCTGTGGCAAAACACGGATTTCTTGCGGTATTATTTCTGCATGATTTTTTACCGTAATGCGTGCAACTTCATACAATTCCATAGGTCGCAGAATAGGCGAAAAAAAATCGCAAGAATAAAAATCGCAGTGCGTGCTAAACCTTAGCGCATGCGCAATGCGGTGATGTGCTGGGTTTTGGCGCCATTCATATTTTGCAGGTTTAGTTGTATTGAATTTCATGAGTTTTTTGAATTCTTGCTTAAAAATGTCTGATATCAGTGAATGTGAAGAATGTTTGACTTCGCCAGATATTTTAGATGCGGCGAAGGCAATTACTCATATTTTTTTACCAGCAAAGTCGAGAAAATTATATGATAAATGCTATCACGACTTTATGGCATGGAAAATGCAAAAAAGGTATTTCGTAGGTTCAATCCCAATGTATGAGTGTAGATAAAGTAGTGTATGCAACTGCACATAACTAGGTATTAAAACATTCGTGTGAATACTATTAAAAACCTCGCCTACGGCTCGGTTTTTAAACACACACTCATGTTTTAATACCCCTTATTATGCAACAGTTTCATAAACTACTATTATAGGCTACTTACTCAGATATCCATTCCACAGGAAAGACACACTGATCTCAAATGAAAACTTGTGTAATTGAATAAAATTGGGATTTTTCATGTCACACGCACTTTACGTAAAATCACAACCGAGCCAATAACAAAGAATACAGTGCTACCAACACAAAAACCAAAATAATAACGATGCGTTAATCTTTGGCAAAAGGCTTATTTTATGTGTCTACAGAAGTAGACCTAAAATTTGTGAACAACATGTTTATATGTTTTATTACGAAATCTAAAATTATATATTTTTTAATACGTTATGTTATGTATATTTGATAATATAACTGATGTAATGAAACGAAATAAAAGTATCGAAAGTAAGTGTTTATATTTTTAAACATCACTTAAACTCAACTACTTGGCATCCGAACAGTCTACAGAATGAGATTTTTTCAGATTCAAAAGCGAAAAAAATAAAGGAAATTTTACTACAGCTCGAACCTTTTATTAAACATGATAAGTTTTCAAGACAAAATAACTATTAAATGTATTACCTGTTGATTTAATATTTAAATAACGGTTTTAGGTTGCATGAACATTTTTTTTTCGTTTTTTGTGTTTGACCCATCTGCCGGAAGTTTCGGCAAGAGTGCTGGAAAATGCCATAAATTGGGCCTGAATGTTTACCAATTCTGGTGGCGGCCAATTAGCCGTATGATTTTCTCGAATAAATGGAAATATATTATGACACCAAATAAACCTTATCCAAAAGCAGGACCAAAGATTCCCATGCATTAAAAAAAATTAAAGCCAAATAACATCGAGTGATAACTTTTGCGCCAACCTGTATTAATTGTCTATCGTGTCGGTAGTAGAATTATAAGATAGTTGCGGCATGCATTTCGAAATTTCGGGCCATATTTGCATGTTTATTAATTTCGAAATTTGTCAATTTCGAAATTAATAAACATGCACCCCTAATTTCGAAATTTCGAAACTGGAATGAATTTCAATATTATGTTATTTTTTAAACAATTTTGTAATTTATTATTGAAACCAAAAGAGGATCATCTGAAAATGAGTCTGAATACGAATCTAAAGCCAATTAGACCGTTGCGTTGGACCACCTTGTGACCATGTGTGCTAACATTACAATAAAACAAAACCTAACCATGGTGTTAAATAAATAAAGAAGAGTGAAGGTAGCTCGGCCATATAGAAAAACCGAACTTTATAATAATGGTGGCCAGGGAGGGGAAAACCTTGACAAGGTCTTCAATCGATTTTTTGCTATCGGGGGGAAACCTACGCCTACATAAAAAATAGAAATAATTTTTATTTTTTATGCACCTGCCTTGTTATCTCTCCACCATCCTTAGTTAACTGGTAGATAATGCCTCTGGCATTAAGTCCGCCTATGTACCTGTATGTTGCATGAAGTTTTAATAAATAAATAAATAAACATTAGGGGAAAAAAACCAGGCAGTGGTATTTTTACCTCATTAAAACCAAACCAGTGATCACCATCAGCACTTCTTTCATTGCCACATTCTTGGGGAGACTATAAAGGAGTCTCCCTTGAGCCTCGCTGTGCATGGTAGCACATGATCACTGTGCCACTGTCTTTCCTGAGGTCACTCGGTGGATGGACAGAGTCCCTACTCTGAGCGCCCGAAACCCCGGAGTTCCACCTGCCTTAAATGATACATGTGGGGTTTCAGCGTGTTTACATCGAGGTGGTTACCTCCACGATGCTTTCTTCTCCGAAAGTGGAAGTGCAGGATTGGCCTTCTCACGATTCCACTCGGTGGCTATTTTTCTCTAGTTTTCTGTCTCCGCCAGCATATTCCTCACTAATACTGGCAGAGACAGGTCTCGCCCGATCCTGTCGATTAAAACCCACCGCTCAAAGGCCCAAGAAGGCACTCCTCTAGCATGTGCTGTGCCTGTAGTATTATATGATCAGTGGCTGTGCTGAATCCAAATTACTTCTTCAATGATGGCAATTTACCGTTGCCTCTCACCCAATCCTATTCAGGTACTCACCGAAGCAACCGTGCCCGAACAGTAACTGAATGTGCCAGTAGGAGATGCGCTCCGCTCTTTTCGGCCAGCCACTTGCTATTCAAATAACCGTTTTCCGCTGCAGGCTGTTGATTTTAGTCCTGCAGCATCGGACATCTGACAGTCTATTTCTGCCTCCGAGATTGGGCAGCAGTCTATGCAAAACACTCACTGGCCTCCCAATGCTGGGGAAAAGACGCTCGAAATGCTTTTCAAAGCCTCGTCGTACATGGTTAAACCAAGATAGTGGACTTGCGCATCTCATCCTATTGTCATTAACGAGCTGGGTGGAATTTTATGAGGCGCTATCTGTAACTATCTTTAAACCCAGCTCGGAAAAATGGATGGTATCGTCGAAGGCGTCCGCAGCAGTGGAGTATTTGTAGTAGAAGTCTTGAGAAAAAGAAAATTCACTTTGTTTAAATATAAATTACACTTAGGCATCTCTCCAGACTACAAATTTACTTAATTTAAAAAGTACTATTCTGATTTTCTATTATATTTGGTTCCGCAGTTTCGAAATTTCGAAACTGAGGAGTCCAATTTCCCGTGCTTCTATGTGGTAGTTGTGGGGTTGAAGACCAGGCTGCATCCTGCACACTGTTGTTGAAGTACTGATTCAGAAATTGAAAGACCACTTTGCTTTCAATTTCTTTGGATTCAGAAATTCAAAGCAAAGTGGTCTTCTACTATTTGTAACCATCCAACCCATGGAAATCGATCCCACGAGACCTCCGGAATGAAAGCACAATGCTCTAGCTATTAGAACAGGAAGGCAGTTCAGTTTATGCTCATTTAATATAAAATAACATGCAATTTTTATAATAATTCGATTAAATAATGACACTTAAAAAAGACTCGGGCGGAAAGTTATGTTTGGATAATAATTTACAATATCCCGCCTGAACTGAGAAAATACGAAACAGCCAAAATCGTGTAGTCCTCGCAGGCGAAGCCGCGGGCGGAAAGCTAGTAAAAAATAAGTTCAAAAACTAAAACCCGTTAAACTGAAAAATATCGCTCTAAAAAGTATGAAACAACAAAATATTTTCATCTGAAATTGTTATGTACAAACTATTCGATATGTAACGGGTAAAAAAACAACATACATGTAATAAATATTTTATTGTATTTCATACATATTCATAGTGGTGTCCAGAGGATAACCGTGGTCGTATGCCACCTACCGTAACAAAATAATAAATGCATACAAAGTGTTCAGTAGTCGGGTTTTATTTGAGACTCGAATGCGTAAACGACGCGGACGTAGTGTTGTAGGAAACTCGAATCTTTTATTCTTCATTTCGAGACTTGAGTAAATTTTCAAGACTAGGATGTTAATCACATGAGTCCGAGCACAGATAATATAATACTAGCATACAGCTGATGCCTCATCCCATACAAAGAAACCGTGCCGACGTAACTAGCGTTTTAAATCTGATTATACCGATTATTTTTTGTAAATCGATCGCGTTCGGTTCCGTTCCACGGCGTAGATAGATCACAATCTATATCCGTGGAACGGAACCGAACGATATCGATGTAAAAAAAATAATCAGAATAATCAGTACAGTACGTCCGCACGGTTTCTTTATATGGGATGAGACACCATTGGCCCGAGTCATTTGAGTCTTCTGAGTCCTATCGAGTCTTTTCAGGTTTATCCACACATATCAGGGCCGTGCCAGTGACGTGGAAGGACCGTGCCCCGTCAGGGGCTCAAAAAATATTGTTGAGTACTTTTTTTATGAACTCGTTCACACGCCGTCCCGGGCACGGCCCTGATATGTGTTGATAGACCTTTAAGTTCTTTGAGCTATAGTGAGTCATAAACTTGAGTTCGTTTATTATAATAGGTAATACAATACTTTGTTCATTGCTATTTTATTTACTTCAAACTACTGCTATGGATTTAGAAGACTCAGTCATGAGTTCATTTTGGCAGGACTCAAGTCTTTTTACAAAAGACTCCAAATTCTGAAGGACTTGAGATCTAAGTTTTATTTATAAGACACCAGTCTTCAAAAAAAAGTTAATTAAAAAAATCAAAAAACCCGACTGCTTTGAAAAGCGAACTAAAAAGACGTAAACAAGGAGAAAATCATGCTGTGCTGTCGGAGGATACATCTTCGCGAGCTGGCTGACCAAAACCAGACGTATCCTCCGACTGCACAGCATGATTTTCTCCTTGTTTACGTCTTTTTAGTTCGCGTTTCAAGCAGACGGGTATTTTGTTTTTTTTAATAAACTTTTTTTATTTACAACTTTCTTTTTTTTTTCGAATTAGGTACATTTAAACATATAAGTGTTATATATTTTTGAAATCACCTCTTAAAATCATTTATTTTGATACCCCACACGATAGGTAGCCCCACAATATGGCGCCAAAAAACCGCTATTTTCCTATTTTTAACCGACTTACCAAAAAAGGAGGAGGTTCTATGTTTATTTATTTATATACACTTTATTGTACACCTTAATAAACAAGAAAAAAAGAGACTTAATACTACAAGGTGTCCAGAAAGGGTATCGGGTATTTGTAAGTTCAATGAAACAAAAATTATTTGTATCCAATAAAAAAGTTTATTGTTCATTATTAGCATATGAATTGGAGAATTATTTGGAAAAGATGATGTTATCCAAATGATGACCGTTATGTTGCTGGCACTCTTCTAAACGGAAACGAAGATTGGCGATAACACGTTGACACATAGCTATTGATATTGCTGCCATTTCTGACCTGATGTTTTGCTTTAACTGGGTTAGATTCGTCGGATTGTTTTGATAAACCTTACTTTTAAGGTATCCCCATGCAAAATAATCAAGTGGGCTGAGGTCGGGGCTTCTGGGAGGCCAGTTGATGTTACCCCTTCGCGAAATGACTTTATTAGGGAATAATTCGTTAACAACTTCCATTGAGTCATTTGAGGTATGGCAAGTGGCCCCATCTTGCTGGAACCACGTTCTTGAGTTGAAACCTGCAAACTCCTGCAACTCTGGGACCAAAGACGGATTTTGACGAACCGACGCCTCAACTTCTTCAATTGTTTCTTCATCGCGAACTGTACGAGGACGACCAGAGTTTTGAATTTTAACTGTCGCACCTGTATTCTCGAACATCCTGATCCATTTCCTAATGCTATCGTCACTTGGCGCGTGGCGTGTACGATATTCCGCACGATAGAGACGTTGAGCAGTCACTATTGAATCACCATTACGATAATACGCTCGTACGCAAAATGCGCGATGCGTCCCCGAGTACTGTTCCATCGTGACTAAAACTCCACAAAATGGCGGACGCCACGAACCCCTCCCCGCACCCTTTAGACGCCCCGTTTCGAATATGGCGCGAAAACAAATACCCGATACCCTTTCTGGACACCTTGTATAATATACAATGGGCGGCCTTATCGCATTCCGAGATCTCTTCCAGGCAACCTGGAATGGACAGAAATTACCTGGTCATGACATGGGGTTGTCAGTGGTGCGACAATAGCAACAATAAACATAAAATAGATACTCACTAGAAACAAAAATACATACATATGCTAAATAATAGATACATAAATACATACATACTTAATATATAAGCAATGAAAATCAATGAATCAATCAATCCTAGTCTTGTTATCAGCACATTATGTCAAAAACCAAGAGCACAATCACAGCGATAGGTAATGTTCTTTGATGAGTTTTTTAAATACAGGCAACGACTGAGCACGTTTTATTGAGTCAGGCAATGCATTCCACAGACGAGCAGCCTGGACAGTAAAAGATTTATCCATGAAAGTTGTGGAATGCATTGGCATTTTAAGTCGCAAGTTATCTGATGACCTTAGAGATTTCGTGTGAGAATCGCAGATAAACTGAAAACGATCCTTGAGGTAAAGAGGGGTGTAAGGAGTAAAGAGCACTTTAAACAAAAGAGAAAGAATATGAGCATTCCGGCGAAGGCGAATTGGCAACCACTTGAGCTTTACACGAAATTCGGAAACATGGTCATATTTGCGCAAACCAAATATGAACCTTATACAAAAATTTAGAAGTCGCTCAAGTTCGACATTATGTATGTTTTTTTTTTCAATTATAATGTAGCCAGTGACACTCGCGGGGTTAAAACGAATCGATTGCCGTAAGAACCATCAAAATCGGCCCACGCGTTTGTTCTCTAGAACGTCTCATAGGAACAAACATACATGCATACTTACATACATAGACTGATAAACACATTATCCTCCTCCTGCAGTCGGGTAATAAGTTTTATTAAATAAGACTCCAAGACTGGAGTTTCTTACAACACTACGCGGACGTCTATTATACTCTTGCCGCGTTTTTCCAGTGACGCTCCAGTTCCGTAGCGTGTGCGGAAAGTATTTAGAGTAGGTCTCGCGAGAGCACGTGTGTTCGCGCATACACTTGTGCACTATATAATATTTCCCGCTGAGATTGACCTCCGTGGCCTGTGTCCGTGGCTGACATTCGGTTAGGAGTACAATAATTATTATGGCGTTTTTTAGGGTTCCGTACCTCAAAAGTTAGAAAAAGGAACCCTTATAAGATCACTTTCTTGTTCGTCTGTCCGTTTGTCACCACCGATTTTCTCAGGAACGGGTGGACTTAGCATGTTGAAGCATACCCCTATTAGGAGTATACAAATCAAGGTCCTGAGTCAACACAATAAAAAGATAATAGCAAATTTTGATTTTCTCGAAAACTTGCCAAATTTCGAGATTCTAGGTCAACGGGAACTACCATATAGGTTTTCGACCCAAAACCTATAGGGTACTTCCGGTTGATCTAGAATTGACAATTTCGGTTAATTGCAAGGTCTTACAGCACAAGTAAATGGAAAATGCATAAAAATAAAAAAAAATTGAAAACTAAGGTAAATTTTGGTACTTACAAGTTTTCACAAAAATCAATATTTGCCCATATCTTTAAAACTTAACCACCAATAAAAATGATACTAATTTTATTATGGTGGTATAATGGGTGGGTACGGAACCCTCGGCGCACGTTCGACTCGCACTTGACCGGGCATTTTTATTTGGTAGCTTCTTTTCGTGTGAGGATGTGGCCACCTCTGGTGTCAGAGTTAATTAAGCCGCCTCTGGGAACCCCACAGACCTCTGACTTGGCTATTACTTCCAAGTTAAACCGTTAAAGTTAAAACTTTATTATAGGCTCGCGCTTAACCACTATCTCAAGTGATGATAAGCGATGATATGGTCGCCGGTGAAGCACGCTTGCCTAGAAGTAACCTGTTCACTCTTAAAGACCCCTAGGTTGTAGCTATCGGGAAACACGAACTCCGGACTATTCCAAACTTAAAATAATCTTTATTTTCATGTATTAAGTACCCCTTATTTTGTAGAATTTAATGTCTATGTAGCCTTAGAAAATCTTGTAGAGCGTGTCTGGCAAATGTAGCGTGCAGAGTGTGTCGAACACTCGGGTGTGCGCGCTTGCGGAGCTCGAGTAGACGTGCAGGCGATGCAATGGCGTGCCTTTGCCGGTGACCGCGCTCGCGATGCGATGTTAGTGCTGACAGCGCGCAAGAAAGACATCAACGCGCGCCGCGCGCATGCGCAATTAACGCACACGCACGCTGTGCATACCAACACAACACTCGAATCACACTTGATTCACTTTCAGTACTGACTCGTGTTCGGCTAGCTTCCACAATTCTTACTGCGCTGTCATTATTTATTTATTTATGTATTCTTTATTGTACACCAGAAAATACAGTAATAAAAGAAACTTAAAACTAAAAATATAGGGGAGAGGGGGGTATAGTGGGGTAGTGGGGCATAGCGGGGAATGCCTCTGACAGCTCGAACGAAACGCCGTACAAAGTTTCAAATGCCTCGTTTTGATTGGTCGTCAGTCGGCACGTGACCTTCATTTACGATTCACGCCATTTTGACAGCCGTTTATGCTCCGCAAACAAAAACTTTAAAAGCAGTGTTTTCGTTAAAAAAAACACGTGAAATTAAACAGCAATTGTTTCTCGAACCTAAGTGTTATTGTGGTGGTTGATATTTCATTGTGTAGCAGTACCTTCCGGATTTCATAACCAAAAATACAAGATTGTTTGTGAAAAAGGTAAGATGTTGTCAGTTTATGTTTTGTTTAAAAAGTAACACTGAGGCATAGTGGGGCACATTAAAAGGGGCATAGTAGGGTATTGTTTGAAAAGTACCCCACTTTGCCTCTTTTTTAGGCAACTAAAGCAGGTAACTTTTTAAAGGAAACAAATAACTACTATATGTGTTTCTATATTTTTTTTTCTTTTATTTTCAGTAATATGGTCCGCACATATAAAAGGACTACAGATCAGCATTCATGGCCAATGGAAGGAATGAAAAAAGCTGTACTTAGTGTTGTGGCGGGAGAAATGGGCTACAAAAAAGCGGCACATTTACACAACGTTCCACAGACTACATTAGAACGGTATGTTTCTAAATATCGGGCTAATCCGGACGATACTATGTTTCAAAAGAAGTTGGGCCATTTTAAAACCGTGTTTTCTCGAGATCAAGAGAAAGAACTAATAGAATACATAAAATTGATGGAAGCACGATTTCATGGACTGACTTCGCGTGACATGCGACAACTTGCTTTTGATGTGGCAGAAAAAAATAGAATCCCTCATAGATTTGATTCGAAGAGTGGTCTGGCTGGTATAGATTGGTTGAAAGGATTGCTGAAAAGACATCCAGATATCAGCTATAGAAAACCTGAACCAACATCAGCAGCCAGGGCCATGGGTTTCAATAGAGTATCCGTTGGAAATTTCTATCAACTTTTAGAAAAGATTTACGACGAACATAAGCTTACTCCACAACGGATCTATAATGTTGACGAGACAGGTGTGTCAACTGTCCCTAAAAGTCACTCTAAAATCCTGGCTTCCTGTGGTAAAAGGCAGGTTGGAACATTGACCTCTGCAGAAAGAGGAAAATTAATGACCACAATTCTTTGCTTCAGCGCAGTTGGCAATTATATGCCACCGATGTTCATCTTCCCCCGAAAGCGTATGAAACCGGAATTGCTTGATGGAGCTCCAGCTGGATCTTGGGGAGAATGTCACGAATCTGGCTGGATCCAGGGTCATTTATTTGTCCTCTGGCTAAAGAGATTCATTGAGTGGTCGCATTCCACTAAGGATAATCGTGTACTGTTATTGCTAGATGGTCATGTAACACATGTCAAATCTCTCGAGGTCATTGATTTAGCTCGCGAAAATGGTGTTATTTTACTGTGCTTTCCACCCCATTGCACGCACCGACTCCAGCCACTTGATGTGGGGTTCATGAAGCCTATAAGCACATATTACGCTAATGAAGTAAAAAACTGGCTTCGGTGCCATCCAGGACGCGTGGTGACACAATATCAGACCGCTGCACTATTCGGTAAAGCTTTTGTATCTGCAGCAACTATGACGACTGCTATTAATGCATATAGAGCCACAGGAATTTGGCCTATGAATAAGGATGTATTTACTGATGCAGACTTTGCACCCGCGGAAACTACAGACAATCCTGAGCCTGAGCAGGTGTCCTTAATCGATGAAGCTATTTTGCAGGGTGATAACACGCCACTTACACAAGAACGTCTAGAAGTTGAGCCTGGTGAAAAGACTCCACCCAGACAACCAACCCCAACAAGGCAACTTTCTCCACAACCTGGTTGTTCTAGTATGACTGATAGACCCTCAACATTTGCAACAACTCCAGAACAAATAATGCCCAGTGGTATTACTTGTTCTGATGTTGAGCCTGGTGAAAAGACTCCACCCAGACAACCAACCCCAACAAGGCAACTTTCTCCACAACCTGGTTGTTCTAGTATGACTGATAGACCCTCAACATTTGCAACAACTCCAGAACAAATAATGCCACTGCCCAAGGAGAACAGAACAAACAAAAGAGTTACTAAGCGGAGAGGGAAAACAGCAATAATTACAGAGTCACCATACAAAAATGAGCTTATGGCCTTAAAAAAGGCCGCAGAATTAAAAGAACAAAAAAAAAAGAGGGTAGCTAAAGATTTGGAAGAATTTCAATCAGATAAACAAAAAAAGAGAAAGCTGATCAAAAAGAAAGGTAGCAAACGTTCCTTAGAAGATGATAACGATGCTGAATGCATATACTGTGGCTACTTGTGGTCAGAATCAACAGAGGGATGGATTCGTTGTATAAAATGTTCTCGATGGGCACACAACTCTTGTGCAGGGGAAGATGATGAAGATGACGAAGCTACTCATTTATGTGCAATGTGCGTCGAGGACTGAATTGTTTAATAATATTAATTTTACAGAAGCAGTACAATTATTTAGTAACGTTGATTTGTTTGTATTTTTTTGTTTATTTTGTTGATTAGCTTGTTTTTAAATGAGAATTTATGATGATTAGGAGGTTCTAATTTGTGCCAAAGTTTTGTAGTTCTTTTGGAGTTAGATAATAAAGACTATTAAGTTTGGAATCTGTATTTTTATTTTCGCATTATTATACCCCACAATGCCCCATAGGGTACCCCGGTTTACCCCCATATATGGGGCATAGCGGGGCAAATGCCATTTTACATTTATGTATTCACATATCGTAGATTTATTATCGTAATCGAAAATAATATATTCATAGTCATTCGCAATGAGTTAAACCATGATATTGAGTTAAAATTTGCGGTTTAATCATAATCTTTTGTCTTATAGCTGCAGTTGAGTCTTAAATACCCCACTATGCCCCCCTCTCCCCTACAACGGGCGGCCTTATCGCATTCCGCGATCTCTTCCAAAGGAGGTATCGGTGCTGCCTGGCCTCGAGAGAAAGAAAAGAAAGATAGAAAGAAAACATGTATTACCAAACACTGTATGTGTATAATCTTAATACTAAATAGTGTCAAACACAGATGTGACAATATGAGTACATTCAGTGTGGTAAAAGGAGCGGGCTCAGCAAATGCTGATCAGTGTGCAGCATAGCCACAACGCTGGTGAACGCTGATTTACAGCCCGGCCTCTCTCTCTCAACATTTACTACTTACACATATATATGCCTCAAAAATTAAATACAAACCAAATACCCGTAATAACAAACAGGCTTCTTCTGGGTAAGCTCACTCCATCGTCGACTCTGTCTCAGTCACCTCTGACCTAGACTAGAGTCAAGAGCAAACCCAACACAAATAAAAAAAATAAAAAATAAACGAGAGCGATGGCGGGATCCTCGACATTACCCGTGAGAGAAATTGAGGTTGGCAGGCGTCACCGAGGCGAGGGTACAGCACACTGCGCCGTGCAGACAGCGGCGGCGCGCGGCGTGGCGCACTCACTCATGACACCACTCCGTCACGCGCTGCACAGTGCGCTCCCACCAGGCAACATCTGTTGGATCGCAGCCACTACTTCCGACCGTCACAGCTCCGGTTAAGTTGTTCGTGCGCAGGTGTATAGCTCTTATCTGTGACTGCAGATTGCAGACGTACCGTCTCACATTACGTGGCTCGGGCCACTCGGCACAAACGCGCAAGGATGTAGGTTGCACTTGTGACAACAACGAGCCCGGGTGTGCCGACTGCCGACGTACAAGCGTAGCGCACGACCGTCGATGTCGAACAACTGAACACTGTGCAAACAATCTTTATACATGGGTACTACGAGGCATATTTTTCCATGTAATCGCCATCCCTCTAGATGCCCTTAGTGAGACGAGGGATCAAGGTTTATATGCCTTAGTCAAAGAACTCGTCCGTCAACTCATTTGCCTACTTGTTCACCTCACCTTTGACTTCCTCAACAGTTGATTTTTAGGGTTCCGTACCCGAAGGGTTTAAATGGAGGCTCCGTTTGTACCCTTCGGGGCGGAACAAAAAAAAACAACCTATTTCCAATTAAAAACACTACAAAGAAAAATAATTTCAATTTCGGCAGTTGGTGTTTATGGTTTCGTTTCTTCGTTCTTTGACACCGACTTCCAAAATCTAATTCTTTTACTTTGTGGTGTTTTTAATTGGAAATTGGTTGTTTTTGTAAAAAAAAAAAACTCTTTTTTGTTGTGGCACCTAGTTATAGTGGTTATAATTTCTATAGTAATCTTATTTCATACTAGTATTATAAACGCGCAAGTTTGGATGTACGTTTGTTACTCAATCACGCCAGAACGGCTAAACAGATGTAGATGAAATTTGGATTAGGAATAGCACATAGGCTACTTTTTATCCCGGTATAATGTTCCCTTGGGATGATAAAACACTTTTGACTCGACCGAAGCCGCTAACAGAAACTAGCTAGTGTACAATAAATAGACATGCAATCCCGGGTGATATGCCGTAATTTTTGAAGAGTTTCGTTGAGTATCTCTGAATTTCTTTGTCAGATCTTCACCAAATTTAAATGGGCCCAATTCGGAAACATAACCTTCCAAACAAAAAATTATTTTCAAAATCGGTCTACAATTGACGGAGAAATCAGTAAAGAATTGCTGTTGGTGATTTTAAGACTTTAAAACCCGGATTACAAATAAAACCCCGCCCGGACGCTCCCCGGACGCCTTCTAAACAAGGACAAATCCGGGGAAACCTGGGCGGATGGCACCCCTAACGGATGCCATGATATTTTTTGGTCGAAATCGAGGGTTGAATTTTTGGCTGCGGGTGATGAGGTGTGACGCCATTGGGAGGATTGGCTTTTGGTTTCAGGGGTATAATGGGAAAATATCACTTTCAACTTCATACCGCTTTAAAAACTCTTTCCTATATCCCTTATTATATCCCTATTTTTTATCACTTATAACACCAAAAAACCAGTAAATTAAAACTTCGTGACAGGCCTGCGCTGCGGCACCGGAGACATCTAGTTTCTAGTTTCTCGTGATTTACTTCCCTTAACGCGTGCACCTGCACGGTAATCAAGTGTTATGCGTTAGACTTTCTCATGCGCACTGCGCATTGCGCGTGCGCCGTGACTAGACAGGCAGCTAGCGGCGGTCGCGTTACATACACGTCGACTGCACCGTCATAGCGCCAGTGTCACTTGCAAGGTGCGCGATTGATCCGGACACCGGATAGTCGGGACACGCCGCGCCGCAATCAGGCCGGGCACATCACGCCGCACACACTACTCAGCCCGCTTACGCACCGGCGTAGCCGTAGCCATAGCACCCAGGTCCGAACTCCGTCCGAGTTCAGTACCTACATTACCCATTTGGATGGAAATCTGATTCGGATCGAATGAAACGCGGAACCGCTTTAAGTGTACGTGGATGGTTTTACAACTTATGAAAGTTACGCGTAGTTACATAGGTATCTGATGCATAAACCTATATAATAATTACGTTTCAGCCATGTAGGATTCCCGCGTAGGATCAGTAGGGTGCGTGTCCGACGACGGCGCACGAGTAGCGCACATAACACCATGTAATGATATTACCGGCGCAGTTATACTTGAGATCCGTTATGATGGCCGCCAGCGCTCCGCCCCTCGCCCCGCGCCCTCGCCCCACATTCACTAGTCCATTTGTAGGGCGATGCTTGCGCCGCGCCGCCTGCAAAGAGTTGCTAATGTTATCTAGCGCGATTGTTCTCGCCGCCGCCGCCACCGCCGCCGCTCCGCGCCAGCTGTGCTCACACGATCACTGGCTGCTCCACTTCCTACAAGTGATCGCTTTCCGGGAAGCTGCGTGCGACTGCTTCTCTCAGCGATGACACGCGCTACCTCTAACACATTTATGGACTCCTAATTTATTGTGTCGCTCAGATTCGTAAAACCCTATGAGTAAACATGGCTGGCCTGCTTAGGCTTTATACGGGTGAAAATGGGTAATTGGCGATACTCATAATAATCCAGTCGAAGCTGTCTCTCGACCGCGACCTACTTCACATAACCGAGTTCGAGTTTATTTGTTCGCATTTCTAAAATACGGCAAGCATACTTCAGTGGTAACAGCTGAGGCCTTAGTGCGAGTTTTTACTCACGCTCAATCGCGTTAACGTAAACGTAAATTTGTATTGAAATTGGATAAGCGCCGTCTGGGGACGGTAAGGAGAAACCTCTTTTTAGTTATACATTTAGACATTTTACGTTATCACGAGTGAGCACGTTAAAAAACTCGGAATAAGCACACTGGTAACACTTGAACGAAGAAAACCGCCCTGACAAGATAAAGGCGATATCAGATAACTATCGCTGGAGTGCGGTTGTATATACCACCGGTGTTCGTGTCTCAGTGGCCGTGTGCTCACGTGTGCTCGTGTGCGTGTTGCAGGAGCTGTGCGCGCGCCCGCGCTTCCGCGGAGATGACGGCGCCGACGACGACGACGCGCCCGACCAGCTCGCCGACAGGTACGCACTCTCACTGCCCAGCTTAGTAGTTTATTGGATAATGCTTTATTAACAAAATAATAGTCTAAATGCAATTAAAAAGTACCAAACTAGATCACTTTTCAAGTAGTCTGATGCAGATGTAGATGGTGCATGGCGGAGACGGCAATTTCACTTCGATGTCCGTCCAACCGATCCAGAAAAAGTAAATTTTCAGAGGTGTGTCCACGCATCCGATTCGGAAATTTAGGATTGGTACTCGCGGGTGCTCGATTTTGTACATAATTTGTGTCATATTTCAGTTCAGTCTCAATTAATCCGATTTGATGTAACCGTCTTCATCTGACTGCTTGATTTCATACACTTTTGTGAGTAATTTTTTTGTAATTGTTACATCGGGCATTTTATTTTGATTCCATATGACCACGTACAAACTACTCCCGCTATTAAGTTCAGCCACACATACTGTTGTATTATATTATCTATGGCCACACTTAATGGCGGCTGATATTTCAGTTTTTTTTTCAACCTCCACATAGCGTATGTCACTCAGGGTATCAAGACAAATCCAGAGATATCTCATTAAAATGAATTAAGGCTGCAGGGTCCAGGGCGTGCCAAAACATATGTATGTTGTGGTACATTCTAAAAACAATAAAACACATAGGCTATAAAACTGATAGATATTATTTGATATTAAGTATTAATATTATTCAAATGAATATAATTGTTAATTCGATAAGTAAAATAATATAAATGATTAATTGACTTAAAATACAACATGGACATATTGAATATTAATTGTATTAAATATAAACTAACTGTAGTACAAAAGCAAATAAATTAATAAGCTATAATAATTCATAATTTTACATGAACATAGAAAGGCACCCACATATTAGTAGATTAAACCAAATAAAAGCAGATAGATAGAAAATGGATAACTGAAATTTTAATTATAAAGGAAAATATTAAGCGCTATTCCTCTCTCCTAGACACTAACTGTATCTAGAATGTTGCTGTGCCCGACAGGGTCCATAATTGTTTCTGTAATTAATATTTACCACCTGTATGTACATTAGGGATGCAATAAATTTAATTTGAATTTGAACTGGTCGTGCCAAAAACACACACAGCAAAACAAACAACAGCAACAAGCAAACAGCTGTTCAGTAAATGTTTGTTCGGATAGACACATACATAGTTCTATAAAAAATGTAGGAAACTCGACCAAATTCACAGGTGCGTTATCGTGTCTGGAACCTTTATTATTATCTCGAAATCGACATCACTTTCACTGAAAAATATATTTGGGACTTACTTACGTAATAGTGTAAAAAGTTCAGGATTCCTGTTTTTATTGTTTCGTTTGCTGTCGACTAGAAGAAGAAGGTATTAAAAGTCACCCCGTATACCAAATCTGGTTCAGTACGGGCGAACGGTTCGGTAAGCATAGGTACACCGCGCACGAGGCAGTTGGTGCCTGTCATACGGAGCGCACGTGCGCACCGCCGGGTTAGGCGCGTGGCGACGCGGTCACAATCTCAATGAGCTGTTATCCTCGATGCCGACATACCCGAGCCATTTTTTTCTTTTCTTTATTTGGACGTCATCCAATGACATCTCCCGCACTGGGTGTCAGACTTTTACTGACTAAAACCCACCAGTCTTCCTTCAGTTGCGTTAACTTTCTTTCAAATTTATTAGCGACCCAGACAGGCGTCGGCCCTAGCGGAACTCATCAGTTTTTGCTGACATCTCTTTGAGGCGCGCATGGAACACCACGCGCCGTCGACTCGGGCCTAGTCATTATCGCTTGCGGACGGTGAACTATCCATTACCGCCGTCCGCAAGCCCGCGAGGCCGGGCATCGTCCTGCGACGCCCGTTGCCCAGGGTTTCTCCTGCGGTGGCTAGGGGCGTGAGGGCGTCTCCGTTGCATCTCCCTCACGCGTTCCGCCTCCTCCTCCGCGACCTTTACTGCTTCGCAGAAGGAGGCGACAGCTTCCCATGGGCTCTCGCTCAGTACCATGGCCTGGACATGGGCCGTACGCGAGAGGTCGCCACCGCCGATCGCCTCCACGAGGACACGGCGGTGCTCCGCTCAAGCGGGGCAGACCTCCACCGTATGTTCCACCGAGTTCTCCGGGCTATCCACACATTGGTGACATCTGGGCGTTTCCTCCCGCCTTATCCTGAGCAGTAACCTCCCGAAACAGCCGTGTCCGCTGAGGACCTGCGTCAGGCGGAACTTGAGGATTCCGTGGTGCCTCTTAAGACATTCCTCAAAGAGGCCTTTTCGCCGCAATTGTGGCGTGCCCAGCGCTGGGTTGCGACAGTCGGTCTCTCTATGTCGCCATGAGATCCTGCCGGAGCTCTGTCCGGTGTGCCGCGATTTGTCGCGGCAACGGATTTTCGCCTCGGCGCGGCGTTTCGCCTCCTTGCGCCACTCCCATATATGCGCGAGGACTTTTGCCTCCAGATCCTATGGCGGCAACCCGGCAAGGAAGCTCGTCGCCTCACCGGAGACCGTGCAGTATCCCCGACCAACCGGCAGGTCATGAATCTTTGGGACGCGTTCAACCGGCGGGTTGGTCGCCGCCTCAGGGAACGCGCCCACACCGGTGACGCGTGAAGGGCCATGGACCGCACGTTGAGCCTCCGGTAGGAAGCGTTTGGAGCCCCTAGATTGGGTAGTGAAGTCGTTTGAGGGTAGCCCCGGTCCGCTCCAATCTGGGCGCTAAAGGTCGGAAATGCTCCACGAAATTCCACCGGCTGTCGAGGACGAGTCCCAGGTACTTCATCGTCGACCCGACGCCGATGTGAACACCTTTTGTTTAGGTTTGGGAAATCCTCCAAGGACTTCTCTCGCTCTGCCTATCGTAATCTAGAGTATTTTTCTGTTGTCATGGAGAGCAGTGGTGGCCCAGTGGTATCGGCCGCGACTTACAAGTTGTAGGTCGTAGGTTCGAACCCAGGCAGGCGCATTACTTTGTGTAAATTATTTCATCACCACTGCTCTCATAAACGGTGAAGGAAAACATCGTGAGGAAACCGGCATGTCCTAGAACCAAAAATTCGAAGACATCCACCAAACCGCACTGGGCCCGCGTGGTGGATTACAGCCCATCCCCTCTCACAGAGAGGAGGTCTGTGTCCCAGCAGTGGGATCATTAATAGGCTGATGATGTGTGATGGTGACTGAGTTGTGTTCCTTCTAACGGACTGGCTCATAATCCAAATTAGTAAATAAGTAACTGAAATTTTATTGATTTGATTGAAAGTAATGACTTGAAGTTTTCTAATGTTTCCTTAAAAAAGTTTATGCTGTATGTTAATGTATTAACTAACCGTTCTGGCATTTCTTCACTGCCGCAACGCGTTGTGGCCGGTTTCTTAAGTACCACAACCCGAAATTCGTGTAGTGGCCGTTTGTAAGAAGCCACTACGCATTCTGATATATTTTTTTATATTTGATCCTAACATATTATTACGCACAACTGCCGTGAAGGGGCGCTGGCGTGTCGGTGTGCACGTAAAATGTGATCGTGGTCACGCAGGTGGAGCGTGCAGGTGGGCGCCGCTGGCGACCCGCACGTGTGCTGCGCGGCGGCCGCTCTGGCGCCCACGCCGCGCCTGCTGGACCGCGCCGCGCCGCCGCAGAGCTTCCGCAAGCGCTACACCGGCGCCTTCAGGTGTGTATGCGTGTGTAGTGTGAGTGCAGGACAGATAAGTTGGACACAAATTTTTGCTTTACCAAATCAATAAAAAATACAAAGTTAAAGCGCAACAAAGTTCAGGAGTGGGGCTTCTGACGTCACTAAGAGAGTATAAAGGGTTCCTGCGGCGTGACGTCACACGATATTTCAACGCATTATGTCGTCGTCACTTTATGTTTACGTGTCAAAAGAGAAAATACGTGTCCAATATTTTTTATTAAATTACCTGACGGACAAAAAACAAATTTTCAGTACCCTATTGATCAATCACATGGCGAGATGAAAGACGCGATGTGGATTTCCGTCTATGTGATTGGTCGATTGATTCATACTCTTTGCCCTTTGCCTTGCCGAATTCATTATGCAATAAGGCTACGGGTCAGACAGCAGGCGCTGCGCGCCCCCTACCACGACACACATTTCGCTGCGCGACTGCGAGACCCCGTACTGCTACACATTTATCAACTTGTTCCGTTCGTTACCTCTGCGGCACCGCCGCCGTCGATCATCTATGGTGCTCCCCATAGATGATCAACTCGCTAACGACACGCGTAGTGAGATGTTCCAGGTTCCATGCCCCCTACTACCAAAACATAGTTCGGCTAATGAGTAGACCAAGCGAGTTTTTCTGACGATTTGCCAATATTTGTGATCGTGGTTGTGGTTGCAGCACGAGTCGGTCAGATAAGAGCGAAGCTGTGAGACGATGAACGCTCGCATTCCCCTTCGCATCTGCTGATGCGGATGACGATGATGAGGAGTGCTTGTCCTGCAGCTACGTATAATGTTGTGCAGGTTCCGGTTCTGGGTCTTCGGCGAGTGGCGCGAGGTGGTGGTGGACGACCGGCTGCCGGCGGCGGCGGGCGGCGCGCGCCTTCTGGGCTCGCAGGCGCGCCACGACGACTTCACGTTGCCGCTGCTGGAGAAGGCCTATGCCAAGTGAGTAGCGCCGGCCTGCAGGGTGCAGGGTAGGGGCAGGCACCCTCTGGCCGGCCATGACCCGCTCTTCGCTGTCCGCAGGCTGCACGGCTCGTACGCGGCACTGCGCAGCGGCAGCGTGGCGCGCGCGTTGCAGGAGCTGTCGGGTGGCATCGTGCAGAGCTTCTCGCTGCGCGTGCAGCCACGCGCACTCACGTTCCAGGTGCTGAACTCAGCCGTGCCGCGCTCCACGCTGCTGGTGGCGTGCGCGGCGCGCGGTACGGGCGGCCTGCTGGCAGCGCAGCCCTACGTGGTGTCGGGACTGGCTCGCGTGCGCGGCGCGGGCGCAGGCGCGGGCGCGTTGGTGCGACTGCGCGCGGTGTCCGGGCGCGGTGCTTGGCGCGGCGCCTGGGCGCCCGACAGTGCCGAATGGCGCGCGCTACAACCACCCGACCGGGAGCTGCTGGCGCCGCGCGACCAGCGCCCGGGGGACTTCTGGTCAGTGCATGACACACTTCATGTTCTCTAGGCTTATTATACTGTGAGTTTTTACTCGCGCTCATTCGCATTAACGTAAACACAAATTTGTATTGAAACTGGATAAGCGCCGTCTGGTGACAATACGAAGAAACCTCTTTTTTGTATACAAATTAACATATGAGATCGTTTACGTTATCACAATCGAGTTCGGTTGTTAAAAACCTTCGGTTGTTAAGCCCATGTTAAAGTGTAGTAGTGTCGTGTTGCAGGATGTCTTTCGAAGACTTCGCGGAGTCGTTCAGTCAGCTGGAACTGCTGCACGTGGGGCCCGACGACTGGCTGTTGGAGCGCGGCCTGCACACCAAGCGGCCCTGGCGCGCCGTGCTGGCCCGGCGGCGCTGGCGCCCAGGCTACAACGCGGGGGGGCCGCCCGCCTGCGCCACCAGCGGCGCCAACCCGCAGTTCCACGTGCAGATCCCGCGCTCCGAGGCGGCGGGCGCGCGCAAGTGCCACGTCGTGGTGTCCGTCACGCAGCAGTACGACGTGGGCGCGGCCGCCGGCAAGCTGCGCGCCATAGGCTTCGCCGTGTACGAGCTGGGCGCGGGCGCGGGCTGGCGCGCCGGTCTGCGGCCGCTGGACGTGACGCACGAGTCGCGAGCGCGCGAGGTGGTCACGTTCTTCACGCTGCCGCCAGGCCGCTACCTGGTGGTGCCGCACACGCGCCGCGCACACACGGATGCCGCCTTCCTGCTGCGCATCCTCACCGACGAGCTCACGGACGTGTGGGAGGTCAACGAGGACAACGTGGTGGTGCGCGACGTGGCGGCCGAGTTCCGCGCGGACGCCGCCAGCGTGCCGGCGCACGTGCGCGCGGCCGTTGCGCGTCTGTGCGTACCTGCCGAGCTGGACGCGCGCGGGCTGCGCACGGCGCTGCGGCGTGTGTGGCGCGTGTGCTTGGTGGCGCGCCCGTCGCCGGCATTGTGCCGCGCGCTAGTAGCGCTGCGTGACACGGCGCTGAGCGGTGCCATGCGCGCGCACGAGCTGCCGGCGCTGGTGGCGCTGCTGGCGTACTGGCGCGCCGCCTTCCTGAAGCACGGCTCTGGGCGCTGCGGCGCGGGCGTGTCGTCGTACGGGCTGCGCGCCCTGCTGTGGGCGGCTGGCGTGTCGGCCAGCAACAAGGTGCTGGAGTGCCTGGTGCTGCGATACGCGCGCGGCTGCCGGCTCACTGAGGAGGCCTACGTGATGGCGCTGGTGCGCCTGCACCTCGCGCACGGTCAGTGTGTGTGTGTGACCAAGTGAGGAGCCGCCAGACAGTCGGACAGTAAAACCGTCCGTGCTTGGAGGCTTTACGCAAACGGCACTGAACACAAATTACACATCTAACTAAAGTATTAGTTTTCGTATAATAAGTTCAGCATACACAACCGAGTAAACTCTGTCTACGTCCAGTACGTAGACTGAGTTTACTCCAAACCATTAGCAGATGCGTTCTGTGCATATTGGCGCTTCGAGTACGGTCCTCCAGTGAGAGCCGCCCTCCTGCTTATTACTTGACTAAATCAGGGTATGAAAAATATAATAAAATAAAATAAGATAGTGGTCAAGCGCGAGCCTAGCTCAAATTTAAAAAAAAATGTCCCATACGTGTGACTGTCTTTTCAGTCGACGGTGTTCCAGTGGGTTGGTCAGTATAGACGCCAGACTGCGCTCAATCTCTTCTTTAACAGCTTCACAATCCCATTAGCAAAAACAATAGTTAAAACAATACAGTAGACAATATGTGGCTAATGGGACTGAACCTGTTTATGGTGTTAATTTTGAGGTTCCATTATATATTAAGAAGGCCATTGACATTCCACGTTGCAATCTTTATGGTGGCCATATATAGGTCGCGGCTAAATTTTAAAGAGAGTTGCCGCGGCCCTGTCTCAGGCAACTGAAGGAATACGGGTAGGTTTTAGTCAGTAAAAGCCTGACACGCCCTCCCGCTTCATCCAGAGCGGTAGATGTCATTGGATTCCCAGCAACAAAAAAAAAGGGTAGGTTAGGTGGGTTAGGGTGGGTGGTTTATCGTTCGAGTTTACTAATAACAGTTGTAAGTAATGGCATCATATTGCCCATTTGTTCAATAAATGTATCTAGAATATTTTAGAGTACGAAATCTAGTTTTGATCCTTCTGTTGTGTGATTGGTGGGCGGTATATTTCTGCCATAATTTCTATTTTAATATGCTCTGTCATTGATTGGTGCAGACGGATGGGCTTCGTCATACTTTTTTATGTCGCTTGTTCCTTGTTTACTGTCTATATTCTTAATCACGCTTTTTATGTTGGTTATATTGCTCTGTCTTTTGTTGATTTCTAGGAATACTTGGCAACTTTTATAGTTTGCTGGGTGACTGCCTAGGCATAGAGCACACTTAGCTGGTGTGTTCCTATCTATCTGGGCAGTCGGCAGTGTTGTTATTCTCTGCACACTTTACGCATCTGTAAGGTCTTAGACAGTTATTTTTGGTGTGTCCGTACTGTTGATGACACTGTGTCGTTTTTGGTGTGCATCGTTTGCACTGTGGTATCGTTTTCTTGTCTATCGGGTCTTCGATTAATACACGGGTATGAAAGATGCGAGTAATCTTTTTTACTAGATGGTTGTTTGGGTGCGGATCATGGTTTACAAAGAATGTCGATAGTAGTGTCCGACCGAAAGTTCGGTTTCGGTTTCGGTCGAGTTTCAGCAAAAAATGAGTATCGGTTTAGTTTCGGTTTCGACGGCAAAACTGCCGAAATTACGACCGAAACCGAAAATGCATTCGGGAGTTCTCGCGCTGTGATTGGTCATGTTCGGCGCGTTAAATTCCATCCAAGCGAGTAAGCGAGGTTTTGTTTATTATGAGTTTTCGTGTGATTTCTTTTGAATTCAGTAAGTTTTATTACGTGATATAGCATAAGAGTAGGTAGAAACATAAAAAATAATTCTTTATAACAAACTAATACATAGATTATAGAAGAATCAAGTTTAACCTATCTAAATATTTTTTGGTTGATTTAACTCTCGCTAATTACCAAGTAGGTACCTAACTAATGTTTGTTTAGGTATATCTACCTAAACAAACATTAATTAGGTACTTGGTACTTACTATAGTTCATTAGTGGTGATAATATTATGGATTCAGAGTTTCAAATTCATTTTAATACTTATTACCAAAATATTCAAGAGGCAAGTACAGTTAGATACTTACCTACGTCCCTAATAATTTCTTTATATAAAATTAACACACTTATAATTAAATGAGTAGGTAGGTACTTATACAGGTACCTACCTAAGTATACGTTAAATAAAATTAATATTTCATTTTAAAAATAAAGACATTGCTATAATGTTTTCTTTATTTTTCCCTCAGAACATGATTCTCGTAAGGAAGTTTCGGTTTCGCATTCGGCCGAAACTGAGACTGTTGCCGAAATTCGGTTTCGGTTTCGGTCGGACACTACATACGGTATGGTATTGTGTCTCTGCAAGCGAATGTATGCCCAATGAGGCTGTTTTCCCTAACAATCTGCAAGGGTCTTTCGTCGTCACGTCAATGGTTGAGCAGTTGAGTCTCAGTTGCTTGCGTGTTATTATTTTAATTGTGAACTCGGTGTCGGTGAGTTCACTTTTAATTAGGTTTGAAAGTTTTGTGATGTTTTCTATACCATATAGAGCATAATAGGTAAAGGTTTACTCGGTTGTTGTTTGGTGGGTTTCGAAACCGTTTCAGGATCTAAGACATCTGGCATGTTAAGGGTGTCATATTTGTCAGTGTGGTATATCTGAGTTTGTTGGGGATGGTGTGTGCGAGGTTCTTCTTCATTTATGCTGGCTTGGCACGGGGGTGCTGGTGTTGAATGGTCTTTATCATAAGACTTGTTTTAGTTTGGACTTTTGGCAACATTGGCCGCTGGGTACCCACATTTTTATTATTGCTCATAGGATGCAATATTGTGCCCCCCCAGATTACGAGGGACTGCCTGAGTTGAACTCAGGGAGGGATTCTCCAGCATCGTTGGTGCCTGGTGGTGGCCTTGGGGTAGTGTTTCTTTCAATATTGCTTTCATGATTTCCGTTTACCATTTTTCTCGCCAGAGATTTTAGGAATTATTTTAGAACCAAGGCTTCCAGCCAGTTGAGTTACCTGGCCTGGTGTATGGTTTTAATAAAAATGTATTTCTTTAATTGAAATATTTTTGTAGATATTTAATTTGTAAGTTTTTGCAGCAGTTTAATTAGTAGTAAGGTATACTATAGACACAGGTAGTCGTCAAGACATTGCTAAATCATACATTCTTGATAAATATTTAGATTAAACAATGCGTTAATAAATAGTAGATATTTTTTAACCCCTGAGGGATAAAGAGGGGTGTTATAAATTTGAGGTGTGTTGCTGTGTATATGTGTGTCTGTCTGTGGCATCGTAGCGTCCAAACGGATGAACCAATTTTGATTTAGTTTTATTATGTCGAGAGTGTTCTTAGCTATTTTTGAATAAAATCGGTTCAGCCGTTCAAAAGTTATGGGCGTTTCATTGTTTGAATCGGGGTGTATACGCAAGATATCGTGTCATAATTACGTGTTCAATAGATTGCCGATCGAAGCGTATCTACTATGTACTAGATAAATTATGTAGCATGAAATATTGAAATTTTACTTGTAATTTATCGGCAATGACAACTGACAAATGAAATGAATTGTGACAGTTTTCAGCAGTTAACGTATGAACGGTACCAAATCGAACGTTTAGAATTTCGATTTGGTACCGTTAGCAAACAGCTTCGGAAGAATTTACGTCTTCTTATCGATTATGAACTGTCAAACATATAAAATTTAGCAAAGCAAGTCTATTCGAAATAAGATTATAATTGTTACCTATTTTATTACCCTACTGCCGAAGGAGGGTAATGTGTTTATCAGTCTATGTATGTATGTATGTATGTATGTATATATGTATGTATGTATGTTTTTTCCTATGTGGCGTTCTAGAGACCAAACGCGTGGGCCGATTTTGATGGTTCTTACTTCAATCGATTCGTCTTAACCCCGCAAGTGTCACTGGCTATATAAAAATTGGAAAATAGGAAAATGGCGTTTTTTGGGCGCCATATTGTGGGGGCCCAAATTTTTTTTTCTTCCTAACCTATCGTGTGGGTTATCAAAATAAAGTATTTTAAGAGGTGATTTCAAAAATATATAACACTTATATGTTTAAATGTACCTAATTCGAAAAAAAAATAAACCAAAAAGTTATAAATAAAAAAAGTTAATTAAAAAAATCAAAAACCCGACTGCTTGAAAAGCGAACTGCTGCTGAAAAAGACGTAAACAAGGAGAAAATCATGCTGTGCAGTCGGAGGATACGTCTGGTTTTGGTCAGCCAGCTCGCGAAGATGTATCCTCCGACAGCACAGCATGATTTTCTCCTTGTTTACGTCTTTTTAGTTCGCTTTTTTTAATGAATTCAATGCGAAATACTATTGTTTTTTATTTCTGGTTTTACTCTTATTATAAATATTTGTTATATATTTATTTATAGGTACTTAATGTTTTATTTATCACTTTGTTTGACATAGGTACTATTTCTCTTGTTCCAAACTTACAAACCACAATCATGTGAATAAGCTATCTGTGAATGTTTGACAAACCTCGCTAACGATACGAACCATAATAAAGCAAAATTATAGTTCTCGCCAAACTTCTTCGCCGCCCTGAAGTCAGTGGCGTAGCTAGGTAACCAAGGGCCCTGGGGCAAATAAAAAAATGTGGCCCCACTGCTATTTAAACTGGTTAGGTTTTATCAAGTAAAAATATTAAATATACAAATACTTTAAAAATGCTAAGCTACTTTATCTTAAGCTCTTTTTCGTACACTGCAGGGTAGGTAATAAAAATATTAAACAGTAACAAAATAAATTACAATTAATAATTGGTGTACGTGGCAATAAAATGAAACTGAAAAGATTCAAGGGTTTACTATATAAAGATCGGACCTACCAACTGACTAAATAATAATTATATTTACAATCTTTTCCTAGCTTTCACATCACATCATCAGCCTATTAATGTTCCCACTGCTGGGACACAGGCCTCCTCTCTGTGAGAGGGAATGGGCCGTTATCCACCACGCGGGCCCAGTGCGGGTTGGTGGATGTCACATGTCTTCGAATTTTTGGTTCTAGGACATGCCGGTTTCCTCACGATGTTTTCCTTCACCGTTTTGAGAGCAATGGTGATGAAATAATTTACACAAAGTAAAGCGCCTGCCTGGGCTCGAACCCACGACCTACAACTTGTAAGTCACGGCCGATACCACTGGGCCACCACTGCTCACACTGGGCCACCACTGCTCTCAAAGCTCCTAGTTCCTAGCTTTAGTTTTCGCAAAAGTATCAATGACGTCGGTTAAATCCAGGCTTGATGCAGTTTTGTTTTCAATTGCTATTAGCGATAAATGTCGGAGTCGAGTTTGGTCCATACTATTTCTTAAATATTTTTTATTTGCTAAATGACCTTTTAGCTGCTGCAGAAGTGACAGGAATTATAAAGAATAATAACGTTGCTGTAAATACTTCCGTTAAGTCGTATTCTAGCACTCCATATTTGCTTATTATTTCCTTACATAATTGGTGAACAGTCCATGCTTGAGTTACTTGAGGTAAAACTAGGTGGTAAATTTGAGTAAATTTAAGTGAAAAGCTAGGGCCTATTTAACTGAATATTTTCTTTGGAATTCGTCACACTTTTGTAATAAAGTTGCTTCATCAACACCAATGGGAGAAATTTTCAAAAGTTCAGTTCGAACGAGATTTTCAGGTAAGGTTTTGAGGGCCCCCTGAGCTTGAGGGCCCCGGGGCACTGCCCCGCCTAGCCCCTAGGTAGCTACGCGGCTGCCTGAAGTTGGCTACAATGGCTGCGCAGTAGAAAATCTCACACAAAAACAGCACCGTTTCGTGCCTCGCGCATCTGGTAAACCAGCTTCAGGGCGGCCAAGAAGTTTGGCGAGGGCTATAGAATATATTATAAGTTGGTAACGATGGTGGTGTTTATGTTGCAGAGCGGTACCGGAGCCTCGACACCAAGGTGAAGTCCAACCCGCTGTCGTTGGAAGAGGTGCGTGCTGAGTGCTGAGTGCTGACCACAGACATACATCTAACTAGATAACGTCCCTCCTTCTGTATGAAAACCAAGCGTGCCACTTTTTCACAAACAATTTAAAAACAAATTTACTTAGTAACCAATGAAAGAAAACATTCCCAATGCCTCGGCCAACTTTTTCTATACCTACATTCTTTACAGCTCAATATGGAATAAAAAGGCATCTTTTTAGGTTTCGGTGGATTTCCGGTGCCGATAATGCTAAATGAAAAGCTCAGATTACGATCATTGATCGTAACTTTATTCTGTTATTTGGCACGCGAAGTACATACAATTGTGTCATATAGTTTGATTTATGTCTGTGCCACAGTAAAAATATAAAAACAGTATGGAAACTACCTACAAACGCTCGAAACGGCACACTCACACAAACATACGCACCGACGAGACCAATAAGGCACTTCAGCAGTGCTGTCAGTAGTGCGAGCCGCATAGGGGTCTCGCCGATGCGCATGTTTGTGTTAGTGTGCCGTTTCGAGCGCTTGTATTTGTAGGTAGTTTCAATATCTACTGTTTGTTTATTTATTCTGTGTCTGTGGTGCTGACTGACTGACCCCGGTGCTTTACACTGGCGCGTGACACTGTGACACTGCACACTGACGCGGAGCGTGTTCTGTTCGCAGATGATCCTGATGACCATCTACTCGTGAGTGGCGCGGCGGCGGCGCGGCCAGCTGGTTCTGTTTTGTTGTTGTTGTCTCTTATGTGAACACATAATATTATCGCTTTATGATATGAAAGTGTTAAATAGCGAGTTAGGAGTAATTGTAAATATAATCGCAGTATCGTCTGGTACAGTTATAAAGGATGTCGCAGAATGTTTTTCGTTATTCTTAAAAAAAATAGTTGTTACTCTCCACTAGTTCAAATTCATTTTATTTACTCTTGTTACATCCGTTGATGGAGTCTTCGCTTCACAAATGTCTATAGTTCTCGCCAAACTTCTTGGCCGCCCTGAAGTTGGCTACAATGGCTGCGCAGTAGAAAATCTCATACAAAAACAGCACCGTTTCGTGTCTCGCGCATCCGGTAAACCAACTTCAGGGCGGCCAAGAAGTTTGGCGAGGGCTATACCTTCGTAAAACATCTTGGAGCTGCAATCGCTGACCGCTGGAATAGGTCCTTTAGTGGAGTGAAGGGTTGGCTAAGATCAAGAATTATCATCTCAATAATCCATGGCACTAGCATGTGCATTCGCGGCACACGACATAAATTTAAACCAATAGCTAAGTCACAGATAACATAATACTGCTAAGTTATTCGGCTTCGACGATGGAGCAGCCCTACCTAGACAATGATGTGGATGTGGCCGGAAAACCAAAAAGATGTCGATTGCAATATTTCACGATGGAAAAATGAGCTTGTTTTACAAGATAATTAATCAATAATTTGTCACTACTGTAGTTACATACTAAGTTGCATTGTAATTTCTTGGTTTTTATTTACTGTTAAATTACAGATCAGTTTTTGAATTTTAATTATTAAAAACAATAGTTTGTAAATGTTCACTCTCCACTGAAACTCATTCAGCCTGTAACTAAAATCTTCAATCATTCGCTGGAGCATCCTCAAAAAAATAAGGGCCGATATTCCCGTGTGTGGTATGGTCAAGTGATGAGGAGGAATGAAACGCATGTTACTAAAAGAGTTATGAATATAAATGTGGATGAATGGAGAGGGAGAGGAAGGCCATAGAAAATATGGATGGACTGTGTGAGGACTGATATGAAAGAAAAAGGAGTCAGTGTTAGCGTCACGTTGGACATGACAGTATGGAAGAAGAAAACGTGTTGCGCCGCCCCAAGTAACATGGGAGGAAGATGATGATGATATGGCAGCCATAATATGCCAGATTTAATGCCTGCTGGTGTTTTCCTATGGGGCTATATCAAATATAAAGTAAAATACCCTTTGCTACCCAACCAGAATGCTTTAAACTCTTTAAAGCAAGCAAAAATTCACAGACGAAATCAAAGCTATTCCAAGAGCGATGATCCACAGCGAGTAGGGGAGAGCGGGGCTAAACGTACAAACATCAAAAACGAAAAACATTCTGAGACACCGTACAGTTCAATGACCAAAGATTATCCGATCCAAATGTACTGCGGCTATCGGCGGCGGAGGTGGTGGCTCTGTGTCTCGGTGTGTGTGTGTGTGTGTGCCACGCTGTATGTGTGAACGATGTATCTTATAATGGCCACATAAATGCTCGCTTGTGCGCTTTTACGAGCATGATCGAACGGAAAAGATATCTATTTTGAGATGCATATAATGGCGAGAATATTACTATACCATACACGCTAGGGTTTGCACATCAGTGATGTTATAACCAACACGCAGAGCCGGTGCACGGCCGCATGATGGTCACTCAGCTACACATAATGCAGCTGGACGTCATGTCACGCTCAAACAACGACAACGCTCATGATAGTTCAACTACGTGTGCAACATGTTGTGCTGTCTGTACATGATTCGCTCACACACGCGCGATGTGCTGTGAACATGTCACGCAGGCTAAATTCGATCACCGTTGAAACCAGACACAAAAATGTTATAATAGACCCTAGTAACGAGACTTTGTCCTCCCGAAACACAATTTTCAGCCAAAACGAAAACCGTTATCGAATATTTGGTACCTCTTACAGTTTTGGCCGAAATCTAAACTTTATGACGACGATTATACATACAGCCCACAGCACACCGCACGGGCACGGTAATGATATCTAACAGTATTCTATCTTCATACAAACGGTTAGAACGGGAGTCATACCTACGCGCCTCGAGTTCAGCCAACACTCGATACACTACAGTCGTAAACAGTCACGAACGGTGTGATGGATTTGTAAGCAGTAAGCGTGCGATTTGTGAATATTTGATTGAAATAAGTACAAGTACCTACATATTTACTTAATATGGCAGAGAGCAATTATAAACTATATTGTGCTGTTTTAGGTTGTTTGAATTTTTCTATAAGAGAGATGTTATTTTTTTAAATTACCTGGAACTTTCGAAAGGCAAGACTATATAAAAATTATATACCTAACCTACTACTACGGTATTTTGTTTCTCTTTTTAATGGCAAGGTATTTCGCTTTTTCCACCGAGTAAAATACCCGGCTTATTAAATAAATAAGTGGATAGGGTGATAAAGTGACACACGAGTGACCTACCTACGCTTGCGTTAAAAAGAAGTAGTAAATAGCGTCCTAGGCTAGGCTATCTACTTACTTATGTACTTAGCTACTTACATATATTATATTATTGAATTAGACAATATATCATTATCAAATGATTACCTATGAAGGTAATACCTAAATGGTAGGTACCCTACCTAGTAAGATTTAAAATAAGTGTAATAAAAAATATAATATTAACCACAGATTAGAAAAAAGAATCTGAAATATTTACAATCACAAAACTAGAAAGAAACTCAAGTAGTTAGAGGCGGGCAGCCCTAACGCGTGTTTACGTGACGCGCGCTTGTAGGCATTTATTTCAAGGACAGGGCCGTGTTATAATACTGTTAGATATCATTACCGTGGCACGGGTGACGCGTGACGGGCCCGGCGGCACCGGGCGCCAGTCTCTCAATGGCGTCGTCACATCGTCTGACGAGCGTTTTCGCTCTTTGAGCTACAATCTAATGCTTTCGGCAGACGCATCGTTCATCTGTTAATTCTGTTACTTATGTTAATATATCAATTTTCTAATGTTATAGTTATATGTCTTTACAGTTTGTTAATGATTGTTTATTTATTGAAGTTATAAATATAAGTACCGAAATCACATTAGTTTAGGCGGGGCAAACAGTGTCACCATTCGAAAAAGTTTTCGATTCCTTCTGATTCATCTGTCACGACTCACTTTAGCAGTCGTAGGCACTATCTCTGATTTATTAGTACCTAATATATAGTATATATTATGTTTACTCTTCACAACCTAGACTAGAACACTACAAGGAATTGAAAACTTTTCCGATGTAGGCTACTGTTACCGCGGCCAAAGAAGTGTGGTTTTACCGCTCGGTGTTTGCTCAAATTAAATATAATTTAATTTGAGCACACCTAATCTACGAACCAAAACGTTGTCCTCATTATAGTATTGTTTTAGTAATGCTAATGAGAGTGATAAGTGTGCGCCCAGTACTGTTCAAATAAATGTACTATCGCATGATGTGTTGTTGTGTCATTGCCCCATAAGCTGCGCCCCTCTCCCGACTCCCCGGCTCCTTCCTGCGCCGCTAGCGCCGCACTCCGAGAGCGCTGAACAAGTGACTCCAACCAAGCAGCATGCCATTGTTAAGTCCTCGGTAGTTCGTATCCCGGCTCCTGACAGCGCCGCTAGCGCCGCACTCCGAGAGCGCTGAACATGTGAATCCAACCAAGCAGCATGCCATTGTCAAGTAGGGATGTCGGAAGTGCAAAAATATATCGATGTATCGATATTTATAAAAATATCAATATCGACCTCGATATATCGAGGAAAAAATATCGATATATCGGTCCAATTTTTAAGATTTTCGGTTTTAAAATAATAATGTATTTAGTTCAGTCTGGCTCAATAATAGGTAGTACTATTTTTTAACCGACTCACCAAAAAAGGAGGAGGTTCTATGTTCGACATTATGTATGTTCTTTTTTTTAGGGTTCCGTACCCAAAGGGTAAAAACGGGACCCTATTACTGAGACTTCGCTGTCCGTCTGTCTGTCTGTCTGTCACCAGGCTGTATCTAATGAACCGTGATAGTAAGACAGTTGAAATTTTCACAGATGATGTATTCCTGTTGCCGCTATAACAACAAATACTAAAAACAGTATAAAATTAGTATTTAAGGTGGGCTCCCATACAACAAACGTGATATTTTTGCCGTTTTTTGCTCGATATTAATAACGGAAACAGGTAGACGCTTGAAATATTCACAGAATAATTAGTTGTATATTCTCTTCAAAAAATAATAATTATTAAATTAAAATAAAATAAATTGAGGGGGGGCTCCCATACAACAAACGTGATTTGTTTGCAGTGTTTTGCGATAATGGTACGGAACCCTTCGTGTGCGAGTCCGACTCGCACTTGGCCGGTATTTTTTTATGTATTTTCACCGATATCTCCGTCAATTGTAAACCGATTTTGAAAATTCTTTTTTTGTTTGAAAGGGTATATTCCGAAATTGGTCCCATTTTAATTTGGTGAAGATCTGATTAAGGACTTCGAAGATATACAACAGAACTCTTCAATAAATAACGTCAAATCTCTCGGGATTGCTGCAATCGCATGGCTGTTTATTGTTCATACCATTTCATAACATAACATCACGCCAGTACGCTCTTAAGGGGTATGCAGATCTCTCATTTAACCGGTTATATTAAAGTTTCATTATATTCGGGTAATCTATTCTGTCGTTATAGGTACTTACTTAACTACTTCCCTATTAGGTAGGTACAACTAAAAAGTGAAAAATAAAAACCTTTTTTACAAAAATATACTACCGACTTCCGAATAAGAAAACTAGAAAGTGAAAAAGAACTTTATTTTTGGAAGTCGGTGTCCATAACTTAAAAATTTGGTACTTAACAAAGACACCGACTTCCAAAAATAAAGTTCTTTTTCACTTTCTAGTTTTCTTATTCGGAAGTCGGTAGTATTTTTTTGTAAAAAAGTCTTTTAATACACTATATGTACATTATTTAAGTCTTAATAAAAACGAAGGTATTTTAATCGTTAATCCTTTATAAAAGGCAAAATTTAAAATTTTCAATTTTGCCAATTATTCTATGTTGACACGACCACACGCACAACGCAAAAAAACTCACATTTGAGTACGTGAACAGTGACGGATTTAGGCCACCGCGGCCTGCGGCGGCCGCTATACAAATAAAACATACAAGTCATAGACTATACAGTAATTTGCCGTTCGTTCCTATCTTTTACGGCTTTGAATTCTGCTAATAAATTAAATTTGTAAAAAAAATTTCGTTTTTGATACGTTTTTCGATATTGAATATTTTGTATCGATATATCGATGTATCGGATGAAAATATATCGGCTAAAAATATCGATATATCGTAGCAGAAATATCGATATATCGATGTATCGATATTTTTTCGACAAGCCTATTGTCAAGTCCTCGGCAGTTCGTATCCCGGCTCCTCCCTGCGCCGCTAGCGCCATACTTCGAGAGCGCTGAACAAGTGACTCCAACCAAGGTGCATGCCAAATCCTCGGCAGTTCGTATCCCGGCTCCAGGTCGTAATTTTAACATTATAAATAGTGCCCTGATTAATCACTTGGTCCATGACAGATATACTACAAAGCTTTCAAAACAAAGCATTGAAAATCTTAGGCGCTAATTATCTAAGGTTTAAACCTTGGTTCACAAAGAACGTAGAAGTACATGAGTACTTACAGGCCCGAACTATTAAAAAAACTTTTTCATAAAATAAATAACCGACTTCAATAGCTAATAACTTTCCGACAGTTATTCTGAGTCAGTTTTACGAGTTGTGCAGTGAGACGTAATAAAAATGGAAGTACACTTTTAAAAAAAAACAAACGTATATACATCCCTAGTCTCAAATTATTGGGCGTTTTGTTTGTACTATTATTTATTCTGTGGTCTTGTTTAGATTTGGCGCCGAATATAGCACTTTTTTGACAGCGACCATTTAGCGCTTTTTTAAAGAGCTAACAGCAGCGCGTTTTTGCTTAGACGAGTTGGCAGCCTGGGCCTACTACGAGTACAAACCTGAAGTATTTAAAGGTAGGTAATAGAAACAGATGCATTTGTTCAAGTAAGAGATAAGATTAAATAATGCAATCTAGACACGCGGCATATTTTTTTTAAACACACATAAACACAGATACGAAAAAGCCTATGACGATTTTGTTCAATGAAGAATAACAAAAAGATTTTTGCAAAAAAATACTATCGACTTCCAACTAAAAAACTACAAAGTGAAAAATAACTTTATTTTTGGAAGTCGGTGTCTTTGGTAGGTAGCATTTGCAAAAAAGTTTTTTTATTTTAACTTTTCAATTGACAAAGCTATATCTGATCACCGTAAGGACTATTCTTGCTTGCAGGGCTCGCCGCCGCCGCCCGCTATAGTACCTTACGAAAGAACTTTCCTAATAGGAAAGTTGTTTCGTAAGGTACCTATAACGCCAGAATTGATTACCCGAATATCATGAAACTTGAACATAACCGGTGAAATGAGAGATCTGCGTACCGATCTGCGAACTGGTACTATTGGAAATGATGAAAGCCATGTGAACAGGGCCTGATTAACCCTTAGGCTAATTAGGCTGCAGCCTAGGGCGCGACGATCGAGGGGGCGCGCTGAAATCGTGTCTTCGCATTGTTCGCATGCACTATTAATCTAGCATCTACCCTACATATTTCAGCTAGACCGAGGCAAAAATCTAAAACTTTGGGACTCAACACAAAACTAACAATAAAGAACAATGGCAGGTGCCCATACATTTTTTTGGCTGAGATTAAATTCGAAAGTCTTTAAATGAAAAATATCTGGTTTTACTCAGGGTGATGTTCTGAATTAGTTTGTGCAAGAATTTTTGTTCGAGAATGTAGAGAATAATAGATATTCAGTCATAAACTTTTGTAGGTTATGTCTGGGTAACTTTTAATAATGTGTTTAATAGGTAATATTATTCAATTTCGTGGAAGTAAAAGGGGAATATCGCATTAGTATTTCCATTACCTAGTTATTTTAGCATGAAATGTGTAGTATACTCTTTGGAAAGAGTATATTTATTTAACCTAAGTGACTTTGACGTGTATCAAAAGGTTGTCGTCAACAACCAAGCTATATTTATTTTAGACTTGGATACTAGTCTTTTTGCCAATCATTAATTGAAAGTAATTAATTTATTTCTACTACACTACAATATTCTAACCTACCTGCAAGGAACATCTACACTTAGACATAAACTGTATTGTTAACTCATTTACTGCTTATAAATACAATAATGATATTATTACTTAATATAGTTACTACTTGTCACTTAGCAGATAAAATATATAATGGCAACACTATGCTAAAGAAATTTACTAAAAAATCAAATAACTTTTTATTTATTATGTTTTTTTTATCTATTTTGGACCAGGTCTAAATAAACTTTAAAAAACATAGACAATTAATAGAATGTCTTTCGTATATAACTCACTTTCAGACGCTCAAATTTAAGTCAGCTAAAATTTCGCCATTGTTCTTTGAAATTTTAATAATCGCGCGTAATACAAACACTGACTTGTCACTTGAATCAAAAGTCAAAAAGGCAGAGGTTCTCCATCGTATCTACTTGTCATCCTCTAAAATCGATAAATTTATTTTACTTCTCGCTGACGAAGTTCGACTTTCGATTATAGGAGAAATAATAACAGCAAAATATTATTCGATTAGGATTGATTCTACTTCAGATATTTCACACACCGATCAGTTGACATTTATAATTCGTTATATTTTGCCTGACGGAGAACCTGTCGAACGCTTTGTCACATTTTTACCCAATTGCGGTCATAAAGGTGGAGACATGGAGAAGGCTGTTCTTGCGACAATTGACAAAGCTTTGGAACTTGATATTAAAGACTGTCCTGGCCAAAGTTATGATAATGCTAGCAATGTCTGGTCAATACAAAGGTCTTCAGTCAAGAATTAAAACTGTAAATCCTCTGGCTACTTTAGTTCCTTGTGCAGCGCATTCTCTCCAACTCGTGAGATCGGCTGCCGCGGAAAGTAGTGACGAGCCAGCTGCTTTTTTACAACAACTATACAATTTGTTTTCTAGATCTACAAGCTGATGGCAAAATTTGTTATCCAAATTGGATGAAGAATCGACGGTACTAAAAAATCTATCAAAAACTCGATGGAGTGCGCGAGCAGATGCAAACAAAACCCTATACAGTTCATAAAAACGTAAGGCCGGGTTCCCACTACGCCGGACCGGCAGATCTGCCGCGCCGGTAAATCTGCCGGAAGAGCTAGTGGCTGTACAATTTATATGAAGCTATTCACATTATCCCGGGTCGTATTTTTGCCGAGCCCGGCATTTCTACCGAACGTTTTGTCACTACGAATTGCCGGTAGAACGACCGGGCCCGGAGTAATGTGAACGAGTTTGTGCCGGTATCTGTCCCCCGCTCGTGCTCCCCTCGCCCCGCCCGTAGGGATGTCGAAAGTGCAAAAATATATCGATATATCGATGTATCGATATTTATAAAAATATCAATATCGACCTCGATATATCGAGGAAAAAATATCGATATATCGATATATCGGTCAAATTTTCAGCGATTTTTGGTTTTTATATGATAATGTATTTAGTTCAGTCTGGCTCAATAATAGGTAATAGTATTTTTTTATTCAAAATGCATATCACTCTAATGTAAGAGAATCTTTTTTTTTTTTTTTTTTTTTTTTTTTTTTTTTTTTTTTTTTTAGTTAAAATAAATTTTTAATATGTACAACTGACTATTTAGAGAATCTTAATAAAAACAAACTTATTTTAATCATTATTCCTTTTTATTAGGCAAAATTTTAAAATATCAAAAACTAAATAACAATCTTCTAAACACATTTTAAGATTTATGACCAATTAATTATTTCAGGAAAGTAGAAAAACTCTGCTCTTCACATGCTCCGCTGTCAGCCGGCTCCTATTATTAGGAACCGCTAGATTTACGGCAGAAGCCACTCTCTCTGAAGGCACTGATGATGCCGTAGGTGTTAAGTATTTAAGTGCCAGATTCGAAAGAACTGGCGTATAATGACAAGACATTATACGCCAGTTCTTTCGAATCTCTCTATCCAAAATTTTACTGGGTTTTCCTTACGGGATAGATTTGGAGCATCTAGGAATTGCTTCAACTCGTCCGGCATTCTGTTACTTCGGGAGGCTAAATTAGCTGCATTGCTACTGGCTGCAGCAGCTACTAGCCTTTCATGGCGAGACCATAATGACTCAGATTCTGATGTCGAAGAATTTTGTGTTTCAGAAGTTGTGGCAATTATCATTTCAGGCGAAAGCTGTCCTAGGCGTCTGTGTTCTGCACGTATTTCATCAGATAATTTTGTTATTGCTTTTGAAACAGCCAGTGCGGAACTGAAGTGCATACGCTTGAAGCGCGGATCTAAAATCGTAGCATTCGCCAAGAATAAATGTTCCTCCAGTGGCCTGAGTCGTGTATTAACCCCTTCCAACAAACTGGTTTTTACGGCAATACCTAATACTGTTGAGGGTTTTTCGTGTTCTAGTCCTTGCGCCAGCAAATTGGTGATTGGTATTGCTAGACTAGCGCTCACATATTGATCACCGCTAATGTCTTCAGTAGCCTGCTTAAATGGGGCAAGCAGTGTTATCAGCTCTCGGATGACATGCAGCTGTGAAGATGTTAGCATATCTGGTGCGTTTCTTTTGCTAGATAAAATTTTAGCCACTATAGCTGATAGTTTATTAAATCTTTCTAGCATGTCTAAGCAAGAATTCCATCGAGTGCTGACCGACTGAATGAGTGTTAGCACTTCCCCTTCTTTTTTTTGAAGATTCTGCTGCTCTGCTCTTAACTCGTCCATAGCGTTGACAGATTGCTTGAAATATGTCACAATCGATTTTACTCGATCAGCAAGTTCCAGAACAGGTGCATTATCTTTTGTCAATGCGGCATCTACTATCAAATTAATCAAATGCGCCATACAAGGTGTTATGTACTTACTTGGCGTCCATTACAGGCGTTTTAGGCGGTTGTTCGTTGCTTCAAAATATAGTTCGGGGTACCTTCACTTGTACTAATAAACAACTGTCAGTCAACTGTCAAGTGTCAAATATCTATCAAACACCACATGCCTTCCCCCATAGTCTCTCGGTACTTCACTGAACTTCACTCAAGTTACTATATTTTCACTAACCTAACTATCCTGATATCTTTATGCTTTCCTAACCTAACTAGCCTAATATCTATATTTCTAATATTATTTAATTGTTTTGTAACCTGCCTCCTTCACAAGTTACTACTGCATCTGTTGGTATGCCAAGTATATCACGCATTTCATTACTAGGACCTGGAGCTTCATCAGAATCGCGTCGTCGTAGTTGGTTTATGTGTCGTGTAACGATTGGTCCACCGTTTATCTTTACCAAAAAACGAACAGGTCCCTTGATTCTGAAAACTTCTCCTTTCACCCACTTCTCCCCTCTTGCATAGTTGCGCAACCATATCTTGTCCTTTAATCTAAATGCTCTCACCGGCACTTCTATATTACTTTCAATTTGTCTCTCCGCAACAGGTTTTGTAGAGAACGGATGTATGATGTCAAACCGTGTTCTAAAACGACGTTTATTCAACAATTCTGCCGGAGACTTTCCAGTAATCGAGCTTGGCGCTACTCTCAAACCAAACAAAAGCCGTGGTAATAGAATATCCATGTCAGTTCCAGCCAAACTATGTAATTTCTTTTTTACTGTTTGCACAAATCTTTCAGCTTGGCCATTTGACGATGGTGTATATGGTGGAGTCAGTATATGTTGAATGCCATTGCATTTCATAAAATCCTTGAATTGTTCAGATGTGAATGCCGTTCCATTATCAGTTACTACTACTTGTGGCAATCCTTGCTGAGCAAAAATTTCTCTTAATGCTTTAATTGCACAATCACTTGAGGTTGATTTAACTATCTTTACTTCTGGCCATTTCGAGTATGGATCCACCACAATTAGATATATTCTTCTATCAACTGGACCAGCAAAGTCAATATGTAAACGTTGCCATGGGTTAGAAGGGGTGATCCAAGAATGTCCCGTGCTTGATGGCATGTTTCTATTTATCTGACAACTATTACAGTTTGCCACTAATGCTTCAATCTCATGATCCAGTCCTGGCCACCAAAAATAGCTTCGTGCAATTGATTTTGATATTACTATGCCATCGTGAGTCTCATGTAAACCCTGTAACATGTGTTCCCGCATCGGTGGCGGTATGACCACTCGGGAGCCCCATATTATGCAGTCATTAGTAACAGATAACTCCTTTCTTTTGAGCCAATATACTTTCATATTACTGTCATTTACCTTATCAGGCCATCCATGCAATATCCAGAATTTCACTTTAGATAGAATATCATCTCGCCCTGTTTGTTCTGCAATGTCTTTTACTGAATACTGAACGGCGCTTGGTGTCTCCGACAGTAACAATATATCTTCCACATCATTAGTATCTGACTTCCAATCTTCAGTAATATCCATTGGCCACCTACTGAGAGCATCAGCATTCCCTATACTAGTGCCCCGTTTATATTGTAGTTCATAATCATGTGAATTCAGCTTCAAAGCCCATCGCATCATTCTTGGCGACAGTATTTTCGGTATTGCTTTATTGGGGCTTAAAATCCCAAGCAACGGCTTATGATCAGTATATATTACTATACGTCTTCCATATACATACTGATTGAATTTTTCCAAACCGAATATAATCGCCGCCGCTTCTTTATCGATCTGTGCATAATTACGTTCTGATTTTGATAAAGTTCTGGATCCCATAGCCACAGGTTTTTCTGATCCATCATCCATAACATGAGATAGAACGGCTCCTACCCCATATTCTGAAGCATCACATGTTAATGTTACCTTTCTGTTATTATCAAAATGTATTAGAGTATCTGTACTAGACAGTATAGATTTAGCCTTCTGGAATGTTTCTGTCTCCAACTTGCCCCACTTCCATATAGCATCTTTATCTAGAAGCCTATATAGTGGTTCCAATAACATAGCTTTATCTTTCATAAACCTGTCATAAAAATTCAACAAGCCCAAAAAAGCTTGCAGCTCTTTAACATTTCTAGGACTCCTCGCATTCATAATTAATTTGATCTTTTTGTCACTTAGATGAATACCGTCTTGATCCACCACATAACCAAGGAATTCAACTTTATTTGTTGCAAACTCACACTTCTTTCGGTTCAGTCTGAGTCCAACATCTTCTAGACACGCCAGTACATTTTCCAGCCTTGCGTTATGCTGTTTCTTATTTCCACTTATTAAAATGTCATCTAGCAACACAGTCACTCCTTTAATACCTGCCAATGTTGTTGACATGATCCGTTGAAAAATACCTGGGCAAGCCTTCAAACCATAGGGTAATCTCTTCATCTTATATAATCCCTTTAGTGTGTTAATCGTCAGGAGCATACCTGTTTCATCCGATACTTTCAGTTGTGTATATGCCTCTTTCAAATCTAGTTTGCTATAAATTACACCACCTGCGACTTCAGATAGACACTCATTTATTGTTGGCTGCGGGTATGTATCCGTGTCGGTTGCTGAATTTACTGTCAATCGGTAGTCTCCACATAGACGAATACTTCCATCTTTTTTTAGTACTGGAACCACTGGTGTAGCCCAATTTGAATAAGCTATTGGTTCCATTACTCCAATGTTAACCAACCTATCTATTTCTTCACACACTCTATCTCTTATCGCAAATGGTACTGACCTGCTCCTCATAAATTTCGGCTGTACATCCTTCTTACAGTTTATCACAACTTCCGGTCCTTTGTATTCACCCAGTCCATCAAACAATTTTTTATATTTCTTAAGTATTTTTAACAGAGATTCATCCTTTTCACTATCCAGGGAATTGATGTTATTTATACCTTCAACTGAAATCCCTAGAGGCTGGAACCAATTTCTGCCAAGGAGATTACCTCGCCCCTGTCCAATTATTATTTGCAGGTATCCTTTAAAATTTTTATATTCAATAAAAACTTTGGTCTTGCCATGCACCTGCACTTTAGCATCAGTCCAGGTGTGCAAGTTTAGCGTGCATTCCTGTAAATCTAATCCATCGGGCCAGATTAATTCTGCTTGCTCCCTTGCCATAATTGTATATGAACATCCGGAGTCAACCTCAAACTTGACTAATTTCTTATTTAGAAAAAGTTCTGTATAAATGGCAGGTTCACGATATGTTCCTCCCACACAGTATAACCCATTCATAAATTCACCTTCCCTTTCTTGAATCTCTTTGATATCACCAGTTCCATTATTATTTTTTCTGCACATTTTTGCAATATGGCCTACTTTGTTGCATGTATTACATTTAGCAGAAACAAACTTACATTTGTGGTACAAATGGCTTCCTCCGCATCTGTAGCAGTATAGCTTCTTTTTCTTCTCTTCCACTGCATTTACCTCCATTGGTTCGACCTCACTGTCCCTACTTGAACTAGCAGAACAAGTGACTAAAGATTCCTCAATGGCTGGTACTTTTAAGATTTTTAAGTCTTCAACCATCTTTCCGCTTGCAATGCCAATTCCACAGCCGTTGCATAAGTAAGGTTAGCCTTCTTCAGCAAATTTTCTTGTAGTTTGGCATTATTTACGCCACACACGAGTCTATCTCTCAAGGTTCTTTCTAAATCTACAAAATTGCAAAACCTACACATTTTTCGAAGTGCTGCAATGTATACTTGAATTGATTCATTTTTACCCTGATTCCTACTGTGGAATTTAAATGATTCTACGATCTCATTTGGTCGCGGACTAAAATGATTATTTAATTTAGTATCTATTTCAGCTAATGTAACCTGACTCACAGTATCCGGAAACACTAATGATTTAACTAAGTTATACAGATCACTACCACAAGATGCAAAAAATACCGCTTTTTGCTTATTAGGTTCTATTAGGCCATGTGCTATTATGAAGTAACCAAATCGTTCTTTATATGATTCCCAATCCCCACTTTTCATATCAAATGTTTCGAATCTTATATCAGCCATTGTATGTATACCGTTTTCACAATGTTTTCACTGGTTCTTTCACTATATTTTACGTTTTATCTCGTCGCCACTGTTATGTACTTACTTGGCGTCCATTACAGGCGTTTTAGGCGGTTGTTCGTTGCTTCAAAATATAGTTCGGGGTACCTTCACTTGTACTAATAAACAACTGTCAGTCAACTGTCAAGTGTCAAATATCTATCAAACACCACACAAGGGATTCTCTTATTGTCTCCCAAAAACTTTTTAACTGCAGACACTATATTACTACCACCATCAGTGGTCATTGAGTGTATGCTTTTCTTTTCTATTGAAAACTCCTTGATAATGTCTTCAAAACATTCCCTTATGTAATCGGCTGTGTGTGCCTATAGAAAAAAATACATTATTAATTTCACTAAACATACGTTTATTATTGCATAAACTGAAGTTATTGATTTTATAAAAATCAAAGTTTAATTACACACAAATTACTTACTTGATACATTCTCTGTGCTGTTAACGTCACCGACTCTGGAGTAAAGTCGTCTGTGGTATTTAAAAAATGCGCAGTCATAACTAAGAAACTCCTTGTCGAGTTGGTGAGAGTTAATATATCACTTGTTAAAGCTATATTAGCTGTTTCACTTAGTTTTTTTTTTAAGATAGCCTTTGTTGTGATATATCGCTGTTCGACTAAGCTGGTTATCTGCAATGAATATTTTAAAAAATACATTATGTAAAAATAGACAGAAATAAAATAAAACGTTAATAAAATATTTTAGTTTGACTAACCTTAGCCCGCGAGGGAAGCTTGTAGCGTGGACAAATAACGTGTGTGAATTTTTTTAATCCAGATTTTTCTACGCATGAAAGAGGCATGTTATCTTTACAAATCCTGTAAATCAACGCTTGATTTATTTCGCTTGTTTTTTGACCACCTGCTGTAATACCAGATAACAATGTTAAATAGAGGTAAAGGGTTAAGAGCCATAAAAATATCAGAATAAAGCGGCATTAAAAATCTACCTTCATAGCTTGAACTTCTTTCCAATATGTCCATGAGTGTAGGCTGTGTTGTCATTTGTTTGCACTGACTATTTATCACGGAAGTAGATGATTGTGCCTGAAAAAGAAACACACAATATTTTGAGTTTATTGATTTCGATACTTTTTGGCAATATCACATCATTAATTACTGAGACTGATCACTGACTCAACACTGACATATCTAGTCATGTTATAGGTACTTACATCATAATTTTCGGAACTGGTTGCAGAAAAATCCACTATATTTGCAGTTTCAGCGTCATGAGCAATGTAAGATGAACTAGAACTAGTTGAAGGGATAGGAGAACTGGTTCTGCTGAATGGCAATTTTCGTTTTTGTTCCATTGCGGGTTTTTTAGTTTTTGGTTCCAAATTCGAGTTCGAATTGTTACTACTACCAGCATTTTTGAACTCAGCGTAAGCATGGTAATGCTTGTTTCGCAAATGTGCGGCTAAATTTGTCGTATTACCACTTGTCTTATAGTTTTTACCACACAGATTGCATGTGACATAATCTTTATTGGACTTCTTAAAAAAGTTCCATACAGCACTACTGCTGGACGAAGACATGATTCACCACGTCACAAGCACAACTAACAAAACACGACACGAATTTCACGAATAACGAATGAATTCTGAATTATAAAAAACAAACAAACCAAACAATTCAGATTGAGGGCAAAAGTAAGACGTAAACGTAATTATGTGACTTTAGGTTTAGTGACGAGGAGTGACAGTTGACACTGACTGACAGTGACACTCGCAACGCAAAACGCAACGCAAGACGCAAGACCATGATGGCCGCCGCCCGCCGCCGCATGCATACACACACACACACATATACGCAACACAAACAAAACATACTAGTCATAGACATTTTTTTTTTCCGGTCGTTCCTATCTTTTACGGCTTTGAATTTGAATTCAGTTTTAATTTATTAGCAGAATTCAGAGCTGTAAAATTGTCTTTGACAAAAAAAAAATACTATGATTTAAAAAAAAATATCGTTTTTGATACGATTTTCGATATTGAATATTTTGTATCGATATATCGATGTATCGAAATAAAATATATCGCCTAAAAATATCGATATATCGAAGTAAAAATATCGATATATCGATGTATCGATATTTTTTCAACAAGCCTAGTTCCACTCACGTCATTCGGCTCGCATGTTCTGGTAAAAGTAGACGTTAAGCATGGATATTCAAGCAGAAACTTTAATTACGCTTGTCCAAGAGAGACCTGTTCTGTGGGATAAGACCGAAGACGTTTATAAAGACAAAAACTTAAAGTTAGCAGCATGGCGTGAAGTATGTTTAATACTGAAACCAAACTTCGATGAACTGGATGAAAAAGAAAGAAAACAGTACGGTGAGTTTTTAATGTTTTATTGATAAAATGTAAATGCATTGATAAATTTTATTTTATAGCTGCTGCCTGCCACGGAACGGAACCAATAATTAGTAAATATAGTCCGTATAGCGTTGGCATTAGGGCCACCTCGACTCGACACATTTCGATTCATGGGTGTAGTTTCTTGTTCTTGTCTATGTTCTATATTTTGGTAACTTTCAAAATTTATACCATCTTTTTCTCTTACAAAATTATGTAAGACTGCACAAGCTTTAATTACTTGAATTGCTGTGTCTACGTTGAGATCTATAGCTCGATGGATTATTCGCCACTTATTTGCCAGAATACCAAAAGCGCACTCAACATACCTTCTTGCTCGACTTAGTCTATAGTTAAAAATCTTTTTATCAGTATTCAAATGTGTACCTCCATATGGACGTAGGAGATTAGGTGTTAAAGCAAAGCCTTCATCGCCAACAAGTATAAACGGTAATTCTTCGTGCAAGTTTTCATGAAGCGGTCTAGGCTTTGGTACATTTAAAGGTGAACGTTACCCCAACAGGAAAGTGACTCCTAGAGTGATATGAGTGGAACGTATACCTACTTAGTGCGTAATCTGCTATGCATGTGCGCCACATAAAAAATAAGTGCGTTTCGTAGTTTTTGAAAAAAACGGAAAAAACGATTCCTGCTAGGGTAACGTTGTTCCAGCAGGAAAATTCTAAACGAATGATCGGAATGAGAAATATTGTGCATGGGCAGAGAGCTTATAGTTGTGCAAAAAAGTGCGCCGAAAATATAATTGGTGCGTCATCAGGTTTTCGAGTTATTGCATTTCCTGCTGGAGTAACGTTTTGAAGAATCGTGTATCTCTAAAACCATTGTACGTGCGCCTGTAGAATAAACATACACGAGTAGCTCTTGATATGTGCGTATTTGTGCCGGAATTAGATTTAAGGAAATATTTATAATTTTCAAGTAAATGCGCTTTTTAGAAAACCCGAAAAAAGTTCGCAGCGCCTAAATGAGAAAACGTATAAGCTCGTTGAAAACTGTTTTCAGTCCATCTTGACTCTTGTAGTAACCATAAAAAGTTTCTAAAGCATAGGGTGCGTTGTTGAACAGTGAACCAACCTTTTTTCTAAGTTAAGTAACTTGCTGAAAAATAAAGCTAGAAATATCGTTTTGGTGTCATCGGTTCGGTTATCTCATATGGTTTCTTAGTTTTAGGTTATAGAAAGCCCGAGGAACAAACCAAAACCGTAAAGAAGGTTTTTTTAAAAAAACTAATTCGGCTCACTGTGTACTATGGCAGGTGTTCAGTGAACCACCCCAATTTCAACAGTGAACCATAAAATTAATTACTAGTAAAAATGCTTATTTATAAAAAGAAACCACATATTTTTTAATAATCGTCTTTTATATTTACCATACAAAATACAGTTGAGAAAAAAATGCTTTTTCTATCAAAACCAACTTAAATTTATCATATAAACCTTTTTATGTAATTAACAACCACCCTTTTCGATGGTTTAATAATCAGTCTTTATTTAAGGAACCACAGATAACAAAAAATAAACATAACATTAATCAACAACTATAACTTCAATTCAAATTAAGATTTTTTTATAGTTAGGTTCTCAGTTAACCTACCTACATGTTAACGATAAAGTTATGACAGAAACCTCTTTAGATAATAAACAATCAGCCTTTTCGATGGTCCTATAATAAAAAAGCCCCCATTAATTTACCTATCAGCTAAAGAACCACGAAAAAAAATGCGCCATGTTAATTATTCACGCCATACTTAATAAAGATAAGTTCACATTGAAGGAATATTTAATAAGACGTTTTGTACCTGACACACAAGGAGGAGGAAGAATCATTTTAATGTCATTCAGTGTCACATTTGCCATATCAGGTTCTAAAGGAAACATAAACGTTTGATTAAGACGATCTTTTAATTTTAGGTACGAAACGCAATATTCATCATCACTTTCTGTTTCCAGGATCTTCGCAATATAGTAAACAACCCGTTTTTTAGATTGCATCAATACAAGAACATATTCGTCAATCATTGGCTTACGCTGTAAATTAGGAAAATCTTCATCTATAATTTTGTCCTCTTCCTCATCAGATTCTAGGTCTGTTTCACTTTCAAGAATTATGTCTTCTTCTTCACTCGTTTCACTGTCCTCGTCTAGTACAACTGTTCCTTTTTTCTTTCTCTTATTTGATGTTTTACTATTTTTACTCGTCGATGGAAGCATTTCATTTCCACTATCTTGTAGAACTTTTCTTTTATGCTGAACTTTTCTATTTAATGCTGCGGTACGTTCCACAGCTATTCTTTCCTTTTCGGGCGTGTCTGTTGCTATCATGCTTTTGCCCAGTTTTCTTCCTTTCCGTTTGTTGGAACGAGGGCCAGCCTTTAGCGGACGACGGAACATTTGAGGAGTGATGATATGCTCAGACTTTGGAGGACGATTTTCATCTCCGTCTGGTTGCTTTGGCGGTGTCACGTTTTGGTAATAAATATTATGTTCTTGCGATAGTATAGATGGACTTTCTCGATCAGGGGTAACAACGGAATCATTACTTGAACGACGTGTCTCTAGAGGAGTCCATTCCTGTAGATTATTGCTTCTATTCTCTTGAGGAGTCGAATCTTCTTGATTATTGCTTCTATTAATTTCGAAATTTACAGAAGCTTCAGCTTCAGGCAAATTTTGGGATACCACAGGATCGGGGCGGTCTGTCACGCTACTTGGCATGAAGTCTTCATCGGAGAATATATCCTTATTAAAAGGAAAAATTCCACATTTTGCGAAAGCTGCTGATATATTTAGCGGAGTCATAGATCTGGGATAAGCATGACCAATGAATCTTGCTACTTCGTAGATTGTCACTGGTTTTCCTGGGTTCTGTAGCATCCATGATTCTAGTGCGGAATAATAATAGGTCTTTAAAGGGCCCATCAAACCTACATCTAAGGGTTGCATTCGGTGAGTGGTGTGAGGATGAAACGTAAGAACCACAACGCCAGATTGTTTCGCTAAATCTAGAGCCTCAATGGACAAATGTGACTCATGATTGTCCATTATTAACAGACATGGATTTTCTGGTGTCGTGCTTGAACACCTAATGAAATGTTTCATTACAACCACGAACAAGTCACTGTTCATCCAACCTGAAGGACTCGCGAGCCCTAAACTACTTGGAGGTGCACCGTGCATCATCAAGTCTTTAAAGTTTTTTCGAGGAAATATTAAAGCAGGAGGCAGGGCGTGGCCTGTAGCACTAACCATGCAGCATGTAGTGACGAGAGTGCCCTTTTCTCCACTTGTCACTTTACCCACTTTAGATCCTGCTGGAGCTACAACTTTCTGAGGTTTCTGGACGGTGGTTGTGCCAGTTTCGTCAAGGTTGAATATTCGAGTTCCATCCGCGAATCTAGGCTCCCGTTTCAGCAACTCTTCCAAATTATTAAAAAATGTTTTCACAGTTTCACGGTTAAATGACGTAGCTCGTGCGAGACTTACAGCTTCTGGTTTCTTCACTGAAATATCAGGATGTCTTTTTTTAAAAGATCGAAACCATTCTAAACCTGCCAAATGATCTCTTTCCCATGAGCTTGGTGTTTTAACACCATTAACCTTTGCCATTTCGTACGCCACCTTCCTACATTCTTTGACGGTCAAACCGTAGAACATTAGTGCACATTCCTTGTAGTATTTCAATAATAATTGTTCATGTTCTTCAGTAAATACTTTATTAATATCATACCTAGGTACAAGCGACATATTATCACCGTGTTCACGTTTGTTTTGCACGTAACGACGCAATGTAGGGTACGGAATTTTACAGTTTTCTGCTGTCTTCCTAATGGAGGTACCATTTTCTATCATACGTAACGCTGATATCATTTCTTCTTTATTGTGTTTCCCTATTTTCCGTTCCTTATTTTTCGGTCTCGGCATTCTAAAATAAATAATAATATTATTCATTTTCAACATATACAATCAAGGAACAGTGAACCAGGACATAGTACTCAGTGAACCGGTTCACTGTGCAGTATGCAGACCTGGTTCACTGTTCAACACATACACTATTCAAAGTAAAATTAAAAATGAAAGTAGGTTCAACACTGAATCGTCACAACGCAATATGATCATAAAACGACTAAAACTATAACAATTCTGACACCAAACAGATTTTGTTCTTAAACTAAATAACAAAATTTACAAAAATCGAGACACTTACATGAGAAAACTATGTTTTTTTGGCGGGAAACAAACAGTCGCTGACACACGTTACACTCAAGCCGCGACTGCCGGCTAGAGGTGAGACGTACTAAGTAAAATGCGTACTGAGTCTTGGAAGTACGCGTCCGCTTAAATACTTATTCCAAAAACTAGGTCCACGAGTATTTAGGCGTCTCTAGTTTATTGACGTTTCCATAGCTAGCGAGTCTTCGTAATATCGAGATCGAGCAGTCGCTAGTCGGAGTAATGTAACGGAGTATTTTCGGTTTATGGATTATTAACGTATATAAGACTAGACTACGCGTTGGTATTCGTATCTTTTCTACATTTTAAAATTGTACACGCTTCTGTACATTAACTATTGACTGGGATTAGTGGAGAGAGACACACACACACACACACTACACTACACTTTGTTTTCTTGGCTTGACTAAATTATCTATCTTAAATTCTAAACAAGTAACACATCAAAGTTACTTAAATATAACTTATTAATCTACTATAACTTGCACAAAAATACTTAGATAAAATCTTATTGAAATTTTCTTTACACCAAAGGTCACTTTTAATCTTTAAACATACGTTCACGTAAACAATAGGTACCGTTCCTGTGACGTATTGTGATGTACTGATTTAAAAAACAAACATTGTTAAATATTTTTAACTCTGCCTACCAAAGTAACAGTGATTCTAATGGTATAGACATTAGGTTTAATAACGCGAAACAAGTAAATCGACTCACCAATTTTGAGTGCGGAACCGAAAGTCTCCGAATGTCACCGGAACTGACCGAGACTGTTGGTAGAAGCGAGTATGGCAGTACGTGACTTCGTGTCAAACGCCATACGCTTAAATACTCGAGACACGTTTATGTGGTTCGAACGGAATAAGTCTTTACACGTCCGGCCAGAAACCTATTCCAAAAACCTATTACAATATATACGTCTCACCTCTACTGCCGGCTCACTACGGGAGAGGGGAGGGGTGCCCACGATGCAAGTATTAACAGGGTCGGTCAAACTGGCAACGTCGCATATTTTTAAATATGGCGGTGGTTCAGTGTATCTGGTTGGTTCACTGTTCAACAACGTACCCTACATGCTTGCGTTATCGAATAATATTGCTAAAAGTCAAAACGAGGTTATCATAACTTTGACGGCAAAATACAAGAAACTGACTCAACCCAAGATAGGCAGGTGTAAACCACAAGTATGTGCGCTTAGTCAAAAATATATAGTGAAAATATTCCGCTTGGAATGTTTCTTATTTAGTAGATTTAATGAAAAAGCTAAACATGTAAACAAAGGCTGGTTATCCGACCAAATTCAAATGACTACGAAAAAGCGACGGATTCATACATATCGATGACCTTCTTAATTGGACGTATTAAACCTAAGCTGTTGTCCGTACAGTCGCGTTCAAACGTTTGTTGGTAGAGTCTGGCAAATGAAAGTAGACACTCGAATTATTTGCAAACTTTTTGTATGGCAATGTTATACTAATGTCAACATCAATTTTTGGTGATTTGTTGTGGTCTTGATAATAGCATTTATTTAAGTGAAAAATTAATAAAACAGTTCAAAGTGGATTACGGGAGATGTCGTTTCGCATGATGTCTCATCCTTTTGGGGTTGCTATGCTGATATTTTTTAAATTTTCCGCGCTTTTTCAGTCTCTACTTTCGTTTGCTAGACTCTATGACCTAATTTTGGGGACTAATTTAAAAAATACATTAAATGCACCTTGTGACCATAACAAATGAAAGAGCTTGTTGATGTAGAAATTATAATTTTTATTCCCTTAATTTTGTTTCTTAAATTATGGCATCAAATCACAGATCAAATTACAAACCTATTAATATTGGAAAACAGTTCAATCAAATTATTTGTACCTTGTGTAGTCATTATTATTTAAAATCACATATTTGTTTTTCATTTACTTAAGTACTAAAATACAAACAGTAAAATTGGCTTTTTATTTATAAACTGTATCTGTAGGTTCTTTTTTGTAGTCGGTATTCATCCCACATATCTTGAACGTTTTTTTTTAAAACAGCCGACATCTATTTTTTGGTCTCTAAAGTACTTTTTTCTATTAATATTATAAAGGCAAATGTCTGGATGTGTCCACAAAATACCGAATATATTTTAATGAAATTGGGAATAAAGAAGATGGGTTATAACTTGGCACTACTTTTTCTAATGTACTTACCTAATCAAGTAAACAAACAACAAGACAGCTAGTAAAATATAATCCAATAACAAGTAAATTTTTCTATAACTTTTCTACCTCAGTGTACTCAGGCACAACACGCTACAACCGGTTCGTGAGTAAAGTTAAGAAGGTCATCGATATGTATGAATCCGTCGCTTTTTCGTAGTCATTCGAATCTGGTCGGATAACCAGCCTTTGTTTACATGTTTAGCATTTTCATTAAATCTACTTAATAAGAAACATTCCAAGCTGAATATTTTCACTATATATTTTTGACTAAGCGCACATACTTGTGGTTTACACCTACCTATCTTGGGTTGAGTCAGTTTCTTGTATTTTGCCGTCAAAGTTATGACAACCTCGTTTTGACTTTTAGCAATATTATTCGATAACGCAAGCATCTATGCTTTTGAAACTTTTTATGGTTATTACAAGCGTCAAGATGGACTGAATACAGTTTTCAGCGAGCTTATACGTTTTCTCATTTAGGCACTGCGAACTTTTTTCGGGTTTTCTAAAAAGCGCATTTACTTGAAAATTATAAATATTTCCTTAAAACTAATTCCGGCACAAATACGCACATATCAAGAGCTACTCGTGTATGTTTATTCTACAGGCGCACGTACAATGGTTTTAGAGATACACGATTCTTCAAAACGTTACTCCAGCAGGAAATGCAATAACTCGAAAACCTGATGACGCACCAATTATATTTTCGGCGCACTTTTTTGCACAACTATAAGCTCTCTGCCCATGCACAATATTTCTCATTCCGATCATTCGTTTAGAATTTTCCTGCTGGAACAACGTTACCCTAGCAGGAATCGTGTTTTCCGTTTTTTTCAAAAACTACGACACGCACTTATTTTTTATGTGGCGCACATGCATAGCAGATTACGCACTAAGTGTACGTTCCACTCATATCACTCAAGGAGTCACTTTCCTGTTGGAGTAACGTTCACCATTTAAAGTACCATCATTGATCTTTTGCCAAAATGTACTATCCTTTAATATACTAGAATCGCATTCCTTGCCAAATGAGCCCACACTAATAAAAATAAATCGGTACTCTGAATCGACAACTGCCATTAATACAAAAGAATAATACTCCTTGTAATTAAAGAACATAGAACCACTCTTGGCTGGTTTCAAAATTCTGATATGTTTGCCATCTACTGCTCCAAGACAGTGAGGAAAGTTGGCTTTTCTTTCGAATCCTGAAGCGATGTCCTCCCATTCTCTCTCAGTATCAGGCAGCTTAAGGAAATCTGTCTTTAGGTTTTCCCAAATGACGTGGGTCATTTCTTTTATTAGTTTACTTATTGTCGAAACGCCTACTCTGTATGAGTAATGTATTTCTTTGAATGAACATCCTGAAGTTAAATATCTGAAAAAAAAAGTATTTTTTGTTAATACATTATTACTTTATACGTCACCAAGAAACAAATTGTATTGTTTTATGATATTTTTTTATTGATTTCAGGAAAACAGGTTTCAACTAAATGGAATAATATACGAGATTCGTGGCTTAAGACAGTAAAGAAACAAAAAGATGAGTCTAAATCTGGATCTTCGACCAAAAAGACACGAAATTATTTATATCACGAGCAATTAATGTTTTTGAAAAAAGTCTCCGAACCTCGACCACCACATGAGTCAGTTTCAAAAAAAGCAAGAACCGAGACTGAAGTAGGCATGGAATCAGATTTTCGTTCACCTTTAATTAAAGATAAAAAAAAAATTGATAATAAAGAGGTAAATGACAGGATGGTAAAGTTTTTGGACTCCAGAATAAACCCAGAAAAGGAAAACCATCATCTATCTTTCTTCAAAGGCATTATACCAATCTTGAACACTTTAACTATCGAAGAGACTTTAGAATTTCAAGCTAGCGTCATGACAATGTTGCAAAAAATTAAAAGTAGGAATTATGAGAGACCAAATTACGGACATTGGCGTGATTCATATAATCAGATAACCGGACCAGATCAGTATTCTGGATACTACACACATAATAGCGTCAATCAACAGCCAATACCTACGCAAGATCAACACTACCCTGGATACTCTACGCAATATAATAGTAGCAATCAACAGGCAACAACATCTATACCATCAACTTCATCTCAGACATCGAATCCGATTCCAGCTTCGCCATCAGCATCTAGTAATCGTTCCATACATTCCCAAGACTCAGATTACTTAGATTTTGAAGGGATTTAAGTTTGAGTACAAATAAATACTTAAATAATTGTTTGCATTTTTAATTCATAATGATTATCAAATACATACACCCTCCCACACACACACATTATATATATTCACATTCATGAAACAAACATACATAGCAAACATTCATTCATTCATACAGTCTTAAGTAGGTACCTACGTCAAAACTATTATTACGCAATCTAGTGCATAAAATAATCTTACCTTAGACATATGGCTAATCTTTGTTCTGGGCAAATACATTCTCTGAAACTTGTATCTCGTACTCTTATGTCTAGTCGTCCCAGTAAATCGTCAAAAGTGGTTGCTGTCATTCGAAAATAATTGAAGAACTTTGATTCGTCTCTTCTAAGTTCACCCATTAATGTTAGGTTAGGTTAAAACGGGCTGGTTTCCGCAACTCCACGACTAAGCGCGTATTTTGCGTAACCCATTAATGTTTCAAATGTTCCAAGTGAAAATCTTTCCCGTAAAATAGGGTGTTGTCCCCAATGTTTTCTTTTATTTTGCCTTCTATTAAGATACCACCACAACACAACAATTTCGTCGTCCATTGTGCGCGCAGGTCCAAATTCAACTGAGGACTGTCTGAATTTCTTCCGGGATCCGATGTAATGTGAACACTCTGTCCGGTGTCCGGTTTTCGGCAGATCTGCCGGTCCGGCGTAGTGGGAACCCGGCCTAACAGTTCTGGAAGCATTAAACTCTATTTGCGAAGATGAAAATCAAAATAAAGAGACCAAAATAGAAGTAAAAGCAATATTAGAAAAAAAAAATATAGAAATTACAATAATGTTGTACTTTTGGAACTATGTGCTTGTAAAATTTCAAATCGTTAGTGCACAGCTACAAGCAAGTTCTGTTGATTTATCTAACATTGTTACTTTTTATGAGACATTACATGCTTATCTTGATACGTGGCATGACGAAAAAGAATGCAAAATTTTGAATCAGAGGCAATCAAGAGATGCGAAGTGACCACATACACAAAAGATGTAAGAAGAAGAAAGAAAACAAAATATCATTTTGATGAAGTTAAAACGGGGCACATTGCGTTAGAAAGAAGACGATCTTTCATTGTCAATTATTATTATGCAGCAGATTGTCTTAAAGAGCACTTAAAAAACCGGCAAATTATTTATAATGCAGTAAACACAAAGTTTGGTTTCTTATGGAAATTGCATGAACTAGACGACAGTGATTTTATTAGAAGTAAAGCAAAATGTTAAAACAACTATATGCCACTGATTTAGAAGAAACTTTTGCAGAAGAATGCGTCCATATGGCGCAGTTTTTAATATCTGTCATCGAGGCCGAGCATTCTATTTCTGCCAGAACCCCAAAGGATTTGTTGCAGTTAATAAAAAGTTTTAATATTTCATGCATGTTCGCGAATGTAAAGATAATATTAAGAATTTCACACTAGTAAACAAACTCAAAACTAATATACTACTTTTTAGGGCGACCGTAACACACCTGGCGGGGGCGCGTCCTCATAATTAGCCTAGGGCGGTCAGAACTCTTAATCAGTCGCTGCATGTGAATTCTAAAAAGTTAGGTAAAATTATCCGTCTCATTCATATTCATTTGTTAATTCTGCTTCTACTTCTTCTTGTTCGTCGTCTTGTAGTGTGGCTTGGTAATCAATTGGACTCAAAAGACTGGGGTTGGAAGTTAATCAACAATACTTTGGAACCAATTCAGACTTTATTTCCACCTGCACCGGAAAAACTCAACAATTTTTTTTGCAATTGTAAAAAAGGATGTACTTAATGCTAAATGCGGCTGCAAAAAAGTAGGATCGTTTTGTTCTTTAGCATGTACCAGTTGTCAAGGTCAGTCGTGCTCCAATGTTGAATCGCCATCAGAAGAGGATTCGTACGATATCAGTGAGGATTCGAGACATCTGATACATCGCTGTTAGAACAATTTACTTCCACCCAATAGGAAGAAGAAGAACAAGGAGAAGAAGAAGTACAAGAAGACGATCAAGAAGAAGAGGAAGCAGAATTATTAAATGATTATTATTGAATGAGACGGATAATTTTACCTATTTTTTTTGAATTCACATGGCTTTTATCATTTTCAATTGTACCAGTTTTTACATAATTTTGAATAGTATTGAATTAAACAGGATCACAATAGATTGTGAAATAGGTCTATCGAGGAAACCACGTTAAAAAAACGCGCCAAGTATACTACCTCCCAGGTGGCGTGGAAACGTGTGCATATTACGAAGAATACAACATTTTTAACTTTTTAAACCATTATATCTCAGAAACGGTGACGTTTAGGAGAAAAATTGTAGAGATTTTTTTTATAGATAATTGCATAATCTACATTTTTTGTCTGACCTATTTTATCATAAAACTTACCATTCGGCTAAAAAACGCAAAACACCCATATTTGCGAACTTTGACATTGAATTATTAAAATTGCAAGTGTGGGATCGATGGGGACTTTTTATATTTCATTTCTAATGGTGTTACGAACATTCATACCAATTTTCAGCTCTATGCGAATTACTGTAAACCTACCCCTATTTTTTGGTCTAATTTGACCAGACTATCCGGACTCATGAGATACGTTAAACATACGGTAATTACTAATTCACGTCAAAACAGCTGAATGGCAGCCTTATTGTGTAATGAATTCGGCAAGGCAAAGGGCAAAGAGAACAATCGACCAATCATATGCGAGATAAAAGACGCGATGTGGATTTCCGTCTATGTGATTGGAATTCATTACGCAATAAGGCTGCTGATGTGGATGAAATTTGGCACAGAGATAGTGCAAGGACCTGGGTATGCACAATAAAATATATAAATAAAATGTTTATTTCAATTACATAAAGCATTAACATACGTGATATGGAGATCACCTTATAGGCAAGAAGATGCTTGTGATAGGTGACTCCGCTCTTCCACTTAGCATTACACAGTGTATGCAATTGTAAACATAATAACAAAATAAAAAATAACTGAGAAAATCAAAATAGTAAAAGAAAAATACAAAAAAAGGAGCGCGCTTGTGCGATTTGTGCGAGTAGGTTTTGAGTGTGTGTGTGATAGTGTGAGAGACAATGCCACAAACTAAACCAGACATGCTTTTATTAATTGATTTTATGTGTTTTTAGGACCTTTTCTGTATCAGACTCAGGTCTCTCGATGTCTACCTATAGCTTAACTTAAAATGCCTGTTGTAGTATCTCGCAGTTGTACCCAATAAAATATTTTAGTTACCTATAGATAGCACAGTATAAATATACAAATTTATACTGTGGTTATAGTTTACATATGGGTACGGAACCCTAATAAAAAAAGGTAACTCCTTTCAACTCTAATCATTTTTAGGGTTCCGTCTCCAAAAGGGTAAACACGGAACCCTATTACTAAGACTCCGCGGTCCGTCTGTCTGTCTGTCACTAGGCTGTATCTCATGAACCATGAAAGCTAGACAGTTGAAATTTTCACAGATGATGTATTTCTGTTGCCGCTATAACAACAAATACTAAAAATAGAATAAAATAAGTATTTAAGTGGGGCTCCCATACAACAAACATGATTTTTATGCCGTTTTATAATGGTACGGAAACCTTCGTGCGCGAGTCCGACTCGCACTTGGCCAGTTTTTATTGTTTATTTGCCGATGGGAAATCTCACTGGGGGCTGGCTTGAACCTATCAATGGTATCTATGGTAATGGTAGATGAAAGGTTTTTTAAATGAATTTTTATGCTATGCCTACTTCATAAATAAACGGATGACTTCTGACCTGTCGGGTTCAACGGCCGCTAGTACTTATACACGGTATTCAGGGCCCTGAATTCCGGGTCCCTAAATCATTCCGAAGCAATAAGGTCGATATTATGAGAACCCTAACTCCCAAACAATTATTACACTACCCTGAATTAGGGTTTAGGGCCCTGAATACCGTGTAGTGTAATAAGCCCATATAAAGTTACATGAAAGTTTTTTTATTTATCTTATACCTAACTAGTTTTTTTTTTTTTACTAATATTACCTAATCTTTGTACCTACTTATGTTATCTAGTACCTAGTTAGCATTATAATTATTAGACCTGATAGTTTTGAAAAATATTTATCTAAGTACTTAAACAATGACCTCATTAATCATAATAGAAAGGTATAAAAGATCCCATTGTTATTTTGGACAACAATAGCTTTATTATCATTTTACCTAATAGCTCAAGTCTGAATTTAATAAACCATAGTCCATAATCATTATCGTGAATGCGTACATACAAACAATAATATCTTGTAAGCTCGCCCCCGCCTTCATTGGTGGAAGTGGATGCGTGATTGATAGATGATAGAATAGAAGCGAGCGAGCCCCGAGTGTGAGGTCTGTGGTGAGGGGATCGGCAATTCGGCCCCTGCACCCCGCGCCTCCACGCCCCGCGCCGCCGGCGCAGCGGTCAGCGGCCGGCGAACTGCCAAACTCGTCGCGTTAGTTAAACGTCAGTGTCAGAGACGGTGACACGTGATACGGACGTATCACAACACTATTTGAATCGAACGGGCGCTACGCTACGTGTGCGGAGTGCAAGTTAGTGGCTGGCGCCGGTATCCGGTCTGCTGCATTGACGTGTGTACGTACGTGACATGAGTGGCGGCTGTATTGCGCGTGGCCTGGCGCTGTGGCTGGCGCTGGGCATGACGTGCGCGGACGCAGGCGGCGCGGAGAGCGCGCGCCTGTCTCTGGGCGCGCCCGCTACCTTCGAGCTGGAGTCCACGCTGCAGCTCAACGACGCGGCGCGCGCCGACCGCGAGGTGGGCTACAAGCTGCGCGCGCGCTTGGACGTGGTGCCGCGCTGGGCGGCCCAGAGCGGCGACGAGCTGCTGCTGCACTTCCAGGTCTGTATCACAACCCACTCCTACTGCTACCGAGAGCGACCGATTTGATTTACATAATAGTCTAAGTACTTAGTTTTCTTTATTTGAATTATTTGTTACCCAAACTTTAATTTTGTTTTAGTTGCAATCCCCTAAACTGTATCTACGGGGAAAACACGTAAACGCTGACTTCATGCCGTATGAGTCTGTGTGGGACTCGTACAGTGACAGCTCATTCTATGCTCACTGGAGCCGCGGTGAGGTCAAGGCGGCTTACCTGGACCCTGGTGAGCTGCCCGATGTGCTCAACTACAAGAAGTCCCTGCTCAGTCTGTTCCAGGTAATATTTGCCTGCTTGGTGATCATGCACAACCTGCAAGTAGGTTATTAAAAGTGGGAAATGATATCTATATCTATACTAATATAAGCCCTTATTCAGTCAGGTTATTTTTTTTTGTTTAGCGGAATTCAATTTAGTTTTGATATACCACTTTCCCCACCATTACCGGGGATATTGGTAATGGTGGGGAAAGTGGAGTAGAACTCCTCTAAAGATCTGTATTTTTGGAGGAGTTATTATTTGTATAGGAGATAATTGAGCCAAATGCCTCCTCTTCTCACACATGCTGGCCATTCTTGTCTATTTAGTGCGTGCCTTTATATCTTCTGCCCAATTTCTGTTTCACGTGACTAAATTATAATGTCAATGGCAAGTGATAATAGTATATTAAATTCAGTTTATTACTGCATAGACAAAAAAACTGCATTTATTTTTAAAGTTGTATATTGCATCTGAACCATTTCATGTGAGAACATTGACTAATTTGCCATTCATCCAATGTAAAAAAACCTTTTTCAGATACAAATGCTGGATGGGGAGTACAATGAGACAGATGTGTCCGGCCCCTGCCTCGTACTCTATGAGACAATTTCCAAGGATGTGTTCAGAAAAATCAAGGTGGGTGACAATATACTCATGTATTATGTTACTTAGAACATTTATTTGGAATGGAGTTAGAAATTAACTTTGCAGAAAGAGAAAAAATAATAATAATAATAGTAGTATGCTAGTATTATATTATTATCTGTGGTAGTAGGCAATGTGTGAGATGTCTAAATATTTCTGGAACATTTCATGATACCATAATTAGCAGATCAATCTTCAATATATTTGTTATACCAACTTATTTCAAAGGTGGATTATAATATTGACTTGTGAGTCAGATGGTGATGGTGGGCCACCTAGTCAATAAAACGTGATGTCAAGGTAATACCTCGATATTCTTATTAAACAAAAGCTTTAAGTCAATGAGGCTGTGACAGAGGTTTTTATGTTATAAATTTATTAACATTTGGGATAAAAATCCGAGGTTGATACCAATTCTGAAATATGTATGTCTGTTTTAATGATAATATTGAGCATGAGTTCTTAAAGAGTACTTTTAATTAAAATCCTGGAGTTTGTTTTCCCCCCAAAAAACTTGCCAGCAGGCCAGCTACCACCCGTTAAGGCGCAGATTCCCTTGAGTAGCTGATTTTAAAATGAGAATCACTTCTAAACGGCTAGTCGTAATTTTTTGTAAAAAATATATGTATATATTGTCTTTGAGATGGTGTCGATTTCATTAATATACGCCCAGCGGTTTTGGTGTGATTGACGTGTTTTTGTCCGTTTTAGACATAACTTTACTAATTAATTACACTGGTCTAATGGTCTAATGTATAGACCATTTTCTTAATAATTTGATCTAAGCACATTTTGAATTTTTTTCTTATAACACAGTGTAATTAATTAGTAAAGTTATGTCTAAAACGGACAAAAACACGTCAATCACACCAAAACCGCTGGGCGTATATTAATGAAATCGACACCATCTCAAAGACAATTTAATTATCTACATTTTGATCTTTTTTTTTAAGTTATAGAATAATAAGGAAAGTACAAAAAACTACCAAATTTTGGGTCGCAGGCGTGTGAAACGGGTGCGCGTTTTGTTCCCTCAAGGTCGTTGGCGTAAGTCGTCGTCTTAACGGCGAGCACTCGCACATGTGTCGGCGCTCAAAACCGGCCACGTTCGTAATTAACTAGCATATTTATTAGAAACTGCTTATTGAATGGTCTGAAGGGGCACATCGAGTCGCGCAGGCCCGAGTCGGTCGGTTTTGTGTTATATAATAATATGTGGTATTAACATTGTCGCTCGGTAGCGGAACTGCGCGGCCGACGCTGAGGGCGCGGACGGCGCGGAGGGCGGACAGGGCGCGGTGAGCGGCGCGCGGCGCGTGTCGCGCTACACGCTGGGCGCGCACGGCCAGCTGGCCGCGCTGCACGCTGAAGAGCTGTTGCTGCTGGGCCACGCGGCGCTGGGCGTGAAGGCGCGCTCGTGGCACACGCTGCGCCGCGCCGAGCCCGCGCCGCCGCCCGCCGCGCTGCACGACGAGTTGGCCGCCGCGCTTCGGGCGCTGCCGGCCGCGCTGCAGGAGCTGCCGCTGACGCTGGCGGCGGCCGCAGACGACGTCGCCGACCTAGAGGTACAGTCACCGTCCCACAGCTACAGATAAGCGGGGTCCCGGGGTCGCGCTATCTGCGCTTGCCCGCCACGTGTCGCCCGGAGGGAGGCTGACAGCTGTTATCTCTGCGTCTCAGATACTCGCAGATAATTTTATTATTTTTCGTTGGCGACGCTAACGTGTAGATAGAAACTAATTACAATGTAATAGTATCAGGGTTACTGATAGTTCGACGTGTTCCGGCCAGGTTGCGATAGTGGGACAACAATTAATGTTCCGAGGTTTAATGAATTAATGTTACGATGTTTTTTGAAATTTCCCAGAACTCGTAATCGCATATTTCTTTGAAACTGCTTATTGAATAATCTACATTGCTTTAACAAAATGGTAGCTAATGCTTTATCAAAGCGTTCGACGTTAGAAATTGTTCTGAATCGTGAAAGAGTTAAATGTTGTATTTAAAATTTTTATTTACATCAACGGCAGAGTCCCTCGGGGGTCGGTGCTCTCGGCAACATTGTTTTTGCTGCACATTAATAACCTGCTAAAACCCGAAACCTTTGGGTAAGCAGACGGCAGCACTGTAGCACTGTTACACACTGGCTATTGGGACTCAGATCGGCAGGCTTATTACGTATCTTTTGCAAGAGCAAAACGATAGCGATCAAAAGCTTTATGTCATAAAAGTCGGAATTACCTGCAGTGTAGGTATGGTAGGTCCTACACAATCGTTTGCTAAACACTCGCTGTTTGTCAAATGCACTTATTTAAAAAAAGATCGCCAACAACTCCAAAACTTCTGTATGGAAGAGCAATTATTGCGCAAAATTCGCAATCGTTTTGCTCTTGCAAAAGATACGTAATAAGCCTGCCGGTCTCTCCGCGAGGCCATGGTTGAGCGCTCGAACCTGTCTTTGGAGGCAGTCTCCGTATAGAGCGATGCCAATCTGGTCAGTTTCAATGCTGCTAAGACCCAGGTGTATTGGATTTTTTCATAAAAAGAGTCAATTCAACCCGGCTACATCCTTCCGTGGTGTAACCACGACCTCAACAATCTCGCCCGTGTTACGTTGACATCGACCCATTTTGCTCCATTTATTGAGGCAAATGCTCAGTTGGCTGCAAAAAAGTTGGGGATCCTTGCAAAGGTGAGACGGTAGGTCACGACTGAACAGCTGTTCAAATTGTATAAAGCGCAAGTTCGGTTATGCATGGAGTACTGCACCCATCTCTGGGTCGGATCTGCCAAATACCAGCTTGATGCACTTGAGTCGATTGACAAACGGGCCAAGAGGCTTATCGGCAAGGATGCACTGGTCGCCTCAAAGCTCCAGAGCCTTAAACATCGACGCCGAGTTGCCAGCTTGTCGGTTTTTTATCGGTTATATTTCTGGGAGTGTGCGGTGGAACTGCACAATTTGATTCTACCTAGTCCTTTCCATCATCGGACTCCAAGACGTACGGCAATGCGCCATAGGTACATGGTAGACATCCCCACCCATACGCACAAAGCGTTTTGCGAATAATTTCATTGTGTGTACAGCTAAGGAGTGGAATTCCCTGCCGTAGTCTTTGTTTCCTAATAGCTACAACCTAGAGGTATTTAAGTCAAGAGTGAATAGGTTACTTCTCGGCTAGCGTGCGTCACCGTCGACCACATCATTGCTTATCATCATGCGAGATAGTAGTCAAAAGCGAGCAAACCACAAACAATATTTTTAAGACGCTTTTATTAGCTTGGTGTATGTATGTATCTATATAACGGAATCTTTGCACGTGATTTTTACCCCCTTTCAAAACGTCGGCTTAATTTGAAACTTTGCACACTTATCAAGGTCTTGTTAGCTCGTGGATGAAAATGAGAGTGGACTGTATTTTTAGGCGAATGGTTTATTGCCGTTATAATTTACAAATTTAAACTGTCCCGGACAAACAATTAGGGTTTTAGGAAGAGGTTTCGACTGGTGCGGTGGAGTCCGTGGTAGCGAGTGTCCACCGAGCCGCGCCGCGTCGCCGCCGCACTGCGCACTCACACACCGTCGCCGTGTGCGTGTGCGTGTGCGTGTGGGTCACGCACATGTGTGTGCAGCGTAGATAGCGCGCTCCGGCCGCCCGAAGTGTTGGGTGTTGGGCAATGCTTCCGCCAAGTAGTTCTAATGGCCTTGCGTACCGCCTTGTTATACCTCGTCAGCATGCTAGAATAGCCAGAAAAATCTGTCCTGGCTTTAAATGATTATCGTGTTTCCTGACGTATTTTAGCTAGTTCAGGAGTCCTCCATGGTACCTTTTGGCAAAAATCCTTTTTCTCTGGGCAATTATCTTCCCAAGCACCAATGGTGCCCGCCTTGATTCTGTCCACTTCAAATTCTATATCCAGTATGGAATTAAGCTTAACTTTAGGGCTCCCTAGATTTACTTTGAGGTCCCTCATGTACGAGTCCCAATTTGTATGCCTTGGGTTTCTCCTTCGTCTAGTTTCGGATCCTACCGACGTCCTAAACCTAAAGCATATATAATTATATAGCATATATTAAGCATATATTATTACAGGCCTGAGGATCCCAACCATGAGGCGATTCTGGGGGCCCATGAGCAGTGCTGCTACTCTTGGATCCCACCAGGTCTATACCCGCGAAACCACGGTTCGTGGCAGCGGTCGCTAGGGTCTATTCCTTTGAGATACTGGTTCCTGTCTGACAGGTGGAAAGTGGTACAATTGTGGTAGTACTTACCTTTGATCCTCGTGGTGATCTTCTGTGGTCGCTCAATCCCGTGCTTGGTCGAGAGTTTGGTAGGGGGTCTGTTGGTATTCTCTGCAGACTGCAAGACACGCCCCCGGCAAAAGCACCTCGCTGCGCACGAAATACCCACAAAACCAAATGCACCTTTGCCGATCGCGTCCGGTGCCGCAAGATACAAGGTCGTCCGACCCCGATCGCTTGGTTCCCGTGTCGCGCTAGCTTAGGCAGTATCCTAATGCCCGATGGGCTTGTTTGCCGTTCCACACTTCGGTTGTCCCACAGCAGTGCCGACCTTCGACAGTGCCGACCCTCGACAGTGCCGCAGCAGTACCGTCTTTTGACGGTCCCGCCACAGCCCCACCTCGAGGCGATCCCGCTACAGTCCCGCCTCTGGACGGTTCTGCTAGGATCTCTCCTAGCAGGACCGTCCAGGGGTGGCTTGCGCTGGTCCCGCCATCTGGTGTGCAGTCTCAGCTTTCGCCGGTCCCGCCTAGCCATCTGTTGAAAACTGTTGGATTCCCAACGTCTGGGGAAACGGAGGGTTATGTCGGACTCCAACTGACTAAAACCCCACAGTTCCTGCAGCTACCATGAGACGAGGGCCAGGGATCCTACTACCAGTCAGTGTCATCTGATAAGCACCACCCGAGGACCACGATAAAAACCTCCCATAAACGTGTAATAATAGTGTCGTATGTGCATGTACAGGAGCTGAGCGCGGCACTAGAGGGAGGGCGCGCGGCGCTGGAGGGCGGCGCGGCGGGTGAGGGGGGCGGGGCGGATGCCGCGGCCGCGCTGCTGCGTCTGCTGCCAGCCGCACGCGCCGCCAACACGAGCGCCGCCAGCGAGCTGCTGCAGCGACCGGAGCTGCACGACCAGCTGTGAGTACACCACACACTACTCGTCGACCTATTTGATGTCCCGTAATATGATACACGCTTGTAGCTTATGAGAAATCTACACATGCACTTGTACCTAAATTACCCTAGTAGTACGAGCGGCGACCGCAACAGTCGCTCCGTAATTTGATACTAAGATAAGCCCCAAGATACACGCTTGTAGCTTATGGGAAATCACAACATGCACTTGTTCCTAAATTACGTAGACTGATAAAAAAATTGTATATGATTTATGTATATGAATGTTAACACTTTATTATAAAAATTTGTATTTTTTGTTTGTACTGAATAAACTCAAAACCTTATTGGACCGATTTAAAAAATTGTTTCACGTTTAGAACGCTACATTCAGGGCCGCGCCGACCCCTGGCAGCGCCTATTTTTTTGTCGTCGTATTTCGACATGAATATTTTTTTTATTTTAAAATTTTGGCTGATATACATATTATGTTCTCCGGTTTTATATAGAAATGAGAATGCCCATTTTGTATGGAGAAATGTACTGACCGAAACATTTGGGTGTCCTGATAAAAAAAACCCTTAATTTGATTATGTTACCTTAATTAATTACACGTACCAACTTTAGTCAATTTCCATTGCGGTAGTTAAGAGATTTTGAACAAAATATGTTTCTCTTTAGCTTATAGTAAATTCACAGCAATATGGACTCTATGCCAGCATATTTAAGATTTGCATTCGTTAGACATTTGTTCAAGTGCTGGTAAGACATACAATGTTATTCTTACTTACCGGTGTAGATCCAAGCCCGTAACATGGTCAATATATTATCAGGAATAAAAATGTGGCATAATATTATGTCTGCGCATATATGGCGCCAACATCAAAGAACATTTGAGACACCAACTTCGAGTCGTAGCCATGTCGGAAATCACAAATATACACTTTATATTGTCTTATTAAGCACTATCTTCACAAACACACGGCGGTGTTGTATTGATAAGATAAGTATTTATACTCCATTTGCGATAACATTAGACGTTTAAATTAGCCCATTTTACAGCCCGTTCAACCGATTTTGACTTCTATTGCGTTGGTGATACGACAAATGGTAGCTGTAGTAAGCAGTTGGTTTTGGTAACAGGTTTATGCTTTTTATGTCATCCTTATGATTACGGGATAGAACTCAAAATCGGTTGAACGGACTGTAAAAAGATTTGGAAACATGTCTAATGTTATTTCAAATGGAGTTTAGTAACGGGGGAAAGAAAAATACAACTCAATGCAACAAAACATACAAACAAATCAAATGAAAAAAAGTTAATTAAAAAAATCAAAATACCCGACTGCTTAAAAAGCGAACTAAAAAGACGTAAACAAGAAGAAAATCATGCTGTGCAGTCGGAGGATACATATTCGCGAGCTGGCTGACCAAAACCAGATGTATCCTCCGACTGTACAGCATGATTTTCTTCTTGTTTACGTCTTTTTAGTTCGCTTTTTAAGCAGTCGGGTATTTTGATTTTTTTAATTAACGTTTTTTATTTATAACTTTTTAGTTAACATTTTTTTCGAATTAGGTACATTTAAATATATAAGTGTTATATATTTTTGAAATCGACTCTAAAAACCCTTTATTTTGATACCCCACACGATAGGTTTGGAAAAAAAAATAAAATTGGCCCCCCACAATATGGCGCCCAAAAGCCGCCATTTTTCTATTTTCCAATTTTAATGTAACCTATGACACTCGCAAGGTTAAGACGAATCGATTGACGTATGAATCATCAAAATCGGTCAACGCGTTTGGTCTCTGCAACGCCACATAGGAACAAACATACATACATACATACATACATAGACTGATAAACACATTACCCTCCTTCGGCAGTCGGGTAAAAAGACGACTACTGTCACATAACTGTCATTGTCAAATGAAATGACTGACAGTTATACGCATGCTACCAAAACGGTAATATCGATTTCTAAAAACATGATTCATTTGTTTTCTTGGTTTGCATTAAACTAGTGAATCAAACCAATTTTAAAATCAATTAGTTCTTAACATTTAATAGGTGAATCGGTTCGATACAGGAGATCCATGGATCGATTCAGTAGATTATAAAAAAAAAATCTTTGGTTAATCGATGTCAGATCATGTCAACATGCCTCAACCCTAACATAAATGGCGGAATATGTTTGAGCTGTGAAACGGAAGTTAAATACTTATTAATTCAAGAAAATGAACCCCACTAGGAATCTTTTAGAAAATAAGTCAAAATACTTGAATTATTTATGTTTAATTCACTGTCCAGAAATGATTGTGACACAATTATTTTCTTGCAAGTTCTGTCCATGGGCATTCTGCTTTAAGTATTTTTTTCAGAATTTAAATTTTATTTATTTATTTATTAATCACAAAAATCCACAGCCATATTTTTTTTTGTTTAATTACTGCCACACTATCTTTGCTTATAACATATGTATAAAGTTGAGACATAGTAAAAATACGAAGAACTGAAAATAGAACATTATGTAGGTACCTATCAAAAAAGAATACCGTATTTTTTTATTGTTTTAGATACATTCGTTTGATGCATCGATGATTATTGATCATTTTATTAACCTCTAAAGTTTACTATGGTCGTTGATATATGTATTTAATAATTAATGTAATATTTTTTTAATGAATTAAAACTTTATCAACAATAGTTTGAGAAATACTTTTATCTCTATTCAATTTTTCTATGATCTTTTTTAGCCCGAGCAATAAACTTTCAAAGTCCGAAGACTATAGCTATTTTTTGGCCCGGTAGTAGGTACCTATCACCGAATCTTTATCACGTTAGCTATCCGCCAGTGTAAGACCCGTCAACATTAGTGGAGGCGTTTCGAAGATTAAGAAACAAACAGACATAAAGACAAACAGATTTTTTTTTTTTAATTTGGTATAGGCTCGCACTTGACCACCATCTCACCTGATGGTAAGCGATGATGTTTTCGTTATATTTAAGTACCGCCTATTCCTTCATAATGCATTTAGTGAAAAGCTGTTATTTTGACATTACAAACAGACACTTTTATTCATTTGTATAAAAAATACATACCACTGCTTAATGCATTCTTTGGATCAATTTTAACACCTTCATTCTTCCTTTCTTTGTTCTTCTATGGAACATCCTATGAAAAAGATTCCCTTTTTTAGTAAAGAGCACTTAAGTGATATGAGAGGATCAGAGTTTAACAACAATCTGTTTAAAATATTCATATTGCTGGTAATCTTTAAAATTGCCGATATCTTTGATATTGCCGAAAATGTTTATTAAGGGGCTCATCTGCCTCTCCGGAGAGTAATTGGCTTATTGATAAAATAGCGTGTTTGATATTTGTGGGTCCATGTATTAAAATTGTATGAACTGTGGGTGTCATGGTGTGCCATCTATATAGACTTACATATAAATCTGAAAATATATAAAAAAGATAAACACCGCGCATGGACGTTGGAGGGGACACCCAGGTAAGGGAGAGGGGTAATGTGGTCAGCTCTCTATACAGCGGACGTGACGAAAATTGAATATGTTGACTTTTTAAATTCATATTTTTTTACCGTTGAAAAGTTTTTTTCACTACCTTGTCTATTATGTAACACATTGCCTAAGAAATTAGTTTCGAAATATGAACATTTAGACACAATATCTATCTATCTAAACATATAAAAGAAGAAAGTGACTGACTGACTGACTGACTGACTCACTCACTGACCATCAACGCACAGGCCAAACGGCTGAAGCTTCAATCATGAAACTTGGCACGTAGGTTCCTTTGGTAGTGTAGGTGAGCACTAAGAAAGAATTTTTGGAAATTCCACCCCTAAGGGCGTGAAATAGGGGATGAAAGTTTGTATGAAAATCCGTCAGTTTTAAAGTCAGGATCTTAATATTTTGGGTTTAGGCTGAAGATTAAAAAATAACTTACACGTGTCTCAGCGATTTTGAAGATTCCACCCCCATAAGGGTGAAAAGGGGGATGAAGTTATGGGAATAATTAAATCGTCTAGAGACTTGAAATTTGCACATAGATACTTTATACTGTGCAGGCATCCACTAAAAAAGGATTTTTCTGAATACCACCCCTAAGGGGGTGAAATAGGGGATGAAAGTTTGTATGAAAGTCGGTCAGTTTTGAAGTTAGGATCTTCGAATTTTGGGTTTGGGCTGAAGATTAAAATCTAACGCAAATTAAGCTCTTTTGGGAATTCCGTCCTTGGGGGGGCCGGATTATGGAGGATGAAATGTTGTGTACAAAAGTCCTTCTTTTTAAAAGGAAAAATTATTAAAAATACTTTCAATACTTTAAAGTCCGTTGGTAACTATAAAATGGCTCAACGCATAAATATAGGAATTAAATAGGGACGGGAAAATCTGCTTCGCCATGACAATTAATAAGGCTCAAGGACAAACTCTTGAAGTATGCTGGTGTAGATTTGAGGGCAAATTGCTTTTTCCATGGACAGTTCTATGTAGCGTGTTCACGTGTTATCTCATCAAATAGTCTGGTGATATTGGCGTCAACATCCAAAATGGTTTAAAATGTTGTTTATAAGGAAATACTTTAGTTTAATTACTTACTTATGCTTATGATTACTTATTATTAGTCATGGATAAACACATAAATAGTGTAGGCATACGGAACGGGACAAGGATAGAACGTATTGGTGATAGAGTAGGTAAGTATAAGTCTGTCCTAAGAAACACTTTCGCATTACATTATTTTTTACTTTTCTCTACATACTGTTAAAATATTATAAGGAGAAGCATGTAGTCTAGCGTGCGAACCGCGGGCAAAAGCTAGTTATAAAATAAAAATGAAAAAAAAAAAAAATTACGTAATAACAGTTACGAAATGACTTTTGTATGGAGTTTTGATATCATTATGTAACTGGCAGAATGATACTGAACCTGTTACGTCTCGAAAAAGCGCGCGTTGATTGTGTGATAGTCTGTGGTTTTTAGTCAGAATGTTTCTAATAAATTGTTGTTGGAACTTATTTGCATTTAATTAAGTAAGCTCATCAGGTAGTGGAAAAATAATCTTTTGTGTCTCGCATAAAAAGGCTTTCTTTTAACACTCGCACGTAGCTTTCGACGTTCGTCTTCGGCTCATGTTGAAATTGGCTACATCACTCGTGTTAAAATCTCGAGTTTTTATGCTCGACACGAAATGTACTATTTAGAACTACTTATTTATAATATTTTTTTATTTAAATACCATACCATGAAATATAACTATTTCATGAAATGGTAGGTCCCATCATGAAGTGATCAATTCTATGATCTGGCCACGACCTAATTATATATATGTATTTCATGAAAATAATTAACCATGCACAATAACATTTGATAAAAAATGTTTTGTAGGCCGGGGCTGTGCCGTCTGCTGGGGCTGGCGGGCACGCGCGCCGCACACGTCGCCGCCGACGACTTCCTGCAGCTGCACGCGCGCGAGCCGCTGCTGGACCTGGCGCGAGAGTACCTGGCCGCGCTGGCGCTGTCCGACCGCCCCGACGTGAGTACTGCGCGCCGTCGCTGTGCTGCGTGCGTGCGCTGCGCTGTGAGAACTGACACGCTTTGTGCTCGTGCAGGAGTGGGTGGTGCTGGAGGCGCTGCGCCTGGGCGAGGAGGCGCGCGCGCCCGCCGTGCGCCACGCCGCGCTGCTGGCCGCCGCCGCCGCCGCGCGCGCGCACTCGGCCGCCGCGCAGGCCGTGCGCGACTCTGTGGCGCGCGGCCTGGCGCGCTGCCACGACGAGCCGTGCCGCGCGCTGCGCCTGCGCGCGCTCGCCAACCTGCGGCGCGCCGACACCGCCGACCTGCTGCTGCAGCACGCCGAGCGCGAGCAGGCGGGCGCCGCGCTGCAGGCGCTGGGCGCGCTGGACGCCGCGCCCGAGGCCGCGCTGACGTTCGCGCGCCTGGACCGCCTGCAGGCGCTGGCGCTCAACGAGTCGCGCGCGCTGGAGGTGCGCGCCGCCGCGCTGGACCTGCTGGTGCGGCGCCGCGCGCGCGTGCCGGCCCCGCTGGCGCGCGTGGCGCACCGCCTGCACGCCAGCGGCGCGCACGAGCTGCGGCGCGTGCTGTGGCAGCGCGTGGCGGCGCTGGCGCCGGCGCACGCGGAGCTGGCGGCGCTGCGCGGGCGGCTGGAGCCGGAGCTGCGCGGCTGGGACGCGGCGGCGCACGGCGGCACGTCGTCGGTGCTGGCGCGCGCGCCGGGCTGGGCGGCGGGCGGCTGGCACACCGAGCTGCAGTCGCTGCAGGTGGCGCGCGCCGGGCTGCTGCGGCGCGGGGAGGTGCGGCTGGTGGCGCACGACGAGTTCGGCAACAGTTTCGACTCGCTCACCGTGAGTATACCGCGCTTAAGCAGCATCCTACGTACCTCCTTCTGATGGATGCGAATGTTGATAGGGCCGCGGGCCGCGCGTCACAAGGGTTCAGACGCGAACATTCCGCAATAAGAGAGGCAAACATTTTGCCTTCTCCTCAGTGGAGTGGGCCAGCGACCCGTCGGGTTTCCGCAGTGGTGCTAGTGAGGGAAGGCAAAAGTTCGATTCGACCGACAGCCAGGGACTAATGCGATGTGGAGGGAAGGAGGGGTTAAGTAAATATCATGTCGTGTACTTGTCCATGAGTCAACTGGAGACTGAAGACTCAAGACTCCCTTTATTAGTGTAATATATACCTAGTCCGTGCGTGACATATATTATAATATAACTATGGACATAGCTTATCTACCTTAACTTAAACTAAGATCTAAACGTGACGTACGTGACACACCACACTAAAACGATTTGCTATACCTGCTGGATATAAAGCAAGTTTGTTCCCGATGCCGTGGACTTGGGGTTTTAGTCTAACAGCTCCTAAAATATAAACCAAGGATTTCTTTCAATTTCTTTTTCAGTTTCTATCTGTTATTTACCTAAATTTCAGGTCTCTGCAACGTTTAATTTTAAAGATCTTCGTGGCCGCGCGGTTCTTCGCGTTTCTATGGCGCGGCCACGTTCAATCAAACCATTAATACTTTTTAACCATAACTTTTTTATTGTTTAGGGAATAAATTTTTATAAATTTAAAAAAGTCTTGGCATAGTTCTTTTTTATATCCCCGTGGCCGCGCCGACGAAAAACTCACTGATTAATAGGTAAACGGTGCATATATTTAACTTAACGCTGTTTTTAGAGTTAAGCTGACGTACACTCAATGTTACCCACAAGTACACGGCTGAGGAATGAAATAGCGGTAGCGGCACCGCAGCTAAACATTTACGAACACCTATCAACACACCACCTCCACGAGTCTGACCGATGAGTAATCCCGGTCGCGACATCACGCAATATACTGATCATTCAATAACTCCGAGTTTGAGATGCCGTCCACTAACCAGGTTTCCGTCAATACAAAGAGAGGCACAGTTCGCGATAAAAAGTTTCGGTTTTGGTACGTACACCCCGGACATTTAGTATGTATGTTACTTAAATCCGTTGAAAATTAAAAGAAGATATAGGAGCAGAATACATAGCGAGATAATAACCACCCATGTAGCAAAATGTCACTTTCAAATTTCACGAACAATAAAGTCATACATTTAAAAAATAATCATATTAGCAACACACAGATATAGATTAAACAACACAAATTTAAAGGCGAAAAATAGCAAGATTGCAGGTAGCTGTGCGGTGAGACTGGCAATAATTAGAGAATGTGCTTGGCAATTAGTTATTTATGCGTTTAATACCTACATTCCCAAACGACGGAATCTTAATAAGTGAAGGATCTTTTAATCATCATTAATGATTTTTATTACAGGTTGAAGTGGGAACACGCGGTCTGGAGGCTTTCGGCGGAGGCGGCGGTGACGCGAGTGAGTCGCCCGCGCACGACGAGCAGCACGAGCAGCACGAGCAGCCCGCCGGCAACCTGGCGCTCTCAGTGGGCGGCGCGCGTCTGCCAGACATCCCGCTGTTCGACGGACAGGTGAGTGCCGTCCGCGCCGAGCTACTGCTGCCCGCCGACTGTGCGACTGACAGACTGTGTGTGTGCAGGCCGAGCTGCTGGGCCACGTGTGGGCGGGCACGGCCAGCGAGCCCACGCCCGTGCTGCGCGCGCTGCAGCCGCTGCGGGCCGCCAGCGCCGACGTGCCGCTGCTGGCGGGCGTGCGCGCGCGCGTGTCCGCGAGTGCGGCCTTGGCGCTGGCGCTGGACGCGCAGGCGCAGGTGTCGCTGTGGTGGCGCAGCGCGCGGGCCGAGCTGGGCCTGCGCGCCGGGCTGGCGGCGCGGGCCGGGGCGCGCGTGCGCACGGCGTGGGCCGAGCTGGACGCGGTCGCAGACGTGAGTGCGGCGCCGCGCCTGCGCATCGCCGCCGACCTGGACTTCTACTCGGGCGTGGCGCTGTGCGTGCGCGTCAGCACGGAGCCGCACTCCCTGGCGCGCGCGGTGACGCTGGCGGGGCGGGGCGGCGCGCGGCGCCTGTCGGTGCGGCGCACGCGCAGCAGCCGCACGCCGCACGCCGGCCGCACGCTGGCGCTGGGGCGGCCCAATGACGTCACATGCCGCACATTGCGCGCACAGGACGCAGACGCGGACACAGACTCGCCCTGACCGTTCCGAGTCTCCTCCTCTTCCACACCAAAGGCCGCCCGCGTTTTTTGCGGGTAATATTAACATTAAGTTAAGTTAAGAATTTTATATAATTTATTGTAAATTGTAAAAAATATGAACATATTATGTATGATATAATCGACTGCATTTAACTAAAGATCTGATATTTTTTTAACCAAAAGCATTTTTTTATTTTATAAAAACAATCTTTAAAACTCCTAGTTATTTTATTTCTCAATTATACTTATCATTAAATCAAAAACATAGCCAATATCCATCCTGTCAACCTTCTCCAAAGCGAAGCTTCCACAGTGAAGCGAAGAGGAACCCGAGATTGGGCCTCTCGTCAGGGCCTTCGCCGATAAGCCGACGACGTAGCGGCCAACATGTAGGTTGCGGTGTTCCCTGGGCAACATCGCAACTGAGGCGGGTCGCATTTTCGTATGGAGTCTCCCATAACCATACGATATCGCAGCTAAGGGTGGGAGGCCGCGGCGGGAGAGGAGTGCCGGTATTGCGGTGCGCCGTTCTCCCTACCTTTCGCGGCCTGGACGGAGTCGTCACCGTCTGATGGCGGACGCGGTGGGGCCGCAGGGGAGGAGGAGTGTCAGTATTGCGTTGGCCGTTCCCCTATCCCCTGCGGCCGAAAAATGGTGGCAGGGCCATTGAACTTGTACCCTTCACAAGAATGCCACACACGGGGTCGTCAGGGTCCGGTGACGGACAGCCTCGGCGGGTTTGCGGTGAGTGCTAAGGAGGACACCATGGAGTTTTACTGGGTTGGAGACCCACATAATTGCGCTATCTCCCCATGTTAGCGTAGTATGCATAAGCATTCCTCCTAGCTAAAAAAAAAGACCAGCCGTAGAACATACAGCTCCAGAGAAAGCTCACCCCCTAGAAATTTATAAAAAAAAGGTTAATTAAAAAAATCCAAAATCCGACAGCTTAAAAAGCGAACTAAAAAGCCGTAAACAAGAAGAAAATCATGCTGTGCAGTCGGAGGATACATATTCGCGAGCTGGCTGACCAAAACCACTGGAACGCCTTGCAGCAATTACACCAATGGAGCACAATCTTATAATAAACTCACTATAAGTCCAAGTTTCCTCACGATGTTTTCCTTCACCGTTGTCAACAATGTCCAAGACAAACTTAGAAAGTACATAACGAACTGTGTTCCTCTATTAGGAAGTACATTAAAAAGTTAGATTTCTAATGAAAAAGAATGAAAATATAAACGGATTTTATTTTAGATTACACTTACGTTGACATTTAATTCTTGAGTAATAATCTCTCTTTGATTTTGTTCCCAAAGTACAAATATTTTCACTTTAAAAAAATTAAACCGACTTCCAAAAAAAACACCGCAAAACAAAAAAATTCCGTGTTTTATTATTGTTTTCCGTGTTTCGACACCGACTTCGGAAAAGAAAGTTATTTTTTGTTTTGCAGTGTTTTTTTGGAAGTCGGTTTAATTTTTTGTTAAAAAGTTTTTTATTTATCTCTTTTTAGTTTTGATAGGTACTTCCAATTGCAATAAACATCTTATATAGCCAAAGTACATCTCATGACGATTCCAATAAGCCCATACACGACTAGGATACATTGTTTTATTTCGGAATACCAGTGCCTACCTGCCGGCTTCATCATCAGATCAGTTCGATGGTACCATTTTCATCAGCACTATTTGCTTCATCATAGTCGTTAAACTATTCTAGATATCTTATAACCCATGACACACTTAGCATTAAGGAATTCTATTGGCAATCTGTGGTCTTCTTCACCAGTTCCACTTCTTCAAATGTTACTTTCTGAGTGCAGATGATTGCATTGTTGATAAAAATACCAAAATCGCTATATGTATGCCTATAATATTTGAGGAGTTCCCTCGATTTCTCCAAGATCCCATCATCAGATCCTGACTTGATGACTATGGGACCAACTGGGAAGTATACCCTTTCAAACAAAAGAAGAATTTTCCAAATCGGTCCAGGCGTCTTACAGTAATCGGGGAACATACATAAAAAAAAAAGATTCCGACGAATTGAGAACCTCCTCCTTTTTTTGAAGTCGGTTAAAAAGTTACTCAATCATCATCATCTTACATTATACACTTGGTTCGCAATAAACGTTTTGACTTTGACATAATTTTATTGTAAAATTATAAGAACATCACAAGCAGAAGTAATTGTGCTATGATGCGATGCCATGTTTTACTTAACAAAATTATAAGCTTACACTCAATCTTCTTCATTATCTATTTTATTAGGTACTAGTTGACCAGGCAAACTTTGTTTTGCCATAAAAACACCAAACATTCATCTATCCTACCTACCCTACCCTAACAACCCTACCCTAACAACCCTACACTACCTACCCTACCCTACCCTACCCTACCCTAACAACCCTACCTTACCTACCCTACCCACCCTACCCTACCTACCCTACCCTACCTACCCTACCCTACCTACCCTACCCTACCTACCCTACCCTACCTACCCTACCTACCCTACCCTACCTACCCTACCCCACCTACCCTACCCTACCTACCCTACCCTACCTTCATACCTACCCTACCCTACCTACCCTACCCTAACTACCCTACCCTACCCTAAACGGGATAAAAAGTATGTCTTTCCCTATGTCCTTCTCCTGGTTCTTAGCTACTTCCCTACCAATTTTCAGCCAAATCGGTTCAGCCGTTCTTGAGTTATAAAGTGTGTAACTAACACGACTTTCTTTTATATATATAGATAGATATTAACGACACGGCCGACATGAATGATGTGATGGATGATTCATAAACATATAGATCAATTCAAATTGGCGCAACGGTATAACAGCTTGACTCGTGGGTTATAGGGTCCAGGTTCGATTCTTACTGCCGTCTAACGATTTTTAAAATACTGATGCGAGTTTTAAGAAATTTGTAAAAATGTATAATGTTTGTGGAACACGTTTGATAGTTTAAAATATCAATAAATAGGATGCGATGGATATTATCTAGTGGTTGCTTGCTTGATTGCCGTCAGTATTTTATTTCCAGTTAGAATATCTTAGCAGTTTCATTGATGTCACAGATATGGCGCGCAAGAGGTGCACGTAAACATCGTAGTATATCCACTGAAAGCGACATCTATGCAGATGTCGTTTTAAGAGGTGATTTCAAAAATATATAACACTTATATATTTAAATGTGTGTCGAAATCTAAAAAAAATAACTAAAAGGTTATAAATAAAAAAAGTTACGAATAAGCGAACTAAAAAGCCGTAAACAAGAAGAAAATATAAACAGCTAGTGTTTTAGGTCAGCCAGCTCGCGAATACGTATCCTCCGACTGCACATCATGATTTTCTTCTTGTTTACGGCTTTTTAGTGAAATGATTCTGATTCTTTCAAAGAATCAGAATCATTTCTTTCTACTTTTTCGGTATTGCGAAACTAGTTTGGAAAGCTAGCGTTAGCTTTCCAAATCCTCCTTTGAGTTAAACACAGACTACTTAGAGATACTACGGAGTTAAATATATATGACATTTGCATTACACAATACCAATAGTGAAGTTTTATCTCGATTCTTCTGCTTTCATTCATTATTTTACAATCAATTCTACGTCAAAATATTGGTAATGAAAGGAGCATAACCTTTCCGTTTTAGAGTGTAATATGCAATACGAAAAGTCGTTTTTGGGAAGGTTCCAACTTGTTTGCTTTGCAGAATTCACTTACGCAATTTGGCTGCCGTTGTACCCAAAACTATTTTCTGCAATCCTTGAAAGTGTATTTAGAAACATAGTGTGGGAAAATGAAGGCATAAATATTAACGGGGAAGTACCTACTCAACAATTTAAGGTTCGCAGATGACTTAATATTAATCTGACAGCCCTAGTACACTGCGAGATATGCTACAACAGTTAACAGAAGCTAGTAGGATGGTAGGTCTTACCATGAACAAATCTAAAACGAACGTATTGACAAACAGGAAAGAAATATCCATAACAAAAGATGGCGAAAGCATTGAATACGTGAAAAGCTACACGTACCTGGGACAGTTAATTTCATTCAGATATCAAACGGACATGGAAATTGAAAGAAGGGTTGCTTGTGCATGGAAAAAATATTGGTCACTTAAGGAGATACTCAAAAGCAAATACTATTCCATGGCAGCTAAGAGAAAAGTCCTCAACTCGTGCGTCTTACCTTGCCTGACGTATGGGAGCCAAACGTGGGCAAATCAAAAACATCTTTTAAAATTGAGATCATGTCAGCGGGGAATGGAGAGAAGCATGATTGGTGTCACTAAAAGAGATCGGTTAAGAGATAGTAAGTTTAAATGGACAAAAATTATAACAGAGTGGCAACCACGCGATGGCAAGAGGAAAAGGGGAAGACAGGCAAAGAGATGAATAGAAGACATAAGAAAAATTGGAGGCGCAACCTGGTCTAGAAAAGCTAGAGACAGATGAGTGGAAACAGCTGGAAGAGGCCTAGTGTCACAGGACACTGATCACTAAACCGGAAAACCCGATGTGATGTGTTAGATTTAAGTTTTTTAATACTATTAGATTATAATTGTGTTTAATTCTTCAGCAATAAAGGCTTAATAATAATAATCCGTCACATTATCTCTGGTTGTTCTCGTCTAAGTAACGAAGAGTATTTGCATAGGCACAACCTTGTAGCCAGAATTATCCATCAGCAACTTGCTCTGAAATACGCTCTTGTGGCATCGGAGGTGCCGTACTACAGGTATGTGCCCGACCCAGTTCTCGAGAATGGCAATATCACATTGTACTGGGATCGGTCCATCATCACTGACAGGACTATTATCGCTAATAAGCCTGATATATTGGTGGTGGACCGAATCGAGAGGCGTACAATGATTGTTGACATAACTATCCCACATGACGGAACCTCGTGAAAGCCGAGAAAGATAAGCAAATCAAGTATCTTGACTTGGCTCGCGAGGTTGTCGACATGTGGGATGTGGACACAGCGATCATTATACCGATAGTCGTGTTAGCCAATGGCTGAATAGCCACGAGCCTCGACCAACACCTTAGAAGGCTCTCGTTAGGTGGCTGGGTTAAGGGCCTGATCCAGAAAGCAGTATTGCTGGACACGGCTTGTATTGTTAGGAGGTTCCTCTCTCTGGAGCCCCCCCCTTCCTGACCGCCGGTAGCTTGGACCCTGTTGGCGATACCAGTGGGCCTCTATTTTTTATATTTTTAAATGTTTTTATTTTTTGGGTGTTTTGTAAAAATATTTAAAAATGTAAAATAATAAGAAAAAAGATAAATAAACGAAATAATAATAATAACGATTTACCCCAATTACTACAAAATCAACCGAAAATGGTGTTGTTTGCTGATGACACACATCTTTGATATTTAAAATAGATCGGCGGTCACAAAATCTTGATGATGTAAATAACTCGATTCATCAGGTCCAAAATTGGTTCACGGCAAACATTTTGGTACTGAATGAAAAAATAAACAAATGTATTAGATTCACATTGCTGAATGTTAGAAATAGCGAATGCGACATCATATTGAATGGCGCAAAGCTGGACTTTGTAAATCAAACGGTTTTCCTGGGAATCACTCTAGACGACAAATTGCAATGGAGTTCTCACATAACATCTCTTGCGGGTCGGCTGAGCTCGGCCGCTTATGCTGTTAGAAAATAAGACAGTTAACGGATGTGGAGACCGCGCGTTTGGTCTATTTTAGTTACTTTCACAGCATTATGTCTGGGTATTTTACTGTGGGGCCGAGCGGCTGACATTGATTCCATATTTATATTGCAAAAGAGAGCTGTCGGAGCCATATATAATTTAAGTCACCGAGAATCTCTTAGGGAGCTATTTAATAATATTAATATTATCACAGTTACTTGCCAATTCATTTATGAAAACATTATATATGTAAAGAAAAATATACATCTCTTTAGTAAAGTCAGTGATAGACACAATTGTAATACGAGAAATAAAGATAAGTTAGATCAACCATCTTATAGACTAGCTAAAGTACACTCATAATTCAAGATAAGAATGCTTGGAAACATGCTGGTCCTGCTCCGTAGGGCAATCTTTAGTGTAGAAACTATGAAAATGGTTAATTTGTGTACGGTATATTCATAATTATTATAGTAACGCTTTATTTTCTTCTCTATTTGTTTAAAAAATTGACTCGCACACTGTTCCGTTGTTGTTGAATTAGGTAATTTACCTATGTTTACAATATTTGTAAGTATGTGAGAACCATGTCCCTATTTATCAAGTGAAGGAATTTACCTGTTAGTGCTTGTAATACTTTATACTTAGTACTTGTTTTTATATTTAGTATAGTAGTGCTGGGTGCATCGTTCTCACGTATAAGAATTTATTAATGTATGTACTATTTATGTTAATATTGTCTGCCTTTATTTTTTTTAAAGAGTAAGTATGGAGTTTCTTGTGCATTCTTCTCCATATCAACCTACTTTTCCGAAAGCACGGTAGAATCAATTTTTTATAACATGTAAATTTTTTAACGTTCAAAAGTGCCGCATAATGGCCTAGTTGAAATAAATACATTTGATTTGATTTGATTTGGTACTGTGTTAAATCCTTTATCAAAATACCTAGTGATATATTAAAACTAAATTAAAGTAAATTTCAAACTTTAGTTAAAAGCACACTTTGGAAACAAGCATATTACAAATTAGATGATTATATTCAAGAAATATGGTCCCGCTCCATAGGGCAATCTTTAGTGTGGACAAAATCAAATTTGCTAATTTATATTCCTCTTCATAGATATTGCAAAGTTATTTTTTTTCTGAATTTGACTCACACACTGTTCCGTTGTTATTGAATTAGGTATTTTACCTATGTTTGCAATATTTGTAAGTATGTGAGAACCATGTTCCTAAATTAATGAATTTACCTGTTAATGCTTTTATTACTTTATACCTGTACGTAGTATAGTGTGTAGTGCTATTTTTGGGTGCATCGTCCTCACATATATGAATTTATTAATCTATGTACATAAGTAAACATTGTAAAACACCTATTTTTAAAAAAGAGTAGGTATGGAGTTTCTTATGCGTTCTTCTCCATAACAAGCTACTTTTCCGAATGCACGGTAGAATCAATTTTTATTACTTGTACATTTTTAATTTAGATTTATTATTGTTTGTCGTTCAAAAGTGCCTATATATATATATATATGGTGCGTGCAAGTGTGGGCTGTTATAGAAAAGACTTGGTCAGGTGCGGTGTTATGGCGAATAGAGAATGGAATGTAAGAAGTCTTGTCAAAGTTGAGAGTCAGAAGATTTAGATTGAGCCATTTTATAACTTTGCTGATTCTGCGCTATTCTTAACACCAATCCAAGTTAACCCGTCAACTATAATTACGGTATCAACAGCATAAGCAAAGATCTTGGCATTAGGGAGAGACATTCTGCACAACTCATTCAAGTAAATTAAAAAAAAAAAAAAAGGTCACAGGATGCTTCCCTGAAGAACACCGTAAGTGATAAATTCCTCATCACTAAGGAGGTTATCAATTTATATCATTTGAGTGCTATTGGTGAGATAATCTTTGAAGCCAAGCAACTCCAGTTTGTCCAGGAGCAGGAGAACAGAAACTGTGTCGAATGCCTTTGACAGGTCTAGGAATATACCTAGACACTTAGTCTTACTGTCAAGATTCCTGATGATCATTTGCGTCAAATCGATTACTGCATCTTCGGTCGAGACTCCTGTGCGAAACCCATACTGGTTATCAGCTATGAATTTGTACCTACTCGTCCAGGACACTTTTCAGACTAAAGATCCTTTCAATCCTTTCATCTTGGAAAATGCTGTCAAAACCGAGATGGGTCTGTAATTATTGACAAAGCATCTGCTCCCCGCCTTAAGGATAGGATGAATAATTGCTCTTTTAAGTTCCTCCGGAAATACACCCTCTTGAAGACAGCCATTAAAAATATACGTTAATGGCTGTTTTAATGTTTGGCGGCACATTTTTAATAACAGGGGTGATATACCGCCCCACCCTATTGCGAAGTCGTTGCGTAACGCCAGAATAAGGGATTCGGGTTCAGCTTCATCAACCTCCAGCAGCGCAAGGGAGCTTGCAGTGGCGGGCGGGGCAAAGCCACTGGTATTTGGAACCGTAGAGGAGCCAGTTACTTACTGCCACACTCAGAGACATTAACTATTACTTAAAGCTCTCCTTAGTAAAGATTTTTAGTACAAAATCTATACTAAGGAGCGCCTTAAGTAACCGTTAAATGTCTCTGAGTACGGCAGTTAGTATATTAGTCGTCCATGCAGTATATTTTCCGCCCGGTAAATAATTTACCTTATAAAAGTCATTTGGAACATAATACTTATACTTACTAACATAATACTTACTGTTTCTTCTTCGTAGGGCTTTTTCTACCTATGCAATTGCTACGGCGTAGTTTGTATAATTGCTACGTCGGCTACGATTTCGTAGCAATCCGGTACTAGGAACTTATTTATCTGAATAATATACGTCGCCGTTCGCGCTTCTACAGGGCGTAACAAAAAGGTGGCGTAAGAAGACGGTGGCGGAAGACTGGTGGGTGGATTGTAGGTATAAAAGATAATTTGTATATGGCAAGAAAAGAGGTAAGTACTGAGATGATTAATTTATTAAGAAGTCAATTTTGAAACATTGAAGTGATGTAAATGCAAAAAACTCCACAACCTCGATATTTGCAATAGTAAGAACTACGGATATTAATGCGCATGTTTGCGCTAATTTGCTAATAAATCTTTTAGACTTATATTTCCTTCGTTCTCTTCTAAGAAGTAGTGTTGTTAATAGAGTTGTCATTACATTGACAACCATCACCGTCGTTCAATCGCACTGGAACATCACATCTTTCCCCTTCGTACTCTCCTACACATTCACAGAATGGCTCATCCTCCTCGTTCATGATACAGATGCCATTATTTAAACAGTACCCATGACAGTCGTTCACTTCACATCTTTGGCCGGAGTAGCCAGCATCACATCTGAAATTTTAATAACAAAATTGTAAAAGAGTGCATCGAATTAAATTAAACAAGATAGCCAAAAAAAATGCCCTAAAAACTAAAACCCGACTACAAAAAAATCGCATTCTGAAAAGTATGAAAATAAAAAATTGATTTTGTTTCATACTTTTCTCACATTTTTTACAGTTAGGTATAATGTATTGTTGTGTAAACAATTGTGTTGTATAAAATTGGGTTGCGGATTAAAGAGAGTTAATGCGGCCCTAGCACAAGCAACTGAAGGAACAAGGGTTGGTTTTAGTCTGTAAAAGTCTGACAGAAAGTCTGACACTCCCGCTTCACCCAGAGCGGGTGAAATCATTGGATGAATTCACACACCAAAAAAAGAAAGTGGAATACGACCAGGGCCACCCTCGATTGTCTTCACCGTAGTCGAGTAAAAAGTATAGTTCTCGCCTAACTTCTGAGCCGCCCTGAGGCTTTCCGATGAGCAAGACACAAAACGGTGCTATTTTTGTATGAGTTTTACTACTGCGCAGCCATTGTAGCCAAAATCAGCTTGGCCAAGAAGTATGGGGAGAACTATAAGTAGAATAGTGCTCATCTTCATTGATACTACAGTTGCCCTGGAGGCAATAGATTTCACAGGCTGAAAATTCGCGCCTATCACCCAAATAGTTACCTTTGCAATAACAAGCTGGCTTTCTCTTCTCATTCAAGGAACAGATAGAATTCCCTTGACAAACATTCACTTCACATCTTTCGCCGAATAGCCAGCATAACATATGAAAGAGCAAAATTGTGAAACAGTCCTCCAAATGAAACAAGATAGCCAAAAGAAGATATTGAATATGACTTACCTGCATTTAGGAAGCCCCTCTTCATTAATACTACAGTCGCCGTTCAAGCAATAGTTCCCACAAACGGAAACATCACATCGCGCGCCGGTGTACCCAGATGTGCATTTGCATAAAGATTGTCCGCTAATTCTAATACCATGGTCACAAAACGGGCCTTCAGATTCTCTAGCAACTTTGAATGAGTCGTTGATCACTTGCTTTTCGGAGTTACATTCCGAAATTCCTTGAAATTGATCTTTCACTTTGTAATTGGTGGCTATTCCGACGACGCTTTCAGTTTGAATATGAGACACAAAGTTGTAATTACGAAAATAACGCTGTATTGGCTTTGAAAATTTCCATATGCGTTTCGTACTGCAAGATAAGCACCAATCCACATAGAAGACGTATTTCTTTGAAACACTTACTATATTTGGGTAAACAAACGGCTGAACATCACCAGCTTTAGATGTTAAGTCAGCTAATAATTTCATGTAGTTGCCATTCAAATCTGCACCACAGAACAGTAGAAGGCGTTTTTTCTGTTCTGTGATCTGCACTATACAAGTGATTGTTTAACCCATTCTCGGGCATTACCCAGTATATCTTTTTCGTCTGTTGGCAAATAGTCAAGCCGTGAAGGTCCAACTCGTTTGCATTAATAACGACTTGTCTTGCTGAACCATTAAATTGTATTCTCTCTATGTTAGAATACTTAAGCTTCCTTGTAATCCAGTAGACGTACCTGCAAATTTAAAATTACGAGTGCTTAACACGAAACAGTACAGATTTTGTGTAATTATACATTCATAATAGTCCTTCAGACCGAATTTCGGCTACAGTGGCCAATCTCAGCGGAGACGGTGATGGAGACGATGGCTGCATCAAGGCGGGAAATATTACAGTGCACAGGCGTGTGCGCATATATAGGTGCCGTCTCTGTTCCGTCACGCTCGTAGTCCGGTAAGATCACACGACCGGAGAGATCACAGCCTAATTGCGTAAGTGAATTCGGCAAGGCACATGCGAGATGATAGACGCGATATGGGTTTCCGTCTCCGAATATGTGATTGGTCGATTGTTCATACTCTTTCATGGGGTCAAACCCATTGCCTTGACGAATTGACTTAGGAAATTAAGCTGCCGTAGGACCGACGGCTTAGCGAGTTTTTCGAAGCACTATGTTTCACACCGCCAACTTCCAAAATTCGGGCTGCCACTGAATTTCTAATCGAAAACCCAATAACACTTTGCCCGTCCCGGGCATCGAACCCGAGAACGCACACTCAGCAAACGCACTTGCTACTTAGAAACGAGGCAATTATAAATTAGACTATTATTGGAAACGTACCCTCTACAGCTGTCTACTGTAATGTCACTTGGGATCCCGTCATCCAACTTGATTAAGAGATTTCCGAAAACGTTGTTGTTAAATCCAGGTTTAAATGAAAACCAATTAATGCTTCTTTCCTTAGTATCTGTGAAGAACAGTAGTTCTGTGATTGGGTCGAAGACCAGACCCTGGATGTTTCGCCCGTTCCTCTGTATGTAGCATTTATATTCCGCAAATGCAATGTTGTAACCACATATGGTGTCGTTGCCACTCTGTTTATCGACGTACAGTATCACGTTGTGAACTTCATCATATGCTAAGGTAGTTAGGTTTTGGGAGTTAAAATGTACGGTGTCTGTTTTGACTCCGTCAGAAGTGTAAAATTCTAGTAGATTTCCTGCTGATACGGCGATGTCTGAAACAATGGAATCATTTTAGCAGGCAGATAAAACAATAATGACGCAATGTGACGACTTGTGGTTGTACTGTCGACAAATTCAATTCATGATCAGCTAATTTTTCTACAGACATTCTTCTACAATTAGGTCGAATTTTATTACTATTAATTCTAATACAATTATCTTAAATGTAATTATTTCCTTAACAACGAGTTTGCTATCGATTTAATAAAACAATGACAGCTAGTCTACCCATATTTCTGTCATTATATGACATGCCCCAATTTTGAATATCTACTTGACGTTTTATTATTTAGTAAATTTGTTTTAATTTAAAAATAAGCTTCAGTTATCCAAATAGTTCGTATGTTTTTGAAACAGAATATGAATCTGTAGTTCTTTATACCTAATGTCCATACAATGCTGAACGACAGTTCCATCCAAATTTAAAACATAATTTATGATTTATCAAAAAAAAGCTTTTAATTCGAATACAAATCTATTGCAATGAGCACAAAGCTCAAAATTGGCCTGCATAAACACGATTTTACAAATTATATAAAACGTCTTAAGTGCACCATTTTTTTATTTATGATGGGTTTGCTCTTGACTCTAGTCAGGTCAGAGGTGAGGTGACAATGGAGTGAGCTTACCCAGAAGAAGCCTGTTCACTCTAACTTTGAAGAGGGTTTGTGGATTCGGGTTGTATGCGTTCGGAAACATAGACGCAGGCACCATGAGTGGTATAACAAGAAAACTTTAATGTTTTGAAAGTGCCGAATGAATTATTGGCCAAATGGGTCATGAATCAACTTGCTTGACTTTATTATAGGTGCACCGCTGCCTAACCTTTCGGGTAATACTGGTGTGTTATCACAAATTATAACGAAAATATATATAATTAATGTCACTTTACTGTTTGATAAGTCCTTATCATAGTGAAGAAAAATAGATGTTTAAAAAATTAGCTCAGCAAGCCATCAACATCAGTACGTTATTGTTGTTGTGTTGTGTCTGTGTCGAATAAATGTTTTCTATTCTATTCTATTCTATATTCCAAATTCTATGACGCAATCAAAAATATTTTTTAAGCCATTTTAAGCCACCAAAAATCACGGTGGTTTTCAGCCATCACTTATTCAATATACATATTAATCACGCCGACAAAATGGTTAAATAAAACCATGAAAAAATAGTGTACCTTCTACTGTATACTTACGTGTACAGTAGAAGGTACACTATTATTATACTATTATACTAGTGAGGATGTTTTTTTTTCTCGTCTGTCCCATGTTGTGGTTTATACAACAGCATAGGCCATAAAAAATTTACGGGTCTATGAAAACCATTTTTCATTCGATTCAGACATCCGTTTGCGTAAAATTAAGGTTTAAATGGCCAATTTTTGTTAAATTCTAATGTCAACTAAATGGATGCTTTTGGATATGTGAAAAAATACACTGCAAACTATTGCTTATTTACTAATATATAACTAGCTTTCCGCCCGCAGCTTCGCCTGCGTGGACTACACAATTCTGGCTGTTTCGTTTTTTGCAGTTCTGGCGGAATATTGCAAATTATTATCCAAAAATAGCTTTCCGCCCGCGTAGACTACAAAATTTGCTCAACTTTATTGTTTTATCGAATTATGAAAATTACATGTAAATTGATAAAAAACCGGCCAAGTGCGAGTCGGACTCGCGCACTAAGGGTTCCGTACCATTATCGCAAAAACGGCAAAAAAATCATGTTTGTTGTATGGGAGCCCCAGTTAAATATAAATTTTATTCTGTTTTTAGTATTTTTTGTTATAGCGGCAACAGAAATACATCATCTGTGAAAATTTTAGCTGTCTAGCTATCACGGTTCATGAGATACAGCCTGGTGACAGACGGACAGACGGATCGCGGAGTCTTAGTAATAGGGTCCCGTTTTTACCCTTTGGGTACGGAACCCTAAAAATATAGTGTACCTTCCTGTACACGTAAAGTGGGGATGTTCTTATTTTCTCGTCTATCCAATGTTGTGGTTTTGTTGGATAGGCCATAAAAAAATTACGGGTCTATGAAAACCATTTTTCATTCGATTCAGACATCCGATTACGTAAAATTAAGGTTTAAATGGCCAATTTTTGTTAGATTCAAGTGTCTGCTAAATGGTTGCTTTTGGATATATGAAAAAATTCACAGCAATAGTATATATAACTAGCTTTCCGCCCGCTGCTTCGACTGCGTGGACTACACAATTGTGGCTGTTTCGTTTTTTGCAGTTCTGGCGGGATATTGCAAATTATTATCCAAAAATAGCTTTCCGCCCGCGTAGACTACAAAATTTGCTCAACTTTATTATTATATCGAATTATGAAAACATTACATGTTAATTGATATAAAATGAGCAAAAACTGAACTGCCGTCGTGATCTAATAGCTAGAGCGTTGGATTTTCATTCCCGAGGTCTCGTGGGATCGATTTATACGGGAAGGTACAAATACTGAAATACCACTTTGCTTTCAATTTCGGAATCCTACTACCGACACGATAGAAAATGAATACAGGGTGGCGCAAAATTTCCCATTTAGTCGAGAAAATTATACGACCGCGCCATCACCAGAATTGATAAACAGTTAAATCAGGCGATCTTACCGGCCAGAGCAAGTCCGGATAATGCAGCCCTCAGAATTTCGGCTGTGCCTCGTGCAGTAAGCGCCGTTGCTCTATCCTGTTGGAACCACATTTTCTCCAGTACCATTCTTTTTAATTTTATTAACCGACTTACCAAAAAAGGAGGAGGTTCTATGTTCGACATTATGTTTTTTTTTTTTTTTTTTTATGTTCACCGATATCTCCGTCAATTGTGGACCGATTTTGAAAATTCTTTTTTTGTTTGAAAGGGTATATTCCGAAATTGGTCCCATTTTAATTTGGTGAAGATTTGATAGAGAACTTCGGAGATATACAACAGGACTCTTCAATAAATAACGGCAAATCTCTCGGGATTGCTGCAATCGCATGTATGTTTATTGTTTAGACCATTTCATAACATAACATCACGCCAGTACGCTCGAAAGGGGTATGCAGATCTCTCATTTCATTTCATTCAAGTTTCATGTTATTCGGGTAATCTATTCTGTCGTTATAGGTACTTACTTAACTACTTCCCTATTAGGTAGGTAGAACTAAAAAGTGAAAAATAAAAAACTTTTTTACAAAAAAATACTACCGACTTCCAAATAAGAAAACTAGAAAGTGAAAAATAACTTTATTTTTGGAAGTCGGTGTCCATAACTTAAAATTTGGTACCTACCAAATAAAGTTATTTTTCACTTTCTAGTTTTCTTATTTGGAAGTCAGTAGTATTTTTTTGTAAAAAAGTTTATTTATTTATTGGCTCGCGTTTGACAACTATCTCACCTGATGGGAAGATAGTATTAAATTATTATGTTGTGTACGAATTTAAAGACGGTACCTTTTAAAAAGGTAACCGCACCATTGTAAGATGTTTTAGTATTAGATTTTCTTCATAAGATTTGCACAATTGAACCGGTTTACTGTTTTATTATAGAAGTTTATTTTGTAAACACTGCCGGTACCCTTTTGTAATAACAGCGTGATAATAAAACTAAAAATTATCATTATCATAACATTCTTTAGAACGTACAAAATAGGTGACGAAATCGCGCGCCAGTACGATAAGTTTGACAGCATTCTTCGTAGGTAACTAAATGATATATAAACAAATTAATTGTAACTTGTAGCTCTGCTAATCAGAAATGTCTTTATTTGGTACTTACTTAACTACTTCCCTATTAGGTAGGTAGAACTAAAAAGTGAAAAATAAAAAACATTTTTACAAAAAAATACTACCGACTTCCAAATAAGAAAACTAGAAAGTGAAAAATAACTTTATTTTTGGAAGTCGGTGTCCATAACTTAAAATTTGGTACCTACCAAAGACACCGACTTCCAAAAATAAAGTTATTTTTCACTTTCTAGTTTTCTTATTTGGAAGTCGGTAGTATTTTTTTGTAAAAAAGTTTTTTTATTTATTGGCTCGCGTTTGACAACTATCTCACCTGATGGGAAGATAGTATTAAATTATTATGTTGTGTACGAATTTAAAGACGGTACCTTTTAAAAAGGTAACCGCACCATTGTAAAATGTTTTAGTATTAGATTTTCTTCATAAGATTTGCACAATTGAACCGGTTTACTGTTTTATTATAGAAGTTTATTTTGTAAACACTGCCGGTACCCTTTTGTAATAACAGCGTGATAATAAAACTAAAAATTATCATTATCATAACATTGTTTAGAACGTACAAAATAGGTGACGCAATCGCGCGCCAGTACGATAAGTTTGACAGCATTCTTCGTAGGTAACTAAATGATATATAAACAAACTAGCTGACCCGGCAAACTTTGTTTTGCCATAAAAACACCAAAAATTCATCTACCCTACCTAACCTACCCTAACTACCTACCCTACCCTACCCTACCTACCCTATCCTACCCTACCCTACCCTACCTACCCTACCCTAACTACCTACCCTACCCTACCCTACCCTACCTACCCTATCCTACCCTACCCTACCCTACCTACCCTACCCTACCTACCCTACCCTAACTACCTACCATACCCTACCTACCCTACCCTACCCTACCCTACCCTACCCTACCCTACCTACCCTACCCTACCCTACCCTACCCTACCCTACCCTACCCTACCTACCCTACCCTACCTACCCTACCCTACCTACCCTACCTACCCTACCTACCCTACCTACCCTACCTACCCTACCTACCCTACCTACCCTACCTACCCTACCTACCCTACCTACCCTACCTACCCTACCTACCCTACCTACCCTACCTACCCTACCTACCCTACCTACCCTACCTACCCTACCTACCCTACCTACCCTACCTACCCTACCTACCCTACCTACCCTACCTACCCTACCTACCCTACCTACCCTACCTACCCTACCTACCCTACCTACCCTACCTACCCTACCTACCCTACCTACCCTACCTACCCTACCTACCCTACCTACCCTACCTACCCTACCTACCCTACCTACCCTACCTACCCTACCTACCCTACCTACCCTACCTACCCTACCTACCCTACCTACCCTACCTACCCTACCTACCCTACCTACCCTACCTACCCTACCTACCCTACCTACCCTACCTACCCTACCTACCCTACCTACCCTACCTACCCTACCTACCCTACCTACCCTACCTACCCTACCTACCCTACCTACCCTACCTACCCTACCTACCCTACCTACCCTACCTACCCTACCTACCCTACCTACCCTACCTACCCTACCTACCCTACCTACCCTACCTACCCTACCTACCCTACCTACCCTACCTACCCTACCTACCCTACCTACCCTACCTACCCTACCTACCCTACCTACCCTACCTACCCTACCTACCCTACCTACCCTACCTACCCTACCTACCCTACCTACCCTACCTACCCTACCTACCCTACCTACCCTACCTACCCTACCTACCCTACCTACCCTACCTACCCTACCTACCCTACCTACCCTACCTACCCTACCTACCCTACCTACCCTACCTACCCTACCCTACCCTACCCTACCCTACCTACCCTACCAACCCTACCCTACCCTACCTACCCTACCTACCCTACCTACCCTACCCTACCCCACCCTACCCCCTACCCTATCTCTCAAGTTGGATCGAACTGCACATGGTGTGCGAATTTTATTATAATCGGTTAAGTGGTTTAGGAGTCCATTGAGGACAAACATTGTGACACGAGATTTATATATATTAAGATTAATTGTAACTTATAGCTCTGCTAATCAGAAATGTCTTTATTTGGTAATGTTACTATTGGATCTTAGAATGATGAAATTATGTCATAAAATAAATATATTTTTTATCCGGCTGCAAGGAAAGGATTATGTTTTTCGCGCGTATCTTGTATGTTTGTATGTATGTAATATTCTTTATTACCTCATATCTTTCAAACTACTTGTCGGATATTTATAATTAAGACATCGTTAGATAGGTCTTGACCGCCCAAGTATTCTTAGCTAAGTGCCTTTAAAAAAAAAAGGAACATGGCGGATTTTGGGAGCCATATTGTGGGGGTTGCAATTTGTTTTTCTTCCATACCCATCGAGTGGGGTATCAAAATTAAGGGTTTTAGAGTAGATTTCAAAAATATATAACACTAATATGTTGAAATGTATCTAATTTGAAAAAATATGTTAACTAAAAAGTTACGTCTTTTTAGTTTGGTTTTTAAGCAGTCGGGATTTTTGATTATTTAATTAACTTTTTTTATTAAAGGGAGGAATTGTGTTGGATTATATTCGTGTTCGTATGTGCAGCGATCGGCGACTAACCACCGCCAGCTATAAAAGCACTTACTAAATAAGTACTCCCATTATAATACGTTCGTGAGTAAAGAAGTCTAAGTATATTCGATCGTTTAATTTTTCTCTATATAACCACTGTCACCTGGTACATTATACATTATACACACACACACAAATCACCTGGTACATTATACACGCACACTCAAAAGCAGTATATTGGGACCCCCTTGTTCTTATTGTATATTAATGACCTTCCAAATATAATTAAACATCTTTGCGTAATGTATGCTGATGACGCAACTACATATATTTCAAATGATATATATTATTTACGAAAGTAAAATAAATAGAACATTAATAATGAATATATATAATAAATGACTGGTTGAATTCAAATTTAAAAGTCAATGTCTCAATTTTTTTTTATTTATTAATATTGATTCACGTATGATTTAATAATAAAAAACTTTTTTGCAAAAAAATACTACCGACTTCCAAATAAAAAACAACAAAGTGAAAAATTACTTTATTTTTGGAAGTCGGTGTCTATTGGTACCTACGAAAGACACCGTCTTCCAAAAATAAAGTAATTTTTCACTTTTTAGTTTTACCTACCTAATTGGCACGTTGTTTAGTAAGTAACTATAACACCAGAATAGATTACCCGAATAACATGAAACTAGAACATAACCGGTGAAATGAGAGATCTGCGTACCCCTTTCGAGCGTACTGGCGTGATGTTATGTTATGATATGGTATAAGCAATAAACAGACATGCAATTGCAACAATGCCGAGAGATTTGCCGTTATTTATTGAAGAGTTCTGTTGTATATCTCCGAAATACTTCATCAGATCTTCACCAAATTAAAATGGGACCAATTTCGGAACATATTCTAGCAAACAAAAAATAATTATCAAAATCGGTCCACAATTGGCGGAGATATCGGTGAACATAAATTTAAAAAAAATTAAAAAAACATACATGAAGTCGAACATAGAACCTCCTCCTTTTTGGTAAGCCGGCTAAAAACAACTGTAATTTTAATTTGAATGTCGAGAATCTTTTACTATACTTCATTGGAGGCGGGATATTGTTCCAGCATTTGGTAGCTGCGCACCGAAAACTGTCTCTAAAAGCTGCAGACTTATGCTGGGGAATAGAAAGCTGTCGGGAACATTTTCTTCCCTCACCAATTTTGTGTCTACTAGTCCATGACAGCGTATCGTATAAGTAAGAAGGGGACTTGATAACTCCAAAAACCGGCCAAGTGCGAGTCGGACTCGCACACGACGGGTTCCGTACCATTATCGCAAAACACTGCAAAAAATCACGTTTGTTGTATGGGAGCCCCCCTTAATTTATTTTATTTTAATTTAATAATTATTATTTTATGAAGTAATATACAACTAAACATTCTGTGGATATTTCAAGCGTCTACCTGTTGTCGTTATTAATATCGAGTAAAAAACGGCAAAAATATCACGTTTGTTGTATGGGAGCCCCCTTAAATATTTATTTTATACTGTTTTTAGTATTTGTAGTTATAACGGCAACAGAAATACATCATCTGGGAAAATTTCAACTGTCTAGCTATCACGGTTCATGAGATACAGCCTGGTGACAGACGGACAGACAGACAGATAGACGGATCGCGAAGTCTTAGCAATAGGGTCCCTTTTTTAACCTTTGGGTACGGAACCCTAAAAAGCAGGGCCACCAAGTGCAGCTTACGTCTAGCTTTCATTTTTAGAATGTTGTGTTCATTCAATAAAGGTGTAACATGTCCTCTAAAGGGAACTTTAAAACAGAAACGTTCACAGGCGTTAACTATGTATAATATAATATAATTATTGATAATAAAGATAAAGACCCCCGCCGCGTGTCTGTCACGCGATAAACTCAAAAACTGCTTAACGGCTTTTCATGCGGTTTTAACCAGTAGAAAGAGAGAAACGAAGAAGGTTTTTGTGTACAGTTGGTCACGGGCGAAGCCGGGGCGGGTCGCTAGTGTAGTATTAGACGATATTACTTGCAAATTTCATAGTTCTAGGTCAATTTCCCTTTAAATTTTGATACCGTCAAAATGATTGAGAGTGTCAAAATATAGGTTTATTGCGGCATAAGCTTATTTACGTTAACTTAAAAGTTTGATGTTTTCACAGCTTTAAGGGACTGTAGACCTGAGTATGGAGAACATGGTTTTAATTTCAACTCGATACCTCCACGCATTGTCGAAATAAAGGATCTTGACAGACAGACAACAAATGATCACTTATAGGAAAAAACAGAACCCTTATAGTATAAGGGTTCTGATTTTTTCTCTTTGAGGTACGGCACCCTAAAAGTACCTACCATCAGTAGCCGATTAAAGAGTTCTAAATAAAAATATGATTACGAATAAAGTTTTCATTACTTTTACTCGAATACTGGCCCCTATTGCACCGCGATTGTAATTATTGTACTCTGGGCTCCATAGCCCATTGCAGCCATGGCGGGTTTGACGCCCACTTGCATAAAAAATGTACTATTCTGTATCCATACAAAACTTATCAAACTGGCATAGTATATTATTATACAATGTGTCCGAACTTGTAGTAATAAACCTTTGAAGGCCGTAAAATACACCAAATTTTATCGATGAGAAAACACCCTACATAAGGGATGCAATCACCACAGATTTTCATTGCATTTCCTAAAATTCTTTGTAGAACAACACAAATGCTAACAAAAAGATTCATAAAAGGTATGTATAAAATTTTGCAGAATTTTGGGAAATACAATTTGGCTTAATACATAAAAAAATGTTGCATAGAGACTAAACATGAGTATTAAATAACAATTATAATAATTATACTCACCCCATGAATTCGTTAGCCCCGCGAATAGTGCTAGCACCAGCAAACTCTGCGCTCTACACATTTTACAGCAGAAATACAAGGTAGCTTAACCAGAGGTAGGTCCATCCACCACAGATCAGATACGAGTACTGGTCTAGCCTTTATCTCGCTCTTTAAATAGAAGTCAAGCAGAACTATGTTTTTCCCCAATTAAAAAAGAAATCAGTGTAGGGTGGCCAACTCCGATGTCTTTAAATTAAGATATTACTTTATATGAAACGAAAATTCAGAATTAATGTTATGTATTTGAATGTACCTAATTCGAAAAAAATCTTATTTTTTTTTTATGACCTACAGATAGTTGTTTCGGCTCTGAGTGTTTGTGTATGTGAGTTTATATGTTTGTAAACGCACCCACGATACAGGGGCAACTCCTAGTGCGCGGCAAAGATAAAAAAATAGATTTATAAAAACTTATGCCGTCACATAGACACAATCCAAAACTCACGAGTTTTCGTCGAGATTTGAACATATACAACAGCACAACGCGGTGAGCTCTTGCCCACCAGACACAACACCCGTCTGGTCAGAGGATCTTCTGTTTTCAATGTTGGTTTGCGGGTCTTTTCACCCTATTCCGCATACCTCTGAAATTTTGTAAAGTATTGGTGTTTTTCAAATCACGTTGAACCATTGTAATATTATTTCTGAATTTAAATGCAGTGGTTATCATCTTAAGAACTATCCAACACAAAATTGCAGCGGTTAAATTTGGCTGCAAATCGAAATGGTAGCAAAAAGAGTTGTGTACATCGGATTTGGCCACCCTACATTTAAGATGATTAGAGACTCATTGATAAGACGTCGCAACAATAATTATGTTATTTCATTATTCAGATAACTTGTGACCCCTTTGCGTCTACCAGTGTATTGATCTAATCATATTCGCACAAACAAATGTAAGCAAGCTTTTCGATCGAATAAGAACAATAACTCTATACAAATAATGTTTGTATTCGTCTACGTCGCTTCCTTAGCAGAATCGATCATTTTTGTTGTATTCGTAACTGACTACTACTTAGGTACATTAACCTGATTGTTCTCACGTGTTAGTCGAGTTCAAATCTTGTAAACTAAAGAGCCACTTCTTCTAAAATTGCGATTTTGAAATTTTGCTTGATTGATTAGTTTTGAAGACAATATATTAAATTGGTAGTAATAACCTTATTCTTCATTCTTCAGCCAGGATGGTCTCCTCACGTGGTCACTCCTCAACCCGTGCCTTGACGGAGAAGACGCCGTGCAGCTCTGCAAAAAGAGCGGTAATGGCTTTAATTTTACGTTTCGGTAGGTTAAAATCTGCTTCATCATCATTATCATTTCACATAGGCCTCCCCCAAGCGTAGCCACACTGACTGGTCGTGCGAGTCTCGCATCCAGCGGATCTCCGCAATCTTAATGTGTGGATTGATTCATTTCCGTCTATAAGATTGGTCGATTGATGGCGGTAAAACTCTTTGCCTTGCCGAATTCACTTGCGCAATTAGGCTGCATAACTTTTCAGCCCCATCAACCATCCGTTGTGCGAGCAATGTGCCTGATACACTGCCACATAATCACACATCACATCATCAGCCTATTAATGTTCCCACTGCTGGGACACAGGCCTCCTCTCTGTGAGAGGGAATGGGCCGTAATCCATCACGCGGGCGCAGTGCGGGTTGGTGGATGTCACATGTCTTCGAATTTTTGGTTCTAGGACATGCCGGTTTCCTCACGATGTTTTCCTTCACCGTTTTGAGAGCAGTGGTGATGAAATAATTTACACAAAGTAAAGCGCCTGCCTGGGCTCGAACCCACGACCTACAACTTGTAAATCGTGGCCGATACCACTGGGCCACCACTGGCACTGCTCTGCCACATAATGCTAGCAATTAATTGGTATGGCTACATGAAAAAAAAATCAATGCATAACTAACCTTTCTTTCTTTATAGTCGGTTTATAAAAATATATATAATAAGTTTTAATAACGAATGTGATAAAGTCACATATGTAGGTACTTCTACTGTGTTTTTTGTTATTTTAAGATGATAAAAGTTATCGTGTAACGGCTTTCTGCGCGTCGTCGGGTAAACAGATTTAATATTAAACAGTTTTATCTACTACTGAGTTAGATATTTTGAACCCCCGACGGAAAAAGAGAGGTGTTGTAAGTTTGACGTGTGTTGCTGTGTATCTGTGTATTTGTGTGTCTGTCTGTGGCATCATAGCGCCTAAACGGATTAAGCGATTTTGATTTAGTTTTTTTTGTTTAAAAGGTGACGTTTGTCGCGTTTGTTTTGTTTGTTTGTTTGTGTTTGGCGCGAGCTCTATCGATTGGTATTTTTAAAATAATTCTATCTTTTTTAATTCTTTTTTTCATTTCATTAATTTACCGGCCAACTGCGTGTCGGGCCACGCGCAGTAATAGGGTTCCGAAGTTGCATAATAATGTGGACTAAGAAGAGGGTTTTGTTGTTGTTACATGAACATTAAAATGGTTTCAGCGGCACACAACGTCCAAAATTGGGCCCACATAGGATGATGTTTTTTTAATCTATATTCTCGCGTTTGACCACTATCTCACCTGATGGTAAGCGATGATGTGGTCTAAGGTGAAGCACGCTTGCCTAGATGTAATCTATTCACTTTTGACTTACTGGTAACTGAAGAAGGAGTTATAAAGTCCAACTTCGCAACTGAAGTTAGAAAAATATTATCTATTTGAGTACCACCGCGGGTGCGAATTGCGAAAGGAGCCGATACGAGCGCGCGTTCGAGTCACGGGGAATGGTATGGCTCGTTCCTGGATCCTTGCGCGCACGCTCCTTGTTTATTTCTCTTTCGGAATTAGAAAAAAATCGTATGTATTCACATCTAATCTGCGGTATTCACTATTTCATTCTGAAAAGTTTTACGCTACTCAATTAGTGATGTAGTCGGGTCGAATATTGACTTTATAGATGGATATCGACAAAAGAAAATAAATATGTTGCCTGGAAATCGAATCTAATTTGACTTTACTTTTACTTATTGATAACAAAACGTAGAAAATACTTCTGCACTAAATTGCAATTTAAAGCTTAATTTTACGCAAACGGATCTCTGAATCGAAAAATGGTTGTGAAAAACCCATAATATTTTTGATTGGGTTCCGAAGACAACAGGAACCCTTATAGTTTCGCTTAGTCCGTCTGTCAGTCCGCAGCTTAGCTTAGAGAATCTATGCACTAGAAAGCTATAATTTGGCATGGATATACATATTAATAATTCTGACAAAGTGGTAACATATTTAAAAAAAATCACTTTTTTTTCTTTTTCCTCCCATAGACGTATAGAGGGGATGTATTTTTTTTTCTCATCTACCCCATGGTGTGGGGTATCGTTCTCTGACAATGGAAAAAACTTTGTTGGTTTAATGAATGAATTCACAAATTTTTTAAAATGTTGTTTTTATGACATAAAGGAATACACCTCCACACAAAACACAAAACAAAACTAACTAACTTCACAAAATTTAAAATGATTACATCTTATGCTAGCCATTTTGGGGGCATGTGAGAGGCCGGGGTGAAGAGCTGTAAGCATCACCTGCGGCGTGTAGTGGGCTTATGAGGAGTTCACAACAGTACTAACACAGGTTGAAGCAATCCAGAACTCCCGACCCTTGACTCCTATGTCCACAGATCCTTTAGTCTTCCTCCCCCTTAGTCAAGCTCAATTTTTGGTTGGTCGTTCATTGACTACACCTGTATCTGCTGACATCCACGATGTTCCTGAGTACCGACTCACTCGATACCAGAGGGTGGAACAGATACGACAACACTTCTGGCGTCGCTGGGCCAAGGAGTACGTGTCAGAACTGCAGACCAGGAGCAAGTGGCAAGAGCATAAAACTGACCTCAAAGAGAATATGCTCGTTCTCCTATAAGACGACAAATTGCCGCCATTAAAGTGGAGCCTAGGAAGAGTTCTCAAAACTTATCCGGGGAAAGATGGAATATCAAGAGTAGCTGATATACGCAACGCGGACGGCATAGTCAGACGGGCATTTTCCAAAATTTGTCAGCTTCCTCTGACGCATGATTAATGGCATTGCACTGAAGCTGCCGGGCGTCTTTCTTCTCATTGGAACCTGATACTTCCAAGGCCCGGAGCATGTTGCTGAATGAAACCGCTGGTTGTGATTAGTCGGGTGACGTACTGCTTGGCGCAGTTCACCGCTGCGATTGGCCGAGAGCCATGTTGCATCGTGCTGCCCAACCTAGCTGGCCAACGTGATTCGTTAGCGTGGTGGTGGCGCGACGATCAGCGGACCAATTAGAGGATGACGCGAAGCAGTAGACAATCAGTGCGTAATGACAGTGCAAAAAAAAACTATTCCAAAATTGTACCAAGGAACGTCACGTCTCACTGTAATTAATTTCGAAAAGTAAAAGTCTTAAATTCATCGACTGTTTTTATTTGTTGCCTCAATCCCCGTAGCAGATACGCGCAGCTACAAGTATATAAAGACATTTTTTTATGGATCTTACTCTACTATAATTATATATTATTAGGTACTAACTTAAACTTATCTAACTGTGATGGGAGAAAAAATATTTGTATTATTAACCATTAAACAGTGCATGATAAACCGAATTCCACGCGGACGAAATCGCGGGCAACTGCTAGTTATCTAGATATGTTAGATCAACATCTTATAGATTAGCTAAAGTACACGCATCTTTCATCTACCTACTGCGTTTAATTCTATAACAAAATACCTTGTTATGTATTAGAACTAAATGATTGAAAATTTAAAACTTTTGTTAAAACACACTTTGTAAACAAGCATTATTATTACTAATTAGATGATTATATTCAGAATAAGGATGCTTGGACATGCTGGTGCTACTCCATAGGGTCCTGCTCTTTAGTGTAGACAAAATCACTGGTTGATTTTTAAATTCATAATTATTATATATTTTTTTTTAATATCTTGGCAAAATAAGTTGGTTTGTTTTATTAAAGGTAGGCTAGCACTTGACCACTAACTTACCTGATGGTAAGCGGATGTGGTCGACGGTGTGTTATTTTACAGCAATTTAATGTGGTTTTAAAAAAAAAAATGACGTTAAGGTGTATAATATGCTTTAATAAAATTATATTTATCAGTTTTTCTTTTTTTTCAATTTGCAAAAATAATAATACGATAAAAAATTGGATATTAAATATTTATTTATTTAATAATAGTGATTTTAATATATTTGTCGGCATTTCTAAATATTGCGTTCTGAAGAGAGCTATGGTTTCGAATGACTCTGACAGATGTCAACTTGACGTAACACTAAGCACTAGTTTTTGGCGCGAACAAGGGAGGATCGACACAGGAGAGCGAGTAAGAATATGGCGGGTTGGATTGAGTTGTGAATTCGTGATAAAAGCAAAGTAGAAATACAGTGAGAGTTACTGATTGTTCGTGTAGATCAAACTACGAGCTTAGTGGAATGTCGTTTACGTTATTCGCCAATACATAACGTTTAGTTACACTGTGGCCCTACATACAAGCAAAGAAGTTGGTTTGTTTAGCCTAGCCCGAAAAGAACCCGTGAATTAATGGCTTTTCCTGACAATAACACAGTCTTCCCTACATATTTTTGTTTTTGTAAGGCCATACGCGAAAAACCGCAACCGTAAACAAATGATTATAAACACTTTTCATAATAGAGTTGGCAAGGAATTTAAGGGAACCGCGGCCTTGAAAGTCTTATATAATGCCTATGTGCGCAGTCTAGTAGAATATGCATCTCCCGTCTGGAATCCTACCTATAATGTCTACATATATCGTCTTGAGCGCGTCCAAAATAAATTCACACGATGCTTGCGTTTTAAAGACGACAAATGCCCTTACAGAGCCGATTACACAGAACGGCTAAGTCATTTTAAATTAGACTCATTGAAGCGACGAAGGGTTCTAAATGATTTGTTGATGCTCTATAAAACCGTGAACGGACTAACTTCAACGCCAGGTCTACTTAGCAAAATTAGTCTAGAGGTGCCTCGTTATTCTCACATCAGGTCCAAGCGCACCACTAGAACATTCGAGTCGCACAAACCTGGGACTCCATGCTCCCCTTAACAGAATGGTCATTCTATACGACATAGTCTGACAAAACTAAAAACTAAAATCATTAAACTTGACTTGTGATCAGCTGCCTACTCCTACTACTAATTTGTACTGTTAATTTTTTCGGTTTTTTATTATTTATTTTATATAATTTAATAATCTAATTGTCTTTTTAATTAATGTATGTGTAATGTTTGTGTCTCAATAATTATTTCAATGATGTTGTTTGATAATATTGTATTTTAAATCGTATGGTATATAATGTTAATGTTTTGTTATTTGAATTTGACAGATTTTTTATTTTTTGTAATGCGATGTAATTGAATAATGTAATTAAATTTTGATTAATGTAATATATTATGTGTGTGTCTCAATATTTGTTTAAATAATATAATTCGATAATATTGTATTTTAATTGTATTGGATATTGATGATATTGTTTGGTAGTAATTCATTTTGACTTTTTACTTGATTTCTATTGATAATTTAGATTTTAGTGTAAATAATTATTCGATTTTAATTTGATCAAAGTTTAGTTTCATAATTTAATTTTGTATTGTTTTATTATGATTTTAATTTATATATTTTTGTTTTAGATCCTTATTGCAATTTATGTAACCTACTCTGTAAGTGTTGTGCATGCCTGTAAGTGACTTGCTTACACAGGATCTTTTCTGAATTTTTAATTATAATAAGTCGTTGGTGTGCCTTATTAAATAAATAAATAAATAATAAAGTCCTTTGCCTTTTTTTTTCAGTGGTTATAAAATTTCACATTATACCGATACGTTGCTTAATAGTGTTATGCTGGGTGCATCGTCCTCACGTGTATGAATTAATGTATGTATGTATAGTGGTAGCAGCGGGTCTTTGTGTCTCTGAAGCAGGCTTTGCGTACCATTGCGCAAGAAACAGTGTAACGTTACGATTAGCTCTAAATGAGCTAAACGTAAGTTACGTTTTAAAATTAAATAAAAAAGATAAGGGTTTAAAACGAGCTAATTATAAGTTTTAATCTATACTTATACATATAATATAATCTATATATATATAAAAGCGAAAGGTCACTCATTCAACTATCACGAAATATCGAAAAATGCTTGACGTTTATAGAAGAAATTTGGCAGGAAGGTAGTTTATAGTAAGCAGACGTCCGCTAAGATGGGATTTTGCAACAGGGCCGGATGTAGGGGTTTAGACCCCTACATCCGTACCTGTTGCGCAAATTTATATGTAAGTCCTTAATTTTTTGCTACAAACTTTAAATTTGGCTGGAAATTAGTTTATAATTAGTAGACGACCGCTCAGAACGGATTTTGCGACTGGGCCGGATTTAGGGGGTCTAAGGGCTCTCGCAAGTTTGTATGAAAGTCCTTCATTTTTTGAGCTACTATCTTGAAAGTTGTCAGGGAGATAGTTTATAGTTAGTAGACGACTGCTAAGAACAGATTTTGTGCCAGGGCCGGATTTAGGGGGTCTAAGAGTTCTCGCAAGTTTGTATGAAATTCCTTCATTTTTTGAGCTACTAACTTAAAATTTGGCAGGGAGGTAGTTTATAGTTAGTAGACGACCACTAAGAACGGATTTTGAGACAGAGCCGGATTTAGGAGGCCTAAAGGCTCTCGCAAGTTTATAAGAAAGTCGTTCATTTTTTAAGCTACAAAATTAAAATTTGGCAAGGAGGTAGTTTATAGTTAGTAGAACCGCTCAGAACGGATTTTGCGTCAGGGCCGTATTTAGGGGGTCTTAGGCCTCTCGCAAGTTTGTATGAAAGTCCTTCATTTTTTGAGCTACTAACTTGAGATTTGACAGGGATGTAGATTATTGCTAGTAAGCGACCGCTAAGAACGGATTTTGCGACAGAGCCGGATTTAAGTGGTTTAAGAGCTCTCGCAAGTTTGTATGAAAGTCCTTAATTTTTTGTGCTACATATTTTAAATTCAGCAAAAAAGTAGTTTATAGTTAGTAGACGTCCTCTCAGAACGGATATTGCGACAGGGCCGGATTTAGGGGGTCTAAGGGCTCTCGCAAGTTTGTATGAAATTCCTTCATTTTTTGAGCTACTTAAAATTGGCAGGAAGGTAGTTTATAGTTAGTAGACGTCCGCTAAGAACGGATTTTGCGATAGGGTCGGCTTTAGGGGGCCTAAGGGCTCTCGCAAGTTTATATGAAAGTCGTTCATTTTTTGAGCTACAAAATTAAAATTTGGCAACGAGGTAGTTTATAGTTAGTAGACGACTGCTAAGAACGGATTTTGAGACAGGGCCGGATTTAGGGTGTCTAAGGGCTATCGCAAGTTTGTACGAAACTCCTTCATTTTATGTGCTACAAACTTTTAATTTGGCAGGGAGGTATTTAATAGTTATTAGACATTCGCTAAGAACGGCTTTTATGTCAGGGCCGGATTAAAGAGGTCTAAGCACCCTCGCAAGTTTGTATGACAGTCCGGATTTTTTTTTTTACTACCATCCTGAAATTTAGCAAGTCTAGAGTTTATGAGACCTCCGATTCATAAACTCTAGACTTGCTAAATTTCAGGAACACAAAATTTCACATCATCGCTTACCATCAGGTGAGATGGTGATCGAGCGCGAGCCTATACCAAATAAAAAAAAAATATTTGTCGCCACATAAGCTAGGAAAGAATTTTGTGATACTCTATATTTTTTTCCAATTGGTGCCTTAAAAATGATGCTCAGTGAGATAGGCATTTTCTGTTGACTGAAATATATAGTTTGCGTTAGACATCATTAAATTAAACTTTATATTTTCAAAACCACGCGGACGAAGTCGCGGGCAACAGCTAGTATATACTTATAATACTAATACTAATAATAATCTATACTATAATCTATCTAATATATATAAATCTCCTGTCACGATGTTTGTCCGCGATGGATTCCTAAACTACATAACCGATTTTAAATTAAATTGGCACACCGTGAGCAGTCTGGTCCAACTTGAGAGATAGGGTAGGGTAGGGTAGGGTAGGGTAGGTAGGGTAGGTAGGGTAGGTAGGGTAGGGTAGGTAGGGTAGGGTAGGGTAGCTAGGGTAGGGTAGGTAGGGTAGGTAGGGTAGGGTAGGGTAGGGTAGGTAGGGTAGGTAGGGTAGGGTAGGGTAGGGTAGGTAGGGTAGGTAGGGTAGGGTAGGGTAGGTAGTTAGGGTAGGGTAGGTAGGGTAGGTAGGGTAGGTAGGGTAGGTAGGGTAGGTAGGGTAGGGTAGGGTAGGGTAGGATAGGTAGGGTAGGGTAGGGTAGGTAGTTAGGGTAGGTAGGGTAGGTAGGATAGATGAATGTTTGGTGTTTTTATGGCAAAACAAAGTTTGCCGGGTCAGCTAGTCTATACTAATATTATAAAGAGGAAAGATTTTTTGTTTGTTTGTACCGAATAGGCTCCGAAACTACTGGACCGATTTAAAAAATTCTTTCACCAGTTGAAAGCTATATTATTCCTGAGTGACATAGGCTATTTTTTATCCCGAAAACGAGTCCTTTGGGGATGTCCACGGTCGTCCCGTGTCAGTCCCGTGCGTCTCGCAACCAGCGGATCCCCGCAACCTTCACCAGATCATCGGTCCACCTGGTGGGAGGCCTTCCAACGCAACGTCTTCCGGTTCACGGTCGCCACTCCAGAACATTTCTATACCATCGGCCATACGTTCTACGAGCAGTGTGCCCTGCCCACTGCCACTTAAGTTTGGCAATTCTTCGGGCTGTGTTGGTAACCCTGGTTCTCTTGCGGATCTTTACATTTCTGATTCGAACACGCAAGGAAACGCCGAGAATAGCCCTCTCCATTGCCCTTTGAGTGACTGTAAGCTTTCTGATGAGGCCCATTGTAAGCGACCACATCTCAGAGCCATATGTCATCACTGGCAACACACACTGACTTTTGTCTTGAGACACTGTGGTAAGTTGGACGAGAAGATACCGCGCAACTTCTCGAACGCTGCCTTCTTAGCGATATTTCTTTATATGAAACAAAAATTTAGAAGTAATGTTATGATAAGTGGTAAAAATTAACAGATATTTTTGAGGTTTGAGATGTCTTTTTTGCCCATATGAAATTATTTCACTTACATAAGAAACGATTAACTAATTTAAATATACATTATTGATATACGTGCAATATTTTTGAGGAGCTCGTGGCTAAATAATAACAGCCGCACGGGTCGATCTTCAAGGTTAAGCAACGCTTGACGAGGTTGGTCAGTGGATGGGTGACCATTTTCAACATACCGAGTTTCCTCCGTGCCTCGGAAAAGCCAATGGTCCCGGCTGTCATTTGAAGGTCTTTGACAGTCGTTACGGGTAGTCAGAAACCTGAGATCTGACACCAATCTTGCCAAGAGGAATCGTGTTACCCAGTTACTGGGTTGTGGAGGTCAGATAGGCAGTCGCACCTGTAACGATTTCGTTACAATCTACCCATACTTAACTTCTTTTAATTAAAAATAAAAACACAAAATAATCAAATTATAATAAAATCCGGTTGATTATCTATCAACGCAAGCTAAGTTTTCGAACGCAGCGAGGTGAAGTTGGTGCGAGCCGCGAGGAACTAAAGTGCTTGAACGAGGTATGTCATTGCATTGACCGTGAGCGAGCGAGCACAAGTATCTCGAAGAAGTCTGTGAGCGAGCAGGCGAGGTGCATTGACTTTCTGCCCACATTTTTTCCTATGAAAAATTACTCCAGTAAAATCCAATTAATCTTTAATTGATAATTGGCATTCTTTATTACTTTAATAAATACCCTGAAGTTTACCCCAAAGTGTTGGGTGAGTGTTCAAACTTATGTGTTATTTTTAGTGGTGATATTGGTGAGTAGCTTTGTAGTTTGTAACTAACGGGCAAATGTTCAGCTGTCTAGTAATTAAGCTGCTTTGCTTTTATTGTTTCTCATTGTAGTTGGTTGGGTCTCATATTGATCATCTTTTAAATCATACTCATAAACCCACACAACTACCTACATTATATTTTTTCAATAAAAATATCATCATGACTGTTACGTTTTATAATCACCTACGGCTATGTTAGAACTGTATAGACATTTACCGCTTTTTAATGGTTTGCTGTCATCTATCTAGAACATTCTTATTGTTATAAAATTTGGGGATAAATATAATGACCACCTAAAATTACTTTGTGACCATAACCTCTATTACCTAAAATTGTACTATGAAACCCAAATTTAGTAAATTGATCACCAAATTTAGTAAATTGATCACCAAATTTTAATAGCAAATTATTGCGCTATTTAATGTTGTAAAATAGGTTAGGTTAGGTTAGAACTTACTGTGACCAACCGCGCGCGAGCCGAGCGAGCAAAGCGAGCGGTGCCGCGGCAGCGGCCGGCGAGCGCTACTTCCAAGTTGCTCCCAGAAATTTTATAATCTTTTTGGTCATTGGTTTAATTTTGGTGATCATTTACTACTTTTGGTGATCATTTACTACTTTTGGGTTAACAATGATTTATTTGGAGTCATTTTGCCTAAACAGGATAGCGAGATGTTAAAACTTTGGTTATAATTTTACAATAAGATGCGGGTTTAATTTTGGTGATCATTTACTATTTTTGTCTGTTATATGTTACTATATCTGGTGGTAAGTTAAACATAAGCCATAAAATTTTACTAAAACGTAAACAAATTTGATGTGCGTTAGAATAGCAGAACCACTCTTTCTATTATTAGTGTTTCGATAAAGTTATAATTATAACCACTATTTTCTGCCTTAAAACTACAAGTACGAATTAGTGTTAATTAGTAACAATTAGTGCTAAACATTTTATTGTCATTTCCTTTCATGTATCTATTATTATCGCTTTCATTCCTACATAACCATTGTATTATTATCACTGTTTGACTGCCTCATCATCGATCACTATTTCATGCTGTTAGTTGCCATTGCGCTTTTGCATTGAGGATGGGATGTCGCAGTCAAACAGGGAATGTGGACTTTCCCTAAGACGTCTGGAAATTAATTCCAGGGTTCCTACCCCGGCTTCAGACCGGCTGCCGCTACTACCTAGCGTGTGTGTTGGCCTACCCTAACGCACTGTTAGCTGCCTAACACTGTGTCGCCGCGCTACGGGACTACCTACCACCTACTCTGCCCACCGCTTCCCGGGATCTAGCAACGAGCGGAACTGTACTGCATATCACCGGACGCCCCTAACGCTAAGGCCAGTGGTACACTATCTTGTGGCTACGCAACGTACTTCGGACCGCGAGTGGCAACCCCGACCCTGAAAACTAATAAAATTGTTAACCTTTAGTTGGTTTTTATTCTACTACCTTCTAGCTACCTGTTAGGTAGGTAAACCAGTTAGAAGCGTTACACACCATATAAAACACTGGTACTCCATGGTCTCGGCCATGACAAATATGTCGTCGGCAAACAGAAGGTGAGTGATGTACTCGCCATAAACGTTGATGCCTAGCCCCCTCCAGTCTGTACCTTGAATATATCCTCCAGCGCAGCTGTTTCGGCGAAATAACGTCTCCCTGTCTCACGCCGCGCTGAGAAGAATTGGTTTCGAGGTCTAATCTTGAAGACGGACTGACTTGTGACTAGATTGCACTCAAACCATATATTCAAAAGACGTAGATCATCCTGAGCGTCGAACATAACAGCGTTTACGGAATGTCCAAAACATGAGAAACCTCCTTTTTTTTTAAGTCGGCTATAAATAAAGCTGTATCGTCAGCGTACAAAGATTTATCGCCTTTTAGTCCAACTTCATGAATATTGTTAATCAGGAATAACAAGGGTCCCAAAATTGATCCCTGCGACATGCCAAAGTTTAGGATTTTAGGACTACTTTGGGTTTCGTTATCTTAAACTACTTGGCAACGATTTGTCAGGTAAAATTTAAAGATATCAAGGGCATTTACAGTGACGCCAATGTAATTTTGTTTATCAAATTCAAATTGAAATTCAAATTAAATTTATTGCATCCATAATGTACATACAGGTGGTAAAATATTAGTTACAGAAACAATTATGGACCCTGTCGGGCACAGCAACATTCTAGATACAGTTAAGTGTCTAGGAGAGAGGAATAGCGCTTAATATTTTCCTTTATAATTAAAATTTCAGTTATTCGTTTCCTATCTATCTGCATTTATTTGGTTAAATCTACTAATATGTTTGTGCCTTTCTATGTTCATGTTAAATTATGAATAATTATTGATTAATAATTTATTTGCTTAAATTTTTGTATTACAGTTAGTTTATATTTAATACAATTAATATTCAATATGTCCATGTTATATTTTAAGTCAATTAATCATTTATATTGAGGTTTGAGAAATCTTTATTCACAAAAGAATGCAATAATTCACTTACATGTGAATATTAAAAATAACAGTAGGTAGATTAATTATTGTTGGGCGTAAATACAGAGGTAGGTAATTAATTAAATTTTGAGGGTATACAAAATTTATTTAATAACATTGTGTGATTCATTGTGTCAAAGGCTTTTATTAGGTCTATAAAAATGCCTAATGCTATTTGCCTTTTGTCGATATTAATTTATTAGAGTTGCATAAAGTGTATTGGATTTTGGCCTAAAACCGTATTGATTTTACACAGAATGTTTTGCGCTCTTAGATGTTCATCGAGGTGGTTGTATAAAAACGTTCAAAATTGCCTGGATCCGATTTATTTCCATTTTTGAAAATGGGGCTGACCTTTGCAATTTTGAGGCTGTCGGGAAAAGTTCCAAGCTCAAAATTTTTATTTATACAGTTAGTTCGCCTAGTATCATGTCATGAAGAAGCTCCTCCATAGAACAAGCGAGTAGAAAAAGGAATCGCTTTGCTCCTTTGACTCATAAGCTTACTGAACGCGCTTGTGAGAGGGCTCACATCGTTCGCTCTTCTCATGGTAAGTGTGGTCGACTCACTCGTGTTAAAAGTGGGCTCGCTTCGCTCGCTCGTCTTGATAACTTGCTTACCAAGTGTCTTAACTAATATCTTACCCTGAGCGGCGCCAGTATGGCCTCGTGGAACTTGGTGTACTCGCGCACCCAGCTATTACAGTTGTATATGTAGCACGCGAGGATGTTTATATATGCCACCTCTGGCAATACTGTGAACCATTTCTGGAGGAAATCCGTTCTGAAATGGAGGGGTTATTAATAATTGTCAGTTTGGGGTTATTTGAGGGGGTAGAAGTGTCACGCCTAGTACATACAAACATACATACGCTCGTAAAACATTACCCGCCCGCAGTCGGGTAAAAAAGTTGTGTACATCGGATTTGGCCACCCTACATTTAAGGTGATAAGAGACTGATAAGAAGTCTCAACAAAAAGTTATTTCATCATTCAGATAACTTATGAACCTTTTGAGATCTACCAGGTTTATACATGTTGTGTTCATAATGCTCATAATCGCACAAGCGAATATGGACAATAACCCTATACTTACTTACGTTTATATATTTTTGAGATATTATGTACTTTTGTAAAGATAAACTACAATTTATTTAAAACGGCATAAAGATAGACTTCAGATGCCATCAATAAAATTAGATTTATTTTAGAAAATTTGGCTGCGAATGAGTTAGTGATGTGTCAGTGTAACTGCCAGACAGTCTCAAATCTAATTGCAGTCCAGCCTGAGGCTACGGAGGACCCGGTCCAAGCTGAGAGGGTGTCTCAAGACAGTGTCTTTGTAGAAGACAGATCTAATGTAGCACAGGATTTGCCTCAAGTAGACCGGCCTGAAAGTGCTGGGTTTGCATTTAGTCATAGTAATGAAAGTTTTCATTCGGTTATGTTTTCAGATGGTATTGGAAAAGGTTTAGGTAAACTAATAAATGGCAATCAGAGTCATTCCACTTTTAATTATTGCATGCCCGGGTCATCGTACAAGCAAATAATGGAATCTGTGTTAAAGAATATATATAAACCAGATACCAATATAACTGTATTTGTAGGTAATAGTATAAAAGTAAAAAAACCGGCCAAGTGCGAGTCGGACTCGCACACAAAGGGTTCCGTACCATTATCGCAAAACACTGCATAAAAATCACGTTTGTTGTATGGGAGCCCCCCTTAATTTATTTTATTTTAATTTATTAATTATTATTTTTTGAAGTAAATATTACACTAAACATTCTGTGAATATTTCAGGCGTCTACCTGTTGCCGTTATTAATATCGAGCAAAAAACGGCAAAAATATCACGTTTGTTGTATGGGAGCCCCCCTTTAATATTTACTTTATACTGTTTTTAGTATGTTAGTATGTTTGTTGTTATAGCGGCAACAGAAATACAACATCTGTGAAAATTTCAACTGTCTAGCTATCACGGTTCATGAGATACAGCCTGGAGACAGACGGACAGACAGACAGACAGACAGACAGACAGACAGACAGACGGATCGCGAAGTCTTAGTAATAGGGTCCCGTTTTTACCCTTTGGGTACGGAACCCTAAAAAAGATGACATCACTGAGTGTGTAAATGAGATGTTAAAGTTAAATTGCAATAAAATTATTTTGTGTGCCTTCCCTTACTTGGATAAATTGTCAAATAGACAAAATAATCACATTCACATGCTTAATAAGCATCTGCACTTTCTTGTGAGTCACTATAGTGATAAACTAGTTTTGTTTGACATCAACATTTGTGTTGATAAATTAAAGGCGACAGGCGATACTTTGTATCTGCCTCTTAGGGTAAGACATCAAATAGCTCGGCTATTATCATATACAATAAACTCAAACATAAGTAGTATGTCGAAGTATCCAGTTATTATTGATATTAGTAATTGTACTAATTTAAAGGGGGTCAATACCTTGAGTAACGTTAGCAAAAATGCTATTAATATTTATTCTTTAAACTAGTTGATAGGACAAGGGAGGGTACCAATAACGGAATAGATACGAGTATATCCACCATCAAAAAGGTACCTTCTTGCTCACAAAAATATAATTTCAAAAAAATGTCTCAGCAGAATTCCCTGAAATTATTCCACCAGAATATTCAGGGTTTTTCTTCGAAGAAATTGGAAATCGAACTGTTTTTAGAAAAATCAATGTCCGAAATTATTTTTTTCACGGAGCATTGGCTGAAAGATTATGCAATGCTAATCAATTATGAAAATTATACTGTGGGCAGTTGTTTTAACAGAAAGATTATGTTGCGTGGGGGTTCACTTATATTAATTAAAAAGGGTATTAAATCAAAACTTCGTAAAGATATTATAGTAGACCTATCAGTTGAACAAAGTGTTGAACTGTCCTGTGTTGAGCTGGATAAGCATGTCATAGTGTGCGTCTACAGACCCCCTAATTATAAGGACTACTCTATATTCGAGTCAGTGATGGAAGATGTTTTGGCAAAACTTCCAATGGGTAATAAACTAGTAATTGTCTGTGGTGACTTTAATATTAATATTTTAGAAGATAATTCAGATAGCAGTAGGTTATTAAATCTCTTTAAACCATTTAATTTGTCACATGTGTTTATGGAACCAACCCGAACTACACTGACTTCTGCTACATGTATTGATAATGTTTTTGTTGCTGAAACTACTTGGACAAGGCCATTATAAATTATCTGCCTTCGGATCATAGTGGGCTACTGGTGACATTTGAGTACATTATGCGAATAAAACAAGTGCAGATTCAATCCAGACCAATAACAGCCGGTAAATTAAATAAATTTAACAGCACTTTAATCTGTAAGTTAAGCGATCAGGACCTCACAGTGAATGATGGTAATATTTTGTATGATGAAGTTTTCTCAGTGGTTCAAAAAGAGTTCAAAGAAGAAAACTAAAACTATATGCGCAAATAGTGGCTTGCCCGAATACGGCGTTGCCCGAAAACCCATCTTCCCAAAGACAGTGGGATGAGCCGCTCTGCAGATTGGTACGGAATAAACTCATAAATACGTCCACCAATACTGCTGAGCGTGCTCGCCTACTGGCTGTGGGTGAGTGGGAGTCGGGCCTCTGGCTACAGGCTTTACCGTCACCCAACATAGGCACAATGTTGAGTGACACTACCTTCCGGATCGCTACATGTCTGCGACTAGGTACTCCCAGCGGAGCTCCACATCGCTGTCAATGTGGTGAAGCAGTCGACCGCCTCGGACATCATGGCCTATCCTGCAGTAGGAGCGCTGGTCGGATAGCACGGCACGCCAGCATTAATGACATCATATGCCAGCTGTTTTAGAACCCAATGGCTTGGCACGCGACGATGGGAAGAGACCGGATGGGATGACCATAATGCCTTGGAAGTTGGGTAGGCCTTTGGTGTGGGATGCAACATGTGTCGATACCCTTGCGCCATCCCATCTTCTTAGCACGACGGGCTGTGCTGGGGCAGCTGCTGCTGGTGCAGAAAACCTCAAACGGTGCAAATATAACAACCTTATTGGCAGTTATATGTTTGAGCCGTTTGGGGTTGAGACATTAGGTCCATGGGGTCCGAGTGCTCATCGAGTGTTTCGAGACATAAGTAAACGGTTAGTCGACTGTTCGCGTGACCAGAGGGCTGGCCTTTTCTTTAGCCAGAGAATCAGCATTGCCATTCAACGTGGCAATGCTGCCAGCGTTCTGGGCACGTTTCCCATTGACATCGATGTGGAAGAATTTTTTGATGCGCTATGAGCCCTTTTCCCTCTCCCTTTTGTATGTAAGTTTGTTTTGTTATTAGTCATAAGATTAGGAATAGCCAGTTGTACATATTAAAAATTTAATTTAATTAAAAACTAAAAAAACTATATGCCCTAAGTTTTTATTCAGTGACTGGGTGACTACAGGACTTAGAAAAAGTAGGGAAAGACTTTACAAGCTATATGGCCTTAAGCCTTGTATTAACAATGAAACTTTTAATAAGTATGTTGCTACTTACTCAAGAATTTTAAAAAATACATGCAAGGCAGTTTTTTTTTTTTTTTATCTGTTATAGGCTTGCGCTTGACCTCTATCTCACCTGATGGTAAGCGATGATGTGGTCCACGATGGAGCACGCTTGCAGTTAAGGCCTTGTACATTAGTAATAAGGTTAAATTAGCAGAAAATAAAATCAAGACGGTTTGGAAATTTATAAATAATGAAACGAATAGGAATAAAAGAAATAATACTGATTACACGCTTGAGATCACACACGGACTTATTAGAGATAACAAAAAAGTTGCGCAAGAATTTGTAAATTTCTTTACCAACATCCCAATTAAAACGACTGAAACCTTAAATTCTTCGCCCTCAATTGCTTTTGGATTATTAAACGCGAACGTTTCAGCCTGCCCGAATCTATTTAACTTTTCACATATAAATCCCATAACAGTAATAAAAGCTTTTAAGCAAATCAAGATCAAACCGACTGAAGATCTGTGGGGAATCTCCATCAAAGCTTGTACCTCCAATATTCAGACTATAGCGCCATACTTGGCTTTGATTTTCAATTTGTGTGTGGATCAAGGAGTCTTTCCGGATCTAATGAAATATAGTAAAGTTATACCACTTTTTAAATCTGGGGACAGTAAAGACACAAATAATTATAGACCAGTATCCGTGTTGCCGGTTTTCAGCAAGGTATTTGAGAAGATAATGCTAAATCAAATGCTCATTCATTTTAATACGAATAACATCTTGTATGATAAACAGTATGGTTTCACCAGAGGACGTTGTACAACTGACGCTGGTGTCACCCTATTGAAACACATCTTTAATGCGTGGGAAGAGTCGCAGGATGCCATAGGTATCTTCTGTGACCTGTCGAAGGCGTTTGATTGCGTTAATCATGAAACATTACTTCTGAAACTTGAGCATTACGGGCTAGGTCAATCAGCGTTAAGTTTGGTTAAATCTTATTTGAATGATAGACAGCAATTAGTTCAAATAAACGGTGTGAATTCGTCGGGGTTAAACGTAAAAATGGGGGTACCCCAGGGCTCAATTTTAGGTCCTTTCTTATTTTTAATATACATAAACGATTTAGCCCGTTTATTGGAAAACAAACTAAACATGGTGTTATTTGGTGATGACACATCTTTAATTTTTAAAATAAATAGACGTACTTGTCGGGTTGACGACGTAAATAACGCGCAACGGCAGGTTCAGGATTGGTTCACTGCCAATAATTGTTTTAAATGGTAAAAAAAACAAGTGCGTAAAATTTTCCTTGCCGAATGTCAAAAGTACTGATTGTGACATTATATTAAACAAGGAGAAGCTAGAATTCGTCGATTAAACGGTTTTCCTGGGGATCACGCTGGACTCAGGGTTGCAATGGGGTCCTCATTTGGTATCCCTTGCAGGACGGCTGAGTTCGGCAGCGTATGTTGTTGGAAAGATTCGTCGGTTAACCGATGTGGATACCGCGAGACTAGTCAATTTTAGTTATTTTCATAGTATAATGTCTTACGGTATCCTACTATGGGGAAGGGCTGCAGACATTGGGTCAATTTTTATTCTGCAAAAACGAGCCATCAGAGCAATATATAATCTTCGCCGGCGCGATTCTTTAAGGGAACTGTTTAAGGACATTAACATCATGACGGTTCCTTGTCAATATATTTATGAAAACATCATGTACGTGAGAAAGAATTTACATCTTTTTAGTAAAAACGGCGACAGACATAATTACGTTACTAGAAATAGGGACCAATTAGTTCAACCAGGTTTCAGACTGGCTAAAGTAGCCTCATCTTTCATGGAGTACTGTACAAAATGTTACAATAAAATTCCTCCTCACATTCTTGAACTGAATGAGACGAAGTTTAAAACCTGTATAAAACGCACACTATGTGGGCTGGCATATTATAAGTTGGGGGATTTCATCACTGATAAAAATGCTTGGCTCAATGCTAGTACTGCTCCACAATCCACAACCACTAGGGCGCAATAACAAGTGATATGCAGAACATTATTGTTTTGAGGTATTGTTGGACCTGCTGAAGACTGTATGAATATATTTGTATTGTATAAACTCAATTTCCTTAGTATTGTATAACTGCACAGCACGTGTCTGAGTACTATGTATAACTGTAAATCTACCATCTATTGTACCTATGCGTCGTTCGTTGACTTGTGTGTGCCCTGGCCGTTGAGTGTGTCATGCTCTCTCAAATGTCTCTCTGATGGTGGCGCGTGTGTTGGATCATCCGGTTCCCTTCATGCTGGTTGAGCTGGGTGGTGCCAATTCATGCGTCATGTTCGTGAACGGACGCCGTCAGTTGGGATTGGTCATAACTTGACTGCTTCGGATGTTAATGTTTTTCTAGTATCTATTATATAACTGCACAGTACATGTGTGAGTACTTCTAATACTTTATGTCTGTAGGTGGTATGGTGGGTAGTGCTATTCTGGGTGCATTGTCCTCACATGTATGAATTTAATAATGTATGTACATATGTTCCTAAATATTGTAAAAAAACTATTTTTTTTAAAAAGAGTAAGTATGTAGTTTCTTGTGCATTCTTCTCCATAACAAGCTACTTTCCGAATGCAGGGTAGAATCATTTTCATGTAACGTTCAAAAGTGCCGCTTGGTGGCCTAGTTGAAATAAAATATCTTTGTCTTTGTCTTTGAAATATCTTATTTCTTGGGTTCATAAATTTGAAAATTGACATAAATACCCATCCTAAGTGAACAATAAAGGTTGTCATTATTATTTTTACTTAACTACTTCCAAAATACGATTTAGGGGGTGTTAAAGTATTTTTGAAGAATCTTATTTCTTGGGTTGATAAATTTGAAACGTGGCACAAATACCAATCTAAGGAAACAATAAAGGTTGTCATTATAAGTTTTTTGAAACTAACTCAAGCTAAGAATCTTACTGGACAGGGTTTCGTTTTTGACGTAGGGCTCTAGGGGAGCCTAAGGCGTGATTTTGCGGCAATTTAACCTTAAAGGAGGTAAAAAGAGTCAAAATTAGTTTGTATGTAAAATCGAATTCCTTGGGGATAAAGTTGATAATCAAAATGTACATAAAACATTTTTGAAACTCCCTCCCTGATAGGGATTAAGTTTTTTTGACGAATCTTACTGCGCAATCTGACTAACATAAACGATAAATAAAAAAGTGAAGAAAAGGGTGAATAGCATATTTAGGTTGTTCAAAACTCGACCCTCAACGGGGCAAAAAAGAGTTGATAAGTTTTTAGGGGAGGATTTTACTTTGTGGCGGTAACCTAAAATTTATTATTCTTTAAGTCAAATAACGAATCGTCCCAATCCAATAAACCCTGTATATCTACGATGCCCAGTTTTTTATTGATTTAATAATAGCTTATTTTTCGCCTTCACTAACTGCATATAAGAAAATCATTTATAGGATAAAAGAAATCACGCGAACGAAGTCGCGGGCGGAGTGCTAGTATAATATAATGATGATTCATAAACCCTACATTACATTCATGGGTTGCTAATATTTTACGCAAAGTTGCAGGATGTGGCAATGCTATATGGTTTCTAAGTAAGAACTATGCTTTGGACGGGTAAAAGTATAGTGATAGAGTGAATTGTTTTACGTCCTCTGAATACCGTACATCTTTATTACTTTTATCAGTGTTTAAATGATTGTGTATGTTAACAAAGTTTTTTTCCATCATATGTTCAACTTCGTCATAATTTTGCTTACGTTTTCTTATTATACTTAAAATAGATTCTAAATTTTTCAATTTAGATTCACGCCTATTTAACCTAAGAGTCATAATTTTCGCTTTACGCTCTACGTCATCTTCTGCGGGGCTACTAAGTCTTTGCATTTCTGTCTGGATAGCAACACCTTTGAAGCTCAAACAAATTTTCTTTGCTGGAGGTTGGTCTAGTGTAGATAGATCGATTTTCATAGATTCCGAGAGTCCAGCTTGAGAGGTTGAAGGATTAGGTTCCACAACAGGTCGAAAAGGAAGTACTATGTCACTTAGTACCACTACTTGTTTACTTTATAGGCTGAAAATAAAACAGTTTTACGTTCAAAAATTTTAATTATCATAAATCAATCTATATATCTTCTTATGTGCCAACAACTGAGAAAAATCTAAGTCACAGATAACAGCAAAAATCTACAATGTCTTATTTCTTGGTAGGTGACGGGTTAAGCATCAAATGATAATGTCTAAGCAAAAAACCGTATCGTAATCCTTTTACACATCACAATCACAGCTGTAGAAAGCATCCATTATTATTATCATGAAGATTTGCCGCACTCAGGCTCTGGCAGCATGGTTAATATTTAAGAAAATAATGATAGGAAAAGCTGTTGCTTTGAGTTTTAATTTTAACCCGGTACCATTCATGTGAAATATATACTAGGTAAAGCGAGGCGCTAGTTTGCCACAGTACACATCGGCTCTGTATTTTATCGTGATTTAGAAATATTAAATATTAAAAAACCGACCAAATGCGTGTCGGGCCACGCGCAGTAATAGGGTTCCGAAGTTGCATAATAATGCGGACTAAAAAGAGGGTTTTGTTGTTGTTACATGAACATTAGAACGGTTTCAGCGGCTCACGAAGTCTAGGACAAAGGATTTTTTAATCTATATTCTCGCGTTTGACCACTATCTCGCCTGATGGTAAGCGATGATGTGGTCTACGGTGAAGCACGCTTGCCTAGATGTAATCTATTCACTCTTGACTTAAACTAAATAAGGACTAACTGGTAACTGAAGAAGGAGTTATAAAATCCACCTTCGCAACTGAAGTTAGAAAATTATTATCTATTTGAGTACCACCGCGGGTGAGAATTGCGAAAGGAGCCGATACGAGCGCGCGTTAGAGCCACGGGGAATAGTATCCTTGCATGCACGCTCCTTGTTTATTTCTCTTTCGGAATTAGAAAAAAATCGTATGTATTCACCTCTAATCTCCTCTAATACCGCAGATTAGAGATGAATCCTCTAATCTGCGGTATTCACTATTTCATTCTGGATAATTTTACGCTACTCAATTAGTGATGAAGTCGGGTCGAATAATGACTTTATAGAAGGATATCGACAAAAGAAAGTAAGTAATTTGCTTGGAAATCGAATCTAATTTGACTTTACTTTTACGTTTTAATTACAAAACGTCGAAAATACTTTGCACTAACACAAAATAGACTCTACCGCGCGCATGCTCCGTATGGACTACGTTCTGGTACTGCCAACGACTCCGGCCACTCCAATGCGTTATTCGAGCTTAAACATTATTAATTTAGAAATCATTATTATTAAGGATGTTATGATTTTATTTGTGTATATTTTTATATGGTTCAAAAGCATATATTTACTATCTGTTTTACACAGCTAACAACGTTATTTAAGTAATTTTTCAATGGCATTTGTACAAAAATTTTACTGTGTCAAGTACATTTTATAAGTTGGTCGACTATTACTCGTAAACTTGTAAAGCCTGTTATGATTTCATTTTTGTATATTTTAACATGGTTTGTAAGCATTATATGTACTCTGTTTTACACAGCTATCAACTTTATTTAAGTATTTTTTCAATGGCATTTGTAGTAAATTTTTACTGTTCCAAGTACATTTTATAAGTTGGTCGACTATTACTCGTAAACTTGTAAAGCCTTGTTATCCGTGATAATTTTCCTTTTAATTTCGTTATATTTACTACTGCCGTGATTTTTTTCACATAGCCAAGAGCAACCATTTCGCTGGCAGGGGGGGGGGGGACACTTGACTCTAACATAAATTTACAACTTAAAGCTTAATTTTACGCAAACGAATCTCTGAATCGAAAAATGGTTTTAACAAACCCATAATATTTTTGAATGGCCTATCCAACGATACCCCACACCATGGGATAGATGAGAAAAATAAAATGCATCCCCACTTTACGTCTATGGGAGGAACCCGAAAAAAAAATATTTTTCATGATTTTATGTTACCACTTTGTCGGAATTATTAATATGTATATACATGCCAATTTATAGCTTTCTAGTCCTTAGATTCTCTGAGCTAAGCTGCGGACGGACAGACGGACAGAGCGAAACTATAAGGGTTCCTTGTTGACTTCGGAACCCTAAAAAGTGTAATTCCTCAAAAAATTAGTTTAAGTACGCATAATTACTTGTACTCTGCAAGCTAAACAGTGAATACCAGCCAATTGTTTAAGGATTTAATGAATAACTGTGGAAAAGTAACCGAGTGAGAAAAACATAGTTGTGAATCATTCCGTGGTCTGATTGAGGGAAAAATTTACAAGGAGTGAACGGATGGCACAGAGTGTCAAACAAGCATAAGTCTCTAAGTCTCAGTGTCGAAGCGCGTACGGTGCTGCTTGGACGTGTTTTTGTAGTGATTAGCTAAAAACTACTTCGTTATCTATTGTGCAGTAAACAACATCGCGCGGTCGGCCGACCGGCCGAACCGGTAAGCGCTCGCGCGAATCTGCACCTTATGCGTAATGAGTACAGACGAGAATCATAATGAAGAATTGATCAATACAATTACTATGGAGGCCGAAGAAAATACACATATAGAAGACTTAACACAATTGTTTGAGATGGAGGGTTATGAGACATCGAAAGATGGAATGCGACCTACGAAAAGAAGAAGAGAAGATGATGAATGGAGTGAAGTTAGGAATAGCAAAGACAGGATGAGACGTGTAAGAGGAATTACGGAATTACGTGTCACTTGCAAAGATAAATTTCCTAAACAATTTGCACTTGCAAAATTATTTAAGAAACAAAGAATAATGAATATAACAAAAGTAAAACATATAAACCCGTACAAAATTATTGTCGAACTTAAGGATGCCGAAAGTGCTGAGAAGTTAGGGAACTCCGAACATTTTAAAGGTTTAGGATGGAGATTCCAGCGGCCTTTTGAGGTTGGTTTATCTTATGGAGTTATTAAAAATATCGATTTAGACATTTCTGAGAATGAGCTACGTTCATGTCTATCAAGTACCTGTAAGGTCGTAAATGTAAGACGCCTACAACGAAGGGACAGAGAGGCAGCCATTTGGACCGATAGCGAGACATGGAGAATAGGATTTGAAGGACCATCGTTACCATCTTTTGTACTCATTTACGAAATGAGAGTTCTGGTTGAACCTTACGTTTTTCCCGTTACGCAATGTTCTAGGTGCTGGAGGTATGGTCACTCTGTCAAAATGTGTCCTACAACGAATATAATATGTCCGAAATGCGGAGGTAAACATGCTAACTGCGATACAATCTCTTTTAAATGTGTGAATTGTACTCAGAATCATATGGCACTGGACAAAACTTGTCCAGTGTACAGTAAGGAAAGGAAAATACGTACTATTATGAGTCAGTTTAACGTTTCATATAGAAAAGCATTGGATATGTATATACCTCCTCCGGCACCTGCGTACGAGGCAGAGGTCAACAGGCACACACTTACACCTTCTTATGAGATAAACCCAGCTACGCAAACACCTACCATGACCACAAATACACCGATGTCACCCGTGTTACAGTCGAAAGCAACATTTGCACAAAAAACAGCACGCCCTGTACGAAGTAACGAAACAGTCTCCACCAAAATAGATATCACAAACGGACCACACACCAAAAATGTACCACAAATGGACAAAACACAAACCGAAAAAGAAGGAGAAACCATAAAGAAAAGTAAGCAGAAAAAACACAAAAAAAAAGGACCCCATTTTGAAACTCCCCAGGAACAGGATTGTGATATGGACTTTCATGAGCATACGTACAGGAATGATGCAACTGAGGAGGAAGACGATAGTAAAAATGAAGATTCGGAAGATAATAATTCTTTCGGATGGCTGGTAGATAAAATAAAATATATTTTATTTGTCAGAAATGACTCATTCAAAGTTAAAATTATATCCGTTGTTCAAATTAGCATGGAGTGGGCAATATCTTTCTTCCTAAATAAGATAATACCTAAAGATCTGTCCTCTTTTAAAAAATATTTCCGCAATGAATACTGTTAAAATAAACATTTTGCAATGGAACTCACAAAGTGTGCTACCCAAAAAACTAGATTTAGAACAAATTTTGTATTTAGAAAAAGTTCATATTGCTGCGTTATGTGAAACTTGGCTGGATCCTGATTGTGATCTTTATATAAAAGATTATAATGTGTTTCGCTGCGACAGACCTGACTCATATGGTGGAGTCGCAATTCTAACTCACAAATCCATCAAGGCTCAACAATGCCATATTAATATTTCAAATTCTCGTATTGAGATGGTCCATGTAAAAATTATTAATTGCAGTTCCATTCAAAATGTAATTTCAATTTATTGCCCACCTAACGTTCGTACTATACAAAATGATTGGGACTCGCTGTTTTCTATAGCTAACTCTAGAACTGTAATTTTGGGAGATTATAATGGTCATCACTCAAGTTGGTCCACGAAAACAGATCAAAGGGGTATTCAAATCTTTGACTCTTTAATTGATCATAATTTCGTTACTTTAAATGATGGAAAGCCGACCCGTGTAAAGCTAGTTAATGGTATTTTGCAAAAGTCGGCACCTGATGTATCTGTAGTCTCTTCAGATGTATCTTTAATGTTTGATTGGAACGCAACTAATGAGTCCTTGGGCAGTGACCACGTGATAATCAAATTAAAGACGTCGGTTAATTGTACTCCACGCATTGTTAAAAAAAGAAACTTTAAAAAAGCCGATTGGGTAACTTACCGTAATTATATACAAGATAAACTAGATGAGTGTACAATACCTGCTAATCCCCAAAAAGCATATAATTTATTTTTAGATATAATCAACGGAGCCGCTGATGCAAGCATTCCTTATTTTAAATTTAATCAAAATCCCAGTAGTCAATTTAAACCGAAACCTTATTGGTCTCCAATATTATCTAAAGCGGTGGCGGCGAGACGATTGGCTTTAACGTACTTTAGAAAAAACCCAACTCCAGATAACTTACGAATACTACAGGACAAAACCCGAGAAGCTCAAAGACTAACTAGAAATGCTCGTAACGCGGGGTTTCGTAACTTTTGTTCTTCAGTAGATGAGGTCACTTCGGCTAGTGACATGTGGCGACGCATGCGCTGGTTGAAGGGATACCGCTCAGCTAGATTCAATGTAGACGAGGGGTTGGCTGAACAAGTGCTTTTAAATTTAGCTCCTGATTTTACTTGCCCCCCATTGCCATCTTTTTGTTCTCAAAATCAGATATTGGAAGTTGCTATAACAAGGCAAGAAATTGACAAATGTATAAAATCTAAAGACACCGCTCCCGGCAGCGATGACATTTCCTTTTCGATGATTAAAAATCTTCCAGAAATTGCTAAAAATATTTTAACACAACTTTATAATTCATTTTTTTCGTTAAATTTCGTGCCCGAGCAATGGCGCCAAGTCCGCATAGTACCAATCCCCAAACCAGGTCGAGATACGTGTTCTGCTTCCGCTATAAGACCCATTTCATTAATGTCCTGTTTATGTAAAATCTTTCATTCTGCTATTAATAAGAGAATTGAGTGGTACTTAGAAAGTAGAGGTTTTTTTCTGAAGAGACTATAGGTTTCAGGAAAGCACGTTCATGCTTAGATAACTTAAATTTACTAATCTCAAAAATACAAATTGGTTACTCAAAAAACTTGTCACTATCGGATGTTTCGTTGATATTGATAACGCATACAATAACGTTGACGTCACTACTCTTCTTTTAACCTTGGACCAACTTGGTGTGGGAGCACAATACTGTAAATATCTATGGGAATTTCTTAAAGAAAGATATTTAACGATTAACGGATTAGATAATACCGTCACTAGAATTTCCAGAAGGGGCTTGGCACAAGGTGACCCCTTGTCACCACTTCTATTTAATATTGCGACCATTCATATTTGTAAATCAATACCTAGCTCCGTATCTATCTCACAGTACGCCGATGACTACGTACTTTATATAACTTCCCATAATACTGATGAGTCAGCCGCCGAGTTACAGGCAGCGTTAAATGTCTTATGTAATCTATTTGATTCCCTTAACCTAAATATTTCATCAAACAAAAGCAAAATTTGTATTTTTAACAGAGGCTATAAAAAACTTTCAGTTAACTTGTCAATTAGAAATGATAGATTAGAGGTTGTTGACACGGTTCGATATCTTGGTATGTGGTTGGACCGTTCACTCCGGTGGGGAAAACATATCAATGAGGTTGGCCAAAAAGTTCTTAAATTCATAAAAATTATTAAAGTGCTAGCAGGATCAAGTTGGGGTGTTCATCCAAAGTATTTAAGAAGAATTTACATATCCCTAATTAGAAGCCGTGTTGACTATGGAAGTTTTTTCTATGACAACAGTGCAAAAACTCACTTGGAAAAATTAAATAAATTACAAAACCAAGCAATGAGAGTAGTGGGTAGTTTTATAAAAACTACGCCCATTCACGTGATGGAGAGCGAGTTATGCTTACAACCGCTATACCTACGTCGACGATTCTTGGCTAGCAAATTCTGGCTTAAAACGAAAGCCTTGCAGGCAAATACGAGTGGAATGAACTTACTTTCTGAACTATCCACATTATGTAATAACTCTTCATATTGGCAAAACAAAAGAATTCCCCTATTAGTCTTAGTTCATGAGTCACTACATAATATAAAAGTTCATTGCAGTAATAGGTTGGATATGTTTTCTCTGAATACATGGGTCAGTAGTATTGATAGCAATAAGTTAATAAAACACGAAGTTAGTTTTGTGACCAATCCTGTCAGCTTAAGTAACTTATTTATCAATTACATTAATTCGGAATACTCGACTTATTTTAAAATATTTACTGATGGATCTAAAGAGGGTGACGTTTCGGGAGCCGCCTTTTATGAGTCTGAAGGACATTCAATGAAATTCCAAATTAATGTCAGTGTGTGTATAATGGAAGCTGAACTGATTGCGATCGCAGAAGCTCTGTCGTATGCAGAATCAATCCATCAAAAAAAAATTGTTATTCTCACAGACTCAAAAAGTTCGCTCCAACACTTGGCTCGATGTACCTCGACATTTCGAGGAACACCGATAGCCTACACTATACTGAAAATTGTTTTGCAGTTACAATGTTCTGGAAGACATATAGTCCTTCAATGGATTCCATCACATATCGGGATAAAAGGCAACGAAATTGTTGATAAACTAGCCAAGCAGGCCATATATGATGGTATTCCTTTTAACTTTTCTCCTTACTTCACTAATTTTATACCTAATATAAAACAGGATTGCTATTCCCTCTGGAAGGAGTACTTTGATAAAAGATCACAAGAAAAAGGAATCTGGTACAAAACGATCCAACCGCATCCCTTGAAGTCACCGTGGATAGACAATCAGCTGTTGAACAGATGTGATACTGTTATCGCGCTAAGACTTCGATCCGGACACATTCCTTGCAATAAGTTCTTATACCTAATGGCAAAATCAGCAACGGATAAATGTGATGTTTGTATTCATTCCGTTGATGATGTTTATCACATATTAATCGAATGTGTCCGTAACGAGGAATTTAGAAATAGCTTAGATTGTAGATTTAGAGAGGTAGGTTACTGTAATAGTGTTCTAGCTGTGCCAATTTCCGACGCAGCTAGGGAACTTTACAAATTAGCTATACTTAGATTAAGTTAAATTTTACATCTATTTTGTTAAGCTAACTAGGGCGGCATAATCGCATGTGCGACAAAGCCCTTTCAAATTGAATAAAAAAAAAAAAAAAAAAAAAAAGCATGAGTCTGTGAATTTTGGAACGAAATTCTGAAAAAATGTGAAAAAATAACCTAATTATAACTTGATATGCATAAATTGCTACGTCAAATAACGCCATCTGTCGATGCTAACAAACACCGCATTAACATAGTCCTCGCGTTATCCCGACTACACTTGATATTCTTGAACACTCAATGAAATAGTTATACCTAAGGCCAAGAGAGGGCACCACTAGAACCAAAACAAATCCGATACCCATTCGATCGTTACACTATCCAATAAACTATGGAAGAAGTTTTAATTGCACTCAGAACCATCCAAAAAGAACTGGATCAACAAAAAACTATGATTAAAAAAAGTGGAGAGAAAGTGACAGATCAAGTGACGATTAACAAAAACAAAATACTGGACGAAAAGTTTAATTCCTGGGAAGAAAAATTCGATAACCTCAAAGCTAAAGTGGAAAATCAAGATAAAAGACTGTATTTTTTAGAGAAACAGGCAAGACTTAGGAACATTGTCTTCTTTGGCGTAGAGGAAACGGAAATTTCGTAATCAAACCTGGAAAGTAACTTAGCCAATTTCATAGAACGTCATTTATCTATTAAACTGGATTATAAAGACATCCAGGAGGCTAAGAGAATAGGTAAGAAGGGAGAGAAACCTCAACCAATTATTGTGACATTTGTAACCTTGGGATTAAAAATAGATATATAAAACCAAAGAAGCAAATTGAATGATACTCCATACTATTTAAAAGAGGATTATCCACAAAACATTCTGGAAAAAAGAAAAGTACTGCAAAAACATGTGCAGGAAGAGCGAGAGAAGGGCAACACTGCGATAATCAAAAAGAGTTACTGATTGTTGATTTGTTTTCTTGCCTTCTGCCTTGCCTATTATATGGATGCCAAACATGGAAGTTCAGCAACAACATAAAAAATAAATTAGTCACATGCCAAAGAGGAATGGAGCGTAGCATGCTTAATTTAAAGAAAATGCAGAAAATCCGACACTTACACATCAGAGAAACTACCAAAGCAACTGATGTATTGGTTCAAGCCTTAACTTTAAAATGGAAATGGGCTGGACATGTAGCACGCCTTCAGGACCAGAGATGGACAAAAAAAGTTACAATGTGGAAGGGCCCACTAGGAAAAAGAAAGAAGGGAAGACCATATACTAGATGGGAAGAAGATATAAAGAAAGTAGCAACTACAAATTGGGTTAAAATCGCCCAATCTAGAGAAGATTGGCTATCTTTGGAGGAGGCCTTTATCCGAGGAGGAGTTCTTGCAAGTGGAAATAATACCTAAAACTATAACAACAAACATTATTTGTTCACATAGATCCAATTTAGATTCAATTTTGTTTTGTAAGATTCTTGCATGAAATAAAAGGCTTTTTTATTTTTATTTTATTTTATTTATTTATATACTAGGTGGGTCTAGGCAGATAGAAATTTATTAATTTAACAGGAGAGTAAAATAAACTTAATAAAAAAAAAAACAACCATTTTCTATGAACGGTAAAAGCTCGAATACCTACTGACATTTTCATCAACAACATTTTGGTCAGTGGGTCATCTTAGGGGCGGAGTTTTAGGAGTTGGAGTATACGCTTACGGGCACTATGAGCAGCAAAGAAAAAAAAATGTTGGATACAAAAAAATTTTTGGACAGTAATTTTCGTGTGCGTCAGAATGAATGGCTGGTCGTCTGTATCGGTTCGCGTCATACTGGTGTCCATAAATTGCTATCTATTTGCTACTTTTTACTACCTATAGTCAATTAATTGCTACCTAACTTTGAAACAAAATACTTAACTTAAGGACTTCAAAATGACCAGCCATTCTGATATCAGGATAGCTGGTTTACTCTCCGTTCATGTAAACTATTCAAATTCGTATTATTATTTTTACTTGAATAATTACTACACAATTGCTACCTTCACGTCTTTCAATGTCCACCTTGTAGCTTTATCAAGTAAAAAGTTATGACCATATTGAAATTTTTACAGGGTATGGATTACGGTTAATAAAAGAAAGCAATTTAAACGATTATAAAATTGTTTCTTTTCATAGGAATACATCTACCCATTACGTTAATTAAACAAATAAACAAAGGCTATAGCAGCAAAAATAACAAGGACAACATTGATGTTTCTAAAGCTCTGTAACTTTTCTGAAGTCTTTATTGTAAAACTTTGCAGTAGACGGCTTGTAAAGACCCAACTGCAGCTACGATCAAAGCTAAAGAGTCCTCTCAGTGGACCTCATTTGGGATTGGGGTGGTTTTTATCCAAGATTCGAGCCATTTTACTATCCATTGAAAGACTTTCAGAGATCATTTGCGTCATAGGGGTACTACAACTTCTTTTTTGGTCTTTATATTCAACTAGCTGTCCCCCGCGGCTTCGCTCCCATCAAATGGCTACCTACCTACCTACCCATCTACCCTACCTACCTACCCATCTACCCTACCTACCTACCCCACCTACCCCACCTACCCTACCTACCCATCTACCCTACCTACCTACCCCACCTGCCCCACCTACCCTACCTACCCATCTACCCTACCTACCTACCCATCTACCCTACCTACCTACCTAACCATTCGCACCATTTTATAACGAAAGATTAAAAAGCTTTAAAAAATAAATGTTATCCTTTAAAACATTGTTTCTTTTTCCAACTACAGCCTGTAGGTATGTATACATAAACATGTATAAGTCCAAACTTATTGGGTAGGTATATTCCAATAAAAAGAAGCATTGTTGTAATCGTTTTGAATTGCTTTATTTCAATAATCGTAATCCGTTCCCTGAAAAATTTCTAGTGAACATAACTTTTTACTTGTTAAAGCTACAAGGTGGACATTGAAAGACGTGACATGAGGTAGCAATTGTGTAGTAATTACTCAAGTAAAAATAATAACACGAATTTGAATAGTTTACATGAACGGAGAGTAGACCAGCTATCCTGATATCAGAATGACTGGTCATTTTGAAGTCCCTTTATTTTGTTTCAAAGTTAGGTAGCAATTATTTGACTATAGGTAGTAAAAAGTAGCAAATAGGTAGCAATTTTTGGTCACCAGCCTGACGCGAACCGATACAGACAACCAGCCATTCTGACGCACACTAATTTTCAGGTTTTTTTTTCTGAAATTTACCAAATTTATTGCAGTACCGGGTTGACTTTGACCTTAACAATTATCTGGGTTCTGAGAAGAATAACCTTAGATACGGCGCACCATTTCCGAATTATGGGCCTCCGAAATTTATTTTATTTTGCATAAAACGCTTTATATTTCCAAAATGGTCGCTCGGATGAAAATCTTTTTAGGAAAGAAATTGTTGCTCTAGTCGATAACCATCAGATGATTTTTTTTTAAGTGTAGGTCGATCTTTAACCTTGCGTAGCCATAGGGGCAGTGGACTAAAGCTTAGCATGCACTGCGACTTTTATTCGCGCGAATAATATGAATAATTGTATGAAGCTGCACGCATTGCGAAAAAAATATCCGCGCGATATTTTTTTCGCAATGCGTGCAATTGCGAAAAAAATATCGCGCGGAAATAATACCGCAAGAAATTCGCGTTTTGCAACAGAATTAAATATTTTGAACTCTTTGAACAGGTAAAATGAGACAAAAATCGCGCGAAATTTTATCCACATTGCGTGTTAGTTAAATTCAGTACGCGGACAAAAATAAAAATCGAATAAAAATCGCAGTGCCTGCTAAGCCTTAGTCAAATTTTCGAATTTTTTTTCGCCATCTTATTTTAATCTTGTCCATAGAAGCCATTTAAGCTCTGAGACACACGGTCCTATGACGCACCGTTTCCGAATTATGGGCCACCGAATATTATTTTATTTTGTTTAAAACTGTCTATATTTATAAAATTGCAGTATAGTATTCATGTCGGGATGCTGCTAGCATGGGGGCGACACAGGGGGGGCTAAACACACTGCTAGGACACACTGTTTTCGAGATATTCGGATATATATAATAAAATTCGGAGGCCCATAATACGGAAACAGTGCGTCGCACAGTGGATCGAAAAACGGCTCTAGAAGACATAGGAACTTAAATTTAAAAGTGTCTTTTTTTTTGCTTGAAATGGGTTCTATTAGCCAATATCATGCTTATATATTTCATAGGATGCAATATGGTAGGCAAAAGGGCAAGTTTTATTTTTTTTGCTAAAAAAATGTATGGAGCTGATATAAAAACTGGATAAATCTCCGGAACCGCAAGACTAACCGTAATATCCTTGCACCCGGTTATAGAACTATTTATTTATGATTTTTTGACATACTTCGTATAACGAGATGGAGTGCGTTTTTTTTTTAAATCTTCAGTTTTTGTACCTAATATATGCTATAGATAGAAATAGACGTGTTATGTGATGTGTCTATCTAACTTAAAATTTTTATTTAAAATAATTAAAGATATTTTGATGTTTATTAACCGACTTTGAAAACGGAGGAGGTTCTTAATTCGTTTGAATTTTTGTGTATGTTTATTCAGAGATATCTTTGCCAATTACAAACCGATCTTGATGATTCGTTTTTTGTTTGAAAGAGTATGGTCCCGGATTGGTTCCAGTTAAATTTGGTAAAGATATATTCGGAGATATTCAATGGAACTCTTCAATAAATAACGGTAAAGCACCATAGATAGCTGCAATCGCATGTCTGTATATTGTTTACACCATTTCATAACATAACATCGCACCGGTAGACTCTGAAGGGGTACGCAGATGTGTACAGTTCACCCTTCTACACTCTCATTTCATCAGTTATGTTCAAGTTCCCTGTTATTGGGGTTATCTATTTGGGTATAGCATTTTTGTTTATTAACCGATCTAGATGATTCGTTTTTTGTTTGAAAGAGTAGGGTCCCGGATTGGTCCCAGTTAAATTTGGTAAAGATCTGTTAAATAACTTCGGTGATATCCAATGAAACTCTTCAATAAATAAAGGTAAAACACCATTTATGCATTTTTTATATCAGCTCCATACATTTTTTTAGCAAAAAAAATAAACTTGCCCTTTTGCCTACCAGATTGCATCCTATGAAATATATAAATATGATATTGGCTATTAGAACCCATTTCAAGCAAAAAAACCGACACTTTTAAATTTAAGTTCCTATGTCTTCTAGAGCCGTTTTTCGATCCACAGTGCGTCGTAGGGCTATACTTCTCAGAACCTAAATGGTTTTTATGGTTAAGGTTAACCCGAAACTGCAATAAAATTGGAAAATAACTAAAGTCCTCGCACCATAGTGCCCATAAGGCTACACTCCAACCAACATTTTGAATTTTACATTCATCATAACTGCCAATGCTTGCAAATTTGAAATAAATATGGTCTGATCTGATCGGCCAAGAACTTAAGAGTTTGATAAATCAAACCGCTTTTCAACAATTCACACAATCTACTTAAGACTACAGATCGTCTCAGAGTAATTATAGTTTTATTCATGATAAAAATCATAAAATCAATATCCTTACCGCTGGAAATATTGATGGTACTGCATTAGCATTCAACACTCGTCGTGATTTTGCTATAAAAAAATCTGCCGGATTTAAATGAAGGCTGCACACAACAGAATTTTTGGTAATTGTTATCGATTGAGGAATTACATCCATTTTTGCTTCTTTTGATGGAAAGCTGTAACCAACACAAATATACGCTATTTCAATCATGCGATGTAGACGCATAGGTACAAACTGTATTTATTATACTCATAATACTAAAAGTTTAATAATTATTTCATTTATTTTATAGTTTTAATTAGAAATAAACTAAAATTTTAAATGTCTTCTGTCCACAAAACGTCTAGAGCATGGTCAAACTACTTATTGTTAATAAACAAAATCTTTGTTTTTCCTTACCGGTTAAATGAAATGCCACAACCACCGTATGATTCACTTTTACATGTCTTGACACAACACGTTTTCACCATTTTCACTATAAAAAGCAACGTATAATAGCTCAGTAAAACTTAAAATGCGTTATGCGTTTTCAAAAAACAACAGAAAAAGTCGCCATGACACCACCAGATGTCAGATTTTAGTGATAATAGAGTAATTTTATGATACCTACCAAACAATCATATTATTAAGAAAATATTTTATTAAATAAAATTACTTACTTTATGTACAGATTGTAAAACTATAAATAAAATTTCTTATAGCTATGAATATTTATATGTTTTATATAATAATAATAATAATAAGCCCTTTATTCTGAACTACGCATACAAAAACATAATAACAATAATAATAATAACAACAAAATAATTTGGTTTAAATAATGTCCCGCAGTTCAGCGTGCCTTTTGGCATAGGCCTCCTCTAACAACTTCCACTGGCTTCTGTCTCGCGCCACCCTTCTCCAGTGGCGACCAGCCGTCAGCTTCAGATCATCCTCCCATCTTGCATGCTGGCGTCCTCTGTTGCGGTTCCCGTCTCTGGGGTACCAGTCGGAGACAGTTTTGCTCCATTTATCTTGGGTCTCTCGAATCATGTGGCCGGCCCATCTCCACTTCTGTTGGTCTATTCGGCTAATTATGTCTGTAACCTTAGTTTTCTGTCTTATTTCGCAACTTCTTACTTTATCTTGCTTCCTTATTCCTGTCATGCTTCTCTCCATGGCTCTCTGGCATCGCTCCAACTTTTCTCTGTGGTGTTTCGTGAGGGACCAAGTTTCGCACCCATAGGTAATGACTGGAAGTACACAGGAATCAAAGACTTTCCTTTTTATTGACATGCTTAGCTCCTTGGATTTTAAGACTTCTTTCAGTGACCAGTACTGCTTCCAGCCGTTCGCTATTCTTCTACTGATTTCTTTGGTGGTTTGGTCTTTGTGAGAAATAATCTGCCCTAGATAGATGTAATCTTGCACATATTCAAGCAACTGGTTGTCAATTTTTATAGCTATTGGTTCGGAGTTTGTAATTAATTTGGTTTTGTCTTTGTTCATAGTTAGACCTACTTTCTCACTTTCGAATTTAAGCGATTTTATCATTGCTATCAGTTGTTCCGGATTTTCTTCAAACAGCACTATATCATCCGCAAATCTTAGGTGATTAAGTTTTATACCATCCACGTTTATGCCAAAGTCGTTCCAGTCCAGTTTGCGGAAGATGCTTTCCAGTACGGCAGAGAACAGTTTCGGTGACAGAGGGTCCCCCTGTCTTACCCCCCTCTCGATCTTAAACTTCTTTCCTAGAGTTTCCAGTTGTATCCTCGCTTCGGTATTTGAGTAGATGTTTTTAATGATTTCGATGTACTTTGAAGGTATACCTTGTTGTTCCAGGCTCTCCCATATGGATTTGTGGCTTATGCTATCGAAAGCTTTAGAGTAGTCGATAAATGCCATGTATAAGTTTTTGTTATATTCCTTATATTTCTCTACTACTTGTTTCACTGTGTGTATATGGTCCAGTGTAGAAAATTTTTGTCTAAAGCCGGCTTGTTCACGTGGTTGGTTTTCGTCGAGCTTTTTGCTTATTCTTTCTAAGATGACTTTGGAGAATACCTTGTAGATATTTGACATCAGACTTATGGGCCTATAATTTCCTATGTTTTCTTTTTGGCCTTTCTTAAATATAAGAATGATGTGTGATGTTTTCCACTGTGTGGGGATTATACCAGTCTTCATAATTTCGTTGAATATTGATGTAAGTACGGGTAGAAGCTCGTCCAGAGTACCTTTGAGAAGCTCATTTGTAATTTTATCCGGGCCTGGAGCCTTTTCCATCTTTTGACTATGTATTGCTTTTTCTACTTCGTTTGGGAGTATTTTTGGTTCTGATTCCACTTTGTGCAGTGTTTCGCTTAGGTCTTTTGTTTGTTTTTTTTCTGGATTTGAGTATAGGTCCTGGTAAAATTTAGTAGCTATTTCGTTGATATCTTTTCTGTTCGTATAAATATTATCTTTCTTATTGAGTTTTGGTATCCATTCTTTGCTTACTTCTCTCAGTTCCTTTAGTGCTTTCTTTACACCACCTGTTCTCTTTATATGCCTTTCTAATGTTTCCATCCTCTTAGTCTTCCTATCTTTTCTGATATTCGCTCTGATTTCCTTACTCAGTTCAGTTATCAGTTTTATATTATTACTTTTAGGGTACTTCTGTAGCAAGATTTTTCTTTTTTCTATAAGTTGAAGTGTTGTGTCACTTAGTCTGTATTTATTCCTACGCATGTTCCCAGTTTTAACACTGGTTAGTTGTTTTTCTAGCTTACTGTACTTTGCAAGAGCATCAGTTGCGCTATTTTTCGTTGACATTTCCTCAGGTGTTTCGCTAAGGGACTTAGCGATTTTCTTTAGGATATCGTTACTGTATTGTTGGTTTTTGTTAGTAGCTACATTTATTCTACTTTTCCTTGGTGGTTCTATTGTTAAGGAGCTTCGTACCATACGATGGTTTGTATTAAAGTTGAGTTTTGTCACTACTGACGTATCCGTGAAGGCTTTTGGATAGCTAGTTATTATGTAGTCAATCTCGTTTTTATAGGTGCCGTCAGGGGAGATCCAGGTCCACTTATTCTTCTTGTTTTTTTTAAACAAACTATTGAGAAGCGTTAAGTTGTGTTCTAGTAGGAATTCAACTAGCAGTTCGCCGTTTCGACTTCTTTTTCCTTGTCCGAATTTTCCCAAGACGTATTCTTCCTTATTTTGTTTTGCTCCGACTTGGGCATTGAAGTCACCCATTAGTAGTATGTGGTTGTGTGAGTATTTCATTATAACTTGTCTTAGTTCGTCGTAGAAAAGTTTGGTTTCTATTTTTGTTGCTTGCTCTGTCGGAGCGTATATTTGGATAATTGACCATAATTTTCGATAACCAGGTATGTCGAGGTTAAGTATGGCTATTCGGTCAGAGATTCCAATGAGCTCGTAAATTTGTTTTTTCATTGATTGTTTGATTAGGAATCCTACGCCTCTTTGTCCAGCTACTTCGCCTTTATGGAATAAAATGTAGTCTGCACGTTCTTCAATTCTTTCATCAAGCCTTCTCAGCTCGCTTATACCTAGGATATCCAGATTTATATCTTCTAAGGATTTTTCTAACTCATGTAGGCTTTCAGCCGTTCTAAGGGTTCTAGTGTTCAAAGTTGCAATTTTAAGTGTTTTGTTTCTTCTTGTTAGAGGGTGATGGTCTATATCTCCCGCGGGGACCAGCCGTATTGGAAGACGTTTTGTTGGTTGGTTGTTTTTGTGGCTATTAGTTAATTTAATTTTCGTTTGATGCCGGTTTTCCGTAGCAGTAATTAGTTTTTTGGTGTATTAAATTGTGGGTCAGGTCTTGTTCTCTCGACGTAGTTCAATATGTTAGGTCTGACGATGTCTTTCGCAGATGTTTTGTATGAGGATTGTTTTGGATCAGGCTGGGGTTTGTTGGTGATAGCTTTCTTCTGAGTAGGTGGCTTAGGTGAGCTCGAAGTTTCTCTTTTCCTCTTTTCTCTGTTATTGACTTTCGGTTTTTTAACTATCAGTTTGTCATATTTTAAGTAAGCCATGTTCCCTTTCTTTTTTTCCTCTTCCACTTGCGGTTGGAGCTGTTTTCGTTTTTCTAAGATTTCCTTGGAGTAGTCCTCTTTTACATTGATGCCCGATGGGAGGTTTGGCCTGTTTTTGAGAATAAGGTGCTTTTTCCATTGGGTTGTGATGGTGACTACAACAGGACGGCTTATATTTTCGTTCTGTCGCCCGATTCTATAAACGTTGCTAATCTCTTGACTTTCCATGTGTACTCCCATACCTACTATAGTTTGTTTGAGGCAGTCTACTAGGTCTATTACAGATTTATCCTTTTCTTCTATTCCAAAGAAAACCAGGTTACTCTTCCGTTTATCTCTTTCTGCCAATTTAAGTTTTAGCTCAAGTTCAGATACTTTACTTTTGAGATTATTGTTTTCCTCGATTAGTGTTTTAAATTTTTCGTCTAACGATTCCATAACGTTCTTGGATACCGAATGCGTTATAAGTTCGGCTTGTTTAACTAATTTCTCATCGAGTTTTAGTAGAAGTAATTCCATATTTTTATCCATGATGGTAAGTATCGAACTTTTATGTGGTGACGCTGTTTAGTCGATTTTTTTTTTTTTAGTTGCAACACTGCTGCTGTTGTTATTACTGTCACTGACAGTTTTTGACGTGAGGTTGGCAGTAGGTACGACAACGGTGATTGACGAGTATATTTAACAATGGCGGTAGATTGTTTATTTTATATATTTATTTTTATTATGTTGAATATTGTTTTTATTTTTTCCCGCACTGCACTGTGTCCTGGATTTACGTGTGGTTACTGATCTTTTGTTTAACGAGTTTTCTGTTTCACAACACGATATTGACACTGTTTTGCATCGACGTGACGAAGGAGTATATTGTCAATGGCGGTAGATAGATATGTTTATTTATATGTTTTAGTAACATATAAATATTTATAGCTATAAGATAGCTATGTACTTGTAGTTGGTGAAATATTGCATACCCATGTTTCTACCATCTTTAACATTTTTATCTGTTGGTAAGTGAGAAAAAGGGACAAACGCCTCTCTTCGAGCAATCTCTAAGTCCATGAACAAATGACATTTAACGAAGAATTAAAAAGTAAAAACAAAAAAAGTAGAATTTGATAAGTTCTGTTATATTTTTTTACTTTTTACAATATTTGAATCGAGGATTATTGTCTTTTACAATCCTTTATTCAGATTAGGTGAATCTTGCCTGTGTTTATGTGCATGAGTTTTCAAAGCTTTTTTATATTTTTTTTTGGGTGGGAAATCGTCCAATGACTTCTCCCGCTCGGGCGTGTCAGACTTTTACTGACTAAAACCCACCCGTATTCCTTCAGTTGCTTGAGCCAGCGTCGCGGTAACTCTTTTTCAAATTTATCCGCGACCCATAATCAAAGCTTCCTATTTTTAATACATCAATGGCTTGCAAGTTTAATTTGACTCACTTCCCGGTGTTTGATTGAGCTGAAATTTTGCGCACACGTTTGTATTTGCAAGTTTTGTTACAAAGTATTGTGTTAATTATTTGGAGTGAACACTTCTGTAGCCCCGATATGATTTGTAACTCGATGAAACGAAAAAGCGACATAATAAAGAATCAAACACTATACATCTAGAGGAAGCTGAGGAAGGTAACTCGTAACTAACTAATCGTGTCCCGACCCAAGCCCCCCGTAAGCCGGCTCGTTGTGTACCTTATACCAACACTGCGATGAAATTCAAACTCAACTAATAACAAGCTTGTTAAGGTAAGTATATCTATCTCCTGGCACATCCACCAAATATACCCTTTTTTCTCGTAACTAACTAATCGTGTCCCGACCCAAGCGCCCAGTAAGCCGGCTCGTTGTGTACCTTATACCAACACTGCGATGAAATTCGAACTCAACTAATAAGTAGTTTTGGTTTGTTTCATGTAGGTAGGCCAGGTAGGCCAGGTAGGCCAGGTAGGCCAGGTAGGGCAGGTAGGGCAGGTAGGGCAGGTAGGGCAGGTAGGGCAGGTAGGGCAGGTAGGGCAGGTAGGGCAGGTAGGGCAGGTAGGGCAGGTAGGGCAGGTAGGGCAGGTAGGGCAGGTAGGGCAGGTAGGGCAGGTAGGGCAAGGTAGGTAGCCAGTTGACGGGAGCGAAGCCGCGTGGGTCAGCTAGTTTATAATAAAATAAGTTACATTTTCCTGTTATTCAAACTGTTTTGTATCAAACTGTTATCAGAGAATGCGGCAAATGACCCCAATATCGCATCCAGTACTTGAGATAGCTGTACTTACCTAACCTTCAGCGGGCATCGAAAACATCGTACAGCGGTAAAGATATTATCTTCTTCTTCTATAAATATCTATAAAAGCGAAAGGTGACTGACTGACTGACTGACTCACTGACTGATCAATCAACGCACAGCCAAAACTGCTAAGCCTAGAAGCATGAAATTTGGCAGAAAGGTTCCTCAAGTGACTTAGGTGTGCACTAAGAAAGGATTTTTGGAAATTCCACCCCTAAGGGGGTAAAAACGGGGTTGAAAGTTTGTATGAAAAATCTAATTCCTGCGACCAAAATTCTTGAAAGTTAGCACAAAAAACATTTTAAGTAAATGATAAAGGTTGACATTATTAGTTTCATAAAACTTGTTCAAGTTTGTATGGAAAAATCTGATTTCTTGGGTCGATAAACTTGAAACTTGCCACAAATATTAACCTAAATGAATAATAAAGGTTGTTATTATAATTTTTTGTAACTACCCCCAAAAGACGATTTAGGGGTGTTAAAGTTTTTTTGAAGAATCTTATATTTTGGGTTAATAAACATGAAACTTGACATGAATACCAACCTCAATAAAGGTTATCATCATCAGTCTTTTGAAACAACCCCAAAGTCGATTTAGGGAGTGTTGAAGTTTGTATGGAAATAGATGATTTTTTGGGTCAAAAAACTTGAAATTTGCCACAAATACTAAACTAAATGAATAATTAAAGTTGTTATTATTATTTTTTTAAACTACCCCCGAAAGATGATTTAGGGGATGTAATTCTTTTTTTATGAGTCTTATATTTTGGGTTAATAAACATAAAACTTGACTTGAATACCAACCTCAATAAAGGTTATCATTATTAGTCTTTTGAAACAACCGCAAATTATGATTTAGGGGTGTTGAAGTTTGTATGAAAGAATCTGATTTCTTGGGTCAATAAACATGAAACTTGAAATAAATACCAACCTAAATAAACAATAAAGGTTTTCTTTATTAGTTTTTCGAAACTATCCCCAAAAGATGATTTAGGGGATGTAAAATGTTTTTGAAAAATCTTATTTCTTGGGTTAATAAATTTGAAAGTCGACATAAATACCATCCTAAATAAACAATAAAGGTAATCATTATTAGTTTTTCGAAACTATCCCCAAATGATGATTTAGGGGGTGTTAAAGTTTGTATGGAGGAATCTGATTTCTTGGGTCAATAAACATGAAACTTGACATAAATGCCAACCTAAATAAACAATAAAGGTTCATATTATTAGTTTTTCGAAACTACCCCCAAATGATGGTTTTCAAGTGTTTTTGACCTCTGGCCACAGAGGTGCATCGATAGCTTATGTTATTTTATCTAAAATTGATGAAATTACTATAAAAGGCATCCAACTGAGGTTGCAGTGGGTTCCATCGCATATCGGGTTGCGGGGCAACGAAGAGGCTGACACGTTGGCGAAATTAGCAGCTAGGAATGGAAAAGAAATAAATATTATATTAGATTATTCAGAATTTTTACCAAAATTTAAAAATATATGCTATGATTATTGGAAAGAATATTTTAATAAACGGTCGTTAGAGAAAGGTTTATGGTATAAAACCATACAGTGTGAACCTCTTCGCGTGCCCTGGTTCATGAATAGTGATGCTAGAAGAAAACTTATTGTTACTGCTCTTAGACTCAGATCTGGACACATTCCATGCAAAAAATTTGCCTTCATGATGAAGAAAATCGCTTCACCCAATTGTGAAGAATGTGGAGTTGTCGAGGACCTACAACATTTATTGATGGAATGTGTCCAATATGAGTCCAGTAGAAATAATTTAGTAAGATCCCTGAATTTGAACAGAACTGATGTAGGCATGTTCCATACTATTCTATCCCAACCAAATGACGATGATGCGAAAGATTTGTTCAAATTCATGGCCCACGTGTTGTGAAAGTACAATGTCTTGGGATACGATGGGACTGACATACGCTATGCGTAAAAGACCCTTAAATAAATAAAGAGAAAAAAAAAAAAAAAAAAAAGTGTTTTTGAAAAAACTCACTTCTTGGGTTGATAAATTTGAAAATTGACATAAATACCCATCAGTGAATAATAAAGGTTGTCATTATTATTTTTACTTATCTATTCCCAAAATACGATTTAGGGGGTGTTAAAGTGTTTTTGATGAATCTTATTTCTTGGGTTAATAAATTTGAAACTTGGCACAAATACCAACCTAAGGAAACAATAAAGGTTGTCATTACAAGTTTTTCGAAACTAACTCAAGCTAAGAATTTTACTGGTCAGGGTTTCGTTTTTGACGTGCGGTTCTAGGGCAGAGCACTAAGGCGCGAAGTTGCGGCAATTCAACCTTTAAGAAGGTGAAAATGGTCAAAATTTGTTTGAATGAAAAATCTAATTCCTTGGGGATGAAGTTAATGATCAAAATTTACATAAAACATTTTTAAAACTCCCCCCCAGATAGGGTTAGGGGTGTTAAAGTTTTTTAAAGAAATCTCACTGCGCAGTCTGACTAACATAAACGAAAAATAAAAAGAGAAGAAATGAGTGAATAGCGTAATTAGGTTGTTCAAAACTCGACCCTCATCTGGGTAAAAAGGGGTAGATAAGTTATTAGGGGAGAATTTTACTTTGTGGTGGTAACCTAAAATTTATTATTCTTAAAGTCAAATAACGAATCGTCCCAATCCAATAAACGCTATATATCTACTTTAATAATAGCTTATTTTTGGTCGCCTTCACTAACTACACTAAAATAAGAAAATCATTTATAGGATAAACAAAATCACGCGAACGAAGTCGCGGGCGGAGTGCTAGTTTTAAATAAAAATGTTCTGTATAAGAAAACTAAACAAAAAAAATCTTTGCTCCTGTGAAAACACGAAACTTAATAAATAAATAAGAAAATCACAATATTTAATCATGATTATAAATTACTGACCGTAACATTTGCTTTCGAGAGCACGTGAAGACTTATTGAAGATTAAGTTGGAACTTGCTAAGTTAGCACTTCAAAAGGCAGAAGAAGAAGTTTCTGAAGCCGAATATATGGATGACAGAGACTCGAATTATGAGTACGGGCGTTCGTGGCTGGAAGAGGCACCAGAGCATGAGCCATTGAGGGAGGATGACGCCGCCGAAGGGGACAAAAGCAAACGAGATAGGCCCCCGCCTGCGACCGTCAACGTTATAGCGGACTCCCGGACGCGAGAACATCCTATAGCGAGAGAAGTGAAGGCTAACACAGAGCCGTCAAGGCAAATAGAAGCGAAAGACTCATTTCGCCCCTTCTGACATCCGCTATAGCGTCGCTAGCCGACAGAAAAACCGAGCCATGGACGCCTAACCCTTCGGCGTCGAAGGCTGTCATGACTCTACCGAACTTTGGTGGAGCTCATACCGAATGGCTATCTTTTCGAGCCATATATGAGGCAACTCGTGCCTACTTCAGCGACATAGAAAACACGGCAAGACTCAGAAGGAGCTTGCGTGGTCGCGCACTGGAGACAGTGAGCTCAGAACTCATTGGGAACGCGAAACCGGATGAAATCATGAGGGAATTGGAGCTACAATATGGACGTCCTGATTCAATCGCCCAGGCCGAGACAGATCGACTTAGAGGGCTGCCACGATGCAGCGAGTCGCCCAAGGACATTTGTACCTTTGCAAGTTGGGTCAGAAGTGGAGTGGTCACTCTGCGTGCACTCAAGAAGGATCATTACTTGATCAATGCTGAGTTAATGCGATTGTTAACCGAGAAGCTGCCCAACTTTCTACGTGTACAGTGGTACAGAACGTACACTGAAAAATATCAGTCGTTGCCAGACTTGTCACTCTTCAGCAACTTTATAACAGAACAAGCTCACTTCTGCAGTGCATTCGCCCCGCCTGAGGCCATTAAGGAAACAGACACTCTGGTGGGAAAACGTGTCATGCAACGGACACACACAGCTACCGACAAGCCGGTAAACAAATGTCGAGTCTGCGACAAGGAAGGTCACTACGCGTCTGACTGCCCCAGGATCAGAGACGCATCAAGTGACAAGGAATGGGAGCTAGCCAAGAAACATAGCTTGTGCTATCGCTGCCTGAGATTTCATCGTGAAGGTCACACATGTAACAAGAAGAAGTGTGGCCTCAAGGGATGTACAGCCACGCACCATCGACTTCTTCATCATAATAAGAAGCCTCAGACAGATAGGTCTAAGAAGCCCACTGTCCCAGAAGCCCAAGAGAAGAAGGAACCTAAAGAAACGGTGGCTAGTTCGCGAACTACTTCGAGTCATGCTTTCCTGAAAATGATACCGGTTCGAGTCATTGGACCGGCGGGAGAGGCAGACACTTATGCACTCCTTGACGACGGATCTACCGTTTCGCTGATAGATGAAGCCATCGCCCAGCGAGTGGGAGCAGTGGGACCTGTAGACCCACTGAAGATCGGTGCCATTGGTGACACCATGATCGACACTCCCTCATCGAGACGAATAACAGTCGTTCTCACTAGTAAACAGAACAATAGGGTGCCCTTCAAGGCGCGCACCATTCCGAAGCTCAACTTGTCACCACAGGCAGTCAGTCAAGAAGATGTAACACGATGCAAGCACCTTCAAGATTTGACGTCGCAGCTTACTTACCCCACTGGGGTGCCAAAGATCCTCGTCGGCCAAGATAACTGACACCTGTTACTGGCCAGCGAGATCCATAGAGGTCCGAGAAACCAACCCATTGCGTCGTTAACAACGATGGGTTGGACATTACATGGCGCGCACACCAGAATACTGGGACAGCGGGTGCACTATGTCAACAGATATCAGACTGTTGACAACAAGCAAGATGCGGATCTGAACGAGCAGCTCCGTGAATTCTTCGCTATCGAATCATTGGTCATCAATCCAGGACGACCGGCTTCTGACCCAGAGAAGAAGGCAGAAGAGATCCTGAACCGTCACACAAGACAGTTAGGAAACAAGCACATAGAAACCGCCATGCTATGGCGAGATGAAAACATAGAAATGCCCGATAGTTATGAGACAGCCCTCAAAAGGCTAGTCTCTATCGAGAAGAAGCTGGACAAAAACCCCGCTCTTCGTGTTAAATACACACAACAGATGGACTCCCTTATTGAAAAGGGATATGCTGAGAAAGCTCCTAAGTCAAGTACTCCAGGAAGAACCTGGTACCTGCCTCATTTCGATGTCTTCAACCCAATGAAGCCAGAGAAACTTCGTATAGTTCATGATGCCGCTGCAAAATCGAGAGGAAAGTCCCTCAACGACTTCCTGCTCACTGGACCGGACTTGCTGGTGTCGCTGCCCGGCGTCATGATGAGATTTCGTAGACATAACATAGCCATCTCGGGCGATATAGCTGAGATGTTTATGCAAGTCAAGGTACGGAGTCAAGATAGAGACTCACTTCGCTACCTATGGAGAGGCGATAGAAGGGAAGGAGCCCCAGAAGAGTACCGCATGACGTCCATCATATTCGGTGACTCGCGACTATGGTGAAGAAAATACACCAACAAGCGAAGTTTGACCTAAGAAAATGGGTATCAAACAGTTCGCAACTAATAGAAAATATAGATCCGTCGCAAACCTACACAGAGGTTGTGAATATCGGAGACACAGCAGGCACAGAGAAGATACTCGGCCTGATTTGGAGATCTAGTGAGGATACGCTAGGTTTCAACCTAACGCTTGCAAGACTGCCGCAGGAAATTTTAGAAAAAGAGGCCTCAACAAAAAGAGAGGCGCTCAAGATCGTCATGTCACTATATGACCCGCTCGGACTCGCCTCACCTATAACGATTCGAGCTAAACAAATACTTCAAGAAGCTTGGTGGCGAGGTGTCGACTGGGACCAGATACTAGATGAAGACCTGGCGACCTAGTGGAAGAACTGGATACAGCACCTGCGACAGCTCAAGGCAATCAGCATACTAAGATGTTACCCTGGTTATAGCGATGCCACAGAAATACAAATATATGTATTTACCGATGCAAGCGAGATGGCGTACGCAGCAGCTGTATATTGGCGAGCCACCACAGCAGAAGGCACACAGCGTGTCAGCCTAGTCATGGCTAAGGCGAGAGTAGCCCCATTGAAGCTACAATCGATACCTCGCCTCGAGCTGCAAGCAGCGGTGATGGGAACCCGCGTAGCTACAGCTGTTATACGTGAGCACGACTGCAAACCGTCGTCGGTCACCTATTGGTCAGACAGCAAAACCGTACTGACATGGATACGAAAAGGAGCACGAACATATAAAGCTTTCGTAGCTCATCGAATAGCTGCCATAGAGAAGAGCAGCAAGGTAGAGGATTGGCGATGGATTCCTACAAAATTAAACATCGCTGACGTAGCTACTCGTGACGTCCCATAGAAGTTCGACTCACAGCACGAGTGGTACTGCGGCCCCAGATTCCTGTATGAAGACCCTTCTTCATGGCCATCAGAGAAACCTCTAATCGCCGAAGAGACAGGAGAAGAAAGAACTCTCACTGTCATAGAGAAAGCTTTCATAGAAAAAGCTGAAACAAATGTAAAGCTCATAGAAGCTATACCTAATCCCGCAATTTTTCGAGATGGGAGCGGCTATTACGTGCGACTGCAAGCGTCCTACGTTTCATATACCTCTGTAAACAAAAAACAGAGAGAACGTACTATAAGAGAACAAAGAAACAGACAGAAGAGGACCCGGACTGGCGAAAGAAAAAGAAGACAGTGGCTGCAGCGGCTAAACCAACTTTACATAGAGAGCCAGAAGCCAGGAAACAGATTATAGAAGCGAATTTTCTTCAAAAGGCTAAGAAAATACTCGTACATGTCGCACAGCAGCAATCATTCGCTCAAGAGATAGCTAGATTGCACGAACAAAAAGTAGTGGAGAAAAATAGCCTGCTACATTCGCTACAAACAGAAGTAGTAGATGGCCTACTACGTATTAGAAGCCGAATTGCCGCCACTGACGAGATTACAGAAGATGTGAGGCGCCCACCTATATTACATGGCGACCATCACATAATACAGCTCTACATAGACTGGACACATCGCAGCCTATTACACAGCGGGACGGAGCTCACTATCAATGAGGTGCGGCAGCACTATTGGGTAGTAAGGATGCGACCAACTACCAAGAAAGTACTCTCAAGATGTCTTCGATGTCGTATTCGTAAGGCACCCGAGCCTGCGACCGGCGACCATCCAAGGATGCGCCTCGCTTATCATCAGAGGCCGTTCACATACACCGGGTTGGACTATTTCGGCCCGCTATCCGTCACCGTCAGTCGTCAGCATCACAAGAGATACATAGCTCTATTTACGTGCCTCACAACTAGAGCTGTCCACCTCGAGATCGCCGCCAGCCTCAGCGCAGACTCCGCTATACTAGCGCTGCGCCGATTCGCCACCCGCAGAGGATGTCCTACAGAAATCCACTCTGATAACGGTACTAACATGCATGGTGCCGACCGAGAGCTCCGAGAGGCCTTCCGAGAGGAGGCCAGTCGCCGAGGCATCACATGGCGCTTCATCACCCCATCAGCGCCCTTCATGGGAGGCGCATGGGAGCGCCTCGTTCGCTGCGTGAAAACCGCACTTTATACTGTACTTACAGAAAAACACCCACACGAAGAGGTGTTGTCCACACTGATTTGTGAGGCAGAGTACACAGTAAATAGCCGACCGTTGACTCATGTATCAGTTGACGGTGAAGACGACGAGTCCATCACGCCGAACCACTTCCTACTTGGTGGCTCGGCCAGACTCCCAACCCCCGGCGTGTTCACCGAGCAAGACGTCGACAGCAAGAAGATGTGGCGCCGGTCACAAATCCTGGCCGACATGTTCTGGCGCCGCTGGGTGCGAGAGTACCTGCCGGAGCTCCAAAACCGGCGGGAGCCCCACAGCAGCGGGCCTGGCCTGCAGGTGGGCGACCCCGTCCTCATTGCCGACGGCCAACTGCCTAGCAACACGTGGCCGCGAGGCCGCATCGAGGCCATCTATCCTGGCCCTGATGGCGAAGTCCGGACCGCTGAGGTGCGCACCACTGGCGGCACTCTAAAGCGTCCGGTGAAGAAGCTCATACCACTACCAAAATGAGCGCAGCAGAGTTCCAGCGGCGAGAGCTGAGCGACGTGTCGCAGAGCGTCGTGGCTACGAGCGCTGCCGACGGTCGTCATTCACCGGCGTGATGCAGCGCCGCGCCGACGTCGCTACGTGTCGTCACTACACTGCACGGCGGGAGAGATGTTCGTGACGAAGCGACACATAGCTTATAGTTTATATACTCGCCTATATACCATTGAAATACTTAAGTTATTATAAGTAAGCAATGTATGTAATAGCATAGGTAAATAAAGAATTTATTTCTTTTCGATTAGGGGTCCCCAAAAAAGCGGGAGCGCAAGTAGCGCCGGGTGCGATATACTCACGCACCAATTCGTATTATTTACCTTATACACGCTAAACTGTTAGGAAATACAATCTAGGTGTTCTAACTTAGATACCCCAAGGCTATGACTGAAAAACGATACATAACAACAGTACATAGCCAGGGATTATAGAGTTTCACCCTGGAACACTAGATACATGCACATTTCTCTCAAGTAAGTGGTAAGATAAACTCGTTATAAGCGATTCAGCGCTTCTAGGTAACCTAGATATCTGCCTAGGACATGTAAATAGATAGTACTCACATAGTTCTAGTACATAAAGGCCACTTGCTTGGGATAAAGTGTTTGTATACACAAAACATAAGGGTTTCGAGCGCTTGTCGGCGGGCCCGCCCGCCTTCAGGTACCTTCTGAACCTGAAGGGTTATAGATTTTCTTTCTGGAGCAATACCTTCGGGAACTGGCAGGCAGGCGCCTGGATTCTTTCATAGGCCCCAGGTCATCTACCTTCGGGCGCATCATGAAGTCCGTTGGCTTTTCTGGGCCTGGCAAATATTTTCCCTTTCGGCCGCTTCCCGGCACCCAAACTACCAGAAGGGTTTGTGGTACACCCAAGTTACACACATCATTCGATTCCTTATTTCTTTGCCTCCCTGATCACACTTCTGTAAGGAGCCCAGCTCTGGTGACCAGGAAGGTAACCCCCGAAATATGCTGCCCGGCCCCGGGACGTTCTCATTTTCGGACACTCCAGGGTGAATACTACTTCGAGGGTTGAAGCCACACCAGAGTACTACCATAGGGTAGCCTGTCGTGATGGCTACCGACTGATACTTTGTGGGTGTGGATTCCAGAGGTACCCTGAGTACAAACTAACTTTATGTTAGAAAATAACACCTTTCACTTTTCTCACACACTTCCAGGCGGCTACACGCCTGAAGACTATAGATACAGCTATAAAAACACTAGATTCATATAGCTTAGGGAAAGGGCTTCCAAACCCTTACCATGGAACTAGTGGAAAAATGTATATTTTAGCATAAAATAGCCCTAAGTTCGAAAAACCAGCAGAATTTCCCTTCATCACTCATTCTTCCTGGCAGAACTCCTCGGAGAACGTAGTCAGGGACCTGGTCTAAGGTCCATCGGAAGGACCATTTCAGGGCGCATCCAACCATATAGGTTATGCTATGATCCTTACACAGGGAAGGGAGGTTCTGTTGATTTATAGCATAAGTTTATAATGAAAAAAATTGTAAATAAAAATCTTGTGCGAGCGTGAAATCAGGGTCCACGTTACGGTAAAGTTTGGTAGTACGATAGTGCGCAGGCGCGCTGAGCAATTCGGTAGCCAAATTTGTATTAGAAGAATCCACGCAACTTTATGTCACGAAGACCTTGTAAAAACATCGCAAAACGTTAAGAAGAATAAAGTCTTTTATTTCCTGGACATCATATCTTCACCCATGAACATCTGGGAGACCTCAAGCAGCTCACAGAGGCGAGAATTCTTGAAGACTACTGAACTATAGGTGCAAGGGTGTCAACGCGCTGGTGCAGGAGCCTTACAACCTTCAGAATCCCTATCTACCGCCAGCGATCACGTCCACCCCGTACAGGAAGCCTTTGGAGATGACCGCTGGGTTGATCGTCATGTTCAGTATTTAATATATTACACAGTATTTAATAATATTTTAATATATGTGCCCGTTGAGACACAGACCATAAACTACAAACTATTCGAACAATGATTTAGCGTTCTTTGCCTCTATGGTCGCAAGCCTCATGTCAATGTATTCGTCCGCCACTCTGGCCTTTAACTTTGGATGTGTGAAGTTTATCGTATATCCTGCCTCGGATGAATAGGAAGCCTTTGGGGATGACCGCTGGGTTGATCGTCATGTTCAGTATTTAATATATTACACAGTATTTAATAATATTTTAATATATGTGACCGTTGAGACCGTTGTACGTGTAACCACGTTGTTGTTGTTGTTGCTCAATAAAGGTAGGTAGGTTAGGTAGGTAGGTAAGGTAGGTAGGAAGGCTGTCATGGATTTGGCTTAAAAATACAACAGACCATAAACTACAAACTATTTGTACAATGATTTAGCGTTCTTTGCCACTATGGTCGCTAGCCTCATGTCAATGTATTCGTCCGCCACTCTGGCCTTTAACTTTGGATGTGTGAAGTTTATCGTATATCCTGCCTCGGATGAATAGGAAGCCTTTGGGGATGACCGCTGGGTTGATCGTAATGTTCAGTATTTAATATAATACACAGTATTTAATAATATTTTAATATATGTGACCGTATTTTTTTTTTTTTTTTTTTTTTCTATGTTCTACCGCGGACATGTGGCACTCCGCGATCTTTTTTATAGTGTTTTTTTTGTTTGTTTGTTATTTTTTCATTAACGTTACAATTGTCTGACTCCTACGTCAGACATTATTTTTAGGCTTACTTAACTAACTAAGTCTACGTGAGTTCATCCCTCACTAAATACTATATATATATATCACACACCGGCATTACAATTTAAGTTTCTATTTGCTACTTATATTAATGTTATTAACTATTTTGTTACTTATTTCTATTGATACACTGCTTATGTTATTTTGTTTTCTTATATCTATTGGTACATTTTCGGGGAAGATGCATGGCAGTGCGAGCAGACCAGTCCCGGCCGACGGTTCCGGCTATAGAACCTCGTCGTTAGGACGTTAAGATGTGTATGACTGACTCGCTCCACCATGCAGCTTTACAAATATTTATATATATTTTTTTTTGCGTTTCAGGGTTTAGACAGGGTGATGGTTTGGGTATGTGTTTTGGTTGGAGTTTTTGGATGGGACTTGTTAGGTGGTGTTTTGGTGCTGTCTGCTGACCAGGGACTTCACCAGCGTGAGCAAGGCCTCTATGACGACTACATCTCGATGCTGCATGGCCGTCTTAAGATTGTAGTTGACGACCGTTTTAGTCGGCGCATCCATCGCCCTCTTAGCAAGGCGGCCTGCGGCGTCATCGGCGTCGTCGGTGTAATAGACGCAACTGACTGTATGTCTGGACACCGCCACTACCGCGTGGGAGATGCTGTCGTGGACCTGAAGCCTCCTGGACTTGGTGTTGATGATGATGACGCTGTCGTAGGTTGATCCCTGAGCCTCGTGTATGGTTAGCAGGCGCGACCCTTCACCAGACCCAAATCCCTGGCTCGCAAGAGAGGCTTTCTCCTCCTGCGTATGAACCAGGAACAGGGTGTTTTGGGCAGTGCTCGGTATTTGCGCCCCTGTGTAACCTTTCACCTTCAGAGAGTGGACCCGCGACAGCGACGACTTGGAGGAGTATATACCGGGGTATATCTCACTCAGTGCAAACGCCACGTCCATTGGAATGCGGTGTGTGCAGAGAAACTCCTGGGTGATGCCAGCCACCAGGTCTGGACGGGTCTACCTAAGCTCGAAAAGGTTCTCTCTGTCCAAAAATGGGAGCTGGTTAACGTCTCCGACGAGGACAAGCTCGCTTGCTCCAGACAACTTTACTGCCATGACTATTGCCCCAAAGTGGTTCATAAGAGCCTCGTCTACCGTAAGACGGTAGCATTTGTCTTGGCTCTTGAAACCGTTTGCTAGGATTGAGGCCATAGTGCGCACCTTGGTCTTTGCTCGGTCTCCTAAGCGGCGCGCAAGCTTTTCCCTAAGGTCTTTGGCAGCTTTTGTTGTCGTGGTGGCTATCACGTCCCTGTCCTCGTCGAAGTGCTTTACCAGCCAGGTTGTCTTACCGCAACCCGGAACTCCGTTAATCCACCTGATATTGGGTACTGCCCAACTTTCCTGCGATGCCGGGATACCTGGGGTCCCCGAAATGGACTGTGCCATTTCCAGGATCTTATCATCCATGATCTTAGTATATTTGGCGGTAACCACTATCGGGTCGTCATTTGGCACACTTTTTCGGCTGCTGCCTTCTGCTGGGCCCTTTCCGATCCGCTTTGAGTGGTGGGGCTTTTTGTGGAGCTCGTCGCGCTGGCTGTTGGTTGTCTGGGGGCTTTGAGGAAACTTAGGGTTTCCCCTCTATCCTCGTAGACAACTACCTCATGATGTTCTGAGGCCTTTAGACAGCCAAAGCGGTCTGCGACGTCTCCTCTTTCTCCTCCCACCACCATTGCGTCCACACTTATGGTTCGGGCCGCGGCTGACGTGTAGTATCCTGCCTCCCCGATCTTCTGAAGCAATGAGCTTGCCTGAGCAAATGGAGTAGCCTCTCCCCACTCGAGTAATGCGATTGTTTTCCCTTTAAATCGCATTAGACGGCATCGGTGAGTGGCCGCTTCCACTTGAGGTAGTGCAGCATACTTGCTGCCTTTTATGCTAGTTTTGGTGGTGCTTCCGTTAATCAAGGCGGCAAGGCCCGGTGAAAGGTGTATTCGGGCCGTAGCTCGACTTGAGCCTATGCAGAAGCCTATGCCTTAATTCTCCTGTTCCCTGTTCATGAACAGAGCGACGCCTCGCAGTCTGATGCCAGGGACTCCGTCTTCTCCGCATGCCAGGAATTGTGTGGTAGTCATGCTAGGGGCTGGTTGTAGGCTGGCTGTTGCTGCTACCGTTGATAATGGCCGTTGGTTAGAATGTGTGTATGTAATTTGTGTATCAGTCAATCGTGTGCTTGTTGTTGCTTGTGTAGTTGTGGTTGTAGTTTGTGGTTGTGGTTGTTGTTGTGGTTGTGTGTGTTCGAATGTGTGGTCGACTTCGCAAGATTACGTCCGTTTTGTAAGCCCTTGCTGCGATTGTGGCGACTTTGCTCGCGAATGCCAAGAATGGAATCCTAGTAGCCGGTCTCCCCATGATGGTGTGGAGTGCGGACTGGCTAAGCTGGGTTTCAAATTTTACTTCGAGCTCCATACTGTCTTGGCTGAACCTTGGGCATTCGAAGAGCAATTGCCAGATTGTCTCTTCGCAACTCGGGTCGCAGACGCACGAGGGACTATCTTTGAGATGGAAACGGTGGAGATATGCTGAAAAGCCGCCGTGTCCTGTAAGGACTTGTACGTGGACTGGTGTGAGCACTGCGTCTCTGAGTGTCCTTTTCGCCGCTAGGACGTCTGGATAGAACACTTTCGTGACCGATCCTGTACTCGAGGAGTCGTACCGGGCTTGCCACTTCCTTATAGTCCCCTCCTGTATCTTCCTCCTCACGAATGAAACGTGGACCTTGCTGTAGTCTGATGTGAGTTTTGTTAGGGCTGCCTCCTTGGCCAGCTCATCCATATGTGACCGTTGAGACCGTTGTACGTGTAACCACGTTGTTGTTGTTGTTGCTCAATAAAGGTAGGTAGGTTAGGTAGGTAGGTTAGGTAGGTAGGTTAGGTAGGTAGGTTAGGTAGGTAGGTTAGGTAGGTAGGTTAGGTAGGTAGGTTAGGTAGGTAGGTTAGGTAGGTAGGTTAGGTAGGTAGGTTAGGTAGGTAGGTTAGGTAGGTAGGTTAGGTAGGTAGGTTAGGTAGGTAGGTTAGGTAGGTAGGTTAGGTAGGTAGGTTAGGTAGGTAGGTTAGGTAGGTAGGTTAGGTAGGTAGGTTAGGTAGGTAGGTTAGGTAGGTAGGTTAGGTAGGTAGGTTAGGTAGGTAGGTTAGGTAGGTAGGTTAGGTAGGTTAGGTAGGTAGGTTAGGTAGGTAGGTTAGGTAGGTAGGTTAGGTAGGTAGGTTAGGTAGGTAGGTTAGGTAGGTAGGTTAGGTAGGTAGGTTAGGTAGGTAGGTTAGGTAGGTAGGTTAGGTAGGTAGGTTAGGTAGGTAGGTTAGGTAGGTAGGTTAGGTAGGTAGGTTAGGTAGGTAGGTTAGGTAGGTAGGTTAGGTAGGTAGGTTAGGTAGGTAGGTTAGGTAGGTAGGTTAGGTAGGTAGGTTAGGTAGGTAGGTTAGGTAGGTAGGTTAGGTAGGTAGGTTAGGTAGGTAGGTTAGGTAGGTAGGTTAGGTAGGTAGGTTAGGTAGGTAGGTTAGGTAGGTAGGTTAGGTAGGTAGGTTAGGTAGGTAGGTTAGGTAGGTAGGTTAGGTAGGTAGGTTAGGTAGGTAGGTTAGGTAGGTAGGTTAGGTAGGTAGGTTAGGTAGGTAGGTTAGGTAGGTAGGTTAGGTAGGTAGGTTAGGTAGGTAGGTTAGGTAGGTAGGTTAGGTAGGTAGGTTAGGTAGGTAGGTTAGGTAGGTAGGTTAGGTAGGTAGGTTAGGTAGGTAGGTTAGGTAGGTAGGTTAGGTAGGTAGGTTAGGTAGGTAGGGTAGGTAAGGTAGGTAGGAAGGCTGTCATGAATTTGGCTTAAAAATACAACAGACCATAAACTACAAACTATTCGTACAATGATTTAGCGTTCTTTGCCACTATGGTCGCTAGCCTCATGTCAATGTATTCGTCCGCTACTCTGGCCTTTAACTTTGGATGTGTGAAGTTTATCGTATATCCTGCCTCGGATGAATAGGAAGCCTTTGGGGATGACCGCTGGGTTGATCGTCATGTTCAGTATTTAATATATTACACAGTATTTAATAATATTTTAATATATGTGACCGTTGAGACCGTTGTACGTGTAACCACGTTGTTGTTGCTCAATAAAGGTAGGTAGGTTAGGTAGGTAGGAAAGGTAGGTAGGAAGGGTAGGTAGGGTAGGGTAGGTAAGGTACGTAGGTAGCCAGTTGACGGGAGCGAAGGCGCGGGGGTCAGCTAGTTATCCATAAAGCACATAGTAAATTTGGCAACGCCGCGTTTACCTGTTACTCTTATTAACACTGTTAACACTTTTATATCTGTATTACGTATACAGTTATGAAAGTTACATAATACGGTTACACTTTTGTAAGTGTTTTGTGTTAACACATTGAAAAATACATTTATCAGTGTTACATATTTGATTCGGTTATCAATTCAACATGTAACACTTATTATTCTGTAACCTTTATGAAGGTGTTTTTAAGTCCCTCAATTTCAATCTGTTATGCTCTTTAAAATAAAATTTACTATCTGTAACTTTTATCATCTTTAAATAACTAATATCTCAGTAGAAGTACCTACTTACCTACATGGGTTAATATATGACATTCGTTATTAAAACTTTTATTTATAGATTTTATAAACCGACTTTAAAGAAGGAGAAGGTTAAATCAAATCAAATCAAATCAAATCAAATCAAATGTTTTTTATTTCACATAGGCCTACATGGGCACTTATAAAACGTCGACAAAAGGTGCACGGTTCGGGTTAGTCGTTTCCTGTGGAGAAGAACCGGCAAGAAACTCCACGGTTACTCTTTTAAAAAAATTGGTTTGTTTTACAATATTTCCACGTTACAGTATTAGTGCTTAGATATGGGGGGACAACGTAGGCCCGACAATAAGTCGTAAGAAACTAAAAAAAAATTTGTATAAACGAGAGAGTTAACAAATGTTAACAAGCGTCTAGAAATCTAGAAGGCCTACAATGTTCACACATTCACAAAACAATCAGTAAAAGAATCTATACAAAGGAAAAAATAAATAAAAATTTATAACAAGACTAAATTTAACATGTGGCACAAATGTTGTTATCAGTGCTGTAACTATTCATAGCAAAGGGCTATAAAGATTATTGAAATCATTGTAAAAAGTCTAATTAAAAGAAAGAAAAAAAGTAAAAATGAGATTGAGAATAGTTAGAGACATCCACATATTTGTGCCGTTTATGAGTTACCAGGGAAGCCGCATGCGCAGAAGGAGCTAAAATTTTTATCTTCAACGTAGTCCTTGATTTTATAATATGCTTTTTTAATAAGGACACGTTTGATGTAGTTTTTGAACTTTCCATCGGTCAATTCTATAACTGGCTTTGGCAACTTATTATAAAAGCGTATACTGTTTATAAGAAAAGACTTGCTAGTTTTCGTTAATCTGAATTTGGGTATTACAATTTCATGCTTACTGCGTGTATTTAAATTATGGAAATCGCTTCTAGTTTTGAAAAGCCCTCGATTTTTGCGGACATACAAAATACATTCCAATATATAAAGAGAAGGTAGGGTCAGTATATCGATCTCTTTAAATTTTTCTCTGAGGGACTCTCGTGGACTCATTTTATAGATTGCGCGGACTGCCCTCTTTTGTAAGATGAAAATTGAGTCAACGTCTGCAGCTGATCCCCACAGCAGAATGCCATAAGACATAATACTGTGGAAATAAGCATAGTATACTAACCTTGCTGTGGCTACATCGGTTAACTGCCTTATTTTCCTTACTGCATATGCAGCTGAACTTAACCTACCCGAAAGAGTTCTAATGTGCGCGCCCCACTGCAATTTTGAATCGATAGTAATCCCTAAGAATACAGTTTCCTTTATAACTTCAAGATTTTTGCCGTCAAGATTTAAATTTAGGTCACGTTGTGGTACATTTGGTAAGGAAAACTTTGTTTTTTTTTGTTTTTTTCGCATTCAGTAAAAGATTGTTAGCTGCGAACCATTTAGAGAGAACAATCAGACTTTCGTTGACATGTAAGACATCCGTATCTTTCCTATCTAATTTAAAAATTAGCGAAGTATCATCAGCAAATAGAATTATATCCGATAATTTGGCCATCATAAAAGGGAGATCATTAATGTAAACAAGAAAAAGGAAAGGGCCGAGAATTGAACCTTGGGGCACGCCCATCTTGACTAGAGACCCGGAGGACGTCGCCCCATTAACATTTACTTTTTGCTGTCTGTTTGATAAATAGGAAAGCACAAGATCAGCAGATTTTCCTCGAATTCCGTAGTGGTGTAATTTACAGATCAGTGTGTTGTGGTCGACGCAGTCGAACGCTTTCGAGAGATCACAGAAAATGCCAATGGCATCCTGGGCTATGTATGCACTAGTTTTTTTCTTGTAGTCATAACATAGAATTGCTAAGATTAAGTGGCAGTGTGTCGTGAATTCGGCAAGGAAAAGGGTTTGACCGCCATCGGTTTCACTTGCGCAATTAGGCTGCTGGAGTGGAAACGGATGACGCAACGTTGGAAGGCATCCCTCTAGGTGGACCGATGACCTTGTTAATACTGCGGAGATCCGCTGGATGCGGGACTCGCAGGACCGATCAGTGTGGCGACGCTTGGGGGAGGCCTATGTCCAACAGTGGAAGTCTTTCGGCTGAAATGATGATGTTTATGAAACTGATTTTAACCTACCGAAACGCGAAATTAAAGCCATTATCACTCTTTTTGCAGTGCTGCACGGCGTGTCCGGCTTGTCCGTTAAGGCACGGGTTGCGGAGTAACCACGTGAGGACACCATCCTGCCTGAAGAATATGGTTATTTCTACAAATTTAATATATTGTATTTAAAACTAAACAATCATGCAAAGTTTCTAAATCGTAATTTTAGAAGCTCTCTGCTTAGCGTTTGTAAACTACGAGAAAGCCTTCGATTCGAGACTTGGGCTGTACTGCAGTCTCTCCAACGGTGCCAAATTGACTACCGGTACATCGAAGTGTTGAAGTGTTTATACAAAAACGCCACCATGTCAGTTCGACTTCAGGATCAGACTTCGGAACCAGTCCTTCTGCAGCGAGGTGTGAGACAAGGAGACGACATATCTCCGAAACTGTTTACTGCTGCACTGGAGGATGTCTTCAAGGTTCTGGACTAGAGAGGGCTAGGCATCAACGTCAATGGCGAGTACATCACTCGCCTTCGGTTTGCCGACAATATAGTGGTTATGGCTGAGACCATGGTGGACCTCAGTACAATGCTCGATAATCTCAGTAGAGCTTCCGAAATAGTAGGTCTTAGGATGAACATGGACAAGACCAAGGTGATGTTGAATGCCCATGTTACACCCACTCCTATCTAGGTCGGAGACACAACACTCACAGTTGTGGGCGACTATGTCTACCTGGGACAAACGATCCAATTGGGTAGGGCCAACTTCGAGAAAGAGGTCAACCGTCGAATCCGACTCGGCTGGGCAGCGTTCGGGAAGTTGCGCGGTGTCTTCTCGTCCAACTTACCACAGTGTCTCAAGACGAAAGTCTATGACCAGTGTGTGTTGCCAGTGATGACATATGGCTCTGAGACGTGGTCGCTTACAATGAGCCTCATCAGAAAGCTTAAAGTCACTCAAAGGGTAATGGAGAGGGCTATGCTCGGAGTTTCCTTGCGTGATCGAATCAGAAATGTAGAGATCCGCAAGAGAATCAGGGTTACCGACATAGCCCGAAGAATTTCCAAACTTAAGTGGCAGTGGTCAGGGCAAATTGCTCGCAGAACGGATGGCCGATGGGGCAGAAAGGTTCTGGAGTGGCGACCGCGAACCAGAAGACGTTGCGTTGGAAGGCCTCTCACCAAGTGGACCGATGACCTGGTGAAGGTTGCGGGGATCCGCTGGTTGCGAGACGCACGGGACCGGTCAATGTGGCGACGCTTGGGGGAGGCCTATGTCCAGCACGTCTTTCGGCTGATATGATGATGATGATGAATTTTAGAAGAAGTGGATCGTGACGTAGAAGAAAGCTTGCTTACATTCGTTTGTGTGAATATGAGTTGTATGAACACATGCAAACCTGTAGAAGCAAAGTTCACAGGTCACAAGTTATCTGAATAAGGAAAAAACATATTATTTTTGCGACGTCTTATCAATGAGTCTCTTGTCACCTGAAATGTAGGGTGGCCAAATCCGATGTACACAACTTTTTTTGGCATCATTTCGATTTGAGGCCAATTTTAACAATTTATTTTTGGATAGTTGGTAAGATGATAACCACTGCATTTAAATTCAGGGGGGTGACCACAAGGTCTTAGGGCGGTATCAATTTGACCTTATGTCGCGTTTTCGTACCATGACGTCGTTTAAAAAAGCTCACTTTGATAACGCTACGAAGTTGTTTTTGTTTAGACTTTGATAATGTTTGTATGCCGATTGTCTTATAGTTCATTCAAAAATCAAACCACAACGTGCTTTTTGACAACTAGCGATATCGTTTTTACTACAAATTTTGGTTTTGTTTGACAGTTAATAAAAGTTGCTTTGGCGGGCTCAATTTACTATCATTTTCCAAAATATATACAAAAAATATCACTTCCGTGATACAACCGGTAAGTAAATCGTATTTATTTACGCATTTATTCAATTCATAACCTCTGCCAAGCCCTACAGAGGTACAGGCATCATGTTATGTTATTCCCTACCTACGTAGGTAAACTTGTCCATTGATTTGTGTATCTCATGCGATTTTAGTGCATGTGGACTGAATTTCTTGTTTGATTCTAGATGGCGAATGCATTATTAATGGCGAATAAACCCATGAAATCATGGAGGGCAGTGCAGACGCTACGTGAGCCATCGCAACCTACTACCGCCGCGCCGGCAGCTTGTGTCTACCGACACTGTGATGTAATTAAAGGCACTGCATTAAAGACACGGCATTGTATAATACTGTTCCAGTTCGAGGATAAATAAGAAAAAGAGAAAACTGATAGAAGGCAACAAACCCATCGTGAAGCTTAGGGAGCTGAAATATAATAATGTGAATGATTGGTAAAACCTACCTGTAAAACCTACGTACGAAGAAGAATGCATTTTATTAGCATTTGGTGTTTTGTGGTGCTTGTGCTAGTGTCTCACGTTATTTATTGCTTATGGCTGCTTTGCTGTATGAATCCTTAATGTACTTGTGATGACTGCCTAGTACCTACCATTGTGTGTGATAAGTGTGATATCCATGGACATAATCTCAATGGTAATAACTGATAACCATCTGCATCTTTTTACCCGACTGCGTTAACAATATTGTGTGTATGTGTACCTATCTATCTACTGTGTTGTAATAAATGATTTTGCAGCTGGAGAATCAATAGAATACCTACATATATAGCCCACGTTTTGGACATTATTTATTATTATCATCAAACTCCATTCTACTAACCCTATAAATATTCAAACAAACTCACGCCTTTTTCCCATGTGGGCAAGCAGAAACTACAACGCCACCTGCTACGGTCCTTACATACTCTTTTTGCGCATACATCTAGTCATAAGAGCACACCGGTAATGAGGACAGCGCTCCTGACCTTTCTGAAGAACATTACCAATTAGATCAGTGTATGACCTAGGACGTCCCCTCCCGGGTGGTGTTTTCACTCACATCTGCCTTGGTAAATACCTTTTCTTAGTCGCCTTTTATTCATCATATGTATATAGGTATTATAGGTGGTAGGTTTATTATAGGTATTTACTATAGATACTATATAATACGTATGCCTATTTTAACTATATACTTATACTAGCTGCCCACGCGGCTTCGATCCCGTCAACCTACCCTATAAACATGAATGTAGCGTAAAAAATTTAACTGCTTACGCAGCGCACGCAACGGAAGCTCTCAAAAAGGAATAATTTTGCCCGTTTTTGCAACATTTTTCATGTAGGTATGCTCCACTCCTTCGAGCGTGATGTTATATACCCTATAACCTTCCTCGATAAATGGACTATCCAACACAAAAATAATTTTCCAATTCCAACCAGTAGTTCCTGAGATTAGCGCGTTCAAACAAACAAACTCTTCAGCTTTATAATATTAGTATAGATAGATATACTAGCTGACCCCCGCGGCATCGCTCCCGCCAACTGACTACCTACCCTACCTACCAATTTGTTAAACTATTTATTTGAATAAGAATTAATACTAAGTACCTATACGATAGTAAATAACTTGTTTCTACCGGCGATCTAATAAAATTTAGAACATAAAAGCTACTATTGTGACTTAGCTATGATAGTTAGATATATTATCTGGCAGCCTTTTTTGTAGGTAATAATAAGTAACTTTAATCATGTAGTATATCATTTTTATGTAGGTATCATCAATAGTTTTCTCAGCGCATGCAAAAGAATGAATTATATAGGCATTTTGCTACTTTGTTTACATTATTGAAATTTACATAAGGATTTCTAATTTTATTGAATATAAATTATAGCCTATGCCACTCAGAAATAAAGTAACTTTATACCGGTGAAATCATTTTCAAAATCGATTTATTAGATCCAGAGATTACTCCCTACAAACTCACAAACTTTACCTCTTTATAATATTAGTATAGAAGTATAGATTTGTGTACACATTTTAACCGACTTCAAAAAAGGAGGAGATTCTCAATTCGTCGGAATCTTTTTTAGGGTTCCGTACCCAAAGGATAAAAACGGGACCCTATTACTGAGACTCCGCGGTCCGTCTGTCTGTCACCAGGCTGTATCTCATGAACTGCGATAGCTAGACAGTTGAAATTTACACAGATGCTCCCACACAACAAACGCGATTTTTGCGATAATGGTACGGAACCCTTAGTGCGCGAGTCCAACTCGCACTTAGCCGGTTTTTTTATATTTGTTACCCGATTACTCAAAGACGCCTGGACTGATTTAAAAAATTCTTCTTTTGTTTAAAAGGGTGTACTTCCAGGTGGTCCCATCGTCATCAGGTCAGGATCTGATGATGGGATCTAGGAGAAATCGAGGGAACTCCTCAAATATTATAGGCATACATATAGCGATTTAGGTATTTTCATAAATAATGCATTCATTTGCAATCAAAAGTACCATTTGGTGATGAGAAACTGATGAAGAAGACCACAGATAGCCAATAGAACTCCTTAATGCTAAGTATGTTACGGGTATAAGATAATATCTTGAATAGTTAACCGACTATGATGAAGCAAATACCTAGAAATAAATGGCAGTACATAAAAATGGTACCATAGAAACGGATCTGATGATGAAGCTAGAAAGTAGGCACTGGAACTCAGTAATTAAACAATGTATCCTGGTCATGTTTGGGCTTTCTTTTCCGAAGTCGGTGTCGAAAAACGGAAAATAACAGGTACCAAAGACACCCCCACATCAGTCTCCACCACCTTTAGTTGACTGGTAAAGAATGCCTTGGGCATTAAGTCCACCTATGGTCCTGTATGTCGCATGAAGTTTTATTATATAAACAAATCTTGTAAACATGACCAAACCATCTAAGCACACCTTTTAAAACACAATGCTGTCTTATACATCAAAAACTACAAATACTTCAATAAAATAAAACATAACACTGTTTTTAAACACAATTATTTATTAGGTAGGTCTACATTGAATAGAAAATGCATTACTGATTAAGGGAACATGGTCAGTGGGTCATCTTAGGGGCGGAGTTTTAGGAGTTGGAGTATACGCTTAGGGGCACTATGAGCAGCAAAGAAAACCAAAATAAAATTTTTGGTTAAAAAAATTTTTTAGACTCATGAAATGATTCTTTTTTCGGATGTTTCCCAAATTTATTGCAGTACCGGGTTGAACTTGACCATAACACTCATTAAGGTTCTGAGAAGCATAGCCCTACGACGCACCGTTTCCGAATTATGGGTCTCTGAATTTTATTTTATTTTGCATAAAACGCATTATATTTCCAAAATGGTAGCTCGGATGAAAATCTTTTCAGAAAAGTAATTGTTGCTCTAGTCGATAACCATGAGATGATGTAAGAAAACCAGAGAAAATTTGAAAAAAAAATACTTGGGAAATTTTTATAAGTGTCGATCCTTCACCTTGCGTAGCTATAGGGCCAGTGGACTTAGTAAAATTTTCGAAGATTTTTATTTAACACAATTCAGGCATTTTTTTTTCGCCAGCTTATTAACCTTGTCCATAGAAGCCATTTAAGCTCTGAGACACATGGTCCTATGACGCACCGTTACCAAATTATGGGCCGCCGAATTTTATTGTATTTTGTATAAAGGTCTATATTTCCAAAATGGTAGTAACTATAGTGTTCATGTTGGGATGGTGCTAGCATGGGTGTACCACAGGGGGAGCTAAAGTTTAGTTAGTTTTTTGCCTAGGACACGCCGTTTTCGAGATATTCGGATATATAAATAATAATATTCGGAGGCCCATAATTCGGCAACAATGCATCGTAGGGCTATGCTTCTCAGAACCTAAATGGTTTTTATGGTTAAGGTTAACCCGAAACTGCAATAAAATTGGAAAATTTCCAACAAAAAAACGATAATTTTTTTAAGTCCTCGTGCTATAGTGCCCCTAAAGCTACACTCCAACCGAACAAGTCATAGTTAAACTAACATATATCAACGAGCTCCATGCTGGACATGTATCATTGTTTTCTTACACTCGAAGGAAGATAGAACATGCAACAGATGGCAAAATTGTGGTGAATGGTGAACCATTTTTAATATTTAAAGGATTCCATTTCTGATTGATAATCAATGGTGAATGGTGAAGAAGATGGCTTCTTTCCTTCAACTCACTGCCATTCAAAAAGCCAGTATCTGATCCTGTAGACAAATAATAAAATATGAGTTCTGAGTTTTGTAGAGTAGGCAGGTGCTAGCTGATAAACAAGAATATAATAGAAATACATTTATTTGACAGTCAAAATCCACTAGCAACAGAGTAAATTACAGTAATGAAATACAGAGACAAATTGCACTAAACAGGCCATACTGAAAGGGTTACCAACTCAGCATTTGCTGTTCGTCAGACACCCAGCACTATTTTTCAGTTGGCACCCTGAAGAAGAAACCCCAGACCGATGGTACATACAAGATGTAAACTATTACATCCAATATTATGGTGATTGTCTCGGGAACCAAAGTCCCTAAAAGGCACTTGTTTTCTATTGTGTCTGCTAATTAGCACTCAAGGGGTTAAAGTAAGTTTTTGCATTTAGAATTGCATAATAATATTAATAAAAACTTACCAATATGCAGTAATAGCAGATTTATTAATCCTGTGGATAAGTCTTTACAATGGGGTGTTTAACAGAACATAATTATGGTTTGGTCCTTCCATACTTTGATAATAGCGTATCCTATAACAAAATTTTAATATTGTGTTAGTTATTAACCAAAAACTGGTGTACGTAAATAATGAGTAGGTAAGTATATTGTTTTATTTTCTACAAAATAACCAAACTATTAAGAATAGGAATATAGATAACCTTCTTTAAGCCAAGTTTCATTTGTATACATATAATAAATTGCCTCAGTTCAGCCAAAATGAGAGCTGAAAGAAGCACAATGTTCTTAAATTATTCTTCACGCCAGAGGACTATATCATCTCTGTCAAGCTTTTCCGGTTGCGATTAACTTATTTCCAATTACAGCTTCTTCATTATTTGTAGGTGCCACTCTCTTGAAGTTGGGCAACAATTCATTAAGTATTTACAGGATCCAAATAAAATTGTAGGCAAATCATTATTTAAAAAACAAAACATTGACTTTGCTCCAAAATCCATATCGTCCAATTCGTCTAGGCTACTCCTCTTTCTCATCACGGAGAGTTTTGAAGACAGTAATTCGTGATAACCTTGTGATAGCGGCAGTTTTGGATAACAATCTTTAGGTCACGATTACATATTTGTAGATATTTGTAAGCGTCTCTTTATTCATAGAATACATGGCAATCCTTTTGTCACACAACTCACAACAACCACACAACAACTTTATTGTAAATTACTTTAAAACAACGAAAATAACAAAGCACGCTTGTAAACAGAGCTCATATGACCAAGATGTCAGGTTATAAATAATCCGACATATTTAAAAATACAAGCTTACAACGTAAAAACGTTTAAATTTAGTTACGAGTGCAACCTCTTTAATTTGTTTACATAATAATGTGGCAAGTCAAGCCACAGGTAATAAATTATATCAGACTCAGGCTTTTGAGATGCTTTATAATGTCGGCTATTGGTTTTGATTTTAATATTATTTTTTTGTCTTTAAACTTATTATATTGTTGTAAAATACACTTAAGAAAATAATAGTTTAAATGTTTGACATGAATGTACAGTATAGTATATTATTCTATTTGGATTTTATATGTAATAAACATCTCATGATAATTTTTATTTTAAGTTTTAGTAATAGCAAAAACGACACCCTAAAAACCTTTTTTTTCTTCGCTAGCAATTCTATATCGGTTCATAGATAAATATTACAAATCATTCGTTCTTTCCCAACACTACCCGGCATTAAATTGATATCGTTTAACTAAGGTGAGGGTACGATAATGAGAGTTCTCAATAAGAGCTCAAAAGAAAGTGTACTCAAATTGAGATTGTTTTGTAAAAGATGGGGGTAGGCCACCTGTAATAGTATTATAATGGTTCAACGTGATTTGAAAAACACCAATACTTTCCAAAATTTTGGAGGTATGCGGAACAGGGTGGAAAGTCCCGCAAACCAACATTGAAATAAGATTCTAGCAATATACAAACTTACTGCGCTTAAAAGTTTGTATATTGCTAGAATGCTGTTTATTTGGTTGTAAATGTAGGCGCTTTGGGCACAATAGTGTCGTCGCGCTAGTGCAGAACGACATTGAACAGACGGACATACAGGCAAGCCTATTCGTCGACTAGCAATCTTACTGTCTAATGGCATCTTGGAATGACGACGCAAGACACTGCGGAGAATGTATAGCTGTCTCACCGTTAGTACCTTAGCATCGGGGTACAACTGGGCTGAGGGGGTGCCTCATTGACGGAAATACATCACTTTGAGAACAGCCCGTTGAACTCGTTCCACCCTAAGCATCACGGTTTTAAAAGTCCCACCTCACACAGGAATGCAGTAACATAGTATAGACTCATACAGGCGACGATACACAAGAGAAGCCGTTGTAATGTCAGCCGATTGTCTGAGCTCCTTAAACAAATACATAAGTTTACGAAGCCGGGAGCACAGAGAATCTGTGTGAACACGCCAATCTAGCCTTTCGATATGAACACCTAAGTATTTAATGCTTGGGACCATAGTCAGACAGGTACAGTTGCAAGACGCTGCATCGTGACAACTATGTGCACAATAATTGCACATATTATTAATTTTAGAATTTGAAGATGGTTTAGGTGCATTTGGCGGTGGTACTGAATTACTTTGGTCTTGGATATATTGAGCGTCAGCAGTTAGTGGAAAGCCAGTTCGCAAAGTAAGTTCAGATCTATGCTTAGCTTTGTCTCAGTCCTTATCGCATATCAACAGTGCTGTGTCATCTGCATAAGTAAAAAAGTCACATTGACTGAGGGAAAATTGACAGAGATTGTTAATATATATTTGAAATAGCGTGGGTCCCAAAATACTTCATTGAGGAATGCCGTAGCCGATAAACTCTTCGTCACTAAAAACTGAATCAATCTTAACACTTTACTACGCCCATTGAGGTAATCTTATGTATGTTTAGGGCCACACCACGTATTGCCATGTGCTCCATTTCGGCCAAAAGTCTGGGAATGGAAACTGTATCAAAAGCATTGGTTAAATCTAGGAAAATACCGTAGCATTTGAGACAATTGTCCAGCTTGTCGACCAAGGCGTTTGACAAATCAGAGATAGCGTCTTCCGTGGAGACACCTGAGCGAAAACCATACTGGTTGTTTGCGATAATTTATTTTTTAATAAAACAATAGACAGATTGACGTCGAGCAGTCGTTCAAGTACTTTGGATAAAGAGCTAAGCACTGAAAATGGCCTATAGTTGGACACGTCGTCCTTGGCTCCAACTTTTGTACGCTGGATGGACGAGCTTTCGGAAAGATGCCTGAAGTGATGGAGCAGGTGCAAATATGGGCAATGAAAGGAGCCAGAATTCTGCTAGATTGCTTGACAATGTTAGAAGGGATGTTGTCCCATCCCATTGCAAAATCACTGCGCAACCTATTAATTGTACTTATTATAAGTGTTTCATCAATCAATGGAATAGCTAGAGAGTCCATTGGAGACGGGGAAGAAAATGTGTAGGGCTTGGTTGCTGCAGTCAAATTTTGATGCAAGGTCCCTTCCAACATTAACAAAATACTTATTCGATAGGGTTAATAGAGAAAACAAAACAACTTAGGGTTTTAGCAGAGCATTAGGCAGGTGTATCTGTTTTTTGCTATGTGTGGTAGACTTAACGACTTTCCACGTAGCTCTCGTTTTTTGAAAATCGGCTTTCTCATAGGCATATTTTATTTTTTTTAAGTAAAGAATTAAAAAAGTTGCGGTATCAGGTATATGACGTCTTTAGAATTAAATCATCGGGAGACTCCCCAACCCGTTGGTACATTCTGACTCGGTTACGTAGGCATCTTATTAAACCAGTAGTCATCCAAGGTTTAATAACTGTTTTCCTACTGGGAGTGTGAACAATTTTAGTTTGCTTAGTTATGACAGTCTATAAATCACCAACCAAAAGATTAGTTGCAAGGTTAGGGTCCGTAGTATCAAGGATAGGAGTGAAATCATGATTACGGTTTTTCAACGTCGGGGAATATGGCAATAGGTAGATGATCAGTAATGTGGGTGTCCAGCATAGCAATTCTGGCAGGGGAATTAGTTTTCATCATAACATGGTCCAGACAGTTATCCAACCTTGTCTGCAGAGTATGGGCAGGTAATAGGCCATTTCTGTCAAGGTTAGATAATCATCCGAATGAGGATCAGTATTACCGGGTTTGATGTCAATATTAATATCGCCTATAATCATAACATTATTTTTCGAATTTAATGGTGTTATTATTTCACTCAGAGTAGAGTAAAAATTAGCAAGGTTTAGATAGGATGGGGACCGATATACAGCGATTATAGCTGGATATCGGTAGTATGTTTGTACGTTAGTATGTTTGTATGATTGTATGTTTGTATGTTTGAATGTTTGTATGCTTGTATGTCTGTATGTTTGTATGTTGTATGTCTGTATGTTTGTATGTTTGTATGATGTTTTTATGTATGTATGTTTTTAGTTTAGTATGTTTGTTTGTAGGTTTGTATGTCTGTATGTTTATATGCTTGTATGTTTGTATGTCCACACATTTCTCCGTAACTAGTTATCGGATCTTGATCAATCTGTTTGTGTTGGATTAAGTATCCCTCAACTTAGGAAATTGTATGTTTGTGTGTTTGTTTGTTTGTATATTTGTATGTTAGTATGTTCGTATGCTTGTATGTTAGTATGTTAGTACGTTCATATGTTTGTATGCTTGTAAGTTTGTATGTCCACGCATTTCTCCGTAACTGTTTACCATATCTTGATCAATTTTTTTGTGTTGGATTGAGTATCTCTCAACTTAGGGAATTGTGCAAGTTTCATCAAAATTGGTCCAGCAGTTTTCAAGATATGGAGCATACAACTGAACTCCTCAGCGACAAACAGGATGAATGTGTAAATTGAGTTAGTTTGTACCTTTAGGTACCTTACTTTATAACTTGCACATTTTTAGTGATGGTGTACTAAAACTAAGAAAGAGAAATAAAAACTTATTTATATGTTTTTTTTTGAGAAAAAGTTGTTCTGTTCTGCACTGGGATAATATTTCTAATATGTTTTTAGTGTGACATGTTAGTGACTATTGTTTTAATGAGAATAAAGACATTTAAACCGGAGTTTCTGCCTACCATCTAGGGGAAAATACGATGTATGTATGATAAAATATCAGATTTTTTTATCACATAACATAATATTACTTCTGAATTTTCGTTTAATATAAAGGAATATCAATAAAAGACATCGGAGTTGGCCACCCTACACTGATTTTTTTTTAATTGGGAGATAACATTGTTTTGCTTGACTTCTATTTAAAGAGCGAGATCGAGGCTGGACCAGTACTCGTAGCTGATCTGTGGTGGACGGATCTACCTCTGGTTAAGCTACCTTGTGTTTCTGCTGTAAAATGTGTAGAGCGCAGAGTTTGCTGGTGCTAGCACTATTCGTAGGGCTAACGCAATCTTGGGGTGAGTAAAATTATAATAATAGTTATTTAATGGTTATAGTTAGTTGAGGACCTCGTGGCTAAATAATAACAGCCGCACGGGTCGATCTTCAAGGTTAAGCAACGCTTGACGAGGTCGGTCCGTGGATGGATGACCATTTCAACATACCGAGTTTCCTCCGTGCCTCGGAAAGCACATTAAGCCGTTGGTCCCGGCTGTCATTTGAAGATCTTTGACAGTCGTTACGGGTAGTCAGAAGCCTGAGATCTGACACCAGTCTTGCCAAGGGGTATCGTGTTACCCAGTTACTGGGTTATGGAGGTCTGATAGGCAGTCGCTCCATGTAAAATACTGGTACTCAGTTGAATCCGGTAAGACTGGAAGGCGACCCCAACAATAATTGGAAAAAACTAACTATAACCATTACTTCTTCTACTTCTGCCTAGAAGTAATGGTTATAGTTAGTTTCTATGCAACTTTTTTTTAATGTAATTACTACAAGTCTGGACACATTGTATAATAATATACTACGCCGGTTTGATAAGTTTTGTATGAATATTTTGATGCTATAGGGTGTCAAACCCGCCATGGCTGCAATGTGTGAATAAATAAATAAATGGGCTATGGATCCCAGTGTGAAATTACAATTGCAGTGCAATAGGAGCGAGTATTCAAGTAAAAGTTTTGAAAAACTTTATTCGTAATCATATTTTTTTATTTAGAATTTTTTACCTGTTTTTGGAGCCCACAAGAATAACCCCTACTAGTGCCACATGCTTAGATAATATTTATACTAATGTTATACCAGTCCACAAAGAAATTATATATTTACTAGATTCTGATCATTGCGGGCAGAGGATACCAAACCAAAATAACAAAGTGCCTAAAAAGGATATCATTGTTAACCCCAAAACTGCAAGTCGCTTGGCAGCTTTTTACTTATTAATAAATTACCAATTTTGACAATTCATGCTAATTCTAATCATCTATATGATGATTTTTTTAATGTATACTGTAAACAATTTAATTCCACTTTTATTCCCAAGACTATCTCGGTTAATAGTAGTGCTTCATTCGGTGATTGGGCTACCATTGGTATTCATAAAAGTAGAACACGGCTTTATGAGCTGTACAGTGAAACGACTTATGTAAACACTGCTGAATTTAATTTATATGTTAGAAATTATTTAAAAAAGTTTGTTGTTTGGCCAAGTCGCGTTATTTGAGTTCGAAGATTCAAAGCAGTAGTAATGTTATTAAAACGACATGGAATATTATTAATAGTGAAACGGGAAGATCTGGTAACCGAAATATTGACTACTGCCTGTCTATTAATGACAACATCATAAAATCAGACTCACAAGTCGCAGTGGCTTTTGAAAATTAATTTTCAGATATTCCCATTTCAACTACTAAATCCCTAAACTCATCACCTTCTGTTGCTGAGTCTATACTAAAAGAAAATGTTAATGTTTGCGATTCGGAATTTCTTTTTGAACATATATATATAACTTGTAGTGAAATAATTAAAACTTTTCACACTTTAAATGTTAAAAAGACTGCAGATCTATGGGGGCATTCTGTAGAAGTTGCTAAGTCTATTATTGACATTGTCGCACATAGTTTAGCTATTATCTTTAATAATTGTATCGACAGTGGGGAGTTTCCTGACCTAATGAAAAATAGTAAAATAATACCTTTGTTTAAATCAGGTAGTACTTCAGACCCTACAAATTATAGACCTATTTCAGTACTACCTACGTTTAGTAAAATACTTGAGTAATTAATTTTAGAGCAATTGTAAAGATTTTTTAATAAACATAAATTATTACATAGCAAACAGTTCGGTTTTACCCTTGTAAAACCGAACGTCAATCAACTACTGATGGACTGGTGTTGAGCTTTTAGGACATATTTATAATGCATGGGAAGATAAGTGCGATGCCTTGGGCATATTTTGTGATTTGTCCAAGGCATTTGATTGTGTTCTTCATGAAACGCTAATCAGGAAACACCGCTACTACGGGATCCAGAACAGCGCTCTGGCTCTTCTTACTTCATACTTGAGTAATAGGATTCAGAGCGTTGACGTTAATGGCTCGATTCTTGGCCCTTTCTTGTTTCTTATTTATATTAATGACTTGCCTTACCTCATAAAGGATAACCATGATATAGTGTTGTTTGCGGATGATACTTCACTTTTGTTTAAACTTAAACGTCAGCAGCTGGTTAATAACGATTAAAATAGCGCGATCTCGAAAGTAGTTCACAGGTTCAATGTTATCAAGTTTACCCTACCTCACGTTAGGCAGGTGAAAACTGATGTGATGATAAAGGGCAAAGAATTTAATCCTGAAAATAGCCCAGTATTCTTAGGCCTAACTTTGGATGCTAAGCTTCAGCGGGGCCCACATATAGATACATTGTCAAAGAAGCTAAGCTCCGCAGCATATGCTGTTAGAAAAATTCGTAATTTATCTGACATAGAGACAGCCCGTTTAGTATACTTTAGCTATTTTCATAGTGTAATGTCGTATGGTATTCTTTTCTGGGGAAATACCACCGACATCCAGACTATCTTTGTTTTGCAGAAAAGAGCTGTTCGATCAATTTATAAATTAAGCCCGAGATACTCTCCCAGAGAGAAATTTAAGGAGATTAATGTAATGACTGTGCCTTCTCAGTATATTTATGAAAATCTTTTGTATATTCATAAAAAATTGTTTAAAAGATACAGTAATATCCATAACATAAATACTAGGAACAAACACAAATTTGTAGTACCTACAACAAGGCTCAAGAAAATAGGTGGTTCGTTTAGATGTCAATGTGTGCGCTTTTATAATAAGCTTCTAAGCCACGTACAAGGTCTAAGTGTTAATAAATTCAAATCATTAATTAAACGTAAGTTGTGCCAGAAAGTGTTTTATAACATTAAAGATTACGTTGAGGACAAAAAGGCTTGGGATTGAGCTGCTCCAATTATTTTTTATTTTTTTTATTTTGCACCGTGAATTTAGTTTTTTAAATATTCTATTTTTTTCTTGCAATGACAAGAATATTTACTTTTTAAAGTATTATATTTTTTTATTTTAATTATTGTGAATGTGAAGACTATGGATTATTCTTTTTTTTTTATTTATCTTAGTTAGTTTTTAATCATGGTCTGGCAGTTTGAGTACAGCGGCCTACCCGAATGTCATTTATTTATTTATTTATTTGAATTTAGTTACTCCTTGCACTAACAGTGTAAACCAACACGTGCAAAGAGTTCGTCAATTCGTTGAGCTCCTTAAATTCTGAGTTGAGCTGCACGGTTATTGACAAATGCGTGCACTGACTGGACAGGTCCACTCAATCTGGCTGGTTCTTTCCTCAAAAGACCATTTCAGACATCAGTCTACATGGTCTTCACATGATCTAACCAAGTTTTTGTCTGGACTTTAAAATAGACTGTGAACTCTGAGTTTGTTTCGGCCTTTCTTCTCAGAGTAGTCAAACAGGAAACGTCGACCTCATCTAGTTTCAAAAAAAAAACCGACATGTAAAAGTGCTTGTACAAACCAACTTACAGAAATAAATCATTTATCATTTACTTGACTACTGATGATATTTTTAGGGATCCGTACCTCAAAAGGAAAAACGGAATCCTTATAGGATCACTTTGTTTTCCATCAGTCTGTCTGTCAAGACCCTTTATTTCGGGCAAACGTAGAGGTATCTAGTTGAAATTAAAACCATATTCTCCATACTCAGGTCTATATAGTCCCTTGAAGCTGTGAAAACATCAAACTTCTAAGTTAACGTAAAAAAGATACTGCCGCTTATGCTGCAAAAAACCTAAATTACTGCTATATAATAAGCTTTAGCTTAAGCTTATTTTCAAATTAAAACAAAAATTCTAAATAGTAGATATTAAAATTGTGGCATGTCATTGTAATTACAGAAAGATGGATAGACTAAATGTCTTTATCTTATTAAATCGATAACAAGCTTGTTGCTAAGGAAATAATTACATTGAAGCAAAATGACCTAATTGTATTAGAATGTCTGTAGAAAAATTAGCTGAGGGTGGACTATGAATAAACTTTGTCGACAGTACACCCACAAGTTGTGACATTGCGTCATTATTGGTTTATTTGTTTGCTAAAACGATTATTTTGTTTCAGACATCGCCGTATCAACAGATAATCGACTAGAGTTTTACACTCCTGACGGAGTAAAAACAGACACCGTATATTTTAACTCCCAGATCCTAACTAGCTTAGCATATGATGAAGTTAACAATGTGATGCTGTACGTCAACAGAAAGAGCGGCAACGACACCATATGTGGTTACAACATTGGTACTACAGAATATAAATGCTACTTAGAGCGAAACGGGCGAACCATCCAGGGTCTGGTCTTCGACCCTATCACAGAACAAATGTTCTTCACAGATACTAAGGAAAGAAGCATTAATTGGTTTTCTTTTAAACCTGGATTTAACAACAGCGTATTCGGAAACCTGTTAATGAAGTTTGATGACGGGATCCCAGTCGACCTTGCAGTAGATAGCTGTAGAGGGTACGTTTCCAATAATAGTCTAAGTTATATGTGTAAATAAATAATTGCCTCGTTTCTCAGTCGCAAGTGCGTTTGCTGAGTGTGCAATACCGGGTCCGATTCCCGGGACGGGCAAATTATTGTTGGGTTTTCCATTAGAAATTCAGTGGCAGCCCGAAGTTTGGAAGTTGGCACTTGGCAGTGTGAAACTTAATGCTTCGTTAAGCTCGTTAAACCGTCGGAACGACAGCCTAATTGCGTAAGTAAATTCGGCAAGGCAAAGTGTTTGACCCCATAAAAGAGTATGAACAATAGACCAATCACACAGACGGAGACGGAAACCCACATCGCGTCTTTTCATCTCGCATGTGCCTTGGCGAAGTTACTTACGTAATTAGGCTGTGATATCTGCGGTCGTGTCGTCCTACCGGACTACGGGCGTGACGGAACAGAGAGGGCACCTATATATGCACACACGCCTGTGCACTGTAATATTTCCCGCCTCGATGCAGCCATCGTCTACATCACCGTCTCCGCTGAGATTGGCCACTGTGGCCGAAATTCGGTCTGAAGGACTATTATTATTTATTTATTTATTGTAAGGAAAGCTTACAGACTAATAAAAAGATTTAAAAAATATCGTAGGTAAGGAAAATGGCTAATTACAAGCTTCCACATGTATACATCGCGTTACAATTCATTTACAATAATACAGCGATACACAGAATAAAATAATAACAATGGGTAGACAAATATTAAAATAGAAAGACTGAAATAAATGGATTCGTGCAACATTTATATAATACAAATATGAACTTTACATTAAATTAACAAAAACTATTTTGTACTCACTTCTGACTGCCGCTAAAATATTCTTTGCTAAGGATTTTTCTAATTTTGTGTGCGCCGCCGGTGCAGAAGAGATCGACTTCCAAGTGTTTTGGCAACCTATTGAAAGCTACAACGCTACGTATACAAAAGGCGTTACGTCTGTAGTTTGTCGATGCACACGGTGCCTCCAGCAGAGGCCGTGTTCATAGGCTGCCTTGGTTAGTGCGAAGTAGTTCGGGGCAATCTACCGAGCCGTTTGCTATGTTTTCCATAAAATTTATGTCATTAATTTTATATCTTACGTGCAACGGTAATAAATGGCATCGCTTACAACGGTGTTCGTAGTCGACTGAGAATTGCTTCACCTTAAAGTCTAAGAATCGCAAAAAATATCTCTGAACAGCTTCAATACGAGATTTTTAGATCTCATATTGAGGGTTCCAAACTTGAGAAACGTATTCGAGGTGGCTGCGCACGAGGGAACAGTAGAGGGCTTTTACTGGTTTTAGAGACCGAACGCTTGAACAAGCTCTAATAATAAAACCCAGAGCTTTGAGGGCTTTCTTGACAAGGGTTTCTATATGATCATCATAAAGTAATTTGCTGTCATGGACTACACCGAGATTTCTGATGTTACTTGCCTTACTTATGTACGTACCGTCTATTGTATATCCCGAACCAAAGTCTGTTTTCAGATGAGTAAATACTACATAAAAACATTTAGATACGTTTAGTTGTAATTTATTGGTTTTGCAGTATGATACGAATCTGTCAAGGTCCAACTGAAGTAACTCAGTATCAGATAATGTACGACTTAAGGACCTTCATGTCATCTGCGTATAGCAGAATATGTGAGTGGTTGACCAAAAAGGGACCTGGAGGGATTGGAAACCGTTAATTTTTTTTTTTGAATTTTTTATTCTGTGGTCTTTTAGCTTTGTTTTGGTCTAACCAGAATATTTTTAGGTGCTGTAGTGTTTTTTTTATGATTTTTTTTCCCGCCCGCGCACGAGTCGAAACTTGTTTCTACACGAAATTTCAAACGCGATTTACTCGAAATCAATTATTTTCCCTTGAGGTCCCTTTTTGGTCAACCACTCACATATGTGAATTTAAAAAGAAGTTTTTTATGTCCGAGATAAATATAGTGAACAATAACGGTCCCAAGATCGGGCCTTGGGGCACTCCTGATGGGAATGTTTTGCATCCGGACGGGTATCCTCATAAGACTACGATAATCAAACACAGGCGTTCAATTATCTTTGTATGACTCAAGCGATCGAAATAGATCACCGTGTATTCCTGCAGATGATAACTTCTGAAGAAGCACACGGTGATCCATTCGATCGAACCACATGCTGTAGTCCGTGTAAATAACATCAACCTGGCATCGTTCATCAATCCCACTGGTTATTAGTTATTATAAATTTATAATTACACAAAATCTGACTGTATCGTGGTAAGCACTGGTAATTTTCAATTTGCAGGTACCTCTATTGGATTAACAGTAAGCCTTGGATTTCTACGATAGAGAGAATGCGATTTGATGGTTCAGCAAGACAAGTCGTTATTAATCAAAACGAATTAAGCCTTAACGGCTTGGCTATTTGCTTACAGAGGAATAAGATATACTGGATCGTGAACAAGCCCATGCCCATCCATGGTCACATATATGCAGCAGATTTTAATGGTAACAACAGGCAAATATTGGCTGACGTTGTATCTATAAATGGTGGTGAGCCGTACAGTCACCCAAATGTATTAAGCACTTCATACAACTACCTCTACAAAATGGGCTCGTGCTTATCCTGCAGCCCGAGACATTTATGGAATTTTCAAAAGCCAATACAGCTTTATAAATACAAAGAGGTCTTTGCTTTTTATTCTCAAAGCCTCGTCGGAACAGCCACCAACTACAAAGTGATAGATCAATTTCGAGGCATTTCGGGTTGCAATCAGGTACCTAATACCTACAAGACTACGACTAATACCAACAACGGATTGAAAGTTGCTAGAGAACCTGAAGGTCCGTTTTGTGATCATGGTATTAAAGTTAGTGGAGAATCTTTTTGCAAATGCACACCTGGGTACACCGGCGCGCGATGTGATGTTTCCGTTTGTGGGAACTATTGCTTGAAAGGCGACTGTAGTATCAATGAAGAGGGGCTTCCTAAATGCAGGTAAAAAATGTTCTATACCTTTTTTTGGCTATCTTGTTTAATTGGGAGCACTTTTTCACAATTTTATTCTTTTAGATGTAATGCTGGCTATTCCGGCGAAAGATGTGAAGTGAACGTGTGTCAAGGGCATTGTTTGAATAACAGCATCTGTTCCTTGAATGAGGAGAGTCAGCCAGTTTGTCAATGCAAAGGAAATTATTTGGGTGAAAGGTGCGAGTTATCAGTTTGTGAAAATTATTGCCTCCAGGGCAACTGTAGTATCAATGAAGAGGGGCATCCCACATGCAGGTAAAACCTATTCTACTTACTTTTTACCAAACTACGGTGATGTCCAAAGTAAGAACCGTGCTCTTATGCCACCTACGGGTTGTTTTCACAAAAATACATTATAACCATGGCTATCCTAAGAATATTTTTCTTGGTCGGGACTTAGTTTTTTTTAACTGATTATTTTATTTATTTATTTATCAAAAAATCCACAGCTCTTAATAATAACTTAACATACTTATTGTATTACTATTACAGCCAATTACGGATTTACAATTTATTAACTTTACAATTAAAATTGCAATACAAACTAAGAACAACTAAACATAATCTAATATTTGAAAACAAAATAGTCAATATGACTTGAATATTGATTTAGCTATTTTTTGACTTTCTCTTTTAATTTGATTCGGTGCACTCATAAACAACTTTGTTATTAATATTTCAGATGTAATGCTGGCTATTCTGGCGAAAGATGTGAAGTGAACGTGTGTCAAGGGCATTGTTCGAATAAAGGCATCTGTTCCTTGAATGAGGAGAATCAGCCAGTTTGTCAATGCAAAGGAAATTATTTGGGTAATAGGTGCGAATTATCAGCTTGTGAAAACTATTGCCTCCAGGGCAACTGTAGTATCAATGAAGAGGGGCATCCTGCATGCAGGTAAAACCTATTCTGCTTACTTTTTGCCCAACTACGGTGAAGTCCAAAGGAAGGGCCGTGGTCTTATGCCACCTATGGGTTGTTTACACAACAATACATTATAACCATGGCTATCTTAAGAATATTTTACTTGGTCGGGATTTGGTTTTTTTTTAACTGATTATTTTATTTATTTATTTATTAATCACAAAATCCACAGCTCTATGACTTGACTATTAACTTGGCTATTTTTTGACTTCCTCCTTTCGTGCACTCTTAAACAGCTTTGTTATTAATATTTCAGATGTAATACTGGCTTTTCTGGCGAAAGATGTGAAGTGAACGTGAATGAGAAGAGTCAGCCAGTTTGTCAATGCAAAGGAAATTATTTGGGTGATAGGTGCAAATTATCAGCTTGTGAAAACTATTGCCTCCAGGGCAACTGTAGTATCAATGAAGAGGGGCATCCTGTATGCAGGTAAAACCTATTCTTATTACTTTTTACCAGACTACGGTAAAAGCAAAAAGATGCCATGGTCGTATACCACATTTTCTTTTTGTACAGTAAAACCAACCCGTGTTCCTTCAGTTGTTTGTGCCAGGACCGCGGTAACTCTCTTTTTAACTTCTAATTCAATTCGGTGCACTTTTTAAAAATTTTGTTATAAAAATTTCAGATGTAATGCTGGCTACTCCGGCCAAAGATGTGAAGTGGACGACTGTTATGGGTACTGTTTAAATAATGCCACCTGTTCCCTGAACGAGGAGGATGATGCATTCTGTGAATGTGTAGGAGAGTACGAAGGGGAAAGATGTGATATTCCAGTGCGATTGAACGACGTTGATTGTTGTCAAGAAGCTGATCAACAAAAGACTACAAACTTCTTAGAAGAGAACTTAGGAAATCTAAGCCTAAATGATTTATTAGCAAATTGGCGCAAACATGCGCTTTAATTGCCGTGGTTCTTTCTTAGTATTGTAAATATCGAGGTTGTAGAGAGTTTTTTGCATTTACATTCTTCAATGCTTCAAAATTTACTTCTTAATAAATTAATCATATCAATACTTACCTCTTTTCTTGCCATATACATATATCTTTTATATAATCCACCCACCGTTTTTACAATCTTCCTCTTCCCGTATAACCATAAGAATTCATATTCCTTACGTATGCGCCGACTGGTATCTGGCTGACACCCATATTTCGCACATTTCGTACTAAACAAAAAGATTCAGACAGCACGTGCACAGCGAGGCTCAGAAGAGACTCCTTTACAGTCTCAGTAACAGGCGTGTCGCATAGGGTGTTGAACACACCTTTTTGTTACGCCCTGTAGAAGCGTGAACTGCCGACGTATGTTATTCAGATAAATAATTTCCTAGTACCGGATTGCTACGAAATCGTAGCCAACGTAGCAACTATACCATCTACGCCGCACATAGGGGTATTTGACTCAAAAATACATTAATTTGCGGTCTTAAAATACTTAAGCTCAAAACAGTTATATGTGTAATAAAATTGTATTTTTATTTAATAGGGTTTGGAAAATGGCAGAGTGAAACTTATTTAAGCTACTTGTACGATAGTTACATAAACTTACGAAAACAAAACATTTACCGGGAAACGCCCTGCAATACAACAAACTCTAATGTATATGTAGGATCATGAGGGCAGAGGGGTATATACGGTCAGGATTTGGGCGTTCCCATTTTTTTTGGATAAACAAGAACTGTACAACCAATAACAAGGTTGTTAGTTACAGTACTAGTTTCACTAAAAAGACAATACTAATGATAACAAGATAAAGTAGGTTAAAAGGGTAACAATACAGTTAAACGAACAAACCCTTAAGGTTACAGTTCGTACAGCAGCCTAAGCCACCCAAGTACAAAGTGTATCGTTCGCCATCAGCAAGCCAATACAGCTATGTGAATATACAGCAGTGCTGTACCAAATAAACCGACAGTTTTGTCGGTATATTTGGTACAGTATTCACAGGAATCACGATGTAATTAGGTATTTAGCAATTACTACTATACGAAATCAACTTAATTAAATCTTGAAATAGTGTGATGGCGAAGATTCTGAGCGATTCGTCACAAGCGTGGTGCGCGGGCGCCATCTCGTTCAAAAGTGAGTTTAAGATGGCCGCCCCCACTACCATCGACAATGACGCTTCGCTAGGTTGACATCGACAGTCCTGTCAACCTGACGTTTGACGTAAACGCCGTCACGGCCGGACTGACATCCGACCGTCCTCGGGCGATTTATCTGAAACAAATTGCATAGTCCGTTCGCTCATCCTGACTTAATTATTATCATCAGCGCACAAACACTAATATCGTTGAATGACTTGGACTAACCAGGCAAGTGTATCGCTTAGCCAATCGTAAGGTGTGACTCGGACTACACTTCAGTAAGACCAGTCGACAACGCATTAGATACCAATTCAGGCTGGAATTTAGCCAAGACAACATGTTTACGTCCTTGTAAACATCTAGATAAGCGATCATCAAGGACAACTCAGCAGCTGACTCGGACGACAAATTTCGTCAGATGACGCTAACAAACCACTGTGACAAGTCAACACCTGACTCGGACGACACATTTCGTCAAATGGCGCTAAATAAACAACTGTGACAAGTCAACACTTGACTCGGACGACACATTTCGTCAAATGGCGCTAAATAAACCACTGTGACAAGTCAACACCTGACTTGGACGACACATTTCGTCTACCTTCTGTGACGAGTGAAGTGTGCCCTCTAACTACTCACCCTGGAATAGTAGGGACGACACTTCTTCGCCCAGGATCGACCATTTGTACATTTTATCATAATTAGTTTGTACTATACCTGCCCATGATTGTGAATTGTTCTGTTCCGTGTGCACTTCAACTTTATGAAGGACCTCTCATGTTTCAGGGTCTGAGTGTACGCTCAGCGTGCCTGAGCTTGCAGTGACAGTGTGTGAGTCAGCCGAAGCAATGTCCGAGCATACGGTCAAGGTGTCAATACGTTATAATGACTCGTTATCATTATTTGAGCACAAAATATTTTCTACATTATTAGACGCCGCCTCGGCCTCAACTTCATTTAAAAGACTAGACACTATTTCAAGTAATCCATCATGTCCGCGAGGACTCAGGAGGAGGAGGAGGAGGTGGTCCAGTGGGTATATTTAAGAGTTCGATTGGAAGCATCCACTATGCTTTTAAGATCATAGCGATCATTATTTAGAACCATTTTTTTTTGTACGAATGGACCTCTAAATTTCGTATCCAATTTTGTTAGATTACGTTCACAGTTTTTGATGAACACGTAATGAGCTTTAGAAAATAGTTTAATTTTTGCGCGGCCACGATGGAATCTAACAGTTTCGGATTCAGCAGCTTTCTGGATGTTTGCTAATGCATCCTCATAAGTCATAAGTCATTTATTCATTTGTATAACATAGGTACAATAAGAGTGGTATATACAGGTAATAAAGAGTGCGCTATGTTATGCCAGAGGGCGTACAAATAATGTTTGCAAGTAATTAAAATAAAATCAAGCCAGCTAAATCTCAACAATTAAATAAAATAACCCTGGACAATAAAACAACAATTATACCAAATTAATAGAAATCATGTCAATATAAATATTAATAGAAATCAATTTCAATAAAAGAGAAACAAATAATAATAGGATAGGAATAATGTCAAAACAGTACATGTCAAGACACAGACTAAAAAAACAGATAATAAGGCTATGTCAATATAGGTAAAAATTACAAATGTCAATATTCAATTCTAATGTCAATATCCAATATTAATATACAATTCTAATGTCAATATCCAATATTAATATGAAATTCTAATGTCAATATACAACACTGATATCAATATACAATACTAATGTCAATATACAAAATTATTTATAAGTACAAACAGTCATGAATTTCATTAGCATGTCAACATTCTATCATTAGATTTTTGTCTGTTAAAAATTCCGAAATACTGTAATATGCTTTGCTCACCAGTAAGGATTTTAGCCGTTTCTTAACCGAATCCTTAACCTCCCTAACCGAATCAATATCCAAGCGAACCTCGCTATCTTTATCAGTGCAGTTTATTTTCTTTTAACCTCTTAACAGGAACTTTCTGTATGATTACTTACACAAACTTGGATTTTTACACCAGACAGTGTCACACAGACTTACACGTGCCATACAGGCTTATTTGAATGCAAAAAGAGGGTGAGTCAATGGCTCACGACTCTTACTTACCAGGAGATTGAGAAGTTGTTAGGCAAGCTTTTCTGATTTTTCATACAATACAACCATACACCATCCATACACTTTCACACACCCGCATCCATACTAAGAGAGGCGATACATTTCTTTCTTTTTTTGTTAGTTAATTAATCGAGAGAGCCCTGGCACTCTTATCACAAGTTAAATCTTAGCTTGGGTGCCAGAGGTCAATAATCTGTATTTTATGCAAATTTTTTGGTTTACATTGACTTTTAACCGCGTTTTTGGGTCAAATACCCCTACGTGCACCGTAGCAATTGCGTAGGTAGAATAAGCCCTACGAGAAAGAAACATTAAGTATTGTTTAATCTGTGGTAATATTTACCTAGCTTAAAATATTTTCCAAATTAATTTTATAAGGGAAATAATAACCGGGCGTAAAATATCCTGAATGGGCGACTATTATACTAAGTCAGTAACTATTAATCCGGTTCTGGGTCCGGTTAATGTGAGCTGTGGTAATAATATTGTTACATACTTTAATTGTATTTGGGGTTCTATTTTTTATTTTAGCATATTATTCTTTTGAAAATAGCAGAATGACATCGCAGTATCTGATCACCCTAAGGACTATTCTTGCTTGCAGGGCTCGCCGCCACCGCCCGCTATAGTAACGCCGACTTATACTCTTCAACCAATAGCATCGCAGCATCGGGTGACCTTTTTTCTAGTACCTGTCAGCCCCTTGTATTTGTAATAAAAAAAAGACGGCAAAAAAACAAATGAGTAATTTTAACTACTTCGTAGCCAGCTGGGTTTTACGGTTTGTTTCGATCAAAATAAATATCAATGGGCAGCTTCATATGAGGCACCATTTATTTAAACAAAAATATTCGTGAATGTTACTAACATAGCAAAGGTCAAAATATAGCAAGTCAGCAATATAGTATAAATCCTTATCTAAATAAATATGTGACTTTTCACATTCCATTCATAATGGTGTTCCCAACATCCGTGCAAATTTTTTGCTCTATGCAAATTATTGTTTCCTTACTCCAATTAAATGAGCTAGCTTGACCGGACTATTCTGTAGTGTGATTACCTATAAAGTTAAATAATATTGAGCTTTATAAGATAGTTTTCAATAAAAAATCTTGTGAAACCCATGGTGTGCGAGACTAACTCGTAATTAACATATTGTTTATGTTTATTATGATTGGGATCAGTATCAGGTGACACTTTTTGCCTGGCCCTCCCAGCCCCTTGATTTTGTAATTAAAAAAAAGACTGCAAAAAAACTAGTGGTCGACGCAAAAAGGGCGGACGCAGCCTGTGGTCATCTTGTGCAAGGGATTTTGTTTTCAAAGTGAGCAGATATAGCTTTGTCCCATAGTACCTACTGAAAATCAGCGCTGGGCGTCTGACGCCCAGCAAACGCTGAGTTGGTAACACATTCGGTATGGGCACGCCCGGCGCAATCCGCGTTTCTTTGCAGGGGTCTCAAAAAAAGAGAAAACTGTAAAATACCAACAAAACAAACAATTTTCGCAATAAATTATACTCGGTGACACACATCGACAACAAACTTATCGTCCTATATCAGGTTTTGCTCAATATTTCACAATATTCCACCAGGAGCGCAGAGGTGTGAGGAGGTCTAATGTGGCCAATAGTTGGGCAATTTGTTTCTATTGTGGTTTGCGACTGCCTGAGTGATTGAACTCTTGGTACTTTGTAGTGCCTTATTTGTTTATATATATAAATATATCCTAGCTGTTGCCCGCGACTTCATCCGCGTGGTTATGAAAATATAAATTTCAATGATGTTTGTTTTTATATTTCAGTCAACAGAAAATGCCTATCACACTAATGTTGTCTTTTACTTGAAAGACTAAAATCTTGTGTGGATATTTCAGCGGGGATGGCGATGTAAATAAAAATGCTTAAAAGGGTTTACTCACCCAGTGTATTCTCATATCAAATACACAGTTACTATAGAACATAGTTTATAGAACACAGTTTATAGGATACAGTTTATAAAGCACTTACCCTAATACTTATTAATGACGCCTCGATCAAAAATAGACTGCCTTTGATGGCATGAGCCACACTATTTATAACCTCGGAATGGGCGGGAAACGTGAAGTGCAAGCTTATCTTTTACCAACCTGACAAAAAGCAGTCCATCTTTGTTGCAAGCGTAAAAATATAAACAAATTATTGCCAACATAGAAAAATCACTTAGCGATCTTTATATTTCATTGAGCACACTAACAGTCGGCCATCCGTTATTAAGTACGACCTCGTACTTGACGAACATAACAAAAAAGAAAAAGTTCTTTACTGCGATGCACGTTACTGCGAAAGTTTACCATCGCGAAATACGTTGCCACGAAAGTTCTTTACTGCGATGTACGTTACTGCGAAAGTTTACCATCGCGAAGTACGTTGTCACGAAAGTTCTTAACTGCGATGTACGTTACTGCGAAAGTTTACCATTGCGACGTACGTTGTCGCGATAGTTCTTTACTGTGACGATTGCAGTTTCCATAACACGCTATTGCAATTTAGGTCATCTAGGAGGGTTGCTGATACTGGTGATAGTGGAAATATTATATTGTTGGACATGACTAACAAATGAGCAAAAATTTTAAGCAAATTTTATTATAATTGAACCAAAAGTAATATTAATAAAATAAACATAATGAAAATTCATGTATCTATCTATCTTATTCGATTTATAATATTCATAATGTCCAACAATATAATATTTCCACTATCACCAGTATCCACCAGTACCAGTGTCCTAAATTGCAATAGCGTGTTGTGTAGCTAAACTGCAATCGTGCACAGTAAAGAACTTTCGCGACAGCGTACGTCGCAATTGTAAACTTTTGCAGAAACGTACATCGCAGTAAAGAACTTTCGTGACAACATACTTCGCGATGGTAAACTTTCGCATTAACGTACATCGCAGTAAAGAACTTTCGCGACAACGTACGTCGCGGTAATAAACTTTCGCAGTAACGTACATCGCGGTAATGAACTTCGCAACAATGGGGTACACTCCATGTAAACAAAATTATTATAATTTACATACATAGAACATATTTTACAAAGCTTTTCAGATTATACTTGAGAGGCCTGATACCTCTAAAATGGCCTGAATATTTATTTCATTTATTTACAAACAATTTTTTTTTTATTGCATTGAAGTTTTATACACCATAACGCCGAAAATATTATATATTACAAAACAATCAACTTATCAACTAAATTACTATCTCAACTATTTATTATTTTTATAATATTCAATTATCTCAATTAAAAAATGTGAAGAAAGAGAAATACAAAATCAAATCATTTCAATTTGGAGTCCACCAACACAAATGTAAAAAACAAAAATATAACGTCAAACAAATGTCAATAGTAAAAATATAATGTCAATTGAATTCAGATTCTACCGATGCAAATTCAATTTAGGTTTCACTAATACCATACATGAATTTCTACATAAAATGAAAATTCCTCACATATATGAATTTATTAATGTATGTAAATAAGTAAACATTGTAAAACATTTTTTTTTTTTAAAAGAGTAAGTATGGAGTTTATTGTGCGTTCTTCTCCATAACAAGCTACTTTCCGAATGCACGGTAGAGTAAATTTTTATTACTTGTACATTTTTAATTTAGATTTAATGTTTGACGTTCAAAAGTGCCGCTTATTGGCCTAGATGAAATAAATATATTTGACTTTGACTTTGACTTTGACCAATAACAAGAGTAAAAATATAATTCAATTAAATTCAGATTCTACCAATACAAATTCAATTTAGATTTCACTAATAAAAATATCAAGATTAAAAAAAAAAACAATTCATATCCACTAATAAAAATGTCAAAGATACAACGTTAATTTCAATTCAAATTCTACCAATACAAAATGTCAAGCGTAAATATCCAGTTTCGAAACTAACGATCAATATATTCACTAGAAGAAGCTATGTCCTCGTTGTTATTTTTTTATTTTCCTGTCATGGTTTCATTTTGCATCTGCCACAACTGTGGAGAACGGTCTCCCATTCTAAAATTTACTTAAGAGCTTAAATCACAGCACAGCAGTGTCTCAAGACTACTTCTGTCACTTTTATTAATATTTATTTTTTTATAAAATGCCTCAAATGCATCCAATTATAATCAGGTATGTATACAATGCTACTTGCAAGACAGCGTGGTCACCATCAGTCATAATCAAAATTATCTACCAGATATCTTACAATTTCAGTCACATTCACCAAATTCTGGTGAGATATCGGACACAAAATAAATATCTAGCTGCGCATGCTGATGGCATACTTCATTTCGCTAAGATAAAACTATCAACAGTAAGTTACAGAATAATCAATTTTATATAATTTGATTGGCATCTTTACTGCTGCTAAGACAATAGTGCTACTTTAAATCATTATCATTTTAATAAATAATCTCTCAGTGGTACGTGTCGAAAGTTTTCAAAATGAATAGGCAATCTACTGCTCAATATTATTTCATTGCAATTCGACTGCAATTGCAATTCGGCTCACGGTAGCAAATTTCACTGACTTACATCTGATCTACTGAGACAATATATTAAAATTATCTATGGCAATAAACAATACCAACGATTCATTTTGACTTTCATTCATAACTAAATTCAGTCTTTGTAAATTAGATGAAACATCTCTCTCAGGATATTTTATAGACAATTCTTAGTCTCAAATTCAGGATTACTAGAATTTCAAGTATCATCGTTATCAACTATTGCATTGTAATGACAAGCTTCATTCTGAGTGCTGGAAATTTTTGTCAAATTCTCTATTAAGTGAAGAGTATCTCAGTGAGAAGTTCACTAAAATACAACTCACTTACCAGAAATAAAACTGAAATAATCTCAACGCCATGACGAAAGGTAAAATCATTTCTTTTATACCATTCAGATGGCACCTGACATTACTCAATCTGTCCTTCCGCCATCTCGCTTTAAAATACACAACAATACATAAACACCAAAGTGGTATATTTTAAACACATTTCCTGTAGTTCAAAGATCTTACTAACCGAAGGTTCATCATTAGATGGCTGTGTAAAAACAGTTTTAAGATTTAAACCAATATCTAGTCGCGGGTTATTAAAACCGTAACATCTGAAACCTGGTCATAATTCTGACATACACACATTTATTTAATACCAGTGGTCGCCTCGCGGTTTCACCCGCGTAGTGCCCGTTCCCATGGGAATACAGGGATAAAAAGTAGCCTATGTCACCCGGGGATAGCTTCACAACGGTGAAAGTATTTTTGAAATCGGTCCAGCAGTTTAAGTTTTTTTTTGTTTTGTTACATACAAAAATACAAATCTTTCCTCTTTATAATATTATATAGTATAGATATGCTTTATTGTACATTCTTCATTCTCTATATCCCTAAAATCTAACTCTGTATATCATAATCTGTACCTACATCAAACGATCTACAGGTATATCAAATTCATTATCTATATAAATCAAACTAGCTATATATATATATCACACTAGCTTTTTATCTAAATTAAACTTGCTATCTATCTAAATAGCTATCTATATAAATCAAACTAGCTATACATATGTAGGATCATGAGGGGCCGAGGGGTATATACGGTCAGAATTTGGGCGTTCCCATTTTTGTTGGATAAACAAGAACTGTACAACCAATAACAAGGTTGTTAATTACAGTACTAGTTTCACTAATAAAACAATACAAATGGTAACAAGATAAAGTAGGTTAAAAGGGTATAGTAACAATACAGTTAAACAAACAAACCCTTAAGGTTACAGTTCGTACAGCAGCCTAAGCCACCCAAATACAAAGTGTATCGTTCGCCATCAGCAAGCTAATACAGCTATATAACATACAGCAGTGCTGTACCAAATAAAACGACAGTTTTGTCGGGAGCAGGGGAGCTCTTTATCGAGTCCAATCCGAAGATAGACTAACTTGCATACCGATGCAAGGTCTTTGATACCTTGCTATCCCTCCACAACAACTCTGTCCGATGACATACGGAAGTACGTCACGTGTTTACTTGATACAAAACACAAAAATGTGCTAAATCAAATAAAACTCACATTCTAAAATCATCAAGTAATACTAGAATAATTATCGTAAGCAAATAATGGTGATAACACAAAGAATAATCAAATTAACATGTCAACAACTGTTTTTGAACTTTACCATCGATTAAAATTAACGAAATAAGTTGCCAAAATCACTTAGTGCGTACACCGAGTATTCAATAAATTAAGATTTGATTAATTAGGCAATAATTGATAGTAAAATCACTTAAATTTGTAATAAGAAAACAAATTATTATAAATTCTGTTGACTACCCGCAATTTTAATTAATAACCAACTCCGACATATATAAATCAGACTAGCTTTTTATCTAAATCAAACTAGCTATCTATCTAAATCAAAATAGCTATCTATGTAAATCAAACTAGCTATTTATATAAATCAAACTAGCTTTCTTCCTAATTTAAACTAGCTATCAATCTAAATCAAAATAGCTATCTATATAAATCAAACTAGCTACTTATATAAATAAAACTGGCTTTCTATCTAAATCAAACTCGCAATCTATCTAAATCAAACTCTCTATCCTTGTAAATCAAACTTACTATCCTTGTAAATCAAACTCGCTATCCTTGTAAATCAAACTCGCTTTCCTTGTCAATCAAACTCGCTCGCTATATAAATCAATCTCACTAGCTATATAAATCAAACTCGCTATCTATATGAATCAAACTCTATCTATAAATATCAAACTATCTGTATATATCAAACTCTCTATCTTGATATATCAAACCATCTATATATATCAAACTCTATCTATATATATCAAACTATCTATATATATATCAAACTCTATCTTTATGTATCAAACTCTATTTATATGTATCAAACCCTATTTATAAATATCCTAAATCAGAGAGGAGGGCAGAGAAGTGAGGCTCTTTTGGCTCAAGGCCCATGTGGGAACTGCCGGGAATGAGAGAGCGGATGAGCTGGCCAAGGAGGCAGCCCTAACAAAACTCACATCAGACTCCCCGTTTCATTCGTGAGGAGGAAGATACGGGAGGGGACTATAAGGAAGTGGCAAGCCCGGTACGACTCCTCGAGTACAGAATCGGTCACGAAAGTGTTCTTTTCAGACGTCCTAGCGGCGAAAAGGACACTCAGAGACGCAGTGCTCACACCGGTCCACGTACAAGTCCTTACAGGACACGGCGGATTTTCAGCGTATCTCCACCGCTTCCATCTCAAAGATAGTCCCTCGTGCGTCTGTGACCCGAGTTGCGAAGAGACAGTCTGGCACTTGCTCTTCGAATGCCCAAGGTTCAGCCAAGACAGAATGGAGCTCGAAGTAAAATTCGAAACCCAGCTTAGCTAGTCCACACTCCACACCATCATGGGGAGACCGGCTACTAGGATTCCATTCTTGGCATTCGCGAGCAAAGTCGCCACAATCGCAGCAAGGGCCAACAAAACGGACGTAACCTTGCGAAGTCGACCACACATTCGAACACACACAACAACAACCACAACCACAAACACACAAACAACAACCACAACTACACAAGCAATAACAAGCACACAATTGACTGAAACACAAGTTACACACACACATTCTAACCAACGGCCATTATCAACGGTAGCAGCAACAGCCAGCCTACAACCAGCCCCTAACATGACTACCACACAATGCCTGGCATGCGGAGAAGACGGAGTCCCTGGCATCAGACTGCGAGGCGTCGCTGTCGCTGTCGCTGTTCATGAACAGGGAACAGGAGAAGTTAGGCATAGGCTTTTGCACGCCTTTTGCCGGCCTTGCCGCCTTGATTAACGGAAGCACCACCAAAACGAGCATAAAAGGCAGCAAGTATGCTGCACTACCTCAAGTGGAAGTGGCCACTCACCGATGCCGTCTAATGCGATTTAAAGGGAAAACAATCGCATTACTCGAGTGGGGAGAAACCAGATGTATCGCTTGCGCGCGAGACTTGCGATCGAATCCGCTCCGTGACTAAATTAACTAAAAATAGTAAAAGTGACTTTTTATTGGCTTTTTTTCTCTAAATTTGTTTAAATAGTTACTATCAATAAGTGAAAGTGTTATCTCGATAAATAAACATTTATATCGATTATAATAAGCAAACTTTCGGTAAACAAAGAAAAATCATATTAACAATAATGAAAATTACTGGAAATCAAGTGCAATGACTTAAAAAAACAGTGATCTTTAATATCATGTGAAAAATTAAACATAAGATATACGTCTAACACGAATACGTTAGACTTCAATAAAATAAAAGGTGGATTAAACTATGATTAATATCGGTGTCATTGTTATAATAGTGCTATAACCTAATTAATAAACAATCTCCAATAATAAACAAAACATAAAAAAGTGCAAAAGAGTGTAATTTCATATCTTTTTAAAACAAAGACAAAGTGACTCAAGTGTTCGACATTGCAAAAAATTCCAATTGAATGAGTCATTCCTAACCGTCTTCGCTCGTTCAAATACTTCATATGTTCATTGCACTGCTCAATTTCACTGCTGATTATTAAGCACACTTGGATCAGTGGCGCAAAGCGTGGCATCAATACACCTGTCAACCGAACGCGAGTTCGAGCCCCGCAAAAACTGGTTCTTTTTGTGTTTTCTAAAGCTCCATACTTCTACATAACATAACGTTTACCAACTTCATAATAACACAATAGAGGGCGCTGCGAGAGCTTCGAATAAAAAATGGATTTCGACAGTAATAACATAACTTACCGGAATAAACCTAGTAGAACAAGCTCGTTAACCGACCTATCTAAAATGACAACAATTGATAGCGAGAAAACTATATTGGATGCAACGATGATGAGTGTTCCGGATAGCTTCCATGACACCACTGACGAAGTACGTGAGTTAAATAATGAAATCGAGTCACTTAAACAGCATTTGCTAAGCGCTCATCAAGAAATCGACAATTTGAACATAGAAAACCTCCGCCTTAAAACAGATTTACAAAATATGATTACGACTGTTAACACCTATAAGAAAATATGCTCAACGCCTGAAAAAAAGGGCACAACACCAAAACGCATAAGTAAGGTATCACGCCTTGTTAATTCATCAAATGACCTAACCAATAGACGTGAACCTCCAATCATTCTACCAGACTGCGCGACCAACAAACACAATAAGGGAACTCAGACTACTAAAAGTCGTAATCAGACGCCACACAAAGATATAATGTTGCCTGCTACTGTACCACCGACCAATTCTGTAATACCAAAAACTGTGGTATCGAAACCTAACGAAAAGAATAAACTATGTATCTTAGGTAGTAACAAATACAAGGGATCTTTGTCCTCCATAGAAGAAGTTTTCTTCGAATACTTCGACTACTGTCACTACATAATGCCTAACAGTACCATAAAACAATTATTAAGCGGAATCGAAGAAAGATTGAAAGGATTTACCCTAAACGACTACTGTTTAATCTTTATAGGAGAAAATCATATTATTACAAATGAAAACAACTACATAAACCTAATAAGCTTACTAAATGAGTCCCTTCGAAAAGTTACACACACCAACGTAGTAATTTGTCTCCCTACGTATAAGATGGGATCACTTATATATAACTTCAAAGTTGAGATGTTTAACAACCTTCTGCACTTAGACAACCAAAACCATAAGTATGCATACATCTTCGACAGCAATCGTGATCTAACACATAAGATGTTTTCTTACACTACGGGTAGAATCAATAGATACGGAACCAAGAATATATATGACAATATTATGAATAACATTCAGATTGATTTAGACTTATATTGTAAGACAAGCAGACAGACAATTAATAACAACAGACAAGAGTATGACGAAATTTTGACGAGTCCCATTGGTGACGAGCATAAAGAAAAGCCCAACTTTTTTCGTTTATAACAGTATACATATCCTTCACCAAAATATTGCTGGGCTCCTGAATAAAAGCGATACGCTTACTGTGTATTTGGAAGAACTAGAAAATAGCAACAGACGGATCGATACTATATGCATAACAGAACATTTTATGACACCTGAACAGGAAGGTCTTTTAAATATACCAAACTACAGTCTAGCAACAAGTTTCTCCAGAGATAATAGAAGAGGTGGCGCGTGCATTTTGACCAGGGTCGGTCACCAATATAAAGTGTTAAACTTAGGGAAATATTCCGTAATCAACGTAATTGAATGCTGCGCGATAGAATTGACAGCACACAACATTATTATTGTATGTATGTATAGGGTGCCCCAATATAATTTGGATAAATTTTTCGAAAATTTGAATAATATTTTACATTTGCTGTGTTTAAAATTGAATAACAAAAAGATTGTCTTATGTGGGGACTTTAATATCAACTTACTGAAAAGAAATAAACAAACCTTGGACTTCGAATATACACTGCTAAATTATAATTTAAAATTACAGTTTTCTCAACCCACTAGGCTAAGCAGTGCGACCTGCTTGGACAATATAGCGCATAATGTAAAAGGTTGTAAAGGAGAAATTATAGAATTGGGTCTGTCAGATCATACCGCACAACTTTTGAAATGTCCTGTTAAGAAGACATGTGTCTTAAAGCGTTGGAAACTAAAAAGACGGAATTACTGTCAAGATAATTTAGTGAAGTTTAGAAATTGCATTAAAAGTCTCACTTTTTCGGACATTTATACAACTGACGACGTGAATGAGGCCTACGACCATTTTCTTGACCTATTCAGATGTTTTTACGATCTTTGCTTTCCCTACGAAATAGTAACAAAATCAATCAATAAAAAATCAAAATGGATCACTAACGGTATAAGGAAATGCAGTAAAAAGAAACGTCACTTGCTATGGCAATATAGAACAAATCCTACCCCAAAGAATAAAAAAACCTTTAAGACATATTCTGCAAGGTTTAAAAGAGTTATTACGTTAACACAATCATCACGAAATAACTACTTCATTAAGACGTCCAAAAATAAATCTAAAGCGACATGGACCATAATTAATAATTCTAAGACCTACTTCCCTAAAGAACCAATAACACAAATTCAAACAGAGACACAGAAAATAACGAACCCATTAAATATAGCTCAGGCTTTTAACAATTTTTATATTAATCAGGTTACCAAACCAAAAAACAAAACTATGCCAGAAATTAAGGTACATTCAAATACATCAAATTCTTTATTTATGGAGCCGACCATACCTCAAGATATAAATAATCATATTAACTCACTTCGAAATACAAATAGTGTTGGTTATGACGGAGTATGCACTAAAGTTATCAAAGAAGTGTCTCATTACATAGCTCCACATCTCAGTCACATAATTAATATGAGTATTTCCAGCGGAATCTTCCCTGAGAAATTAAAAACGTCAATAATTGTACCATTGCACAAAAAAAACGATAGGCAAATTATGTCAAATTATAGGCCTATCGCGTTAATACCCGTCTTTTCAAAAATATTTGAGAAAGTCATTTATAAGTCCTTGTACGACTACCTTGAGAAATCAAACATATTAGTAAATGAGCAAAAGGGATTTCGTAAACAGAAGACAATTAACATGGCTATACATGACCTGCTTCTCCCCATTTTGTCAAATGTAGATAAGAGAAATCCTGTATGCGCTATCTATATGGATCTAACTAAGGCTTTTGATTATGTGGATTATCCTATACTAATACATAAACTTGAAAAATATGGTATCAGAGGAAATATACTTGACCTCATTCGATCTTACTTAACGGACAGAAAGCAATTTGTAGAAATCGCACAAATATCCTCAATTACCAGTTATGAGGAAAAATATCGTTCCGAAAGTGAGGTAATTAAATACGGCGTTCCTCAGGGTAGCGTGCTAGGACCCCCCCTTTTTTTGCTCTACATAAATGACCTTCCGAGGCAAATAAACCACCCCATGGTACTATTTGCCGATGATAGCACCGTAATCATTAAGTGTGATGATCCCAATAATTATGAAAATGAAATAAATATGACATTAAATAGAATTATATCATGGTTTGACAACAATAATCTAATTATTAACTTGGAAAAGACTAAAATCATGCATTTTTATCAAAGGATCCCAAATAAAATCCTTGACATTAGCTACTTAGGGACAAAAATAGAATCAACTACTGCTACTAAATTTCTTGGTATTAATATAGACAACAATTTGACATGGAGACCCCAGACAGACGAAATATGTAAAAAACTTAATAAATTTGCCTATGCTCTCTATAAGCTATCAAAAATAGTGAGCCTAGAATCCGTACTTACAGCCTATCACGGCTATGTTGCATCAACACTTAGATATGGCGTAATATACTGGGGCAATTCAGTAGATAGACAACTCGTATTTAGAGCCCAAAAAAGATGTGTCAGAGCTATGTGTGGCCTTAAAAGCACAGACAGTTGTCAACCTTTCTTTATACGTCTAAAAATTCTTACCTTGCCATCGCTTTACATATACGAAACAATTATGTTTGTCAAATCTAACATTTCATTATACAAAATTGCTACTAAAAGTAACTACAGAAAATTACGCGATAAAAATAAGTCAGAACTTGAAGTGACTTATGGAAAAACTGCACTAATGAATAAAAGTACTTTCTGTATGGCCACAAAAATATTCAACAAACTACCTGAAAGAATAAAAACGTTAAATCGGGACAATTTCAAAACAGAACTATTAAGAATTTTGATAAATAAATGTTATTACTCACTACAGGAATATTTGGACGACAATTCTATAATTACTGCTTCAGACAATTGTGCATCACCTCACCTATTTTGACGATTTTGAATTTTGTTTGACAATAGCATTAATATGACATGTAACGTAATATATTTGACATTTCTATATAATTTTATTCGCAATTGACTGTATTTTAAACTCGCAAAGTTAATTAAAATATTTTTGTACACTTTGATTGATTATGAATTTTGTTTGACAATAGCATTAATATGACATGTAACGTAATCTATTTGACATTTATATATAATTTTATTTGAAATTGATTGTATTTTAAACTCGACAATGTTAATTAAAAATATTTGTACGCCCTGATTGATTTAGAATTTTGTTTGACAATAGCATTAATATGACATGTACAATAATCTATTTGACATTTATATAAAATTTAATTTGAAATCGATTGTATTCTGAACTCGACTATGTTTATTAAAATATATTTGTACGCCTCTGTGCAAAACATAGAGGATCTACCTATCTGTAACATCTCGCACTCTGTTGTAATTTGACCTATGTTTACAAATAAAGCATTCTGATTCTGATTCTGATTCTGAGAGGATACTCCATTTGCTCAGGCAAGCTCATTGCTTCAGAAGATCGGGGAGGCAGGAGACTACACGTCAGCCGCGGCCCGAACCATAAGTGTGGACGCAATGGTGGTGGGAGGAGAAAGAGGAGACGTCGCAGACCGCTTTGGCTGTCTAAAGGCCTCAGAACATCATGAGGTCGTTGTTTACGAGGATAGAGGGGAAACCCTAAGTTTCCTCGAAGCCCCCAGACAACCAACAGCCAGCGCGACGAGCCCCACAAAAAGCCCCATCACTCAAAGCGGATTGGAAAGGGCCCAGCAGAAGGCAGCAGCCGAAAAAGCCGCTAAGAAGCAGTGCAACACCACAAACCCGGAGGACCGGGCCCGGTCGAGGAGTCGCCTGAAAGCATTTGGCACTTTCCTCAATGCACTGCTCCCAAGCACCAGCCATGCATCACCATCTCACAAGCAGGAGACAGCATTGGAGAGGTTCCTCAGAAAAACACCAAAGGAACCAACCCAGCAAAAGCCTAAGCCAACACGAGCCGACAAAGGGCAAGTCAGCCCGCCGACCCTCGCAGTAAAGTCGGGTACCACGGACCACGTAAAAAGCGCGTTCCTCGAGTACGTAGCAATCGTAAGAGCGACCAGAGATGTCAATCTTACGACATGCAGGAAGATCCTGCAGACCTTCCAAAGAGGCACAGAGGGTCTGTTAAGGATACTGCTCGAGAAAGCAGGGGCAGCGGTTTACGACAAAGTCACATCCCAAGTCATCAAAGGGGAAATGACGGGGTCGTATATGGCAGCCTACAGCGCGAGGAGTGGTTTTGTGGCCCTGGACAAGGAGGAGACGGAGCGCTCAGGCAAACTCAAGTTTAGTGTGCCAAATGACGACCCGATAGTCATCATCATCATCATCATATCAGCCGAAAGACGTCCACTGCTGGACATAGGCCTCCCCCAAGCGTCGCCACATTGACCGGTCCCGTGCGTCCCGCAACCAGCGGATCCCCGCAACCTACCCGACCCGATAGTAGTTACCGCCAAATGTACTAAGATCATGCCGCATGATAAGATCCTGGAAATGGCACAGTCCATTTCGGGGACCCCAGGTATCCCGGCATCGCAGGAAAGTTGGGCGGTACCCAATATCAGGTGGATTAACGGAGTTCCGGGTTGCGGTAAGACAACCTGGCTGGTAAAGCACTTCGACGAGGACAGGGACGTGATAGCCACCACGACAACAGAAGCTGCCAAAGACCTTAGGGAAAAGCTTGCGCGCCGCTTAGAAGACCGAGCAAAGACCAAGGTGCGCACTATGGCCTCAATCCTAGCAAACGGTTTCAAGAGCCAAGACAAATGCTACCGTCTTACGGTAGACGAGGCTCTTATGAACCACTTTGGGGCAATAGTCATGACAGTAAAGTTGTATATGTTGTAAGTATACACGAGGCTCAGGGGTCGACCTACGACAGTGTCATCATCATCAACACCAAGTCCAGGAGGCTTCAGGTCCACGACAGCATCTCCCACGCGGTAGTGGTGGTGTCCAGACATAAAGTCAGTTGCGTCTATTATACCGTACAATTACTACAAAATCAACCGAAAATGGTGTTGTTTGCTGATGACACATCTTTGATATTTAAAATAGATCGGCGGTCACAAAATCTTGATGATGTGAATAACTCGATTCATCAGGTCCAAAATTGGTTCACGGCAAACAATTTGGTACTAAATGAAAAAAAAACCAAATGTATTAGATTCACATTGCCGAATGTTAGAAGTAGCGAATGCGACATCATATTGAATGGCGAAAAGCTGGACTTTGTAAATCAAACAGTTTTCCTGGGAATCACTTTAGACGACAAATTGCAATGGAGTTCTCACATAACATCTCTTGCGGGTCGGCTGAGCTCGGCCGCTTATGCTGTTAGAAAGATAAGACAGTTGACGGATGTGGAGACCGCGCGTTTGGTCTATTTTAGTTACTTTCACAGCATTATGTCATACGGTATTTTATTGTGGGGCCGAGCGGCTGACATTGAATCCATATTTATATTGCAAAAGAGAGCTATCAGAGCCATATATAATTTAAGTCACAGAGAATCTCTTAGGGAGCTATTTAAAAATATTAATATTATGACAGTTTCTTGCCAATTCATTTATGAAAATATCATGTACGTAAGGAAAAATATACATCTCTTTAGTAAGGTCAGTGATAGACACAATTGTAATACGAGAAATAAAGATAAGTTAGATCAACCATCTCATAGACTAGCAAAAGTACACTCATCTTTCATGGGGTACTGTGTTAAATTTTATAACAAAATACCTTGTGATATATTAAAACTAAATGAAAGTAAATTTAAAACTTTAGTTAAAAGCACACTTTGTAAACAAGCATATTACAAATTAGATGATTATATTCAAGATAAGAATGCTTGGCAACATGTTGGTCCCGCTCCGTAGGGCAATCTTTGGTGTGGACAAAATCAAATTTGTATTCCTATTCATAGTTTTTGTATTCTTAGGTTATTTTTTATATTTTTTCCAGAATTTGACTCACACAAGGTTCCGTTGTTGTTGAATTAGGTATTTTACCTATGTTTGCAATATTTGTAAGTATGTGAGAACCATGTTCCTATTTATAAAACTAATGAATTTACCTGTTAGTGCTTTTATTACTTTATACCTGTACGTTGTATAGTGGGTAGTGCTATTTTTGGGTGCATCGTCCTCACATATATGAATTTATTAATGTATGTACATAAGTAAACATTGTAAAACATATTTTTTTTAAAAAGAGTAAGTATGGAGTTTCTTGTGCGTTCTTCTCCATAACAAGCTACTTTCCGAATGCACGGTAGAGTCAATTTTTATTACTTGTACATTTTTTATTAACATTTAATTTCTGACGTTCAAAAGTGCCGCTTATTGGCCTAATTGAAATAAATATATTTGACTTTGACTTTGACTTTTACCGACGACGCTGATGACGCCGCAGGCCGCCTTGCTAAGAAGGCGATGGATGCGCCGACTAAAGCGGTCGTCAACTACAATCTTAAGACGGCCATGCAGCATCGAGACGTAGTCGTCATAGAGGCCTTGCTCACGCTGGCGAAGTCCCTGGTCGGCAGACATCACCAAAACACCACCTAACAAGTCCCACCCAAAAACTCCAACCCAAACACATACCCAAACCATCACCCTGTCTAAACCCTGTAAATCAGAAAATTATATATATATATTTGTAAAGCTGCATGGTGGAGCGAGTCAGTCATACACATCTTAACGTCCTAACGACGGGGTTCTATAACCGGAACCGTCGGCCGGGACTGGTCTGCTCGCACTGCCATGCATCTTCCCCGAAAGTGTATCAATAGAAATAAGTAACAAAATAGTAAAGTTAATAACATTAATATAAGTAGTAAATAGAAAGTAAAGTGTAATGCCGGTGTGTGATATATATATATATATATATAGTATTTAGTGAGGGATGAACTCACGTAGACTTAAGTTAGTTAAACTTATTTGTTTTGTATATACAGCTTGGCCAGAAAGTGTAGAAATTAAATAAATGTGAACTAATTTTTTCTACACATGGCAACATGAAAGAAATGTCAAACATCAGTCAAATTACCAAAACAATAAAAGTGTATTGTGAATTAATGTGATTTTTGGTAGATATTAAACGTATTAGTCCACATCATCGAAGTTTTTTTGGTTTTAATTAAATTTTAGAGGTTATGTTTACATAGGGAAAGTACTTTGACACAGTGACTTTGTATAGAGCGACTGCAATTTTTGATAGTCACGCACATCATTCTACATTAATGTTTTATTTTGATTACAGGAAACTCAGAAACCACTGTTCGACGCAAAATAAACAAAGGCAATAAAAACGAAGGCAAATTTGCAACAACAGCCAAGCATAGAGTCGGGTGTAGAATATTTAGATAGTGATTAGAAAATATATTGTAACTATAATAAAGATGTTTTTACTCTCCTAGGCTTTTTATTTAACAGATAGAAAAAAAAAATATTAGCATCTGATTTAACGATTTTCCCCATTCTGATGTATCTTTAAAAATACTTCAAGTATCAAATTCATTTATGTTATAGTATAAATGAATTTGATACTTAAAGTATGTATAGGTTTTTATTTTTGACTTTTTGTACACTATGACACTCGTGTTTGATACCGTGAAATAGCGACAATATACTGTGTACGAGTATTTTCTTCATTTTCTTTTCTGGTTTATCTTCTCCTTCCATAACTCTCCTACATTGGTAAACAAACAAAGTTTTTCTCAAAAAGCGCCCTTCTCAGATTTAATGTTTATTTAGACATCAATAAAATAATGCGTGTCGGAGGACGCTTAGAGAATTCTGATTTTACATATGATAAAAAGCACCCTATTATTTTACAGTCCACTCATGTATTTACAAAACTATTGTTTAATTTGTTTCGAACACAAGAGATTGATGCATGTAGGTCCACAGTTATTATTAGCTTCAATAAGGGAATCGTATTGGCGTATAGGTGGCCGAAATTTAGCTAAGGCTTGCTATCATAACTGTGTGCGCTGTTGTCGTATCGTAGGTAACGTAGTTACGCCCTTAATGGGGAATTTGCCACAGCAGCGTCTCCATCCGGGAGGTTACCCATTCGAAAGTGTTGCCGTAGATTATGCCGGCCCTTATCATGTGTGCCAGTCGGTAACGCCGCGGTTGTAGGCTAGTAAAGGTGTACATAGAGATATTTATATGCTTCACCACCAAGGCTATTCACTTGGAGCTAGTAGGTGACCTAACTAGTAATACATATTTACTGGCTTTGTATAGGTTTATTTCGCTAAGGGGAAAACTCGTTAATATTTATTCCGACAACGGTACCTCGTTCGTTGGCGCGTACAACGATTTATCGAAATATTTAATATCAAATTGCGATTCCTTAGGTGCAAGTTTGGCTAATGATGGAGTTAATTTAAGATGCACTTTATTCCCGCGTATACTCCTCACTTTGGCGGACTCTGGGCAACGGGTGTTAAGTCTACAAAATACCATTTAAAATGAGTGTTGGGCAATTGTAACCTCACGTTTGAAGAACTTAACACCACGCTGATCCAAATTGAGGCAATTTTGAACTCTCGTCCATTGACGCCGCTGTCCGCCGATCCCACTGACCTTACACCTCTGACTCCAGGACACTTCCTTGTCGGTCGACAGCTTACTTCACTGCCCCAGCGAGATCTTCAGGAACACTCCATTCATCATTTAACTCGTTTCCAAAGAATCGAGCCACTCCGTCAACATTTTTGGGTTCAGTGGAGTAAGGATTTATTTATCAGAGTTGCAGCAGAGAACCAAGTGGCGATCCAGCAAAGATGCATAGAAGCTGGACTCCTTGGTAGTGATAAAGGAGGATAACCTACCCCCCCTTGAGTGGAAGTTAGGTAGAATTGTCGCCGTCCATCCAGGATCAGATGGCATCGTTCGTGTGGCTGACGTCAGGACTACTGCTGGAGACATAAGGAGAGCCTTCAACAGAATTTGCCCGTTATCCATCTCTGCTGATTCTTGTTGAAAGAGAATCTTTCAACGTTCGGGGGCATGTTCGAACGCCTGATCTACACGTCGTAGCAGCGAGTTGCGACGCTGCGTCAGTTCATATTTTTTAAGTTTTTTCGAATGTAATAGCTAGTAGCTTTTGTGTCATTGTTCCCAACACACCGCTATTCACTCACAGTAATCCATATTTCACCTGTTTTATTTACCCCAAGTCCTGGTTGGTCCCGCACAGGTAATGACTAGCGGAGAACTAACTTATGCTACGCATGTAAGCACTGTTATAAAAGGTAAGGGTAAGGTTATGGGCATGTAACGATCACTCGGAGACCTTATTTGAATTACGAGATAAGCTGTATGTCCCGGATTTAAAGACGAATTTGATTTCAGTAGCCAAGTTAACCAATGATGGTTATGATGTTACATTTAAAAACGATGTAGCTCAGGTAATTGGTAAGAAAGGTGAAATCGAATTAATGGCATATCGTAGGGGTAATTTGTATAGTGTAAAAAGGTCTGAGTATTTTAATTTATTTTGTTGGCACGAGAGGTGGATGTTAGGTCATTTGAACGGTAGAAATGTTGCTAAGCTTTTAGGTAAATTAGGTGCTAAATTTGACGTAGCCGAAGTACGAAACTTACGTGATCGCGATATTTGTGCTAGAGGTAAGATGACCGCGATACCTTTTTCCAAGTCCGATGGGCCTTGTGCTGAGAAGTTGGACATAGTTCATACTGATATTGTAGGGCCTATGAAAATTAAATGTCTTCAAAGCGATAATGGAGGTGAATATTGTAACGCTGAATTTGATATGTTTTTAAAGGAAGCAGGCATCACGCGAAGACTGACAGTTGCTCGTACACCACAGCAGAATGGGATAGCTTAACGAATGAACTGAACCTTAGTGGAAATGGCGAAGTGTATTAGAGTTCAGATCTTCCTCAGGTTTTTGGGCAGAGGGGTTGCATACAGCATTTATTTATTTATTTTAAGGCACATCAACAACACAAACACAAACATGGACGTAATCACAGACTACTTAGAGATACTTACGTATGACGTAATACATTTTCTGGGGTCTTATTCTAGTGTCTATGTCAATGACAGAGGTGCACAGCACTTTCATAAATAAAATTACATGTCAAAAATCTAATTTAACAAAGAAACAAAAATTATTATAAAATAAGCAAAGTTACAATACAACTTATAAATAGAAAATAATAAGAATCGTGAGTTAACAATTAAAAATCAATTAAATTAAAACAATGAGAATAAAAATTATTGTATTAAAATCAAATTATGTCTTATCACACAGATCACAACTTTCGTTCCTTTCCTTTCCCAAGATCTTTCGTCTGAGCTAAGTGGGGCGGTCATGAAAGATGTCTAGGTCAAGTAGGTCACAGCATGTTATGTTAGGAATCGTTGTCCTGGGGTGCGGGTCAGGTAACCTCCACGTGGGCCTGGTTGGTTGTTGGTCTCCTTCGGATACGTCCGGGGGGAAGAGCAACCCGCTGGGCTGGTGCACTCTGGGCACCGTCAATAACTTCCCATTCGTGGGTTCTTGTTGGCGGTGGCAAATAACCTGACAGGGGGGGATGTCGTTCTGGGTGTTCCTCTGATTAGCAGAGGACACACCAGATGCGATATGGGGTTGGGCTAGTCTGGGTAGGTAGGTAGGGGTAGGTTAGGTTAGGTAGGTGGGAGGTGGGGCTCGCTTCCGGGCCTCTGGGCGGGCCGCCCGCCCCTGCGGGGGGGGTTGCCCGGGTGCACTGACCAGCTCTGCACCCTGCTCTGCCCAGCTCTGCACCCTGCACTGCCCGGCTCTGCATCCGGCTCTGCCCGCTCTGCACCTGGCTCAGCCCGCTCTGCACCTGGCTCTGCACTCGGCTCTCCTGCGGTTGGTTACCCGAGTGCACTGACCAGCTCTGCACCCTGCTTTGACCAGCTCTGCACCCTGCTCTGCCCGGCTCTGCATCCGGCTCTGCCCGCTCTGCAACTGGCTTAGCCCGCTCTGCACCTGGCTCTGCGCCCGGCTCTCTCTCCTGCGGGTGGGGGCGGCCGCCGCCCGGGGGCGGGAAGGGAGCCCTCGAAGGTGGGCCGCGGATGTGCGGCGGGCGGTGATGACTTGTCGTCGCCGACCCTCCTTTGGCGTGGGATGGTCGGCGGGGACAAGTCATCACCGCCGGTGGGCGGCGTCTGGCCTTCGCGGGCCGGATACCGCAGACGCGGAGGGCGGCGTCTGGCCTTTCGCGGGCCAGATGCCGCAACGTAGGGGACCGTGGGCGAAGGACCGAGGTGTCCAACGTCCACAGGGTCCAGCGCGGTGGAGGGCACGGCGCAGCACACCGTCTAGGTGTGCCCAGCGGGGTCGTAGTTGCGCCGTGCCCTGACAGGTCCTCTCGCTTCCCGGTGTGGTAAATTCCATGCTGGGGAGCGGGAGGGCCTGGGCGGCGGTTGCCTCCTTTTGCGACGATGCCATGTCGCGGAAGGAGGCGGCGGAGAAGGGGTGGGGGGGGGCGGTTGTACGATCGCCTCCTCCTACCTCTTGGTGGTGATTAGCGGGCGACAGGCGTGGGGGCGCCTCTCGTCTGCATTGCACAATCACCACCCTCGTTGGGCGTTCCCGGGCCCCTCCACTAATGGAGGGGCGAGAAGGGCCCGCCATAAAGGTGGGCAGTCGTCGGCGGAGGACTGGACGTAAAGGCTGTGCCGGTTTCCCAGTCCTCCTCCACTCAGACGATGCGGGAGTGCCGCTGGGTTATTTTAGTGGGTATACCGGGTGTTTACGCACAAGATTGGAATTTCTTTATGAAAACTCATAGATGAATTGAAATCCGTATAATATTCAATTTTTACAACTTTCTTTTGCGGAGCCAAAATGATGAGTGCAAATTTTCTTAGCCCAACCATCTACCTTCACAATATTGAATATAAAAAAAATAAATGGTGTTAGACGCAAAACACACAAATAAAGATTTGCTCTCAAAACATGAGCAGGCGCGTACATAAGCTCCCCCCGTTGAAGGACGTAGATCTTCAACCTTGAAAATCTTCACACGTAGGCAGGGGACACAGGCGAACTAGAGATCGACGCACGCAGCCCTTGGTTGTATTGACGTCTGCGACTCGAGATGTGCCGTCTGGTCCAGGGAAAAGTCTGGTGACACGTCCGAGGCGCCAATTTAGTGGTGGTGTATTGTCCTCTTGTAAAATGACAAGATCTCCGATGTTCAGCTTCCTAGCATCAACCTTCCATTTGGTGCGTTGTTGAAGTTCGGAGATGTATTCCTTTTGCCAGCGTCTCCAGAAGTCTTGCCTTATCTGCTCGAGGCGAGCGTACCGGTTACGATGGGGTATGTTGCAGTCGTCTTGAGTTATTGGCGTTGGCAGCGCATTTAGTGGTCTGCCAATCAGGAAGTGCCCTGGGGATAAGGATAGGAAATCGTCAGGGGATGAAGACATTGGACACAAGGGGCGACTATTTAAAACTGCCTCTACTTGTGCGAATAAGGTACCTATTTCTTCGAATGATAGATGGGAGTTTCCCATGACTCTTTTGATATGATATTTAGCAGCTTTTATTCCAGCTTCCCAAATGCCACCGAAGTGAGGGCTATAAGCAGGTATAAATGAAAATTTTATTCCTTCCCCTGCTGCAAACTGAGAAAGAGATTCGCTATTTAATTTTAGAAATTTGCTAATTTCCTTAGCAGCGGCAACGAAATTTCGTCCGTTGTCAGAACAAACCTCCGCTGGTCTGCCACGGCGGGCAACAAATCGACGAAATGTCATAATAAAATCTTCTTTAGTCAAGTCGCTGACGGGTTCTAAATGAACGCATTTAAAACGTAAACAAATAAATAGACATAAGTAGCATTTTACTAACCTAGCACCACGTCCCTTGCGATTTAGTATAAAGAAAGGACCGGCGTAGTCCATTCCAACAGATTTGAAAGGAAAATCAACGGAAACACGATTTATTGGTAAGTTGCCCATTTTTGGGGATATGGTTTGCCCACGAACACGCACGCAAGTAACACATTGCCTCACAACGCTTCTAGCTAATCGTCTTCCGTTTATAGGCCATACAGATTCTCTGACCGTTGCTAGCAATAGCTGTGGACCAGCATGCAAATTTCGTAAATGTTCGTGTACAAAATAAAGTTTTGTTACATAATGAGAAGAATCCAAGAGTATTGGATGTTTTTTATTAAATGAATAATTAGAATTATGTAGTCTCCCCCCAACTCTTATTAGATTAGTTGTGGGCTCTAAGAAAGGAGACAAACATAGTAATTTGGATTTAGGCAATAATGATAATTTTGATTGAATTCTTTTATATTCTAGAGGAAAAGATTGTTTCTGTGAAACTCGACAAATAAAAATAAATGAATTACTTAATTCATGCACTGTTAAAGGGCCGGATAATCGATTAAGCCTATTTGATATTTTTGAATTGTGTAAAAAGCGTGGAATATATGCAAAGACTCTTTGTAATTTTGAAAATTTTGAAAATACCTTGAAATCGAATGTGGATTCAGGTAAATTAACATAATGACTTCTTATTTCAGGTAAATCAATGACTTCATTTTGATGTAATTTAGGCCACTTTGATTCATCCTTGTACAAGAAAGACGGGCCCTGCCACCACATCAAATTGTCGCGAAGGTGATGAGCGTTTACACCTCGAGAAATTAGGTCGGCTGGATTAACGTCAGTGGGAACATGACGCCAATCCTTGCGATTAGTAAGATCTAAAATTTCAGCAATTCTATTCGCCACAAAGGTTTTTAGTTTACTTGGGTCGTTTTTTATCCAGCATAGTACGATATTAGAATCGCACCAATGCGTTATTTTTGTAGGTTTATGTCTTAAGGACCCAGTAACTGATTTACATAAATTAGCTGAAAGCAACGCCGCGCAAAGTTCGAGGCGAGGTATGGTTGTGGGCTTTATAGGAGCCACCTTGGATTTCGAACATAATAATTTCACCGTCACCTCACCGTTTTCGTTCAGCGTTCGCATGTAGATACAAGCTCCGTAGGCAACTTGAGAGGCGTCGCTGAATGAATGCAGTTCTATGGACTTTGGTGAGTCACCGATTACTCTACGTGGAATATGAAGATCTGCAAGCAACGGTAAGTTATTTGAAATTTCATACCAGGTTTTTTGTATATCTTCGGGTACAGGTTGATCCCAATCAATTCCCTTGATCCACAAACTTTGAATTAATATTTTAGATTGAATTGTGCATGGGCTTAACAATCCAAGTGGATCAAAAATACGAAGTGATTGCGACATTATAAATCTTTTTGTAATTATTGTATTATTTAAATAATTATTTTTTACAGGAAAATTGAACGTGTCATCACTTGGATGCCAACCTAGACCAAGAGTACTAGAGGATTCACTCAAGGTAAGTTTTTCCTTTGTATTCATTTCTATATTATGGAATAGTTCAGGTAAATTAGTTTTGTATTTTCGTAGGGGAAAACAAGCTGCATTTAGAGCAGTAGAGAGTGCCCGTTGTATGTATATTAGTTGATCTTCATTGTCTGAGCCGGTAATAACATCATCGACAAAAAAGTCATTTTGTATTATGGTTTTGATTAATTCGTCATCACACTCTTCTCCTACCTGCCACAGACATTTAGTGCTAAGATAGCTGGCACTTGCAGTACCGTAAGTGACAGTATCTAATCGCAAGGTTCGGATGGGCTGCGACTCATCTTCTCTCCATAATATTAATTGAAGATCACAATCACTTGGATCCATAGCAATTTGTCTATACATTTTAGCTATGTCGCCAGTCAAAATGTACTTATATTGACGTGCTCTAATTAAAATGGAGAATAGAGAGTTTTGCAGATTAGGCCCAACCATTAAGATGTCATTTAGAGAGTAGCCAGAGGTTGTAGGAGTCGAGCCGTCAAAGACTACTCGAATCTTGGTAGATTCACTTTCTTCTTTGAACACAGCATGATGGCATAAAAAATATGAAGGATTGGGTATAGCAACAGGTGACTCTGAAAGATGTCCTAGGTTTGAATATTCACGTATAAATTCTACGTAATGCGACTTTAGTGTCGGGTTTTTTCTAAATCTTTTTTCAAGACTTTTGAAACGTTTTTTAGCTTGATTATAAGAATCACCGAGGCAGTCGGAGGAGGCCTTTAGTGGTAACTTCACTCTGAATCTGCCATTACTCAAACGAGTTGTGGTTTGTTGAAAGTGTTTTTCACATGTTATTTCGTTGGGACTGAGAATCTTTCTTTGAGGAAGACTCTCGAGTTCCCAGAATTTAGTAAGCATTTCATCCATATTGCTGTTTGGAACAATTGCATGATTGCATTGAATATTTTGATTGTATTTTTGTGCATTAATAGGGCCGGCTATAAGCCAACCTAATTTAGAATTATGTAATTTAGGATAACTCGGGCCTAGGGAGCGTTGTCCGCCAACTAGTATATCCCAGAAAATATCTGCACCGATGAGTATCTCAATCGAAGCAGGTTCATTGAATTTAGGATCAGCTAATATAATACCCTTTGGTATTTTCAGATGATGTATATCGACGGAAACTTTTGGAATATCTCCGGTAAGTTGATTTAGTACATAGCAAGACAACTTAACTTGGTAAGTACCATGGATTGACTTTAGGTGAGTAACACAACTTTCCACTATTGTGTCACATTGATTATTTCCTATTCCTATAACATTTAATGCATTTAACGGATTGCACATTAAACCTAATTTATGTTGCAGGGATTTTGTAATGAAAGTGGATTGGCTGCCACTATCTAACAGCGCGCGAACCCTTTCGGTTTTGTTATTTAGAGGGTTGTGAACTTCTATAATAGCCGTAGACAAAAATACATGGCTATGGCCTGGCTGAGAAAAAGCCACTACGGTCTCCTTTGTACCATCGTTATTTGCATTTGTTGTGTTACAGTTGGCTAGTACGCTAGGGTCGTGGAGAAGAGTATTATGCCTTTGATTGCAATGCCGACACGAACCCATGCCGCATTTAGATGCAGGATGACCTTGGCGCAGACAATTTGTACACAATTTATATTGGGATATGCATGACATTTTCTCTTGAATGGATTTTGATTTAAAAGTAGGACAATCATAAATCCTATGATTTCCATTACATACTACACACAGAAAAACAGTTGAAGAATTATTACGAGCTTGTGAAGTAGTAAAGACATTGGTATTTTGATTACGGCTTGATTTATTAGAAGAAAATTTATTATTATTTGATTGAGACTGATTATACGAGACACGTGGGGTTTGTTGTGATTTAGAATTATTGTTATTGTTTATAGATTTATTCTGATTAAATGATTCTAACACATTAGCGCGATCAATTATAAATTTATTAAATTGCTCTAAAGTGGGCACATCGTTCAAGCAATCCATCGTGTTGCGATGTTCTTCCCATTTTAGTATGGTACGACTATCCAATTTAAGCAAGAAAATAAATATTAGCAACATGTCCCAGTGATCTGTAGGTAGACCTAAACTCTTTAAAGCTCTTAGATTTTTAGTGATGTTATCAACAAAACATCGAAGAGAACAATCTGATTCACGCGTGATTGGTTGAATATTGATTAGAGAATCTAGGTGATAATTCATGAGAATTCTTTTGTTATCGTAACGCTCGCAAACCTGTTTCCAAGCCTCCCGGTAATTAGCCGAAGATACTTCGAGATTTGATATGACACGCGCAGCGTCACCATCCAGATAAGAAACCAAATAATGAAACTTATGTATATCTTGAATGCGCTCATTTTTATGAATCAAACTAAGAAATGTGTCCCGAAATTCGAGCCAGCGGAAGTGTGATCCATCGAACTTAGAAATTTGTATTTGAGGTAGTCTAAAACCCACGTTTTGATGATCCGAGTCCGCATTAACAAAAATAGATTGACGGCGTTTACCATCAGCATCACTACTATATTGTTCTAGTTCTGTTTTGGCTATAGCTATATTTTGAACCATGTCTTGTTCAATGCGTTCTCGCTCATCAAGTTCTACTAGAATATTTGGAGCATTTAGAACTTCAATCTCTGTCTGCAAATCGTCAAACCTTGTCGATAATCCTTGAAACTTGGTTAATCTTAGACTCAATTCCGCAAGTTCTATATTCGATAACTCAGGTAATTTACTAATTTTATCTAAATAGTTTTTAAATTTTGTAATTTGTCCTTTAATTGAACTACGTTTTACTAGTAATTCCTTTAAAGACACCTTGGCAGAGGATTTATCGCCACCATCATGCGTCATTTTGAAATGTAAATCAATTAAATCAAGCTTATAACTTTAGTATTATAATTTAAACCAATGGAATTGAATATATCGACAATGCTTAACCGGGTCGAAAAAGGAATAAAACAATGATATTCTCACGCTCCTCTCCTCGGTGGCAAACCTCTGGGAACCTGGTCTCGGCTGGCTGCAGTGCCTCGTTCAGCAGACGGGCGATGATGGCTGCAGACTCAATGAAGCGAATTGGCCCTCAGGATTACGCCTGAAAATTTCGGCAAATCGGCTTAAATATAAGGAAAATACCGAATATATTGAGGTAGGAGTATGACAAATAAGGACTATGATTTATTTACTTATGAATAAGTTATTTTACAAATGAATTGAATGAACAAAGACGCAAATTTGGAAAGATAAATTCAATATAATTGTATATGGAACGGTCTATGTGGGTACTTTACCCATGCACTTATTTGGCACGATAAATCTATAAAATTAAGGTTAAAGCACAAATAAAGGCAAAACAATTGGAATAGAGGAGTTTTAGAACGGATTAAGTGTGAATTTGGATATTGGTTGTAGGTACTTTTGTGGATAAAACGGAACAAAGGAAGGCACTTAACTTCTTGATAATTTTGACTCGATGGAATTCCGGTACGATCTTTAGCTGATTCGTTGGCACGGAAGACCAGCCTGGCTGCTGTTGTTGTAGTAACCTCCAGTTTTCGTTCTTCTTTTATCGCCGAGTATGACGCAACTCATGTACTACGTTATTTGTACTGAATTTTTGAAATAATTGCCCTGTCACGGTCGCCAAATTTCTTGTTTACGCACAAGATTGGAATTTCTTTATGAAAACTCATAGATGAATTGAAATCCGTATAATATTCAATTTTTACAACTTTCTTTTGCGGAGCCAAAATGATGAGTGCAAATTTTCTTAGCCCAACCATCTACCTTCACAATATTGAATATAAAAAAAATAAATGGTGTTAGACGCAAAACACACAAATAAAGATTTGCTCTCAAAACATGAGCAGGCGCGTACACCGGGCTTGCCCGGGGAGTCCCTCATAGCCCCCCATTCCCCCAATGGGTGGGTATGCGTAATGCATTTTTATCCAGCGAAACCAAAAAAAAAAAAAAAAAAACGGAATCGTTGTCCTACAAGCAGTCTACATGCTGATATTCCTTTTGAGAGGTGGCTTAACAAGCCGGTGAAGATTGAATACCTTCGAAGATTTGGGTCCATAGTACATATTTTGGGTAAAGATCTGAAAAAGGATAAGTTTGCTGCAAGAGGGATCGCAGGTACTTTTGTATGATACCCAGGTAATGCAGAAGCATACAAAATACGGATTCCAGAGCAAAGAAAATTCATGATTGCGAGAGATGTGAAATTCCACGAACGTGAAATCGCGAAGCTAGAGACGAGACCGGTGAACTTCACGGCAGACAAGAATAAGGATTTTATCGAAATTGAATTCTTGAGGAATGATGTTCCAGAAACTGACAAACAGGGGCGAGAATGAAACAAAGCAAGTAGAAACTACTGAAGAATTATGGAGTTAATGTCAAGAATATCCTGGAGATAATCAAGATGATTGTTTGTCAAGACCTGCAGGGGTTGAACAAGCGTCCGAAGAAACAAGTCGTGATGATCAACAGAGATTGATGAAGAGAGCTCCTGGTAGAACTCGAATATTGGGTACAGGTAGGATAGGCCGTCCAAAGAAAATTTATCGAATGACTGAAGTTACAAAACCGATCATTTCTGCTGATGAAAATGAAGTTGAAGATTTTGCAGGTTCAGCTGAAATTAGTTTGCAGAATGCTCTAAAAGGTGCCATTTTATCTGAAATCAGAAGCCTAGTTCATAAAGGTACATGGGAGATAGTCAGACGACCGCAGAATAGGAATGTCGTTGGGTGCCGTTATGTTTTGATGACAAAGCAAAATGTCGACATGTCTATACTCATAAAATTGGATAGTGGTTGCGATTCATGCTTATTGCGAAAATCATTGTATGGATTAAAGCAGCAAGCAGTCAATAGAATCTGAAACTCAAAAAGAAGTTGATTGATATGGGGTTGAAGCAGAGTCTGAATGAACCGTGTCTGTATTTTAAACAAAATGGGAATATTTATTTATTCGTATTGGTGTACGTCGACGATATTTTGGGTGCAAGTCAACAAAGAGGTTTGATCACGGAATTTAAAAATAAGTTGACCAAAGAGTTTGATTTGAAAGACTATGGTCAAGCAAAATATATGTTAGGCATAGATATTCGAAGAAATGACAATGTCATTATTTTGTCAAAACAAAATTATGTCGAAAATTTGTTGAAACGTTTTTGCATGGAAAATTGCAATAAATGTGCAACTCCTCATCATCATCATCTTCTTCCTGCCCTTATCCCATGTTACTTGGGGTCGGCGCAACACGTTTGCTTCTTCCATAACGTCTTGTCCCCCGTCATGTTATTACTGACTCCCTGGAGCCTTCAACGTACATCTGTAACCTGAGTATGTCGACGGGTACTTTTCCTGACCCCTGGCAGATCGCGGCTGTAACGCCGATTCACAAAAAAAAATGCCAAAAACTGTCCGGACAACTATAGACCCATCTCTCTGCTATGTGTCACATCAAAGGTCTTGGAGAAACTCGTAAACAATCGCCTCATCAGCTTTCTGGAAAAACACAGCCTTGGGGTCTTCCTTGACCTGGCCAAGGCATTTGACACAGTATCTATTTCTATGTTACTTAAAAAGTTAGAATGTCTTGGCGTAAGGGGCATCGCTCAGGACTGGTTTAGTAGCTACTTGTCCGACAGGCAGCAGTATGTTGCTATTGGAGATAGTGTCAGCGAAAGCCTGCCAGTCGTGTTTGGGGTGCCGCAGGGCAGTGTTCTGGGCCCGACATTATTCACCGTGTACATGGATGACATACTCAGGCTAAACATCCCACAGTCAGAGATGATACGCAGATGACACAGCGGTCCTATTCTACGGTGAAACATGGATAGATACCATGGATGCTGCAGAGGACGGCATGCGCACCATAAGTGACTGGCTTGACAAAAACCTACTCACCCTAAACGTTGAAAAAACGAATTTCATGACGTTCCACGTCAGTCGTTCTAGCCGTCCGGGCATTAACAAAATGAAAATCCACAGCATCCACTGTCATGCCAATAACTGTTCTTGCGATTTCATAGATGGAGTCAAATCTACCAAGTACTTGGGTATTGTGATCGACCAAAATCTGTCCTTTAGAGAGCATATCTCCATGCTCTCTAAAAGAATCCGCAAATTTGTCTACGTCTTTAAGTCACTGCGGGTCAGTGCCCCGAAAGATCTATGCAGAAAAGTCTACCTAGCCCTGTGTCAGTCGCTGTTACAGTACTGTGAAAGGGGTAGCTCAGATAATCAATAAAATACTTGGAGATTATTTTATATCATGTATTCTAGTAATTACGTGCCTGACTTCTAGGCTGCTTCAGCAGAATTGACAATCAAAGTTAAAGAAAAACATATTCTATATATGACAAGTGTTCCTAATTCAATTACCTTGCAAAACTATGTATATCATGCCAGCCTTATTATATGTAAGGAGTTTGCCTTTTAAAGCAGAGTCCTCACAGTATTGTGCAGGCATCTGGGGTAGCGCGGCTAAGTCCTATTTGCTAGAACTTGAACGTGCTCAACGAGCTGTTCTAAAAGTCATCCTTGGCAAACCGCGGCGCTACCCAACTAACACACTCTACAGAGAAGCGGGTGTCCTGGGCGTCCGACAGCTATATATTCTGAGGTCCCTTCTAGGTCTGGTCACCGTGTTGGGGAGACAATTTACTTACACCCAAAGAGGAAGGGTCGGAGCTGACAGACTGGCAATCCCAAGTGTAAGAACATCTTTTGCCACTCGATTTGGCCTCTTTCTCCCGATACGAGTCTTTAATCTAATTAATAAATCCACTCTACGGGTCCCTGAAAATACTTTTGAAGCCAAGCCTATGTTGAAGAGATGGCTTCAAGAGCTGACGTATGAAGATACTGAATTTGTTTTGCGCCCGATGAGTTGACCAGCACCAGAACACATACCCTCACCAAGACTGCACGTATCCGTGTCCTATCCGTGTCCAACATTCACACACGCACACACACCATAACTCTACACTCTCTCCTCATCCTTCCAGTTACTCCTATGTTTGACTGATTGATGCCTACTCATCATATTTTTGATTTGTTGATCACTGAATGATATTGTTGATCCCTATTTATTGACTTTTGATTTTAATTTATCTATGAAATTTATAAAATCATAAACTTATTTTCAATTTTAATTTGCTACTTTCATTCTGATAATTATTACTTAAGATGATTATTGTATTTGACTAATGTTATTCATTTCATTATAACTGTTAATGTAATTTTTGGTTTTGCCTGCTATTATTATTTTATTTTCTTTTATTATTATTTAAAATTTATTTAAATTCTGTTCTTAATGCCCAATTAGTAACTTTGTGCTGTGTATTGAACACTCAATCTGCCAACTCTCAATTTCTGGGCCTCCAAGATACAGGCTGTGCCTAGTTTAGGGCCCATTGCCACTTATATTTTGTAGCTAGTTTATCATAATTATCTCGTTGTGCAAAATTTTTCTTTGTTGTAACCTGTGTGTGTGTCAATAAATAAATTATTAAAATTATTAATTATTAAATTATTTTCTTTCATATCACTCCTCACACAGTCCATCCATCTTTTCTTTGGCCTTCCTCTCCCTCTCCATCCATCCACATTTATATTTATAACTCTTTTAGTAATATGCGTTTCATCCCTCCTCATCACATGACCATACCAGGACAAACGGTTTCCTTTCAACTTTTCTGCCACTGGCGCCTCTTTCAAACTGCCTCTAATATACTCATTTCTCACTTTATCCAATCTCGTCACGCCGCACATCCATCTCAACATTCTCATCTCTGCTACATGCAATGATGATTATGGTACTTATTTGCGCCCAAAGATGCGTTAAAATTAGTGTTAAAATATGGAACTTTCGAAGCTCATAACTTTCAAGTATTTTTTTTTTTACTTTTTTGCTTCCATACAGGGCTAGATAATGATGAGACAAATTGATATAATTTTTTATTTTGAACGTACATCGTCAAACAGTGTAGTAAAAGCCGGACTACGTTTGTATGGATGAATTTTCGACTAGTGTACCTAGGGTACTAGGTGTTCTTAGCTCAGGACCCTGTGTTTCATGCACGTAGCAAACACATTGATATTAGGTATCATTACGTGAGGGAGGTTTTGAAGGACAAGAACGATGTTGTTGAGACATGTACCTACTGAATCTATGTTAGCTGATGTGCTTACTAAGCCGTTATCTAGTGTTAAACATTATAAGTGTTTAGATGGCTTAGGTGTTAAGGCCAGCTGAGTTTTCTTTTGGATACCATTAAATTTAAATTTATAGGGGCGTGTTAGATATACAAACTTATTTGTTTTGTATATAATTAAATTCGAATTTAAAAAGGTAGTTTGATTGGAATAGGTTTTTATTTTTAACTTTTTGTATACTGTGACACTTGTTTTTGATACCGTGAAATAGCGACAATATACTGTGTATTTTCTCCATCTAAATCTAGTTTATCTTCTCCTTCCATAACTCTCCTACAAAATATTCGAGCAATTAATTGATGAAACTACTTACCTATGTAAATTTGATTGTAAAAAATATAAATACCTATCTTCGTTTGAATTAATTTTGTTGATTTTCTGTTTGTTGTGTTATAAGTCATCAATAAGTGTTTGTTGAAAACATAGGGTTGCAAAAGCGATTATATTCCCTTACACCGGCCCTGCCGTAAAATTCGTTCCTGTCTAAATGTCTTAACTATATTTTATCTCTTTACCAATATTCTGGTACAAAAAGCCAAGGATTTCATAAAAAGTTGCGAGAGCCCTTAGACCTACTTAATCTGGCCCTGTCGCAAAATCCGTTCTTAGCGGACGTCTACAAACTATAAAATACTTCCCTGCCAAATTTTAAGTTTGTAGCTCAAAAAATGAAGGGCTTTCCTACAAACTTGCGAGAGCCCTTAGACCCCCTAAATCCGGCCCTGTCGCAAAATCCGTTCTAAGCGGATGTCTACTAACAATAAACTACCTCCTTGCCAAATTTTAAATTTGTAGCTCAAAAAGCGAAGGCATTTCATATAAACTTGCGAGAGTCCTTAGACCTTTTAAATCCGGCCCTGTCGCAAAATCCGTTCTTAACGGACGTCTACTAACTATAAACTACTTCCCTACCAAAATTTTAAGTTAGTAGCACAAAAAAGAAGGACTTTCATACAAACTTGCGAGAGCCCTTAGATCCCCTAAATCCGGCACTGTCGCAAAATCCGTTCTTAACGGACGTCTACTAACTATAAACTACATCCCTGCCAAATTTCATCTTTATACGTCAAGCGGTTTTCGATATTTCGTGATAGTGAGTGACCTTTCGCTTTTATATAATTATAGATATAATTATGAATTGAAAGTCACATTTACTACGTACTTGCCCGGGTTTGAACCCCGACCTCAAGTACGAGAGCTCGAAAGATCTCGTCTTTAGCCATTGGGCCACCACATCAGATTACAACTAAAGCCATATGAGAATCATAAAAGGGAGTATTTAAACGAGCGAAAATAATTTAAACTAAAGGTTTAAAAAAAAACAATACAAAAAAGTACTATCGACTTCCAAATAAGAAACTACAAAGTTTAAAATAACTTTATTTTTGGAAGTCGGTGTCATTGGTAGGTACAATTTTATACGTTATGGACACCGACTTCCAAAAATAAAGTTATTTTCCACTTTGCAGTTTCTTATTTGGAAGTCGATAGTATTTTTTTATAAAATAGTTTTTTTTATTTTTCACTTTTTAGTTGTACCTAATAAGCAAGTAATTAAATAAGGTACCTATAATGACAGAATAGATTACCCGAATATCATGACTCTTGAAATGTCCCTCACATAACCGGTGAAATGAGTACTGCGTACCCCTTTAGAGCGTCCAGGCGTGATGTTATGTTATGAAATGGTACAAACAATAAACACACATGCGATTGCAACAATCCCGAGAGATTTACCGTTATTTATTGAAGAGTTTTGTTTTATATCGCCGAAGTGCTTCATCAGATCTTCACCAAATTAAAATACCAATATAATAGTACCAATTTCGGAACATACTCTTTCAAACAAAAGGGTCCACAATTGACGGACATATCGATGAACATACAAAAAACAAAAAAAACAAACATGAAGTCGAACATAGAACCTCCTCCTTTTTGGTAAGTTTGTTAAAAATACTGAAAATGCCTTACTGAAATACTACGTGGGCGAAAAATTGTTGGCAAATACAAATGTTTAAAGAAGCAATTTGAAAATATATATCTAACAAAACAAACAACAAATAACAAATATATATCTATTTGGGTATTTCTGTCTGCAGGGTCTAAAGTAACCTCATATGAAGGAGATGACGGGAGCTGAAGTGAGCGAGCAAAGCGAGCGAAATCAGCTCTCTTCATCTCCTTCGAACCTAACTATCCGTATCGGGATGCCCTAAATTCACGAGCTCGCTTTGCTCGCTCTTGGACTAATTCGTTCCCGCGTTGCACATCAATGTCGCCTCGTCGGTTGTTCTGCTATTTAAAAAAAAAATATGCTAAAATAGTAAAATAGAACCCCAAATAAAATTTAAAGTTTGTAACAATATTATTACCGCAGCTTACATAAACCGGACCCAGAACCGGATAAATAGTAATACTTAGTATAATAGTCGCTCATTAAGTATACTTTTCGCCCGGTTAATAATTTCCATTATATAAAAGTCAATTGGAAAATACTTTAAGCTAGGTAAATATGACCACAGATAAAATAATACTTACTGTTTCTTCTTCGTAGGTCTTATTCTACCTATGCAATTGTATAATTGCTACGCTTCTACAGGGCGTAACAAAAAGGTGTGGTCATATTTTAAACCCGTTACCTCTTAAAAGACCACCCCGGAACCCCCCTCTGCAAAACGCCAGTTATTGAGACTGTAAAGGAGTCTCCCTGAGCCTCGCTGTGTACGTGCTGTCTGAATCTTTATGTTAAGTACGAAATGTTTGAAATATGGGTGTCAGCCAGGTACCAGTCGGCGCAGATATGTGTATGAAGAGCAAGAAAAGAGGTAAGTATTGAAATGATTAATTTATTAAGAAGTTAATTTTGAAATATTGAAGAATGTAAATGCAAAAACCTCTCCACAACCTCGATATTTGCAATAGTAAGAACTACGGAAATTAATGTGCATGTTTGCGCCAATTTGCTAATAACTCATTTAGGGTTAAATTTCCTTCGTTCTCTTCTAAGAAGTTTATAGAGGTAGTGTTGTTTTGTGCAGCTTCTTGACTACCATTACATTGACAACCATCAACGTCGTTCAATCGCACTGGAACATCACATCTTTCACCTTCGTACTCTCCTACACATTCACAGGCTGCCTCATCTTCCTCATTCAGGTCACAGACGCCATTATTTAAACAGTACCCACGGCAGTCGTTTACTTCACATCTTTGGCCGGAGTAGCCATCATTACATCTGAAATTTTAATAACGTAATTGTTACAGACTGCACCGAATTAAATTAAACAAGAAAGTCAAAAATAATCAGTTTAAAAAACTAAATCCCGATTGTAAAAAAATCGCGCAGTTAAAAGTATAAAACTAAAAAATATTCTTAGAGGATAGCCGTGGTTATAATGTATTGTTGTGTAAACAACCCGTAGGAGGCATACGACCACGGCTCCTCCTTTTGACTTCACCGTATTTGGGTAAAAGTAGGTAGAACAGGTTATACCTGCATACAGGATGCCCCTCTTCATTGATACTACATTTGCCTTGGAGGCAATAGTTTTCACAAGCTGATAACTCGCATCTATCACCCAAATAATTTCCTTTGCATTGACAAACTGGCTGACTCAACTCATTCAAGGAACAGATGCCATTATTCGAGCAGTGCCCTTGACACACGTTCACTTCACATCTTTCGCCGGAATAGCCAGCATTACATCTGAAAGAATAAAATTGTGAAAAAGTGCTTCAAATTTCTGGAAGATAGCCAAAAAGAACGTATAAAATATGGTTTTACCTGCATTTAGGAAGCCCCTCGTCATTTATACTACAGTTGCCTTTCAAGCAATAGTTCCCACAAACGGAAACATCGCATCGCGCGCCGGTGTACCCAGGTGTGCATTTGCAAAAAGATTGTCCACTAACTTTAATACCATGATCACAAAACGGGCCTTCAGATTCTCTAGCAACTTTGAATGAGTCGTTGGTCTCATGCTTCTTGAAGTTATTAGGTACCTGTTTGCATTCCGAAATTCCTTGAAATTGATCTTTCACTTTGTAGTTGGTGGCTATTCCGACGACGCTTTGAGTTTGAATACGAGAGACCAAGTAGGAATTACCACTATAACGCCGTATTGGCTTTGAAAATTTCCATATGCGTTTCGAAGTATGGGACAAGCACCAGTCCACATAAAAGACGTATTTCTTTGAAACGCTTAATACATTTGGGTAAACAAACGGCTGAACATCACCAGCTTTAGATGTAAAGTCGGCCAATAATTCCCTGTTGTTACCATTCAAATCTGCACTATACAAGTGATTGTTTAAACCATTCTCGGGCATTACCCAGTATATTTTCTTTGTCTGTTGGCAAATAGTCAAACCGTGAAGATCCAATTCGTTTGCATTAATAACGACTTGTCTTGCTGGGCCATTAAAACTTGCTCTCTCTATCGCAGAAGTCCTAAGCTTTCTGTTAATCCAGTAGACGTACCTGCAAATTGAGAATTACAAGTGCTTTACACGAAACGGTATAGGTAGATTTTGTGTAATTATAAATTAATAATAGTCCTTCAGAGTGAGCAGTGGCGGCCCAGTGGTATCGGCCGTGACTTACAAGTTGTAGGTCGTGAGTTCGAACCCAGGCAGGCGCTTTACTTTGTGTAAATTATTTCATCACCATTGCTCTTAAAATGGTGAAGGAAAATATCGTGAGGAAACCGGCATGCGAGATGAAAGACGCTATCTGGGTTTCCGTCTCCGTCTATGTGATTGGTCGATTGTTCATACTCTTTCATGGGGTCAAACCCTTTGCCTTGACGAATTCACTTACGCAATTAGGCTGCCGTAGTACCGACGGTTTAACGAGCTTTTCGAAGCATTGGGTTTCACACCGCCAACTTCCAAACTTCGGGCTGCCACTGAATTTCTAATCGAAAACCCAATAATACTTTGCCCGACCCGGGACCGCACACTGAGCAAACGCACTTGCTACTGAGAAACTAGGCAATTATAAATTAGACTATTATTGGAAACGTACCCTCTACAGCTGTCTACTGTAATGTCAGTTGGGATCCCGTCATCCAACTTGATGAAGAGGTTTCCGAAAACGTTGTTGTTAAATCCAGGTTTAAATGAAAACCAATTAATGCTTCTTTCCTTAGTATCTGTGAAGAACAGTAGTTCTGTGATAGGGTCGAAGACCAGACCCTGGATGTTTCGCCCGTTCCTCTCTATGTAGCATTTATATTCCGCAAATGCAATGTTGTAACCACATATGGTGTCGTTGCCACTCTGTTTGTTGACGTACAGTATCACGTTGTTAACTGCATTATATGCTAAGGTAGTTAGGTTTTGGAAGTTAAAATGTACGGTGTCTGTTTTGAATCCGTCAGAAGTGTAAAATTCTAGTCGATTTCCTGCTGATACGGCGATGTCTGAAACAACGGAATCATTTTAGCAGGCAGATAAAACAATAATGAAGCAATGTGACGACTTGTGGTTGTACTGTCGACAAAGTTAATTCATGATCAGCTAATTTTTCTACAGACATTCTAATACAATAGCTTAAATGTTTTTATTTCCTTAGCAACAAGTTTGCTATAGATTTAATAAAACAATGACAGTTAATCTACCCATCTTAATGTCATTTCAATGACATGCCGCCCTTGTAATATCTACTTGACGTTTCATTATTTAGAAAATTTGTTTTAATTAAAAATAAGCTTCAGTTATCGAAATAGATCGTATGTTTTTGAAACAGAATATTAATCTGTATTTCTTTCTCTATCCATACAATGCTGGACGACAGTTACGTCCAAATTTAACAAATAATTTATGATTTACCAGAAAATGCTTTTAATTCAAATATAAATCTATCGCAATGAGCATAAAGCTCAAAATTGGTCTGCATTGACACAATTTTACGAATTATATAAAACGTTTTAAGTGCACCATGAGTGGTATATCAATAAAACTTTAATGTTTTGAAAGTGTCAAACGAATTATTGGCCAAATGGGTCCTGAATCAACTTGCTTGACTTTACAATAGGTGCACCACTGCCTAACCTTTCGAGGAATACTGGTGTGAGGTTATAATATGTTATCACAAATTTGCTCAGCAAGCCAAACCTCAGTACGATATTCTATGACGCAATCAAAAATTCAATATTTTTTAAGCCACTTTAAGCCACCAAAAAACAAGGTCACCATCACTAATTCAATTTACATATTGGCGTTTGGGTACTCCTAGCGGAGCTCCACATCGTTGTCAATGTGGTGAAGCAGTCGACCGCCTCGGTCACCATGGCCTATCCTGCAGTAGGAGCGCTGGTCGGATAGCACGGCACACCAGCATTAATGACATCATACGTCGGGCTCTTGTCACCGCCGGGGTGCCAGCTGTTTTAGAACCCAATGGCTTGGCACGCGCGATGGGAAGAGACCTCCAGTGTCAGCTAAATGGTTGCTTTTGGATATGTGAAAAAATTCACAGCAATTATTATTTTATCGAATTATAAAAATTACATGTAAATTGAAATTGATTGGTTGATTGAATTGCTAGAGCGTTGGATTTTCATTCCCGAGGTCTCGTGGGATCAATTTCCACGGGAAGGTACAAATAGTGAAATTCCACTTTGCTTTCAATTTCGGAATCCTACTACCGACACGATAGAACATTAATACAGGTTGTTGCAAAATGTTCTTTGGCTGTCATTTTTTTTATGAATATCATACTTTGGGTCTGCTTTTGGATAATGTTTATTTGATATCTTAATTTATTTTCCCATTTTGGCGAGAAAATGATACGACCGCGCCATCACCAGAATTGATAAACATTCGGGCCTGATGGATGGCATTTTCCATCACTCTTGCTAGAACTTCCGGTGGATATAATCTTTGGGGTTCAAGAGTCAGAGGCCTTAAAAAACCCACTGAAAGTAGCCAAGCCTGGAACAGTTAAATCAGGCGATCTTATCGGCCAGAGCAAGTCCGGATAATGCAGCCCTCAGAATTTCGGCTGTGACGAGGCACAGTAAACCCCGGCCGTTGCTCTATCCTGTTAGAACCACATGTTCTCCAGTTCCATTATTTTTAATATTATTATTTATAGGCTCGCGTTTGACAACTATATCACCTGATGGGAAGATAGTATTAAATTATTATGTTGTGTACGAATTTTGAGAGAAACGAAACTACAATCCTTTTCTAACCTCTAGAAAGGTTTCTCAGTAATTTTCAGCGTTTGTAATAACCGGCTTTCAAACCGAATTTAGCTTCATAATATTTTTTTCTTCTTTCTGCATTAGTTTTAGGTTTTTTAGCTTGTAATTGATTAGTCTCACTACATTCATCTGATCTCTCTGCAGTTATGTTTTATACCATTGTATTTTGTAATTTCATTTTCTCACGATATTCTCTACATCAGCTTTGTGCATTTGTCTTTTTCCCTGATGTTATATTTTGTATCTCAGTAGTCGATGCTTTAGTTGATTCGCTATTGAAATAAAAAAGCAAAAAAATTGTACATATACATACACACACACATATATATATATATATCACCAACGGCACCATTAACTAATCCATCACTTACATCTATGTTTGTTGTGGTAAGGTAATACTTTCCTTTTACAAAAGTGATTCGGTAAGGTAATCCCCCAGTATCGACGACAGATTTTTTGTGTAGTTGTAATCTAATAGAAGCTTCTTGTTCTTGATTTTTAGATCCAGTTATTATATCCTTTGCTATTGAGATGACTTGCAAAGTTGTTGTTGGTTGTTGTTGTTGAGTTGTTGTTGTTGAGTTGATATTGTTGGTTGTTGTTGAGTTGTTGTTGTTGTTGAGTTGTTGTTGTTGTTTGTTGTAGTTGTTGAGTTGTTGTTAATGTTGTTGGTTGTTGTTGTTAAGTTGTTGCTGTTTAGTTGTTATTGTTGAGTTGTTGATGTTGAGTTGTTGTTGTTGTGTTGTTGCTGTTGTTTGTTGGTTGTTGTTGTTGAGTTGTTGTTGTTGTTATTGTTATTGTAGTTGAGTTGTTTTTTGTGTTGTTGTTTGTTGTTGTTGGTTGTTGAGTTGTTGTTGTTGTTGAAAATAACAGAACGAAAATAACTGGCTTGCTTTCTATGAGAGAGAGAGAGAGAGAGACAGAGAAACACGCGCACGCCGCACGGCTTACAACTGTAGCTAAAGTGTCGTTCCAACTTTTGGTCTTAATTTTTTCCGTCTAGCCCCCTTTCGTAACGCGCGATAAGGTACTTCGTTCCAAAAGTTGCATAGAGACTAAATATAAGTATTAAATAACAATTATTATAATTATACTCACCCCATGAATTCGTTAGCCCCGCGAATAGTGCTAGCACCAGCAAACTCTGCGCTCTACACATTTTACAGCAGAAATACAATGTAGCTTAACCAGAGTTAGTTCCGTCCATCACAGATCATAATTATACGAGTACTAGTCCAGCCTTGATCTCGCTCTTTAAATAGAAGTAAAGCAAAACAATGTTTTACGAAATTAATGTAGGGTGGCCAACTCCAATATCTTTAAATTAAGATATTTCTTTATATGAAATGAAAATTCAGAATTAATGTTATGTTATGTGATGAAAATTATCAGATATTTTTTCATACATACACATACATCGCCTTTTTCCCATGATGGTAGGCAGAAACTTCGGTTTAAATATGTTTATTCCCATAAAAACAATAGGTAGTCACATCAATATGACAATAGTCATGAAAACAATAAAAATTAAAGAAATATTATCCCAGTGCAGAACAGAAAAATTTTTAACAAAAAAAAGAGTTAATTACAAAAAGCAAAAAACCCGACTGCTTAAAAATCGAGCTAAGACGTAAACAAGAAGAAAATCATGCTGTGCAGTCGGAGGATACATATTCGCGAGCTGGCTGACCAAAACCAGATGTGGCAAATGGTAGCAAAAAAGTTGTATACATCGGATTTGGCCACCCTACATTTAAGATGATTAGAGACTCTTCTACTACTTCTACTTACAACAATAATTATGTTATTTCATTATTCAGATAACTTGTGACCCCTTTGCGTCTACTAGTGTATTAATCTAATCATATTAGCACAAACGAATGTAAGCAAGCTTTTCGAACGAATATGAACTGTAACCACGGAGCACGTAACCTGGTTACGTGCTCCGTGACTGTAACACTATACAAATAATGTTTGTACTCGTCTACGTCGCTTACTTAGCAGAATCGATCATTTTTGTTGTATTCGTAACTGAGTTCAAATCTTGCAAACTAAAAAACCACTTTTTCTAAAATTTCGATTTCGAAATTTTGCATGATTGTTTAGTTTTGAAGACAATGCATGCAGCCAGGATGGTCTCCTCACGTGGTCAACTCCTCAACCCGTGCCTTAATGGACAAGACGCCGTGCAGCACTGCAAAAAGAGTGGTAATGGCTTTAATTTTGCGTTTCAGTAGGTTAAAATCGGTTTCATGATCATCATTTCAGCCGAAAGACTTCTACTGCTGGACATAGGCCTCCCCCAAGCGTCGCCACACTGATCAGTCGTGCGAGTCTCGCATCCAGCATAACACAGCAGTATTAAGCAGGTCATTGGTCCACCCAGAGGGACGCCTTCCAACGTTGCGTCATCCGTCGCCACGCAACCTAATTGCGCAAGTGAATCCGGCAAGGCAAAGGGTTTAACCGCCATCAATTGACCAATCACATGCGAGATGAAAGATGCGATGTGGATTTCCTTCTATGAGATTGGTCGATTGATGGCGATCAAAACCCTTTGCCTTTTGCCTGACGCATGTCCTCACCGGACACGGCTGTATCGGAAGGGTCCTGTTCAGGATAAGGCGGGAGGAAACGCCCGGGTGTCACCATTGGGAAGATCGCCCGGAGGACACGGTAGAAAATACGGTGGAGGTCTGCTTCGCTTGGGCGAAGCAACCCCGTGTCCTCGTGGAGGCGATCGGCGGTGGCAACCTCTCGCGTCCGGCCCTGGTTCAGGCCATGGTACGGAGCGAGAGGGCATGGGAAGCTGTCACCTCTTTCTGCGAAGCAATAATGCTCGCGAAGGAGGAGGCAGAACCCGTGAGGGAGACGCAACGGAGACGCCCTCACGCCCCAGGCCACCGCAGGAGACGCCCTCGGAAGTCACAAGCCGATTCCTGGCCACCGTAGGCGCGGGCTTGCGGACGGCGAGTAATGGATAGCTCGCCGTCCGATAAGGACCAGGCCCGAGTCGACGGCGCGTAGTGGTCCACGCGCGCCTCAAACAGATGTCAGCAAACTGACGGGGCCCGCTAGGGCTGATGCCTGTCTGGGTCGTGAATAAATTTGAAAAACAGCACTGCAACGGCGGCCCTGGCTCAAGCAACTGAAGGCACACGGGTAGGTTTTAGTCAGTAAAAGTCTGACACGGCCTCCCCCTACACCCAGAGCGTCATTGGATGATTTTCAACACAAAAAAAAGGCTGGTACTTTTCAATCTCCCAATCGCCATCCGTTGTGCGAGCAATGTGCTTGACACACTGCCACTCAATGTTAGCAATTAATTGGTACGTCTACATGAAAAAAACTAGTGCATAACTAACCTTCTTTAAAGTCGGTTTATAAAAACATAGATAATAATTTTTATTAACAAATGTGATAAAGTAGCGTATGTACCTAGGTACTTTCTACAGTGTTATTTGTTATTTTAAGATGATAAAAGTTATCGTGTAACGGCTATAGGGATTAAAGTATGAAATTGCCGTTTTTAGGGTTCCGTACCCAAAGGGTAAAAACGGGACCCTATTACTGAGACTTCGCGGTCCGTCTGTCTGTCTGTCTGTCACTAGGCTGTATCTCATGAACCGTGATAGCTACACAGTTGAAATTTTCACAGATGATGTATTTCTGTTGCCGCTATAACAACAAATACTAAAAACAGAATAAAATAATTATTTAAGTAGGGCTCCCATACAACAAACGTGATTTTTTGCCGTTTTATGCGATAATGGTACGGAACCCTTCGTGCGCGAGTCCAAATCGCACTTGGCCGGTTTATTGTAATAGGTACTTCGAATTGACATAGAACCTTCATGGTTTGAGATTTTTGAGTGAAACTTTTTTCACATGGTACCTATGAAGTTCTTCTTTTAAAAAATGTGCAACATGCGATTATCGACTTTCAGTTGTTTTTTTTATTCAGCTTAGACAAGAAAGATGGATACTTCGAAAATTCGAGTGATTTTTGGATACGAGTTCCGACGCGGAACTAACGCGGCAGAAACAGCTCGCAATATCAATGTTGCGTTTGGAGAGGGGACTGCTAATGAACGCACCGTGCGATTTTGGTTTAAACGCTTTCGTGATGGGAACTTTGATTTGAAGAACGAACCACGTGGAAGAGCCCACACAGGTGAATAATAATGAATTGAAAGAGATAGTGAAAGCCGCTCCGAGCCAAACTACCCAGGAATTAGCGGCATGGTTTAATGTTACCTTACCAACAATATTGATTAATTTGCTTCAAATCAAAAAAATAAAAATATATGAAATATGGGTGCCTCATGATTAGACTGATCTGCAGAAAGAAACGCGTGTTGTCTCGTTGAATCGATACAGAAATGAAGACCTTAAGCGAAAAATGAAATGGCTGACCCCAGGTCAAACGCCGCAACAGTGTCCTAAAGCAAAGCTTACCAATAAAAAGGCAATGGTAACTGTTTGGTGGTCTCAGCATGATGTTATTCTCTATAGCTTTCTCCGATCTGGTCAAGCAATAACGGCAGATGTCTACTGTGCCGAACGCCGAACAATGATAGCAAAACTAGCAGTGAAACAGCCCCGACTCATGAATCGACCTTCACCATTATTGCTCCATGATAACGCGAGACCTCATACAGCACGAGAAACCGTTTTAACTCTACAGGAACTGCAATTAGAAACCATTCGTTACCCTCCGTATTCGCCAGATCTTGCTCCAACGGACTCGGCAATTTCATACTTAAACCCCTAATATTAAACAGTTTTTATTCTGTGCAGCGAACGCTCGATTTAGGTAGGTAGAAAGGTAAGTAAGTTAGGTGGGTCTAGGTAAGTAGGGTAGGCACAAGTAAGTAGGTAATTAGGGTAGGGTAAGCAGATAAGGGGAGTGAAGCCGCAGGCACAGCTAGTAGGACAATAAGTTGGTTTTCACCGAGTATTAGTTATTGCGAAAATTTATTGTTTTGTCGGTATTTTACTGTTTTCTCATTTTTGAGGGTCCTGCAAACAGACGTGACAACGTGACGAGGCTTTTTCTTTTGAAAGTGAACCATAAGACAAAATTGCTAATTAAATATTACTTTTCTCTAGACCAGCTGAAGTGGACCTTCATTGCATCATTTTATTTAAGAGCTGACACTTTAAAGTAGGTTTCGACGAGACCAGTGTTCTAAAACATCAAACATGGTGATTCATATCAAATATTAAGTATAAGTTCCGGTTGCCTCACGATGTTTTCCTTCACCGTTGTCAGCAATATCCAAGATAAACTTAGAAAGTATATAATTATGAATTGAAAGTCACATTTACTACGTACTTGCCCGGGTTTGAACCCACGACCTCAAGTACGAGAGCTGGAATGATTTCGTCTTTAGCCATTGGGCCACCACATCAGATTACAACTAAAGCCATAATATGAGAATTATAAAAGGGATAGTATTTAAACGAGCGAAAATAAATATAAAATAAAGGTGTTAAAAAAAAAATATACAACAAAATACTACCGACTTCCAAATAAGAAACTACAAAGTGGAAAATAACTTTATTTTTGGAAGTCGGCAAGTTGTTAAAAAAGATACCTACCTAATGCCAGAATAAATTACCCGAATCACAGATAATATAATACTAGCATACAGATACCTCATCCCATACAAAGAAACCGTGCCGACGTAACTAGCGTTTTTAGACTGCTTATTCTGGCAATTTTTTGTACATCGAACGCATTCGGATCTGTTTCAAGGTGATAGATAGATGGTGTTAGCAGCGACTTGCAAGTAAAAGGGTTTACTAGGTTCGTGAATATTTTTTTCTTTATATACAGTGAAGGTTTTTTTTCTAGTATTTATTTGCATGGTTTTACAGTTTTTTTGCACCAAAATGTGTTAAAATGCAAACTTTAACAATCGAGTGGAATGCCTCAGAAATTTAAAAATGCGCCATCTATTGGCATCAATTTTAAATGATCCGTCTAATAATCTTTGAAATGTGAATTATGAGCCCAATATTCCTTAATTGTGTACGAGAGTTGATTAAACAAGAACATACAATTTTTGTGTTCAATTCCAGAAAATGTTAATTTTACACACATTCAATAACAGATTGAGGTGCATATCGCGCCATCTAGTGAGATTTATTTGAACCAAATTTTCTTAGCAATGAGACCCCGTGCCCAAATATAGATAGATAGATTACTTTGAACATAACCGGTGAAATGAGAGTGTATCAAGGTGAACTGTACACATCTGCGTACCCCTTTAGAGCGTCCAGTCGTGATGTTATGTTATGAAATGGTATAAAAAATAAACACACATGCGATTGCAGCAATGCCGAGAGATTTGCCGTTATTTATTGAAGACTTTTGTTGTATATCTCCGAAGTGCTTCATCAGATCTTCACCAAATTAAAATAGGACCGATTTCGGAACATACTCTTTCAAACAAAAAGGTCCTAGTTAAATAAAAAAAACGAACATAGGACCTCCTCCTTTCAGGTAAGTCGGTGAAAAATACTGAATATGTCGGTGAAAAATAGTGGGCAAATAGAAATGTTTAAAATAGCAATTTGAAAATAAAAAGTTGTCGACGGCGCCCCACTGCGGGTCTCCTATTGCTGTCTGCAGGGTCTAAAGTAACCTAATATGAAGGAGATGATGGGAGCTGAAGTGAGCGAGAAAAGCGAGCGAAATCAACTCCCGTCATCGTTGGACTAATTCGTTCCCGCGCTGCACATTAATGTCGCCTCGTCGGTTGTTCTGCTATTTTCAAAAGAATAATATGCTAGACATACATTTTTTGCTAGTAAAATAGAACCCCAAATAAAATGTAAAGTTTGTAACAATATTATTACCGCAGCTTACATAAACCGGACCCAGAACCGGATAAATAGTTACTTAGTATAATAGTCGCTTGAATGAGCGTATCTTTTCGCCCGGTTAATAATTTCCCTTATATAAAAGTCATTTAGAAAATACTTTAAGCTAGGTAAATATGACCACAGATAAAATAATACTTACTGTTTCTTCTTCGTATGGCTTATTCTACCTATGCAATTGCTACGGCGTAGTTTGTATAATTGCTACGTCGGCTACGATTTCGTAGCAATCCGGTACTAGGAACTTATTTATCTGAATAATATATGTCGGCAGTTCACGCTTCTACAGAGCGTAACAAAAAGGTGTGGTCATATTTAAACCCGTTACCTCTTAAAAGACCACCCCGGAACTCCCCTCTGCAAAACGCCTGCTACTAAGTCTATAAAGGAGTCTGCCCTGAGCCTCGCTGTGCACGTGCTATCTGAATCTTTATGTTAAGTACGAAATGTTTAAAAAAAAACCAGTCGGCGCAGGGATGGGGGACTGAAGAAACGGTGGGTGGATTGTATAAAAGACTAGTTATTCCCCGCGGCTTCGCTCCCGGGGACCACCCCACAAGGACCCGTTTTCGGGATTAAAAATAGCCTATGTCACTCAAGAATAATGTAGCTTCCTATTGGTGAAAGAATTTTTTAAATCGGTTCTGTAGTTTCGGAGCCTTTCGGAGTATTCGGTACAAACAAACAAACAAAAAAATCATTCCTCTTTATAATATTATAAATTATTAAGTATAGTTAATAATATGCATATGGCAAGAAAAGAGGTAAGTATTGAGATGATTAATTTATTAAGAAATGCAAAAAAATCTCCACAGCCTCGATATTTGCCATAGAAAGAACCACGAAAATTAATGCGCATGTTTGCGCCAATTTGCTAATAAATCCCTTAGTGTTAGATTTTCTTCGTTCTCTTCTAAGAAGTTTATGGAGGTACATTGACAACCATCAACTTTATTCAATCGCAATGGAACATCACATCTTTCCCCTTCGTACCCTCCTACACATTCACAGAATGCCTCATCTTTCTCATTTAGGGCACAGACGCCATTATTTAAACAGTACCCATGACAGTTGTTCACTTCACATCTTTGGCCGGAGTAGCCAGCATCACATCTGAAATTTTGATAACAAAATTGTTAAAGAGTGCACCGAATTGAATTAAACATGAAATCCAAAAAAAGTAAGTTTAAAATACTAAAACTTGCCTACAAAAAAATCGGACTGCGAAGAGTATGAAACAAAAAAATATTCTTATAGCCGTGATTATAATGTATTATTGTGTAAACAACCCACAGGTGGCATACGACCGGCAGCCTTATTGCGTAAGTGAATACGGCAACACCCATTGCGTTGCAGCAGAGTTGCGCAGGTGAATTTAATCACACAGACGGAAATCCACATCGCGTCATTCATCTCACATGTGATTGGTCGAGATTGATGGCGGTCAAACCCTTCGCCTTGCCGAATTCACCTACGCAATTCTGCTGCGGGTCGCGGACAGATTTGAAAGAGAGTTGCCGCGGCCCTGGCACAAGCAACTTAAGGAACACGGGTCGGTTTTATTCAGTAGAAGTCTGACACGGCCCCCCGCTTCACCCAGAGCGGGAGGGTTTTTGATGATTCACTATACAAAAAGAAAATGTGGCATACGACCATGGCATCTTTTTTGGCTTCACCGTAGTCGGGTAAAAAGTAATTAGAATATGTTTTACCTGCATTTAGGAAGCCCCTCGTCATTGATACTACAGTTGCCTTTCAAGCAATAGTTCCCACAAACGGAAACATCACATCGCGCACCGGTGTACCCAGGTGTGCATTTGCAAAAAGATTGTCCACTAACTTTAATACCGTGATCACAAAACGGACCTTCAGGTTCTCTAGGTATTTTGAATGAGTCGTCGTTATTAGGTTTGCATTCCGCAATTCCTTGAAATTGATCTTTCACTTTGTAGTTGGTGGCTATTCCGACGACGCTTTGAGTGTCAATACTAAGGACCTCTTTAGACTTATATGGCCGTATTGGCTTTGGATATTTCCATAAGCGTAACGTACTGCAGGATAAGCACCAGTCCATATGGAAGACGTATTTCTTTGAAACGCTTAATATGTTTGGGTAAACAAACGGCTGAATATCAACAGCTTCAGATGCAACGTCATCCAATAATTTCCTGTTGTTACCATTCAAATCTGCACTATACAGGTGACCAGAAATGGGCTCGGGCATGGCCGTTTCCCAGTATATCTTATTCGTCTGTTGGCAAATAGTCAAGCCGAAAAGGTCTGATTCGTTTGCATTAATAACGACTTGTCTTGCTGAACCATTAAATCGAATTCTCTCAATCGTAGAAGTCCTAAGCTTTCTGTTAATCCAGTAGACGTACCTGCAAATTGATAATTTCAAGTGCTTAACACGAAACAGTACAGATTTTGTGTAATTATAAATTCATAATAGTCCTTCAGATCGAAATTCGGCCACAGTGGTCAATCTCAGTGGAGACGGTGATGGTGTCGATGGCTTTTTTTAATCTTTTATAGGCTCGCGCTTGACCGCTATCTCACCTGATGGTAAGCGATGATGTGGTCTACAATGGAGCACGCTTGCCCAGAAGTAATCTATTCACTCTTAACTTAAAGACTAGCTATCGGGAAACACAGACTCCGGCAGAGAATTCCATTCCTTAGCTGTACGCAAAATAAAAGTATTCTCAAAACGTTTAGTGCGTATGGGTGGGATGTCCACCATGTACCGATTGCGCATCGCCGTACGTCTGGTAGTCCGATAATGAAACGGGCTGCATTGAGGTGGAAAATATTACAGTGCACAGGCGTGTGCGCATATATAGGTGCCCTCTCTGTTCCGTCACGCTCGTAGTCCGGTAAGACGACACGACCGGAGAGATCACAGCCTAATTGCGTAAGTGAATTCGGCAAAGCACATGCGAGATGAAAAGACGCGATGTGGGTTTCCGTCTCCGTCTATGTAATTGGTCGATTGTTCATACACTTTCATGGGGTCAAACCCTTTGCCTTGCCGAATTCACCTACGCAATTAGGCTGCCGTAGGACCGACGGTTTAACGAATTTTTAGATGGACTATGTTTCACACCGCCAACTTCCAAACTTGGGCTGCCACTGAATTTCTAATCGAAAACCGAATAACACTTTGCCCGTCCCGGTAATCGAACCCGGGACCGCACACTCAGCAAACGCACTTGTGACTGAGAAACGAGGCAATTATTTATTTATACATATAAATTAGACTATAATTGGATACGTACCCTCTACAGCTGTCTACTGTAATGTCAGTTGGGATCCCGTCATCCAACTTGATTAAGAGGTTTCCGAAAATGTTGTTATTAAATCCAGGTTTCAATGAAAACCAATTAATGCTTCTTTCCTTAGTATCTGTGAAGAACAGTAGTTCTGTGACAGGGTCGAAGGCCAGGCCCTGGATGTTTCGCCCGTTCTTCTCTATGTAGCATTTATTTTCCGTAAAAGCAATGTTGTAGCCACATATGGTGTCGTTGCCACTCTGTTTGTCTACGTACAGCATCACGTTCTGAACTTCATCATATGCTAAGGTAGCTAGGTTATGAGAGTTCAAATGTACGGTGTTTGTTTTTACTCCGTTAGAAGTGTAAAATTCTAGTCGATTTCCTATTGATAAGGCGATGTCTGAAACAAAGGAATCATTATAGGAAGCAAATAAACCAATAATATTATTATATATAAGTTTATTATATATTCTAGGGCAAAAACCACTCTTATCAAACATAGCCATTCTATGGCTTATTGCACTGAGTGTACTGGCAAGTCTTGCACTTTTTAAAGTTACTTTTTTAGTAGACTAGACTTTTTTTTTCCCATCATAGATGTACAATGATGGGAAAGTCAATATTTTTAAATTAATAAAGTGCAGTTTACAAGTTTCAGTGTATTTTAATGCACAAATCACTCGAATACACTTCTTTTGAGCTTTAAAGACGGGTTCTCTCTCAGTGGCATTTCCCCAGAACATTATACCATATCTAAGTGTCGAATTAACATATGCATGATAAGCGGACAGAAGAGCACTTTGATTTTCAACTTTTCGAAGCATATAAATGGCATATGAATAACGACTTAGTTTAGTACATACTCGTACTTGTTCAATATGTGTCTTCCAAGTCATGTCTGAGTCTATGTGTAGTCCTAGAAATTTTGTTTTTGATGTGTTTTTTTATTTGTTCGTAATTTATATTTAAATTGCTTTGCTTTGATTTCTGTTTTTATATTTCATCATATATGTCTTGGTTAAATTTATTTTGAGATCGTTAAGATTTAACCAGTTAACAAAAGATGATGGCGTACAGTTTATGTCATGTTCATGTGTCCTAGGGTCTTCAGATACAAATACTGTTATAGTGCTTTCATCAGCATGCAGAATCGGGGGGTTTGATTGAAAATATAAATAATAAATAGCAAAGGGCCCAGAATGCTCCCTTGTGGTACGCCTTTACAGACTCTTATTGGTGTTCGCAAATGTGTTTTTATTACTTTTGTGATATGCGAAATGCTATTTCAGTTTGTTGTTCTCTGTCACTTAGGTATGATTTTATGAGATCTCTAGCATTTCCTAGTATTCCGTACGTTTCCAATTTATTCAACAACACATCATGATTGACGCAGTCGATGACTTTTGTCATATCCATATAGAGTGCTGTGACTTCTTTTTTATTATCTACACCTTTTAGTACCATTTTCTAAAAAGTGTATAATGCATTGTTTATCGAATGATTTTTCCTGAAACCCATTTGTTCTTCCAACAGAATACAGCCGTAAATAACTTTCTTAAAAACCTTTGATAAGACAGGTATTAGCGATATAGGTCTATAACAATTCATATTTTCTCTATCCTCTTTTTAGGGTTCCGTACCCAAAGGGTAAAAACGGGACCCTATTACTAAGACTCCGCGATCCGTCTGTCTGTCTGTCTGTCCGTCTGTCACCAGGCTGTATCTCATGAACCGTGATAGCTAGACTGTTGAATTTTTCACAGATTAAGTATTTCTGTTGCCGCTCTAACAACAAATACTAAAAACAGAATAAAATTAATATTTAAGTAGGGCCCCCATACAACAAACGTGATTATTTTGCCGTTTTTTGCGATAATGGTACGGAACCTTTCGTGCGCGAGTCCGACTCGCACTTAGCCGGTTTTTTTAAATATTGGTATGACTATACTCAATTTTAATTTTGATGGAAAGACCCCTTCTTCGATACATTTATTAATTACTAGCTGTTCCACGCGGCTTCGCTTCCGTGAGCCACCCCAGAGGACCCGTTTTCGGGATTAAAAAATAGCCTATGTCACTCAGGAATAATGTAGCTTTCTATTGGTGAAAGAATTTTTTAAATCGGTCCAGTAGTTTCGGAGCCTATTCGGTACAAACAAACAATTAAACAAACAAAAAAATCTTTCCTCTTTATAATATTAGTATAGATATGAGAGAGTGCTGGTGCTAATAATTCTGAAACTACCTTAAGCGTTCTAGTAGTAATTCCATCATATCTTGTACTATTGGTGTTTAAAGAGCTTTTATTATTTGTGTGATATTTTTAGGAGTATACGGGCTCATAAAGAGTGAATTTGAATTATTGTATTTAATTGTATAATGCTGATTATTGTATGTGTAATGGTTATTTGGTATTTGAGTCGTGAAAAAATGGTTGAACTCGTTAGCTATAGCAGTTGGATCTATGATAGTTACATCTTTAACATTTATTTTGTAAATTTTCTTAATCTCGTGAACATTTGTTTTATAATTATTAATAACTTTCCATGTAGCTTTAGCTTTATTAACTGACGTTTTAATATAGTAATAGTTTTGAGATTTTTTAATTTAATTATTGTTTTTAATCTTCTATTGTATACTTTGTATGAGTCTTTATGTTGTAGATTTGGTGATTTTCTGTATTTCCATAGTAATTGTCGTTTACGATTAGAACAGACTCTTATACCTTATGATATCCATTTTGGTCGCTTGTGTATAGGGATTTTAACTTTAATTAAAGGTAAACAGAGGTCAACAAATGATAATGAACTTCGCAATAATGGGGTACACTCGAAATTTGCCGAACGCACCATCCGCTGTTTCGGCGTTGTATAATCCCAAAATGTGAGATTTATGATACATTTTACGAACAGCATTTAACAATGACAGTTAGTCTACCCATCTTTCTGTCATTTCAATGACATGCCACCATTTCAATATCTTATTGAAGTCTTATTATTTAGAATGTTATATTTCATAAGTTTTTGAACCAGAATATTGTTCTATACTTTTTTCTCTATCCATACAATGCTGGAAGACAGTTAAGGCCAAATTAAGATTTATCAAAAAAACGCTTTTAATTCAATTAAAAATCTATCGCAATGAGTACAAAGCTCAAAATTGCAGACCGTATGTCCGCATTGACACAATTTTATAAATAACCACAACATCTGTAACTAATCTACATATGTTCAACAAATAAAGATATTTGTATTTATTTGTAACCACTCGTTTGTCAAAAACCCGTTTCGGATATTTTTTTTTTTTCTATGTCTGCTCACGACCCGTAACGGGTTTTACAGGTCGGTACTTACTTTTTCCATATTTTATGTTACTAAAGCGTTTTTGCAGTGTGCATCCCTATTTCATCTTGAAGTTTAATAGACAAGTATGAAAAAAAAAAAGTCCTGAGTTCTGTGGTCCCGGCTTGAAACGTCATATTTATTTCTAAAGTTCGTGAAAGTGCGGTCGCCATTCCAGCTCCTCATAAAATATAAAATATTGTAGATATCATTTGAAAAACATGAATTGGTAAGTGATGAACTGTTTTTATTAGTTTCTTTTTGTATTTGGTGTAAATTCCAGCAGAAAAATACATTTTAATTAAAAGAAATAAAATAAACAAAGCGTATTTTTATCGCTAAGTTTCAATTGTTTACATTACATTGTGGCTCATTGTTCGTAAAGTAAACAATTCTAACAGCTAAAACGTTGTGTGTGATGAGATTAGGTACCAAGCTATGTAATACAATAGCACTTCAAGCCACTTGGCATAAAGAGTTCCCAGAACTCCAATGTAAACATACCAATTTTTTGTGCCGCCGGCCGGGTCATTTTTTTCCCGCGTAAATTTTTTGTAAAGCTTTTGGGATGAAAAAAATGTATGGGGTGGTGTGATATTTTTATTGATTCTTGTGGAATAGGGTGTATTGTTGTAAATAAAATAAAAACATTGTGAAATAATTGTTTATTTTTTTTTTTTTGTACACAAACCTGAGAAAATTTTCCTTACACTGACTTTACACAATATTTACAAATAAATTACAAGGTAAAAGTGGGTAAATCCTTTGAAAATATGATAGCTTATTTCATAGCGATTCTAACAACATAAATTTCATACATGGTCCCCATACAAAACTTTCGAGAAATCGGCGTTTTAGTGAGACCGGGCCGAAAGCGCAAAATGGCGCTGGGGTACCTTGACATACGGGCGATATTCGTGTCCTACTGGACCAAACAAATAAAGATATTTGTATTTATTTGTAATTACAAAATATATACTTAAAACTATTCAAAACTTATTAACGTGGCATGCTTGTACCTCACTTAGAGCGTGAGTAAAGGCCTTCTCCAGAGTGCCATATCGAGCAGGTTCTTATTTGTGGGTTCGGACATAATTTGAGTTACCCCTGGAGGGTTTTGGTCTAATTCTTCCACGGTGACCGGCCGGATAAGGATCTTTTTTTCTCTCTTAAATGTATTTTCGTGTTTCCATGTGAGAGGTGGGTGTTGCTTACTACATATTATTGTTTCTATTTTCTTCATTTTTCGAAGTTTTATTTAAATTTTTTGCACTAAAAAAGTTCAATATCCTGGTTTTATTGGCCCTTCGGATAGACTGGACGATCGGTGTAAATGAGTATTTCTTTTATTCTTCTTATTGGCCTGCGTTTTGTGTTTATCGCTAGGTTTGTTATCTGGAGAGTTGGAAATAATTCTTTTAGTGTTGATTGATGAGTTCGTGTTTTTATTATGAATGATTAAATTATCATATTTAATAATTGCTAAGTTCCCATTCTCTTTCTCAATCTTCACTTGTTTCTGTAACTTTTCTTTTCTTCAGGACATAGTCTGGGTAGTCTTCCTTAATATAATATGGGGTGTCCTTTAATTTTTTATTTTCTTTAAATTTATCTATTTATTAACCCAAATAACTCATCAGAGCCAAAAAAAAAAAGAATACTATAATATATAGCAATGACCAACCCCCTCTCCCAGCGCCTACATAAAAACACCTCTATCAGAACACGAAACTCATCTTCCAAGCCAGTTGGTCACCGTGGAAGATCGCGACCAAAACCCTCCAAAGGGTGAAAGAACCCCACCTAAAAACTTATATATATTGACATATAATGTCAAAACTCTGTCATCGTACGAACGATTATTAGAACTGAATGAAGCCCTTAAAAGACATTAAATATGACATAATAGGGCTAGCTGAAACAAGACGCATTGGAAACAAAATCGAAGAACATGAAAACTTCATCTTGTGCCATACAGGCCACACATCTGGAAGATATGGTATTGGCTTTGTAATAAAAATCCACCTCAAAAATAATATAGAAAGTTAACTCGGCATTTCCGAAAGAGTTGCTAAATTTTAGATTCGATCGATCGGCGAGTGTCGTTTGGTATTTGTTGACCCCTAGTCCTCGGAACTTTTAAAAGATAGCGCTGATTAGGTATTCAGGTCAAATTTATACAGCGGATTTAATTATTTATGTATTTTTAATTATGTTAAAACGTTTAGAACAAAAATATTTATTTTTATAATACTCCACACTTTTCACAGGTTCACAAAACAATTTTAGTTATTGTTTCGGAATGAGCGCGAGGTATCACTAAGGTGACGTTTTTTTTCACTCGAGTTATTTAATTGTTTAGCGTTTTTACACTTGTTTAACAGTTCAGTGTCCACAATGTGCGTTGTAAGTCTTTGCGTCTTTTAACCACTTTTTATTCTTCTTTCTTTTTTTTTTTTTGTTGTTCTTTTTATTTTTTTAGACATACATAGACCTTATAGGTGATGTTCTTCAGAAAGGCCAGGTGCGCAGTACTCATAACCGGCGTGTGTGTATGAGTAGATGTATGAATGACATTCATACATCTAGTCATACACACACGCCGGTTGAAGCAAAAGAAGTATGTAAGGATCGTAGCAGGTGGCGTTCTGTAGTTTCTGCCTACCCCCATGGGAAAAAGGCGTGAGTTTATGTATGTATGTTATTCTTTTCTTTCGGTTTGTGCACTTATTTTATTTTAGAAGAAAATAATGCGGATTACGATGTAAACAGTGGCACCGTCTACCCACCTTTTTTCAACAAGTCACATTCACATCACATCACACATCATCATCAGCCTATTAATGTTCCCACTGCTGGGACACAGGCCTCCTCTGTGAGAGGGAGTGGGCCGTTATCCACCACGCGGGCCCAGTGCGGGTTGGTGGATGTCACATATCTTCGAATGTTTGTTTCTAGGACATGCCGGTTTCCTCACGATGTTTTCCTTCACAGTTTTGAGAGCAGTGGTGATGAAATAATTTACCCAAAGTAAAGCGCCTGCCTGGGCTCGAACCCACGACCTACAACATGTAAGTCGCGGGCCGATACCACTGGGCCACCACTGCCCACATTACCACAAACCGCCACAGTCACATTACTGCTTGATAAATCCATCGCTTAGTGAAGAAAAATAGATGTTCAAAATATTTGTACAATAAGAACCCTTATACTTTCGCCATGTCTGTCTGTCTGTCTGTCCGTCCGTCCGTTCGTCCGTCCACAGCTTAGCTCAAAGACAGCTATAATTTGGCATTGATATACATATTAATCACGCCGACAAAGTGGTTAAATAAAACCACGAAATGAACCTGTACACGTAAAGTGGGAATGTTTTTTTATTCTAGTCTATCCCATGGTGTGGGGTAAATTTTACGAGTCTATGAAAACTATTCTCATTTTCTGAAAAAATGTACTATTCTTTATGCATACAAAACTTATCAATATTATTATACAATGCGTCCGGACTTGTAGTAATAAACCTTAAAGGCCGTAAAGTACACCTAATTTTATCGATAATAAAAACGCCTCACTTATGGGGTAAAATTATGTGTAGAACAACTCAAAAACTAATAAAAAATCCATAATAGATATGTGTTACTCCCTAAAATTTTTGCAGAACTTTAAGAAATGCAGCAAAAATTTGTGAATTTATGTTTAAAAATTGACTTTTATGACATAGTACGTAAAAAAAAGTTGCATAAAGACTAACTATAACCATTAAATAACAATTATTATAATTATACTCACCCCAAGATTGCGTTAACCCCACGAATAGTGCAACCACCAGCAAACTCTGCACTCTACACATTTTACAGTAGAAATACAAAGTACTTTTACCAGAGGAAAATGCGTCCACCACAGATCTTTAACGATTACTGGTCCAGCCTTGATATCGCTCTTCAAATAGAAGTCAAGCAAAACAATGTTTATCCAATTACGAAAAAAAATGTGTTTAGGGTGGCCAACTCCGATGTATTTCAATTCAGATATTTCTTTATATGAAATGAAAATTCAGAAGTAATGTTATGTTAAGTGGTGCAAATTAACAGGTTTTTTTTACATACCCTCTGCACGCCGGTTATGGGTACTGCGCACCTGGCGTTTCTGAAGAACATCACCTATAAGATCCGTGTACGTCCTTTTAAGGCTTCTCCTTCCGGCGTTCACGTACACTCACGTCTGCTTTGTAACCTTTTGTTAGTCGATATTTTTTCATGATTATATATGAATTTTGTATGGATGACAGTCTTTCATAAAATTTTCGCATACTTTAAAAACGATCCCAACTTCAAAGTAGCTATGCTTTTAGTGTTCAAGATTGACCGCAGCATGACCTTTTAGATTACTCCATAAAAATTGAGGATCTATCTAACTCCTGAGCACACTGCATATACACTTAAGTACACACACACTTAAGGACAATCCTGCTTCGCGCAAGCAAAGGTGAGATTTTCGGCGAGATTTGAACATATGCAACCGCCCGACAACGCCCGCGACTGGTCGAAACATCCTTTCTTTTCAATGGAGGTTAGCGGGACTTCTCCCTGTTCCATATACCACCAAATTTTTGGAAAATGTTGGTCTTTTTTCAAATCAAGTTGGACCTTTATAATTCAATAACTGCATTTAAATGCAGTAATTATGGTCACAAAACTATCCAAAACATAATTAAACGATTAAAATTGGCCTCAAATCGAAAAGCTGGCAAAAAAAAATTGTATACTTCGGATTTGGCCACCCTACATAAGGTGATAAGAGACTGATAAGAAGTCGCAACTGTAGGTTATTTCATCATTCAGATAACTTATGAACTTGTGAGATTTGTCTACCAGGTTTATACATGTGTTCACATAATCATAATCGCACAAGCGAATATAGACAATAACCCTATACAAATAACGTTTGCATTCGTTTGCAAGCTGCGCATTTAGCAGAGCCAAATAAAGTTGTTCTGTCTCACGAAGGCAGAATAGTTGTTCTGTCTCACGAAGGCAGATGAATCGTAGCAAAATGTCAATGTCAACCTTACGCCATGAAGCTCAAGAACTTTTCTTTCAGCTCCATCGACCATCCGTCGTGCGATCAATGTGCCCTGCCCCACTGCCACTTAATTTAAGCACTTCGGTATGCGTACATGAAAAAGACAAGTGCATAACTAACCTTCTCCTTTTTTAAAGTCGGTTTATAAAATCTCAATAAAAAGTTTTAATAAGAAATGAAATGAGATAAATAATAACGTAAAGTAGGTAAATACTTCGACCGTGTTTTTATTTTAAGACGATAAGAGTTATCGTTCACGATGCGCATTGGCAAAACCGATTTATTATCAAACTGTTTTTTATCTACTACTGAGTGAGATTTTTTTTCAAAAGTATACATGTAGTTAGTTTATATTTGTTATTAAAAAAAAAATATGATGTCAGCGCACCACAGCGGCCTACGGTCTCAGACCTATCGTAGATAGACATAGCATAACAGTGATGTTATGCTATGTCTATTTGCATTCCTTCCGGGGCTACAGGCGTGAGCCTGTAGCCTCGGAAGGAATGGACAGAGGTACACCTTTTTTTTGTAGTGGTAAATCATCCAATGAAATGAGGGCGTGTCAAACTTTTACTGACTATAACCCACCCATATTCCTTCAGTTGCTAATGCCAGGGCCGCGGTAACTCTCTTTCAAATTTATCCACGACCAAGACAGGCATCGGCTTTAGCGGACGCCGTCAGTTTTGCTGGCATCTATATCAGGCGCGCGTGGAACACAACGCGCCGTCAGTCGACTCGGGCCTGGTCCTTATCGGACGGTTAGCTACCTATTAATCGCCAACCACAAGCCCGCGCCTACGGTGGCTGGAAATCGGCTTACGTTTCCCGACACCTAGGGCGTCTCCTGCGATGGCTAGGAGCGTGAGGGCGTCTCCGTTGCGTTTCTCTCACGCGTTCTGCCTCCTCGTTCGCGAGCATTGCTGCTTCGCAGAGTACACCCACACTTCGCCAGATATGTTTGATTCCCATGTACTAGGGGGCGAGCCTGTTGCCATCAACCGGGCCCAAGTCCAGACTGCGGGTTGTTGCTCAGAAATCCCGATTGTAAAATGACAATAACACTGACGCTCAGCAGTCTAGTGGGAGAAAGCGCTACGCTTTCGCCCACTAGACTCTCAAGGCACCGTAGATAGATTTGTAAGAAAATGTGCCCACGACAATGCTACACTACGCACGTATGCGTGGCTGACAAAAAAATTCACGCCACCAGTTGGCGCCACTTTAACATGGCGTCCAGTTGGCGCCACTTTGCTAGCTATGTGATGACGCCTCGTCGCGAACACTTAAGTTTTGGTCTCTTGATCAGAACGTACAACGCTGCTGTATGTGGAATGCGGTGCCGGACATAAATAATCTTATGAAGAACGTCTAAAATGTTTTTTTGTTCTGTCACAGTATGCGTCAGGAGCAAGCAGCATTACCTATATACTGTAAATTAGCTTCTGCCCACGGCTTCACCCGCATAATAAATGTTTTATTATCCCAAGGGAATACAAACCATCCTATGTCCTTTCCCGGGTTTCAAACTATCTCTAAGCCAAATTTCATCTAAATCGGTTTAGTAGATCCAGAGATTACCTACCCCCTACAACCTCACAAACTTTATCTTTTTATAATATTATTAGTATAGACAAGCTTTGGTCTTTTGATCGGAAAGCACAACGCTGCGGTAAGCGGTGCTGGACACATAATTCTCCTCAATATTGACGCATATTGCTATGGTACCAAAGACCATTATAGACGCTTTTGATACGATAAATATGTCCGGCACCCCATACCGTAGCGTTATGCGTTCCAATCTATAGCTTATCCGCGTAGTTACCAAATCTTGTAAAATATTTATGGAAGCCTCTAAGTTCATCACTACTTGACTTTCAAACTTCTGAAAAACTAGAAAAACATCGCTGTGCCCAACTTAAGCACAGTCACGCAAAACAAAATCTTATCGGGTTTCAACAAACGTTTTACATTTGACACGCCGACATCACGAACATGTTTTTGTATTATTTCGTTTCTATACTTGGAAACATTCAACAAATAATGAACACTTTTAAAATATACTTTTTACGTTTATTTGTACAATGAAATAAAGTAGGGCAGTTTTACACCAAATCCTAACCTTGTCATATAATTCAATTACAATAATCTATACATATAAAATGCTTTGTCCTGAATGACTGACTGACGGATCAACGCACAGCCTAAACCGCTGCACAGACAGGTATTTGGTCCTAAAAGTCGGACAAAAATATTTTTTGCGTATTATAGTATTATTAAAGTATTTCGTTTTATTTTGAGGCATAATAGAGTAAAAAAAAAGGCATACATTATTCTTAACTAATTTTATTTCTAATTTTCATCATCTTCAGAGTCATTTTCAATACTAATATTGCAAATATCATTTTCCTCCAAAAGATTCATGGTATCCGCTGAAAGAGGACTCTTTCTTTTATGTTTAGCGTTCCTCATTCCCGTCAGCAAGGGGTCTGATGTCAGGAGCAACCTATTTAAAACGTCTGTGTTGCATGCTACTCTCGAAAATTTTCGGGCGTAGTTTAGTCGAAACGCTCGGATGTGCTTATTGCGGGCTTCTGCAGCTTCTTCAGACAGTTGCCCGATTGGCAGAATCGCCTCCTTTATCACGGCTGCCCCATGACTCAACACCTTATGTAATGTCGGCGACATTGGATGAAACTTGTACAAAGAAACGTACAATTCAGCAGTTTCTTTGCAGTAAATTTCGAATTTTTGGATGTTAATTTTTATCCCGCAGCACATGGTGTCTAGGATGACTTTTAATCGGTAGATTAAATTCTGGTCAATCCCAGTTATTTCTGCAGCTTTCTCGTATTCATCGAAAAATCGCCTACTGGTATTCCCATCATTCGTGTTTCCAAAGTTAGCCTTTGGAATATCTACTAGTAATCCTAGTTGTTCACGAAACTTGGTTTGGATTTCTTTTTTTCGTGTTTCCACTAGTTTCTTCTCGTCGGCAGTCAGGCGAGCCCTCCACTTCATGACTGGTAATTTATAAGCTACATGCAGTATGCTCTCGAAAAATCTTATTCGAGCGTGCAGCAAAGATAGACCAAATCGCATGTTTTCCGTATTGCAGGGCCTTTCTTTTGTAAGGTCGTTGAAATCGGAGGATGTGGCGCCACATATGTAACATCTCATGGTTGACTTGGTATGGGTTGCTGCGTTACATACCTTGCCGTCCACCATGGTAAAAACTATTTTATGTTTGATGGATATGTCGTCGATCTTGGTCTTGCTCAGTTCTTTTATTTGATTTTCTACGTACTCGATTTCCTCATTAGTCACGTCAGTGTTTTCTTTCACAAATCGTATGCGTATTGGTCTGCAATATCGTGGTGATGACGGAGTTGGGTTTTGCCAAATAATTTTTCTTTCCGTTCCATAGACTAGTTGGAGTGGAACGACAGAACTTTGAAAAATGTTGGCGTCGGAATCAGTCTCATTTGCAAATTTCATTTTATATTGAATCTGCTGAGATCCGTCACAGCCCCATTTGCTGATGAGCAGAAAGGACTGCTTTTCAGATTCAGTCAGTTGCTCCAAGACCTCCTCACCAAGATGCAATAATAATCGCTTGATGGTGTGATCCATTAAGCTTTGTACCCTTACTTCGGCACAGGTCTCAGTTATGCTGTGGATTTCGGGGTAACATTCTTTCTTCAACTTCTTTAGAATCGAATAGCATGGGTAAAAGCCTGGATTCGTGTCTCGAACCACTTCGTATTGGGCCTGGGTAAGTCCAGCTTCAACAAACATAAACAGGGAACGAAGGTGTGCCAATTTCGTTGAAACTTCTTTTTCTTGTTCAGCTGCTTGTTCTTTTATCGCTGCTGCATATTTTTTTGCTTTCCGGGGGCTTCTGGTAAGGACCTTTACGATTTTTGATGCTTCAACTTCGCCAGTTTCTCGAAATTTCATTTGTGTTGCGTATGCCAGCACATCTAAGTCAGATGTTCGAAGATTTTCAGTTTTTCGCCTTTTATTCCTTTCACATAACTCTGAAAACGACTTTTGAGGTCTACCTGGCCTTAATCCTATAACAAAAGATAAACCTTTAGTCACTGATAAAATTCTATGAAATATAATAATGTTCGAAACAAAAGAATTGTTAACCTAAATAGGTACCTGCTTTTGGTAGCGATATGGTGCCCTTGAGCCATTCTTTGTTCGCTTCTAGGAATCTGGCTTTGGTGTTGCGGGCAGCTGACCATTTCTGCTTGAATTGGTGACGTATAATTGACAACTTGTGCTTTGCATCGGCAATGTTCGGGTCATCTTCAGAGTATTGACGGAGAAGTTCCAACTCCATAAATTCCAACTTTTCATTGAAAGTTGAAGCATTGGAGCGTTCCATGATAGTTAGTAAATCGTTTCTAGTTAATACCCGCGTCCCAGAAGAGCCTGGAAACAAAATAAACTAATTTTCGTAAAAAAAAACAACACGTGGTTTTTTGAGTCCATTGAAAAAAAATTTGCCAAAAATGGAGGGGTGCGTTAGGGTGGCTGATTTACGTATTTTAGAATACTATAGAGTCTATTCTAAAACAAACCATATACATTTTTACTTAGAAATGCTCAGAAATACTTTAAAACGCTTAAAGATTTTTTGAAATGCGTATTTTATAGGACTTTTTAAGAATTAGTTACTAATGGAGCTAAAGGTACGAAAACTCCCTCTTTTCCTAACAAAACTAAATAAAATAATAAGTACATACCTGGTTGTGTAAGATCCATAGTAGAAATTCAAAAGAAATTGACTTTTTCACCATAAATTTAATATTTGAAAACAATGAAATTTGAGCGCATCGAATAATTACACGATCACGGCAAGCGAAGGGTAATTTCCGACTGAGCGCATGGAGCGGGGGAAAGTCTCTAGCGCGTCGGATTCACGTTATTGGTAGGAGGAGATACCATTGTATTTCGAGGAATAATAAAAAACGGCGTCTAACTAAAACAAAAAAAATGGATTTCGCCCGACTTTTAGGGCCAAATACCTGTCTGTGCGCTGATCGTGTTCTTTCTATGACGTAGGCATCCGATAAGAAAGGATTTTTGGAAATTCTACCCCTAAGCGGGTAAAAAGGGGATTGAAAGTTTGTATGAAAAATCTAATACCTTCGGCTAATGTTCTTAAAACTTGGCACAAATAGTAATCTAAGTAAATAATAAAGGTTGTCATTATTAGTTTTTCGAAACTACTCCCAAAAGACGATTTAAGGGGTGTTGAAGTTTGTATGGAAGAATCTTATATCTTTTGTTAATAAACTTGAAACATGGCACAAATACTAAACTTATTAAATAATAAAGGATGATAATATACATTTTTCGATAATACCCCCAAAAGACGATTTAAGGGGTATTAATTTTCTTTTTGAAGAATCTTATTTCTTGGGTTAATAAACTGGAAACTTGGCATAAATTTGGAGGATGTGTTCTTTCTATGACGTAGGCATCCGATAAGAAAAAGATTTTTGGAAATTCTACCCCTAAGCGGGTAAAAAGGGGATTGAAAGTTTGTATGAAAAATCTAATACCTTCGGCTAATGTTCTTGAAACTTGGCACAAATAGTAATCTAAGTAAACAATAAAGGTTGACATTATTAGTTTTCTTGCTGTTCATAGTAAATTAAATGCGAAAACATGTAATTGGTTACTAGTTGGTTAATTTGATGTTCAATTTATTATTTGTTAATACTGTTTGTTTTCCGATTATAATAAAATTAAAAAAAAAAAAAAATTTTTTTTTGAAGAATCTTATTTCTTGGGTTAATAAACTTGAAATTTGGCATGAATACCAAGCTAAGTAAACGATAAAAGTTGTCATTATTAGTTTTTCGAATCTTCCCCCAAAAGAAGATGTAGATCAAGGTATTTTGAAGAATCATATTTCTTGGGTTAATAAACTTGAAACTTGACATAATGGTTGTCATTATAAGTTTTTCGAAACTAACCCCAAGCTAAGAATCTTACTGGTCGGGTTTTCGTTTCTGACGTAGGGTTCTAGGGGAGCACTAAATACGAATTTTCGGAAAATCAACCTTGAAAAAGTGAAAAGGGGCAAAATTTGTTGTAAAGAAAAATCTAATTCCTTAGGGATAAAGTAAATAATCGAAATTTACGTAAAACGTTCTTTAAAACTACCCCTCAGATAGGGTTAAGGGGTGTTAAAGTTTTTTGTGGAATCTTACTGTTGAATCTTACTAACTTATACGGAAAATAAAAAAGAGAAGAAAAGAGTGAATCATATATTTGGGTTCTTCTAAACTCGACCCTCAACGGGGCAAAATGAGGTTATAAAGTTTTTAAGGAAGGATTTTACTTTGCGGCGGCAGCCTAAAATTTATTAAGTAATAATTAGTCAAATAACGAATCGTCCCAAACCAATAAAACCTGTATATCCACGATACCCCATTTTTTATTGATTTAACAAAAACCTTATTTTTGGTCGCCTTTACTAACTGCACATAAGAAAGTAATTTATAAGCTAACGAAATCACGCGAACGAAGTCGCGGGCGTAGTGCTAGTTTATAATAAAATAAGTTACATTTTCCTGTTATTCAAACACTTTTGTATTTAACTGTTATCAGAGAATGCGGCAAATGACCCCAAAATCGCATCCAGTATTTGAGATAGCTATACTTACCTAATCTTAAACGACATCGAAAACATCATACAGCGGTCAAAATAAAATAAAAATAAAATTGTTCTGTATTAGGTAACTAAACAAAAAAAAATCTTTGCTCCTATGAAAATAACATGAAACTCAATAAATAAATAAGAAAATCACATTATTTAATCACGATTACTAATTACTGACCGTACCATTTGCTATCATGGATTTGATCATGGATTTCCCTTAAAAACACAACAGACCATAAACTACAAACTATTCGAACAATGATTTAGCATTCTTTGTCTCTATGGTCGCTAGCCTCATGGCAATGTATCCGTCCGCCACTCTGGTCTTTGACTTTGGATGTGTGAAGTTCGCGTATATCCTGCCTCGGGTGAATGGGAAGCCTTTGGGGATCGCCGCTGGGTTGATCGTCATGTTCAGTAGATTGTATGGCCCCTGGAAACATTATAAATTATTGTTTAGCATGTGCAGTCCAAGCTGGTATGTACCTACTGTGCAGTTGTTGTGCACCCAAAGATACACGGTTGGTGTAGGACTATTGCAGGCTACGGAAACATATACATATACATAAACATATAACTTGTACACTTAATCAAATAGGCCTATAAACTGTCTGTCTGTCTGTCTGTCTGTCTGTCTGTCTGTCTGTCTGTCTGTCTGTCTGTCTGTCTGTCTGTCTGTCTGTCTGTCTGTCTGTCTGTCTGTCTGTCTGTCTGTCTGTCTGTCTGTCTGTCTGTCTGTCTGTCTGTCTGTCTGTCTGTCTGTCTGTCTGTCTGTCTGTCTGTCTGTCTGTCTGTCTGTCTGTCTGTCTGTCTGTCTGTCTGTCTGTCTGTCTGTCTGTCTGTCTGTCTGTCTGTCTGTCTGTCTGTCTGTCTGTCTGTCTGTCTGTCTGTCTGTCTGTCTGTCTGTCTGTCTGTCTGTCTGTCTGTCTGTCTGTCTGTCTGTCTGTCTGTCTGTCTGTCTGTCTGTCTGTCTGTCTGTCTGTCTGTCTGTCTGTCTGTCTGTCTGTCTGTCTGTCTGTCTGTCTGTCTGTCTGTCTGTCTGTCTGTCTGTCTGTCTGTCTGTCTGTCTGTCTGTCTGTCTGTCTGTCTGTCTGTCTGTCTGTCTGTCTGTCTGTCTGTCTGTCTGTCTGTCTGTCTGTCTGTCTGTCTGTCTGTCTGTCTGTCTGTCTGTCTGTCTGTCTGTCTGTCTGTCTGTCTGTCTGTCTGTCTGTCTGTCTGTCTGTCTGTCTGTCTGTCTGTCTGTCTGTCTGTCTGTCTGTCTGTCTGTCTGTCTGTCTGTCTGTCTGTCTGTCTGTCTGTCTGTCTGTCTGTCTGTCTGTCTGTCTGTCTGTCTGTCTGTCTGTCTGTCTGTCTGTCTGTCTGTCTGTCTGTCTGTCTGTCTGTCTGTCTGTCTGTCTGTCTGTCTGTCTGTCTGTCTGTCTGTCTGTCTGTCTGTCTGTCTGTCTGTCTGTCTGTCTGTCTGTCTGTCTGTCTGTCTGTCTGTCTGTCTGTCTGTCTGTCTGTCTGTCTGTCTGTCTGTCTGTCTGTCTGTCTGTCTGTCTGTCTGTCTGTCTGTCTGTCTGTCTGTCTGTCTGTCTGTCTGTCTGTCTGTCTGTCTGTCTGTCTGTCTGTCTGTCTGTCTGTCTGTCTGTCTGTCTGTCTGTCTGTCTGTCTGTCTGTCTGTCTGTCTGTCTGTCTGTCTGTCTGTCTGTCTGTCTGTCTGTCTGTCTGTCTGTCTGTCTGTCTGTCTGTCTGTCTGTCTGTCTGTCTGTCTGTCTGTCTGTCTGTCTGTCTGTCTGTCTGTCTGTCTGTCTGTCTGTCTGTCTGTCTGTCTGTCTGTCTGTCTGTCTGTCTGTCTGTCTGTCTGTCTGTCTGTCTGTCTGTCTGTCTGTCTGTCTGTCTGTCTGTCTGTCTGTCTGTCTGTCTGTCTGTCTGTCTGTCTGTCTGTCTGTCTGTCTGTCTGTCTGTCTGTCTGTCTGTCTGTCTGTCTGTCTGTCTGTCTGTCTGTCTGTCTGTCTGTCTGTCTGTCTGTCTGTCTGTCTGTCTGTCTGTCTGTCTGTCTGTCTGTCTGTCTGTCTGTCTGTCTGTCTGTCTGTCTGTCTGTCTGTCTGTCTGTCTGTCTGTCTGTCTGTCTGTCTGTCTGTCTGTCTGTCTGTCTGTCTGTCTGTCTGTCTGTCTGTCTGTCTGTCTGTCTGTCTGTCTGTCTGTCTGTCTGTCTGTCTGTCTGTCTGTCTGTCTGTCTGTCTGTCTGTCTGTCTGTCTGTCTGTCTGTCTGTCTGTCTGTCTGTCTGTCTGTCTGTCTGTCTGTCTGTCTGTCTGTCTGTCTGTCTGTCTGTCTGTCTGTCTGTCTGTCTGTCTGTCTGTCTGTCTGTCTGTCTGTCTGTCTGTCTGTCTGTCTGTCTGTCTGTCTGTCTGTCTGTCTGTCTGTCTGTCTGTCTGTCTGTCTGTCTGTCTGTCTGTCTGTCTGTCTGTCTGTCTGTCTGTCTGTCTGTCTGTCTGTCTGTCTGTCTGTCTGTCTGTCTGTCTGTCTGTCTGTCTGTCTGTCTGTCTGTCTGTCTGTCTGTCTGTCTGTCTGTCTGTCTGTCTGTCTGTCTGTCTGTCTGTCTGTCTGTCTGTCTGTCTGTCTGTCTGTCTGTCTGTCTGTCTGTCTGTCTGTCTGTCTGTCTGTCTGTCTGTCTGTCTGTCTGTCTGTCTGTCTGTCTGTCTGTCTGTCTGTCTGTCTGTCTGTCTGTCTGTCTGTCTGTCTGTCTGTCTGTCTGTCTGTCTGTCTGTCTGTCTGTCTGTCTGTCTGTCTGTCTGTCTGTCTGTCTGTCTGTCTGTCTGTCTGTCTGTCTGTCTGTCTGTCTGTCTGTCTGTCTGTCTGTCTGTCTGTCTGTCTGTCTGTCTGTC